>JAWDJD010000001.1:125295000-125895000 GCA_035047305.1 Bradypodion pumilum | reverse complement strand
TTGGAGGTGGGGCGGGGGGCTTTCTTAATGGCTGCCACCTTGGACTTGGATGGTTTTATTCCCTCAGGAGTCACACAAAACCCTAGGAACTCAACCTCGGTGGCGAAGAAGACGCATTTGTCCTTTCGCAGTCTCAGCCCCGCTTTTTCGAATATTGTCAGGACCTTCCCCAACCTCTTGGCCAATTCAGCCCGACTCCCCCCCCCGTTATTAACACGTCATCAAAATAAGGCAACACCCCCTCCAGTCCCTTCAGGAGGCGTTCCACGAGTGACTGGAAAATTCCTGGCACCGAATTCAAGCCGAATTGGAGGCGCGTCACCTGGAACGCTCCCTTATGGGTGACTATGGTCTGCGCAGCAGCTGTGGCAGGGGACACCGTAAGCTGCTGGTAGGCCTGTGCTAAGTCGAGCTTAGCGAAACACTTCCCCCCGTGTAACCTGGCCAGCAGATGGCTGACTACCGGCACCGGATATGCATTCGGGCGGATCGCCTTGTTGATGGTGCACTTGTAGTCGGCGCATATGCGGACCTCCCCATTGGCTTTTAGTGCGGTTACAATTGGAGTTTCCCACTCCGCAGAGTCAACAGGCACAAGGATTCCCTGACCCACCAATTTGTCCAGTTCCGCCTCTATCTTGTCCTTGAGTGCGAACGGCACCCGGCGTGGTTTTAGGCGAATTGGGCGGACCTCCGGGTCCAGGTCGAAAGTCACTGGGGGCCCCTTGAATTTCCCCAGTCCCTTTTTGAAAACTTTGGGGTGCGCCTCGCACACCTCCTGGATCGGGTCAGACCCAATGGCGTGCATCCCAACGGCGTGCACACCCCAATAAACAAACCCAGGGGCTGGAACCATTGAGTCCCGAGGAGGCTGCAATCTCCCCCTTTGAGCACGACTAGGGGGAGGGACGCGGCGTGTTTCTTGAATTGGACCTGAAATTCTCCAACCCCCAACACTGGAATGCTGTTCCCTTGTACGTCCCGTAGTGTGGACCTCAACGCTTTGAGCTTGGGTCGCTTGTGGGGGGCAATTCCCAAAAACTCCCTCTGGGAAATGATAGAATATGAGGACCCCGAGTCAATTTCCATCCTAATGGGAACCCCTTGGACTAGTACCTCAACAAAGTAGCGGGGGTGTCCTGTAGACACGCTGAACACTGGGGCATCGTCCTCGCTGCCGTCGGAGATGCGGCCCACGCTGTCCAGCTTCCGCGTGGCCTGGGCGCCATCCTTGGGTCTCGTTGAGCGGTCTTGTCCCGCGGAGCGGTCTGCGGAGCTCCTCCGGGTCTCGCGTTTCTTCCTGCACACCTTGGCGATGTGCCCGCGGCGGCCGCAGTTGTGGCACTCGGCCTTCCGGAACGGGCACTTTACGCGGTCGTGGGCCGCTCCACAGCCGTCGCATCGCCGGCTCTCCTTCCGGACCCTCCGGACGTCCTCGTCGTCGCTGCTCTCTGTGGACGACCTCGAAGTTCGCCGGGCCGCTTGTACCGGAGCCTCTGCCTTGCTTGACTTTGGCCGCCAGTCCTGGAGTTCTTGGACCCCGGCCTTCGTAGCTTCTGCGGCCTGGGCCGCTCTGACGACCTCCTGCAACGTGGGAGGCGGCTCTTGGTTCATTAATGTGCGCTGGGTTTCGGCGTCGTTCAGGCCGCACAGCACACAGTCCCGGAGGGTGATTTCGGCATTCTCCCATTTGCACGGGCTGGCCGCCAGCCGCAGGGCCGCCACGAATGCGGCGACCGTCTTCCCGGGCGCTTGGACTCGCCTCCAGAATGCACTCCGAGCGGGAAACATCACCGTGGCGGGCCGGACGTGCTCACGCAGCATCTGCATGAGTTCCTTGGCCTTGAATTCGCTCACCCTCCTCGGTGCAATCAGGTCCACCAAGGTCCTTTTGGTTTCTTGTCCGAGCACCCTGGTGAAGATGACCCTTTTCTTCGCCTCTTCCGTGACTTCAGACTCGATCAGCGCGGCCTGGAAGTCCATCTCGAAGATCTCCCAGTCGCCCGGTTTCCTGATTTCGAAACCGGCGCATGTCTTGGTCCCGTGGGCTGCCATATCCCACCTTCGTCGCCAATTTAGTGTAAGGGACCAAAGACAATGAAACAGCCGAAGGGTTGGCTTAACACAGGTTTATTGCATGATGATCCGGAGGAACATGTGGTAATGGCGGATGAGTAGCTCAATATATACAGCTGACTATACATTTGAATGTGGCTCGTCGACAGACTATTGGTTGCTGCCTGCGTGACGTCGTAGAAGGTCACGCCCTTCTTGACCAGGTGAAGAGGTCGCGGGGAATCTTCCCGCGCTGCTGAACCAGGTGAATCTGAGCCATGAGAGCTGGACGCTCGCTACTGCCCTCTGGTGGTCACTAGCTCGCGTCCCCTTATCAGGTTTACATTGATACAGCTGATGGTTATAATGTTGCACACAGAAAGGTTACATTGTTAACACATGGCAAAGGTACACTGTTAAAGGCACAGCTTTACAGAACACAACAGTGTCTTAACCACTAAGCCACTGAAGGAGTTGCACTATTCCTGAAAGGAATGGGAGAATTAATACTTTCAGTATTTGCATCTTAAATTAACAGCCCAAAACATGCAACTTTAATCAGATGTTTCTCACTGCAGTTAGGCTTATATTTTTTCTTTCTTATTGGAGGTCTTGGTGGAGATACTAAAAACAAAGCTGATCTAAGTGATTCATGAGATTGGTTGTTGTAGAATGTAATCCTGACATGTGGTTTTCAAAATAATAACATATTTGGTATGCTAATTTTAGACATGGGAGTAACATAACAGTAGGGTTGGTATTAGGAAAGTATTCATATGCTAATTTGTTTATGATAATACAAATAATTTCTGTCAGTTTTATAGATTTCTATTACAAAAGAGTAAGT
The DNA here is from genome assembly GCA_035047305.1 of Bradypodion pumilum. Classification (NCBI taxonomy): domain Eukaryota; kingdom Metazoa; phylum Chordata; class Lepidosauria; order Squamata; family Chamaeleonidae; genus Bradypodion; species Bradypodion pumilum. The sequence continues at coordinate 125,892,098 of JAWDJD010000001.1, read as the reverse complement.
TCTATAGTTGATTAATTTTTAGGCTGTACATTTCTCCCCTGAAAGTTGTCTGATAGTGTGTTCTTACTCGCTTGGCTATTTGATTTTGGAGATCTCCTAATCTTCATTTTTATTAATGTAGTGTAATAACTGGTATAAAGTTGCTAAGAGAGGATCCATTTAATTTCCCAAGTGCATAGCTCTAAACTGCAATATTAGTTTCTCTGCCTAGGTTATATTTCATCATTTTGGCAACAGACGTTTAGTTAGTATCTGGGTGGATGGATGGGTTGGTATTAGGAAAGTTTTTTTTAATTTGACAGACTATTCACTTAGCTCAAAAATAATGACCAAAATGTTGACTTAGGTTGCAACTGAATATTCCTGTTAAAGATTTCTTTCCATTTCTGGTCTATGTTGTCCAGAATGTTTGTATCTTAGAACACATGTTTTATACATTCTGCTAACAGTAAGGAGAGTAAGATGCAACTTCTGTGTTGCATCTTACTCACCTTACATCAGGACTCATTTTCCTGAGCTATGTTTTCTGACGGTCCTTTGGACCCTATTGGCTGGAAACCTATTGGTGTTCTCATAAAGTTTTTATAACTTGCCATGGCTAGTTGGGGATAATTGGTGAGGCTGACTAGAACACAAGATCAACATGAGTCAAGAGTGTGATGCAGCAGAAGCAAGGGGAAAACCTGCACAGGGGTGCACCAACAGAAGTACAGTGTCCATATTAAGAGAAGTAGTAGTAACACTCTATTCTGCCTTGGAAAATTGTGCCCAATTTCAGGCAACACAGTCTAATAGCAATAGCAATTACACTTATATGCCACCCCATAGAGCTTAGTGCACTCTCTGGGTGGGTTCAGGAAATTAGCATTTTGCCCTCAACACGCTGGGTACCCATTTTACCAACCTCGAAAGAATGGAAGGCTGAGTCAACCTTGATCCTTGTCATGATGTTCTGGCTACAGTACAGCACCACCAGGGCTCACAGTCTAAGAAAGATATGGATTGATATATTGATTTATCACTCTTCTCCCTTTTAGATAAACTCTACATTAACAATTGGAATGTGTCCAGAGGAGGGTGACCAAGATATTAGAAAGCTTGGAAATGAAACCCTGTGAGGAACAGTCGAAGGAGCTGGCTGTGTATTACCTGAAGAAGTGAAATGGGACAATAGCCATCTGTAAATATTTGAATGGTTGTCTCATGGAAGATATGGCAAGCTTGTTTTCTGTAATTCCAGAGTCCAGAGCTGAAAGTAACCTGTTTAAATTACAAAAGAAAGGAGGATTCAGCGAAAATCTAGGAAGAACTGCTTCAAACACTGAGAACATAAAAAAGCTGTGTGACAATGGAAAAGGCCACTTTGGAGGGTGACAAGCTTTCTTTCATTATTTTAAAAAGACACCAAAGGCCCCTTGTCAGGGATGATAAAGCTGTCAATTTCCTTCTTTGGCAGGGGTGGACTTGATGACCTTTGAGATTCCTTTTAGCTATACAGTTCAGTGATTCCGTGCTTCTGTGCACGGCAAGATACACACATCTTACAGAGGTTTTGAGAGGCTTCTGGGCACTGTTTTAAAAGAGTTAGTTAAAACCATAGTTTGATTAATTGCCAGTGTGTAGATTAAGGATGCAATTGCCTTTTATTTAATTGCTTTTGGTTACCACTGATCGACAAATAGGTCAATCCTAGAAGAAATCAACCCTGACTGCTCGTTAGAAGGTCAAATAGTAAAGATGAAGGTAAAGTACTTTGGACATCAAATGAGAAGAGAGGATTCACTTGAGAAAGCCTTGATTCTGGGAAAGGTGGAGGGCAAAAGAAGAAGTGGCCAAAAATGAGATGGCTAGTTGGTATTGTAGATACAATGGTCACAGAGCTGGGCGGGCTGAGGAGGATGGTGGAAGACAGAGGTGCCTGGCGGGCAATGGTCCATAGGGTCGCAAAGGGTCAGAATCGACTGTGCGACCAAACCAAAACAACAACAACCCACTGAGGACCTCTCAAATGCAGCAAGTTGGTGTATGACTTGTGCTGCTGCTTCTAACATGTTTTTACTTTCTAGATTTCAGAACAAATGGATGACTTCATGTATGTTGCAGGCTATGTGCTCCTTATATGGAATACAGTGGTGTAACACTAGAATGAAACTCTGGCATAGGCTCTAGGGGGAATTTGACAGCACTGAGTTTTATGAATTGAAGATGTAAATGCATACTATAGTGTGGTAGAACAAAATCTGGGGTTTATGAAACATGATGGTTCAAAAGCTGAACACAACTTTGGCATAGGTTTTGTAAAGATGGGTAATGGGGTGGGGGTGGGGCTGTAGCTACCACAACCAGCCAACCAAAACAGTATCCTATGTTTTGTAGGCTTTAGTAATTAAAGGCTCTGATTTCTTTGTCATCAAAGAACTGATATGAAATTTCTGTGTTTTTCCAGTGCTCTCACTGACATCTTCTCAATACTTCCCAAATAGATCTTAGGTTCTGATTAGAAACCACCACTGTAAGTTGATTGTGGTGTAAGTGGAAGAGATGGATGCTTCCTTCCAGCATTATGGAATCAGTCAGTGCTGTTACATTCACAAGCAAATCTTAGTTAAACCAGTGTGATAACCGCCAGCCAGCTGGGAAGGAGGACGAGTGGCACCTGAGGGCAGTCTCGATGCCCTCAAAAGCCGCTTGCCCTGCCACCGAGACCACCACCTCCGCTTGACTAGCGGCCAGCCGGGAAGGAAGACGAGCAGCACCTGAGGTCAGTCTCGACGCCCTCAAAAGCCGCTTGCCCTGCCGTCAAGACCACCACCTCTGCTTGACTGGCGGCCGGCTGGGAAGGAAGATGAGCAGCACCCGAGGGCAGTCTCGATGCCCTCAAAAGCTGTTTGCCTCGCTGCCGAGAACACCACCTGTGCTCGACTGGCAGCTGGCTGGGAAGAAGGATGAGTGGCAACAGCAGCTGTCACCCTGGGGCCAACTGGACTGCCGTGGCCACCCTTGATGCTGCTGCCGAGGTGCGGAGCTTCTTTCCCCAAGCTGTCGGGGGGAGTGGTAGCTCATGTGACTTTTTCCAGCGGATATGGGGGTCTTGCTATGCTGGGTTCATTGTATTATTCTTATATTTACTGTATTTTTATGATGTAACTATACTGCCAACCTAGCAGTTCGAAAGCAAGAAATTGCAAGTAGATAAATAGGGACCACTTCGGTGGGAAGGTAACAGCGTTCCGTGCGCTCCGGTGTCTAGTCATGCCTGCCACATGACCACGGAAACGTCTGCAGAAGCAGACAGCGCTGGCTCTTCGGCTTAGAAACAGAGATGAGCACTGCACCCTAGAGTCGGATACGACTGGCTTTCGAGCAAGGGAAACCTTTACCTTTACCTTTAACTATACTGTGTTTTTTTATTTTGATATTGTGCTTACTTTGTATTGAACTGTATTTTGAATTCACTGTACCTTTGTATTATTACTTTGTTGTTATATTGTATGAATATGTTGTTTGCCGCCTTGAGTCGGCCTTGGCTGAGAAAGGTGGGGTACAAATTAAAAATTGATTGATTGAACTTGATTGAACATACTCCAACTTTTTCACTTATACAGATTTTTCATATACTGTATACTGTACATATGTCTGACATGGAGTTTTGTGAAAAATTATTTTTGGATGTTTAAAACGAAATTGGATTGTGGGCAGGCATAGAGGAATGGCAATTAGAGAGGAGAATGATAAATCTTTCACCATTTTCCCTTCTCTCTTAGGAGCAAAATGGCTGTGGTTTGGAGATTGCCTAGAAAGTGGGCCATGTAAATTTATAACGAGAGGACTTATAAGAACATAACATTCCTGAATACAAAAGTGAGCACAGTTTCCTTTCAATTGAAAGATGTACCTAATAAAAACATATTGATAATTTTCAAATTTCCTGTCTTGTATTGAAAAAATATGGCTTTACTAAAACTGGAGTAAAACTAAAGGAGGCCAGACATGTATAGTGTTATCCCATATACTTCCAGAAATTGTTTCTAAAATGGAATGTGAAATCTAATATTACCAACTGGAATTGGATCAAAGGTATCCTAGAGGCAAAAAGGAGGCTTGCAATAACAGATTAAAAAATCTGAGTATTTTTCTAGCCAAAATAGTAGTTTGATATAACAGACTATGCTAGCAAAGGCAAAAATCAGAATTCTGCCCTAGGGTATTTTACAAATATACCTGTAAGAGATTTTTCACATAAGGACATTTGTCATTTCCTCTAGTTCTTTGTAAAGTAGATTCCAGACTTAAGACACAGTAAAATTAAATCCTTCAAGAGCCTTCTGGAACGGCTCCGAGGATTGGGGATCCAGGGCACTATGTGGTCCTGGTTTTCCTCATTTCTGAGGGGTCAAACCCAGTCGGTGTGGTTGGAGAGTGAGAGATCCAGTCCTAGGCCCCTCAAATGGGGGGTGCCTCAGGGCTCGGTGCTCTCTCCTCTCCTATTTAATATCTACATGAAGCCCCTGGGTGAGATCATTCGTTCCCATGGGGTGCGGTACCATCAGTATGCGGAAGACACTCAGTTGTACATCTCGGCCCATGGGGACCCCAGTGATGCTGTCAAAGTCCTTTCCTGGTGTCTGGAAGCTGTTGGGGTCTGGATGGGGGCTAACGGGCTACAACTGAATCCCAGCAAGACTGAGTGGCTATGGATAAGGGGTCCTGCGTTATCCCGGGAGCTACCATCTTTGGTTCTGGATGGGGCTATTTTGCCCCAGACAGACCCGGTGTGCAACTTGGGGGTCCTCCTGGATTCTCGGCTACTGCTAAAAGAACAGGTGGCGGCTGTGACCAGGAGGGCTTTCACCCAGCTTCGGGTGATTCACCAGTTGCGCCCGCTCCTGGACCGGGACTCCTTGCTCATGGTCACTCATGCTCTGGTCACCTCCAGACTAGATTATTGCAATGTGCTCTACATGGGGCTGCCCTTGACGAACATTCAGAGGCTACAGCTGGTCCAGAATGCGGCAGCCCGGGTGGTGATGGGGTGTGGGCATTTTGCCCATGCTTCGCCACTGCTCCGGGAGCTGCACTGGTTGCCAGTTTGTCTCCAGGTGCAATTCAAGGTGCTGATTTTGACCTTTAAAGCCCTATATGGTAGTGTGCCGGGTTACCTAAGAGACCGCATCACCCTGAGGATGTCTGAGAAGGAGAGCCTTCTCCGTGTCTGCGCCGGCCCTCTGGAACCTCCTGCCAACAGAGCTACGTCTCCGGACGGAATTGCTGCCTTTCAGAAAAGAACTTAAAACCTGGCTGGCGGGTCAAGTGTGGGGTGCAGGTGGAAGGGTAACCTCCATTGGGTGGTTGGTGTAGAAGAACTCTTCCCCATGGTGCCTTTGGATCCTGCAGCCCTTGTTTTTAGGGGGTGGGTAGTTTTAACTGTTTTTAACATGTGTTTTTTAATTTTTATTCTGAACCGCCCTGAGTTGGCTTTGGCCGAGTGAGCGGTATATAAATGTGACAATTAAATTAAATTAAATTAAATTAAAATGTCTGTTCATCCAACCAGAGTGGACTGGAGGTGCTCTCTAATTGTTCCATCAGCTCACCTCTCTGGCACAAGGAAGAGAGCCTTCTCCGTGTCTGCGCCGGCCCTCTGGAACCTCCTGCCAACAGAGCTACATCTCCGGATGGAATTGCTGCCTTTCAGAAAAGAACTTAAAACCTGGCTGGCGGGTCAAGTGTGGGGTGCAGGTGGAAGGGTAACCTCCATTGGGTGGCTGGTGTAGAAGAACTCCTCCCCATGGTGCCTTGGATCCTGCACCCCTTGTTTTAGGGGGTGGGTAGTTTTTAACTATTTTAAACATGTTTTTTAAATTGTCATTGTGAACCGCCCTGAGTTGGCTTTGGCCGAGTGGGCGGTATATAAATTTGACAATTAAATTAAATTAAATTAAATTAAATTAAATTAAATTAAATTAAATTAAATTAAATTAAATTAAATTAAATTAAGAACATAAGAACATAAGAACATAAGAACATAAGAACATAAGAACAGCCTTGCTGGAACAGGCCACAGCCCATCCAGTCCAGCATTCTGTCTCACACAGTGGCTCACCATTTCCTTCAGGGTATTCCCAAGCAGATGCCTTCACCTGCTTAGGATTCCCTGGAAATGATATTGAGAGATATCCTGCCTATCTCTCCAACCCGGAGGTTGTCCTTAAGTATCCATAATTATAGCCATTGATACTCTTGTCCTCCATGAACTTGTCTAATCCTTTCTTAAAGCTGTCAAGACTGACAGCTGTCACCACTTCTTCTGGCAGGGAGTTCCATAGGCCAGTAATCCTCTGGGTGAAAAAGTACTTTCTCTTATTTGTTTGAGAACTAGTACCCAAAAGTTTCATGGAGTGTCCCCTAGTTCTAGTGTTATGCGATAGGGAAAACAGTTTTTCCTTATCTACTTTGTCCACACCGTGCATGATTTTATAAACTTCAATCAGGTCACCTCTTAGACGTCGTCGTTCAAGAGTGAAGAGGCCCAACCGTTGCAGCCTCAGATGGTAAGGAAGGTGTTCCAGTCCCCTAATCATTCTGGTTGCCCTCCTCTGCACTTTTTCCAGCTCCATAATATCCTTCTGGAGGTATGGCGACCAGAACTGTACACAGTATTCCAGATGGGGCCTCACCATAGATTTATAAAGAGGCAAAATGACACTTGCTGACTTATTTTCTATACCCTTCCTAATGATCCCTAGCATTGAGTTTGCTTTTTTCACTGCTGAGGCACACTGGGTTGACACCTTCATTGAGTTGTCCACCAGGACACCAAGGTCCCTTTCCTGGTTTGTCGCAGAGAGTTCAGACCCCATCAGTTTATAAATGTAATTGGGGTTCTTTGCCCCAACATGCATCACTCTGCACTTACTAATGTTGAAACTCATTTGCCACTGTTTTGCCCACTCCCCCAGTGTCAAGAGATCCCTCTGGAGCCCCTCACAATCTAAATTAAATTAAATTAAATTAAATTAAATTAATGAAGTTGCTTAGAAAAGCTGTTTAAACTTACATTGGCTGACTTAACAATTCCTTGAAGGTGTCAATAGTGGTTTAGATGTAGGTGAACTAGTATTTTCCTGTAGATTCATTGGTGCTCTAGGAGGTTCCTGGCAAAGTCCCTCACTTGGATAAATTTAATAACCATAGGACAAAGCCCAGATCTTCTAAAAAGGTGGTAGGTAGATGGTCAGAAGGATGGAATGCAGTGGGTGGAAGTAAATCATTCTTGCTAAGCAGAAGACTCCTCAAAGGATCTATCTTGGGAGTTGTGCTAAGTAGGAAAATCAAAGAATAACCCAGTTAAATGGAGTTACTTCAATACAGGAGAAATTTTCTATAAATGTGGAGAAATTCAATCAATACAACCCTTAAGTGCATGTGAATCATGCCCGACCATGTGCACAAAAGAAAATGGTAAATGGCCAACACAATACAATTAAATGCTTCTGATAAAAATATAGTCTAATTATTCTAACATTTTAATTTCTTTTGAATTTTACCTATATTTCATGTATGTCCATAATTTTAAATTGGACAGTGCTCTGATTGGCCAGAAGAGTTGTATAGAAATTCAAAGAAAGAAAGAAAGAAAGATGAGCAGTAGGATCTTGAGACATCCATAGACACCTTGATGAAAATTTCAGCTTACTCTACACTGCAGATGCAAAAGACAAGTACTGTACAGTACCAGTTTAGGAAACAATAGTAAAACAGCTGAAAAATAATAATAAAAAGAGCTATTATTTTAAAAAATAAATTCCTGAAATCTTGATGCAGTTATGCGAATTGCATGATTTTTAGATGTGTACTGCTGTAAATTAAGAATCCTCTATAGCAGGAGTTCTCAACCTTTTAAAGCCGGGGGCCAGGTTAGCCCTCTCAGACAGCTTCAGGGGCAGGACAGCCATTTTGCCCTTCCTCCACCACATGGCACTTCCTGGTGTGGTGGAGGTAGTGGGGGGCCAGATGAAATGGTGCCCGTGGACTGCAGGTTGAGAATCCCTGCTCTATAGGCATTATTTCTTGCACATTGAGTTGCATGACTCTGTGCAACAGATAATGTCTAGAGAATTCTTTAACTTACGGCAGCTTTGTTTGAAATGTATGCTCATTTTGTAACCATGCAACAGGATTTCAACCAATATTGTGGCTACCTCTGTAGCACCGTAAAAGGGTCTAGTTGACCCATCTCAAAAAAGATAATAAGGAAGTTTAGCAATGGGCATCCAAAATTATGAAGTAACTGGTCCATCTGATCTGTGATGAAAGGTTTTCGAGGATTCCAGGCTTTTTCATGTAGAAGAAAGCTAAAGTTGTGAATTATCTATGATTTGTAAAAGGTATATAGCTATGAGGTTTCTCTCTCTCTTGTATTACATAAGAACTCAGGGCCATGATTACTCACTCAATGAAACTGATTTCCAACAGACACAAGGTTTGACTAAATAGAAGAACCGCTTTCTCTGTAAAATAAAGGCAAAGCAAAAAAAAGTAGCAGTGTTAGTCTGTGTCGCAGCAGAAAAAATAATTGCTTATCTGGCAGCTGAATAACATAAAGATGCCCTTGAGTGTTTGCAGAGGAGACACGCACAAGGGAGACTGCTCCTCTCCTCCTGAATCCTAAAACTGATTTTTTTAAACAAAAAAAGGTACACAAGTAAAAACTATAGTCAGATTAACAATCTATAGATGTCCTTTCCCCTTTTAATTGTTTTTGTGGACGCCTCTGAAGGTTTCTGTGGCAACTTAAAGACTAAGCCATCAGTAGTTTAAGACTATATTGAAGTAAGATTTACTGAATTTGAAGGAATTTACTCCCAAGTAAATGTGTACAGGAGTAGCATAAAGTTCCATTGGCAAGTCCCCATGAAATCATATAACAAGATTTGCATCATCTGATGCAAATCTGTTCCACTATGACATGCTATAGAAGCTCTTGTAATTTTCTCTGTATATACATGTATACTCTTATTTATAACATGCCACATCCAGTTCTTAAATCTGAGCAATTAATCTACAGGAGACTATTCTGACTTCAAAATGAAGGTAAATTCAAGTACTGTATCCTTTAAAGGAGGCACACATACATTCACGCGCACTGTGACAACATTGCTAAAGATGAAATATTGTCATTTTGAGTTAAAATATAGCTAGAAAATTGTAGCAATCAAAGTCCTATACAGCTAACTCATTTTTGAGACTCTCAACAGTTTGAGCCTATAGAAAAATCAGAGTGGAGAAATAGTCCTGGATTATTGTTTTTTAAACAAAAAAACAGATTTTTTTTAAAAAATTGTGTTAAGATGGTACACTTTTTTTCTGGGCTGAATGTGATGAAGATCATATGAATCCATTCTAGAGAAGTGGCAAACATTTTATCAGTGAATTATTTGTTGCAAGCTTCATAAATCTAATTAGTCAAAATTATATGCCAAGATTTCATGGTTATGGCTTCACAATTCATAAGGTAGGGCTAATATCACATGTTTTAGTATTTCCCAGTCCATTAGATACTCAAATGACAGCAATTGCATTTAAGTTATATTACAAATGTGTACAAGTAAAGGTCAGGGAACACTGCTGGCATTTGGAAATATATGTTTGTTACAGCATATTTCATTTGACACACAACTACCATATGTTCAATCTGTAAAATATTATATATTAATAATCTGATCAACAACACAGGGAATTCAGAAAAGGCAGCCTCACAAAAACAATCCTTTGTTTGTATATGATACAGTATATTATATGACAAGCCATCTGTTTTGTTTGCCTACACGTTTCACACGGTAATTTCACGAAATGATTGGGTGTTGGGCTTTAAACTGTTTCAGATCTGAGAAACTACAAATAAACATTTCAGAGGAAGTTTGGGAGGCCTTCATGCCACAACATAAATACAAATTGGCAGGGAAATTCTCAGAAACATCTGATGGTTGTGATTGCATTAGAAGATCAGGACATAATTAAAAATAACTATGCTAAATTGCTTTATGATTAATAAATAAATTAACAATGACAGGCAGCCTAAGTAATATCACGTACCAAAAGGTACAAATAGAAAAAGCAGCCATGTGTAATATATCCAATTAATAAACTTGGTTTGGTAACAATGTATCCATGCAAGATGACAAAAACTATATGGTGTTTTCATGTTCAATTTATTTCAGAACCCATTTTTGTCAGTAAGCTTTGTGCTAAGAGCAGGGCCAGATGTGGTTAGGCCAAAGTGAAACATTCCTCCTATCCCTTTTGAATAGATGTATATTTGAACTGATGTATACCCACAGCTAGCTGGCTTGATAGGTCACTGTTGGGTACCTGGTCATGGAGACAGAGTTTGGGAATTCAGTTCTCCACTGTGTCTCCTGGAAGGACAGCCAGACTGTATAGCTTGGAGTAAGCTGCATCATTTCAGAAGAAAGGAATGATAAATCACTTTTGAGAATTTTCTATCTAGAAAACCCTAGAAAGGATCACAATAAAATAAAATTGACTTGATGGCACCTACGGTAAGATGAGATGTATGTATTTATAACATCCAGATGTTATTTTTCCTTCAAAGTACTCAGAACAAGAAACAATGATGTTCCATGTTTAGGATTTGATATTTGTTTCAGATGAAGGGCGTACAGTACCATAGAATTTAAAATGCAAAGTTGAAGCAAAAATAATAATCATCAAGTGACATTTATTTTGAAAACAGTTAATAGAATCACACACTGAATCAGAATATATGCTATGGCTTGCTTGAAGTTCTCCCAGGTCTCTTAATGCCACCAGAAACCAGTTGGAGCAACAGTTATGTTTCACAGCAGTTAAAAAAATATACACGATCGCTTCCACACATAATGTAACTGCATTTCATGCTCCACATAACTCTGCTAATGTTACTCTTAGGAGTTGGCTTATTTCTTAATTTGGTAAATTTGCCATACAGTATTTGATTTTCAAGGGAGTGTTTTCTTTCTTGGCTAGAGCTTAACTGGGCAAGATTGATGTAGGAAATGGTCATAATGATAAACACATCATCTGATGTGATCCACTGCTCAGCCTTTTATTACCCATTTATTCTGGTATCAGCTAGTTTGAGACCTCCTTTCTCATTTGTCACAGACACTTGGAAGTTATTGAAGGGAGGCCTCATTAAGTAAGGTGTAAGCTCCACTGAAAATATTTTCCTATATTGTATATATATAGAGAAAATCCCCAGGAGAATTCAGACACCCTTATGGCCATTTGCCGTGAAAGATTGGCTTTGACCATGATAGTCATATTTATATGCGTGGAACTACTATTCCACTATATGAAGATTTTTGCAACTACTGTACTGTCAACACAAATATTAAGGCAAAGGACAACCAGAATTTTGAAATTAATTAATTTAAAATCAATTTGTTGACTCTAATTCATAATAAGCAAGCAGGCAAGCCAGCCAGCCAGCCAGCCATTATTTGAATCATTCCAGTGGCAAAAGCACTATCTGAATAATGATTTTTCATTGGGTGTTACTCTCTGGTGTGTGTAGAATTTCAGAGATGATTTGGAGAATTATTTTTTTTTGGGGGGGATCTAAATATTATTAATGTACTATCAATAAGCAATTTACTGAACCATTTTAAACAGCCAGAACACCACAGCAAATTATTTTGGAAACCAACACTAGCATTAATACCTTAGTTTTAAGACTAATGGTTCCAGTCTGTAGAGAGCAACTGCCTTCAGCATTATGTGGATTTCTTTTCAAGTGGAACTAAACTCAAATGAACTTTACAAACAGTGATGTATGTCTAGTTGGTTGTTACAACTAGAACAGACACATTTAATCAATGTGATTAACCTATGTAGAGTTTCACTATACAGGAATTAATGTGAGGGGGCTACTCTAATTGGAATGAGAAGTTCGATATAGACTTGTGTTTGTCATTTGGTTCAATTTCAAATTGATTTTTGTTACTTTCTGATACATTGCATTGCCTAACAAGGCATAATAATAGTAATAATTAAATGCCATTAAGTCCATTTTAACTTACGGCAACCCTTCTCAGGTATTCTCATACTCAGAAATGGTTTACCATTCCTTTCTGATGTATCCTGGGACTGTGTCATTGCCAAAGGCCACAAAGGCTTCCTCTTCTCCTAAGAGACACAGTGGAGAATCAAACTCTTAAACTCTGACTCCACAGCTAGTTAACCAACTCAGTGATCTATCCAGCTAGCCAACAAGAGCTATCATATTCTTAAGGCAATTTTCTTTAATATTGGTTAAAAAAACTTTACATTTTTTATAATCCATCATGGCTCTGGTATACATTTGAATGTGTACCAGAGGATTAAAGATACGGGGAAATAATAAAGAAAAGTTGTGCCTTTATAATTTATTCACAAATGTGTTTGTCCCCTGTTTTAATCTGGAAAGGACTCTGTAACTCAGGGGCAAATCTCAAACTTTTTATATATTTTATTTAGTTCCACTGAATCAACTGCTGAATGTTGAGTTAGCTCACATTTAAATACAGGCATTAGTCTTTAAGGTGCCACAACCTTTTTGTCTTTTTTTGTTGTTTTGTTTACTATTTTATATACATTTCCACAGTACTGGCATTTTTTTCAATGAGCCTCATTCTGCTTAACAGAATAAACAGCATTTCCCAAGGAAATTCCACCAAACATTACACACCCTTTCATAATACAGTGGAACCTTACTTAACAAATGGCTCGGTTAACACAAAAATCACATAACAAAAGGAGATCCATAGAAAATAGTGACTCAGTTAACATTTTTTTTTAAAAAATGGATTAATTGGTTTTAAATGCATTTCTATAGGAAACCACATTTTGGTTTTCAATGCATTCTTATGGGAAATTGCATTGCATTCCTATGGGAAATTCACTTTACAATTTTTTGTAGTACAAAAGGTCCCAGAGAATGCATTAAATCTATTAAGCGAAGTTTCACGGTACTAGAATTCTCAACCTGCTTTTCAGTATATGTTAATATTTGTTAATGAAAGATTGGTTTAATCCACTTTAGTTTGTGAGCATAGAGGTGTCTACATGCAGTCTGTGATAAGGTTGGTCTCTGGTTGAGCAGAGGAGTTTCCATGCATCCAACTGGATGCACCAGAACTATCTATTCAGTCTTTTTGACAATGTGTGAAGTCATAGAGCAGAGGTTGGAGAAATAGTGATGTTGAAGACAAAGCCTATGTGCAGCACATTGCTCTATCCTTCGGGGACTATCCCCACTGTCATTAGGCACAGTGAGGCAAATGTCCTAATACTAGAGCATGGTACTGATGGCATTATACTGTTCCTCCTAAGTCCTGTGAACATTTTCCTGTCTTGGGATGAATAGCCTTGTAGGTGCCACATTGTCTGCCCTACAAGCCATGCTGTTTTTGTTTTCCTTAAGAATGGCAGTGTTGATGGAATAAACAACCACTAATCCAAGTTGGCTTCTGTATCAGGGGTAGAGGGTATTTTCATTTGTCTCAAGTAGCAGAATGCCTTGGGCAGTCACGGACCTTTGAGGCCTTGTAGCTGAACTGTTAGTATCCAGAAACATAGAAATGTGAGGTGATACAAACATAACTGTGGTGCTTAATGTGTATTGACTTATAACCACATGCCATTCATTAGTTGCTACATCCTCAAATTCTGAATATTACTGGAGGCCTTGCCTTGGTGGTGGGACCCATTTGAACATCGTCTCTTATCCACCCCTTCCCCGAACATTTATACCCAGAACTTGTAGAAATGCACACACAGTGTGTAGCTTAAACAGCCACAAATAACTCATCCCACTGGACAGCACTTGCTTGATAAATAACTGAGAGACAGTAGAGCTGTTACACCCCCACAACTAATTATACTTTAGGTTGTAGTTTGGTGTATGCAAACCAAGACACAGGACACAGCCTCGGGCTGGGTTAACTCAGGTTTATTGCATCGTGGACAGAGGGAACATGAGGTAATGGCGGATCGATAGCTCTTTATATACAGTAGTAATACATTTGAACGTGGTGCCATGGTAGCCCATTGGCTACTGTCTGCGTGACGTCATTGCGGGTCACGCCCTTCTTGTCCAGGTGTAGGTGGTGGCGGGAAAACTTCCCGCGCTGTTGCCTTTGATGAGTTCGGACCAAGAGAGCTTGGACGCTCGCTGCTGCCAGCTGGTGGTCATTAGCTCGCGTCCTATTACAGGGTTTATATGATACAGCTGAAGGTTACATTGTTGCTATAGGCAAGGTTACATTGGCTCAGATACATTGTAATCCATGTGGAAAGGTAAAACCATCAGAACACAACACCCCTCCCCCCTAGGACGAGACAAAGTCTCGAGCCCCCACTTACACACACACTCCCCCCCTTAGGAGACAAAGTCTCTCAGCCAAGATGGCTTATTTCGAACACGCTGGGGTCTCGATGCGGGCTGCCTCTCCCCGGGTTTGCTACCTTCTCTTTGTCCCCTGGTTTCCTGTCCTGTAATTGGAGAGGGAGACTCGTTAGTGACTTGCCGCGGCTCCGCGGTGTTGTTGGGAGGTGTGCTCTTTCTTAGGGAGGAACCGGGGGCACTGGGGGCTAACGAAAAACCCCTCTTCTCGCTTGGATGGGTGGGGGAACACTCCTGAAAACCCCCCCGGCTCGCAAAATCAAAATCAAAATTACTATCGGGGGCAGCGGTCGCGAACTCCTCTCCCCCTTCCCCGGCCCCTGATAGGACTGGCGTATCAAAAGGATATGAGTCGGGGCCGCTGCTTCTGCTTCCTTCCCCCCTTGCTTGGGACTGTTGTCCACTGCTGTCTCCCCCTTGGGTTAAGCGGGTGGGGGAGAACCCTAACGCTGAATCCTGTTGCTGAGCTCCACTGACTGGCCCACTCACTCGGTGCCTCAGTTGGTCTGCGTGCCTCCTCCAGAGGAGGCCGGTGTTAGTCTCGACCCGGTACGATACTGGCCCCGTCTGTTCTACAACCTTCCCTGGTACCCAGGCCGGCCCTGCGCTGGAATAGTTCCTGCAGTGAACAGGGTCCCCGGCGGCGAAACCTTTCGAGACTGCCAACCCTATGTTTTTCCCTTTATCCTCGACCCTCGTCGGGTCTAGCCTGGACAGGATCGTGGTCAGTTTTCGCCGCATCAAGAGCTCCGCCGGCGAGTAGCCTGACGCTAAGGGGGTTACCCTATACGCTAAGAGGAACTGGCATACCTGGTGATTCAGGTCCCCCGGGCCCATGCGCCGCAGCGCCTCCTTCGTTGTTCGCACCAGCCGTTCCACTTGGCCATTCGTGGCCGGGTGAAACGGTGCGGATGTAACATGCCGAATGGCGTTTGCCTCCATGAATGCCCCGAACTCAGCGGAGGTGAAACAACTAGCGTTATCGCTGACTAAAGTGTCGGGTAAACCGAATGTGGAAAAGACTCTCCTTAGCTGGCTAATTGTCGTGGCGGAGGACGTGCTCTTTACTGGGATAACCTCCAGCCACTTGGAGAACGCATCTACCACCAGGAGAAACATGGTTCCTCGGAATGGGCCAGCGAAATCCACGTGCACTCTCGACCACGGCCCCCTTGCTGTGTCCCACTCCCTATGCGGAAGACGGGCCGCCTCAGGTCGGGATCCCTGGCAAGCCTCGCAAGTGCCGACCATGTGCTCAATGTCCGCGTCCAGCTGTGGCCACCAGAAGTAACTCCGGGCCAGCGCCTTTGAACGAACTATGCCCGGGTGGCTGACGTGCAGCAGTTCGAGCACCCTCGTCCGCAGGGGCGCAGGGACCACCACCCGTTGGCCCCACAGAAGGCACCCCCTCTCTAGGGACAACTCTAGCTTTTTCCTAAAGAATGGGTCGAACTCTGTACTCGGGGACGAAGCCGGCCACCCCTTCTGCACCCATGAACTAACTTTTTCCAGCGTCCTGTCCTTGCCTGTCGCCCTAGCAATGTCGGCTGGTACTATTGGGGGTGCGTCTAAAACCTCAATTAGCAACACCTGGCGGTCCCTTTCTGCTCTCGCCTTTTGGTCGTCCGACAAGGGCAAAGGGGATCTCGAAAGCGCATCAGCATGGCTGATCTCCTTTCCGGGCCTGTACTCCAACTCATGTTGGTACGCGTTGAGGAAAATAGCCCAGCGCAGCATTCTCGGGGACAGGATCTGCGGCGTGGGCTTGCTAGCCGTGAAAATCCCTAACAGTGGCTTGTGATCGGTCACGATTTTGAACGGGCGGCCATACAAAAAATCGTGAAATTTTTTGGTCCCCGCTACTATTGCTAACGCCTCCCTGTCGGTTTGCGCGTAATTTCGCTCCGCTTGGGACAGGGACCTTGAGTAAAACGCTACCGGGGCCTCCCTTCCATCCTCCAACACGTGGCAAAGCACCGCCCCCACCCCCACCGGGGATGCATCACAAACTAGGACCACCGGCCGTTTGGGGTCGAAGTGCGTCAGGATTGCCTCAGATGTTAGGAGTTGCTTTAGCTCTGTGAACGCCCTCTCGTGCTCGTCACCCCACATCCATGTCTCCTCCTTTTTGAGTAACCGATGGAGCGGTTCGGCCACGGACGCCTTCCGCGGGAGGAATGTATGGTAAAAATTGAGGAGCCCCAGGAAGGACTGTAGCTCGGTTTTGGATGTGGGGCGAGGGGCCTTTTTAATGGCAGCTACCTTGGATTTAGACGGTTTAATCCCCTCGGGTGTTATCCGGAACCCTAAAAACTCGACCTCGGTTTCGAAGAAGACACATTTGTCCTTCCTCAATCTCAGCCCCGCTTTCTCGAACACGGTCAATACTTTGTCCAACCTCTTTGCCAGTTCAGCCTCACTCCCCCCTGTTATCAACACGTCATCAAAATAAGGCAACACCCCCTCCAGTCCCTTCAGGAGGCGTTCCACAAGCGACTGAAAAAGGCCGGGTGCCGAGTTCACGCCAAACTGTAACCGCGACACCTGGAACGCTCCTTTATGTGTAACTATCGTTTGTGCCGCGGCCGTGGCGGGGGTCACAGGAAGTTGCTGATAGGCTTGTGCCAAATCGAGTTTGGCGAAACACTTTCCCCCATTTAGCCTGGCCAAAAGGTGGCTGATCACCGGCACCGGGTATGCATTAGGGCGGATCGCCTTGTTAATTGTACACTTATAGTCAGCGCAAATGCGCACCTCCCCGTTAGCCTTTAGCGCCGTTACAATTGGAGTTTCCCACTCCGCGGAATCAACAGGAATAAGAATCCCCTGGCCCACCAGTTTGTCCAGTTCCGCCTCTATCTTGTCCTTGAGTGCGAACGGCACCCTGCGCGGTTTGAGTCTTATCGGGCGGACCTCCGGGTCTATGTCGAAAGCTACAGGGGGTCCCTTGAACTTTCCGAGTCCTTTCTTAAAAACGGCGGGATGCGCATCGCAAACCGCTTGTATTGGGTCCCCCCCCACGGTATGTACTCCCCCTATGAACAACCCTAAGGGCTGAAACCACTGTGTCCCTAGGAGGCTACAGCTTCCCCCCTTGAGGACAACTAGGGGCAGTTCCGCAGAATGTTTCTTAAAATTGACCCGAAATTTCCCGACCCCCAACACCGGAATGCTGTTCCCCTGCACGTCTCGCAGCGTGGACCTCAACGCTTTAAGTTTGGGCCGCACGTGGGGGTCGATTTTCAAAAACTCTTTCTGGGGAATTATAGAATAAGAGGACCCCGAGTCAATTTCCATCTTAATAGGGGCCCCTTGTACTAATACCTCAACAAAGTAATGGGACTGTCCTGCGGACACGCTGAACACTGGGGCGTCGTCCTCGCTGTCGTCCGAGACGCGGCCCACGCCATCGTGCTTCCTCGTGGTCTGGGCGCCATCTTTGGGCCTCGCTGGACGGTCCGGTCTGGCCGCTCAGTCTTGTGACTGCCTCCGGCCCTCCTTCCGTTTTCTGCATGCCTTGGCGATGTGCCCCCGACGGCCGCAGGTGTAACACTCGGCCTTCCTGAACGGGCATCTCGCGCGCTCATGGGCCGCTCCGCAACCCTCGCAGCGTCGACCCCCCTTTCGGACCTTCTGGACCTCCTCGCCGTCGCTGCCTTCCGTAGACGACTTTGAGGCCCGTCGAGTTGCGTGCACCGACTGTCCGGACTTCCCGTGCACCGAATTTTCCGCCTTGCCGGCTCTAGGACGCCACTCACGCCACTGGTGCATCTCGTCCACTCCAGCATTCGTGGACTCTGCGGCTTCCGCGGCCTCTACGACCTCTGCCAGCGTGGGTGGCGGTTCCTTATTCATCAGGCTGCGCTGTACCTCCTTGTCTCTCAGGCCACACAACACGCCGTCCCTGAGGGCCATCTCCAGGATGTCGCCCCATTTACAGGGGGCGGCGGCTATCCTCATGGCGGCCACGAATGCCTCAACCGACTCATCCGGCGCTTGGACTCGCCTCCAAAACGCGCTCCGAGCGGGAAACATTGCCCTCGAGGGGGAGAACCTCTCTCGCAGCAGCTTCATGATGTCGCCCGCCTTAAATTCGCTCACCTTCTTCGGAGCGATTATGCCCACCAGCGTCCGCTTGGTTTCCATCCCGAGCATTCTGGTGAGGATGGCCCTCTTCCTCTCCTCGTCGTCATCTTTGACTCTGAGTTCCACCAGTGCCGCCTGGAAGTCCATCTCTAGCAGCTCCCAGTCTTGCGGTTTGGTGATGTTGAACCCGCTCTGTGCCCTGGCTGTTCCGTGGGGATCCATTATCCCACCTTCGTCGCCAATTTGGTGTATGCAAACCAAGACACAGGACACAGCCTCGGGCTGGGTTAACTCAGGTTTATTGCATCGTGGACAGAGGGAACATGAGGTAATGGCGGATCGATAGCTCTTTATATACAGTAGTAATACATTTGAACGTGGTGCCATGGTAGCCCATTGGCTACTGTCTGCGTGACGTCATTGCGGGTCACGCCCTTCTTGTCCAGGTGTAGGTGGTGGCGGGAAAACTTCCCGCGCTGTTGCCTTTGATGAGTTCGGACCAAGAGAGCTTGGACGCTCGCTGCTGCCAGCTGGTGGTCATTAGCTCGCGTCCTATTACAGGGTTTATATGATACAGCTGAAGGTTACATTGTTGCTATAGGCAAGGTTACATTGGCTCAGATACATTGTAATCCATGTGGAAAGGTAAAACCATCAGAACACAACAGTAGACAAACCATAAAGTGGGAAGGATGAATATGTCTGTGTGGGGGAGAGAGGGGAGCCTGGGAGATGGTCTTATGCTAGGTATTCAGGTTGGAGAGCAGATGTAAAAGGGATGGAAAGGACTGTTACTGGGAAATCATCTTCACTTCTCTTCTGCTCCTTTCAGTTTTCTTTCCCCTTCAAACAAATGCAAAGAACAGGAGAGAAAGAGAGGAGGGGAGAAAAAAATATGTTGGGTAATAACAATGCATGGGGAAAGGACAGACAAGAAGCAAAATCAGAAGATGAGAGAAATAGGGTTCTGAATCCTGAATGCATCTTTTCAGAGAACAACACATAGAGACAAAGAGAACAATTGCAATAACCAGTGCAAAGAAATAGAGGATATCATTTTTTTTTAAAAAAGGGGGGGCATAAGAGATTTTATTTATTTATTTATTCAATTTGTATAGCTGCCCCATAGACATATGACTCTGGGCAGTGTACATAAAATCCTCAACATTTAAACTATAGAAACCCTTAAAATTCCTAAATACACTGAAAAACTACCTCCCAATCCAAAATCTAGTCAAAAACTTTTAAAAACATGAGTTATCCTGCTCTAAATGAGCCAGTGTGTGTGTGTGTGTGTGTGGGGGGGGGGGGGTTGCTCCCAAAAGATTTCTTCCAAAAGATCCCAGAACCTAAAGGGAAATTTAAGCCTAGGGTAGGAAAGCTAAAAGACCAACAGGAAATCACACTGACAAGGAGAAAATAAAGGTAAGAGGGAAACAATATACTGAAGACCTATACAGGAGAGATGAAAGGGTGAGATTCCTTTTAGGAGAAATCCTATGATGAAAAACCTGCAACTCTAGAAAGTGAAATGAAAGCTACTCAGAAAACACTAGGAATAAATCAACAGAGGTACTGTATATGGATTTTTCCTTCCGAAAAGGAAAAGGCACCTGAGATCATATTGCAAATGTCCATTGGATACTGGAATACACCAAAGCATTTCAGAAGAAAATCAGCCTGTGCTGAATACAGCTTTTGATTATGTGGATCATGAGAAACTATGGGTGGTTCTGAAAGAAATGGGGATGCCTCAACACTTGATTATCATGACCAGCAACCTATATTGTGAATATGGTCTGTCAGGACAGAATATGGAAAAATAGAATGGCATCCTATAGGCAAAAGTGTCAGAAAAGGATGCATTTTATCCCATTATGTGTTCAATTTGTATGCAGAACATATCATAGAGAAAGCCAAACTAGATTCAGATGAAAGGAGGAGTGAAAATTGATGGGAAATCAATCATTTAAGAAATGAAGATGACACCATCTTAGTGTCATCTGCATGCATTACGGTGCATGTAGTGGCTCAGTGGTTACGAAGTTCTCCTTCGTATAGTTTGTGAATCCACACTCATGGGTTATGCGCCTGCGCAGAACGGCCGATCGGAGGCTTGAAAAGCTATTGGTCAAAAGTTTTGGCAGTAAGACCGCCCACCGTACCGCCCACCCTGAGGCGCCCGCGTGCCATTTTACCTCAGTTCTCTTCTTTCCGCCATAGCAGCAGGACGATCGTTGAGAGCTTCCTCAATTTTTTCACCCTTCTGAGGGAAAGTCTTTTGGCAAATTAAAAATTTTTCTCGGTGATCTTGTCCTTCGGGCAGGATCGCCACCACAGTGCTGTTTCTTCCTTCTGGTGGACTCAGTTACCTACTCGCTTCGGTCACCGTTTCCCCCCTCAAGGGGGTGGCGGCTGGCCAGCCCTTCGGGGTAACCGCGTTCCAGAAACTTCCGTTGGAAGATTTTTTCTTTGATGGCCGCGGCCTTCAAACAGTGCTCGGCTTGCCTGAAAAAGTTTCCGGCTTCCGACGGGAATAGCCTCTGTCTTTTCTGCCTCGGAGAGTCTCATCAGAGCCAGTCTTGCCCCATGAGTGTGGATTCACTGCAAGAAATTCACCCGGCTGGCCGTGCAAAACCGGAGCTACCGGCTCAAAGCGCACCTAATGGAACTCTCTCTGGCTCCCGTTCCGGCCGCTTCTACCTCAGCTAGCGTCTCTCAGCCTCCGCCTCCTTCGGCCTCTTCTTCCGCTACCATCAAGAAGAAGAAGAAGAGGGACAAGAACGGAGACAAGAAAAAGAAGCGCGGGACGGAGAAGAGGCAATCGCTCCCGCCTACTCCGCACACCCCTGTGTCTCCGGGACCCTCGCCACCATACTCGGTCGCGAGATGTCCGTCTCCTGGGTCTTCCATCTGGGGAGGACGGTCCTCCTCGGGTTCGCCTGAAAAAGGACGCAGGGCTGGGGCTCCAGCTCGCCCACTTCAGGTACTCCCGTCACCGCCTCGTGGGAGGGCCCGCTCGCCTATGAGGCAGGCTTCCGTCTCCCCAAGGCCCAGGACTCCAACGCTCGACGACGCGGCGATCACCATGCTGGCCACCATTTCGTCGCCGATCCTGCCGGCCACCG
The DNA here is from genome assembly GCA_035047305.1 of Bradypodion pumilum. Classification (NCBI taxonomy): domain Eukaryota; kingdom Metazoa; phylum Chordata; class Lepidosauria; order Squamata; family Chamaeleonidae; genus Bradypodion; species Bradypodion pumilum. Next base: position 125,870,438 of record JAWDJD010000001.1, on the reverse strand, counting down.
TTTCGTCACCGACTCTGCCAGCCACCATTTCGTCGGCCACCGTTTCGTCGCTCCCGACGGTGGGGGACCCATCCCAGATGGAGTTCCTGAAGGGGATGTTTGAGGTCATGGCTCAGACTTTTGCTAACCAGTTTAAGACCTCCATGCCTGCGGCCTCTGCGGCTCCGGTACTGACCACCGCAAGCCCCAGGGATGCTGGCCCTGCTGTGGCCCTTCCGACCTCCCGAGGGTCGAGTGTCCGCTCCGCTGGCCCACCCACATCGTCGCGGGTTGGTCCAGACGTCGAAGTGGTGGACTCCCATCCCGCCCAGGCCATACTGGCGCAGTCCCGACGTGGATGCAAGAGTTCCTCTCTCGTCCTCCGATGACTCCAGCGCCTCTTCGGAGGAGGACGAGGGAGACGTCGACGCCGAACGGACGCCGGACCAGGCCATCGGCGCGGTTGGCCCACCGCGTGGTGAGGATCAACGCTCGCTCACGGCCATGCTGACGCGCCTGGGGACCGCGTTGAACCTGAAGGTGGACCAGCCACCACTGGAAGGTGAGGACTAAATGACCGCAAAACTGGACAGGCGTGCGGTACGGCCGGACCATATCACCATGCTTCCGTCCATGCTGACGTCGGCGAAGGCGACGTGGAGGAAGCCGGTGTCAGCGCACTCCGTTTCGTCCAGGCTCGACGGCATGTATAGAGTCCTGGACGAGAACGTCGAGTTCCTGCAGGCGCACCCCCTGCCGAATTCCCTGGTGGTCAAGGCCTTCCAACACAGGACGGCCACCAGCGGGTTCCTGGTGCCGTCGACCCCGGAAGGGAAGAAGCTGGACGCGGTGGGCCGCAAATTCTACGCCACCGGTTCCCTCTTCCTCCGTGCCGCCAACTACTCGGCTGCCATGGGCCTGTACCAGTCTCACCTCTGGGAGCGGGTGAAGGCCGAGATGGCGACGTTACCTGCCGACGCCCAGAAATGGATCGACGCGCTGGCATCCGAGGGCGATTTCCTGGTGGAACAACAGATGCGAACCGCCAGGCATATAAATGACTATGCGGCGAAGGACATGTCGTCTGCGATCCTGCTCTGTCGCCACACCTGGCTTAGGGGCACCTCCCTCGATGACGCTATGAAGAAGCTCATCGAGGAGTTTCCTTTCGACGGGCAAGGCCTTTTGGGCAGGACACGGACAAGGTCCTCAATGAAATGCGGCAGACCAACTCCACCGCCAAGTTTCTGGGGCTTACCACGCCGGCTCCGCCTGCCAGGCCGAGGTTCCAGCCCTTCACGCGGCGCTACCAGGGAAACCCGCAACAACAGGGTGGCACCGTGGAGCAGCCCAGGTCTGGCTCTTACAAGCAACGACGCCAGCACAAGCCGCGCTACCAGCCCTACGGGCACGGCAAGCGTTTGGACGCTAAGTCCAAGTCGCGCGTTTGAAGCTGCGACGGCCGAGACTCTCACGCTCCATCTCCCGTACCTCCCCCTCCGGAACTTCCTCCAGGTATGTTCGGGCATCACGGACGACCGGTGGGTCTTAAGGATCTTGTCCTCTGGCTACGCCATCGAGTTCGTGTGGGCGCCTCGGGTAGGAAGACATCGTTTCACCACCTCGTCCCCCCATTTGGAGGAAGAAATATCAACTCTTCTGTCCAAGGGAGCCATCGAGCGGGTGGCCCCGCCCGATTGGGACAACGGCTTCTACTCGAGGTACTTCGTGGTCCAGAAGAAGGACGGAGGACTTCGCCCGATCCTGGACCTGCGCCGCCTGAACAAGTGCATCCACACCAGGAAGTTCCGGATGGTGACCCTGCAGACCGTCCTTCCCCTCATCAACAAAGGGGACTGGTTCACAGTCATAGACCTCAAGGACGCTTACTTCCATGTCTCCATCCTCGAGGAGCACCGAAGGTTCCTTCGATTCCGCATCGGCGATTCGGTTTACCAGTACCGATGTCTACCGTTCGGTCTGGCCACGGCACCGCGAGTCTTCACCAAATGCATGGCTCCGGTGGCCGCCTTCCTTTGCCAGCGGGGAATCAGGGTCTTCCCATACATCGACGACTGGTTGATTGTATCCCCCACCAGCTCGTCAGCCATTCGGGACACGCAGTTCACGGTCCACCTCATGGAGAGTCTCGGCCTCAGGATCAACTTCACCAAATCGAAGTTGATCCCCTCTCAACGCGTCGAGTACATTGGAGCGGTACTCGACTCGCTTGCCACCAGAGCCTTTGCACCCCAGAAGCGCTTGCAGGACATCGCGCAGGGAGTGAACGACCTACGCACCAAACCGTGCATCCGGGCGAAAAAGGCTCAAAGACTGCTAGGCTTTATGGCCTCAACGACGGCTGTGGTCCCTCACGCCAAGTTAAATTTCCGGTCCTTACAGTCGTGGCTCCTGCACGAATTCGATGCGCTCCGGGAGAGTCAGTCCAAACGGCTGACTCCGTCCCCGGAGCTGAGGGACCAGCTGGTGTGGTGGACGACACCACTCAACGTGACAACGGGGAAGAGTTTTTACCCCCCGCAACCCTCGTTCAAATATTGACCGACGCAAGCAACCTCGGCTGGGGGGCTGCCTGCGGGACTCTCACGGTCAACAACCCTTGGTCGCCTCAGGAGATGGTGCACCATATCAACTACTTGGAGCTACTGGCCATTTGGAAGGCCCTCCGTTCCTTCGAGAGCTTGCTCTTGGGCAAGGCGGTCCAAGTGGCCTCGGACAACACCACGGCTGTGGCGTACCTGAACAAGCAGGGAGGAACACGATCCACCACCCTTCTTTACCTCGCTGTGCAACTCTGGGAGTGGTGCCTGGAGAGGCACATTTTCCCGATTGGAGTGCACATTCAGGGCAAGCTGAATGTCCTGGCCGACCATCTCAGCCGCCTCACCTCGACGACCCACGAATGGGAACTGAACGACGAGGTGTTCCAGTCGCTTTGCGAGGCCTGGGGGACTCCGAACATCGACCTCTTCGCATTGGAGTCCAACACGAAATGCCACAGGTACTGTTCCAGGGCGGGCATCGGTGTCAACTCTGAGGGCGATGCCTTCATGAAACGGTGGGATCAGGACTATTTCTACACTTTTCCTCCGTTTCCCCTGGTCCAGAAGGTCCTCACCAGAATGCTTCAGCACAGGACCAGAGCCATCCTAGTGGCCCCAGCATGGCCTCGCCAACCATGGTTTCCGCTGCTGTTGCGCATGTCATCTCAGTATCGCACGCTACCGGAGTCACCGACGCTCCTCCAAATGGAGCAGGGCCAGCTCCACCACTCGGACCTGCCCAGCCTCCACCTCACCGCGTGGAGGATAACCCCAGACTGTCCAGGATCCTGGAACTAGCCAGGCGCCCTTCCACAAGGAAGTCCTACGCTTCCAAATACAGACACTTTTGTGCTTTCCTGGCAGCTCAGCAGACCCCCCTCTCGCAGGTGGAACTGCAGGACGTCTTGACCTACCTCCTCCATCTGGCGGAGTCTGGCCTCAGCATCGCCTCCATCCGAGTACACCTCGCTGCGGTGGTGGCTCACTCTCCAGCTGGATCGCCCGCTTCTAGGGCTTTCCGCGACCAAACGGTGAAACGCTTCCTCAAGGGATTGCGGAATGCCTTCCCGCCGGTCAGGACTCCGACGGCCCAATGGTCACTCTCTACCATCCTTAACGCGCTCACCAGGACTCCTTTCGAGCCCATGGCTACCGCGGATGCTCGTCTCCTCACGTGGAAGACGGCTTTTCTTGTGGCCATCACGTCTGCTCGGCGAGCTGGTGAGCTGGTCGCCCTGCGGGCGGACGCACCCTTCCTCCAGTTCTTCAATGACCGTGTGGTGCTCCAACCGGACATCACCTTCCTCCCCAAGGTGGTCTCCCAGTTTCATATGGCACAGACTATCTCCTTGCCAACATTCTTCCAGAACCCCGCTAACGCCCAAGAAAGGACTTGGCACACGCTGGATGTCAAACGGGCTTTATTGTTTTACACCAGCAGGACAAGGGAGTTCAGGAAGTCGCAACGCCTTTTCGTGGCGTATGGGGGCAAGTCCAAAGGTGAACCCATCTCTGCGCAGCAGTTCTCCAAATGGATCACCTCTACCATCTACTTGGCCTATGAGTCGGCATCGCTGCCCCCTCCACCGCAGGTCAGGGCGCACTCTACCAGAGCGGTTGCAACATCCATGGCCTTTCTGGAGGGCACACCGCTTGAGGACATCTGTAAGGCTGCCACCTGGTCCAGACCTTCTACATTTGTCCAGCACTACAGGGTGGACACCAGAGCCACTGCGGACGCCAGGCTTGGCCGTGTCGTCCTCACTCGGGGGCTCCGGGCCCATCGCCCTTGACAGTTCACCCTGCCTGACCGTCATCGTCTTCATCGTGGGATCATCTCATCCGACTGCCCACCGACCAAGTAAGTGTGAGCTTGCTAATCTCCCATGAGTGTGGATTCACAAACTATACGAAGGAGAAAGTTCGGTTTCACTTACCAGTGATAACTTTCGTTCTTCGAGTATATAGTTTGTGAATACACACTACCCACCCTGCCTCCCCTCTTGAGCTGCACGGATGAGATCAATTGGTTTATCCTGTGCTTGGCTTAAGTATGGAACTGAGGTAAAATGGCACGCGGGCGCCTCAGGGTGGGCGGTACGGTGGGCGGTCTTACCGCCAAAACTTTTGACCAATAGCTTTTCAAGCCTCCGATCGGCCGTTCTGCGCAGGCGCATAACCCATGAGTGTGTATTCACAAACTATATACTCGAAGAACGAAAGTTATCACTGGTAAGTGAAACCGAACTTTCACCTTGTTAGCTGGAAGGCTGGCAAGCCGGCAGTTCAAAACCCAGGTACTGCATGATGAATTGAATGCCTGTCTCTGTCCCAGCTCTTGGGGACATGAAAGGAGCCTCATTCGGGCATCCCCTGAGTGGAGTTTCTCTAGCAAAAATCCTTTCAACCCAGAATAATTTTGGACACAAAATTATTATTATTATTAATGTCACAAATGGCTTGAAATGATTTTTTAGTGGAGGTAAAAGAAGAAACTGCCAAAGCAGGGCTGTAGATGAACATTAAGAAGACAAAAACATGACAACAGAATAACTAAACACTTTAATACTGGCAGTGAAGAAAATCAAAATCGAAATAATTAAAATATATATCTTGGCTCAACCACAATTCCAATTGAAGACTGCAGCCAAGAAATCAGTAGAAGACTGAGACTTGGAAGGGCAACAATGAAAGAATTAGAAAAGATCCCAAAGTATTACTTTTCTGTGAGGCTGGCCAACCATTGTATGCCTCTGTACCTGAGGTGTATAAATTGATGCCTCGAGGTCTGATGAAGACAGCTTGCATTTAGATAAAGAGGTTAGTCTTTAAGGTGCCTCAACATTTTTTGTCGTGAAGGGTTGGAATTGATTGTGTGACTGAACAACAACAAAACGTTTTTGTGCCTTTTGTTGTTGTTGTTTTGTTTACTCTATGACCTATCACTGGAGACCAAGACCATCCGGACTACTGTATTCCTGTGTACAGCAGGACAATAAAGAAAGATAGCATATCCTAGAGCAAGTCAAGCCTGAATTGTCTTTAGAGGCAGAAAACAATGACGCTGAGGTTGTCCTACTTTGGGTGCACCATGAGCAGACAAGACTCTCTGGGAAAGACGATGGGAAAGGTAGAAGGCGGCAGGGAAGGAGGGGGTCCAAAGGCGAGATAGATTGATTCCCTAGGGCAGGGGTGCCCAAACGTTTTGGGCTGTGGGCTGGTCATGTGGTTCTGTGGGCTGGTCACTATGGCCCATGGGCCAGATCCAGACCCCGATGCTAATTCATCTGGCCCACAAAGACCTCATTGCTCCTGGAAGTGGAAGTAAAGCACGCGGGCGCATTTTACTTTTGCTTCCTGGAACAATGAGGGCTTTGCGGGCTGGATGAATTGGCATGGGGAGGCAGATCCGGCCCGTGGGCCATAGTTTGGGCACCCCAGCCCTAGGGGCGGGGGCCACAAGTCAAGGCGGCTTGACAGCAGGCAGGGAACTCGGAGCAGCAGCAGCAGCAGTGCAATCGTAGCGGCTGACGCCCGCCCAGGGAGCCTTGACTGACGTAAAGCGGGGCGCACCGGCTGCTCCAACGAGGCCAGAGGACACAAAGGCACCGACGGCCACCGCACTCGTCCATCTTCCCAGGGCAGGGGAGGAGGAAGACAGCCGGGAAGGAAAGAAAGAAGGAAGGAAGGAAGGAAGGGAGGATCCCCACCACACACACACACACACACACACACACACACACACACACACACACACACACACACACACACACACACACACACACACACACACACACACACACACACACACACACACACACACACACACACACACACACACACACACACACACACACACACACACACACACACCACAGCTAGTCCCCCCCCCCAGCCTCTGGCCCAGCCCAGGGTGAGTCTTGGGACAGGGGAGGAGGCGGCGGCCAGTAGTCGCCCCCGGGCCGCGTCCTCGGGCTCCATCCCGAGCCCATCCGGAGGAGCTGCTGCTGCGAGTAATAGTGCTGCTGTAAGCTGACGGGTGTCGTCGGAAGAGGCGCCGCATTGCCTTGCCTTGCCGAGGGGGGCCATCGAGGTGCCTCCCTCCCTCCCTCCCTCCCTCCCCCCGCAGCGACGCCTGCCTTGGCCTCGGGCTGCACCCGGAGCTGGGCTTTTCCCTGTCTCCCTCCCTGGACAAAGCACGATTGAATCGATTGTCACTCTCGGGAGGTTTGGGCGGGGGCGGGCGATTTCTCAGCCAGCCCTTCTTCTTGTCTTCCCTCCCCCGAGAGGACTCGAACGGGAGAAGCACTGACCACCGCCTCGCTTGCTGCCGCCGCTGCTGCTGGTACCCGATGAGATCGCCGTGCATGTAGGAAAAGGACCAGGGCGGGGGCGGGGGGGGCGGGGGCGGAGGAGCCTGGCTAGGAAGGAAACCTGGACCAGTTGCATGCTTTGGTGGGACCCCCATCGCGCCTGGACGGAGCCACAACAGGATCGGAGCCGGGTGGGGTTGTGTGTGTGTGTGTGTGTGTGTGTGTGTGTGTGTGTGTGTCTGTGGGGGGTGGGTGGGGTGCGGGGAGGAAGAGAGGTCCCCTTTTGGAAGGTTTGGATGACCGTCGTGTGTTACCGATGCTGCTCACCTAGCCATAGCTTGTGCAGGAGCATCAAGGGTGGGATCACTGATTTGCCTGAGGTGGGAATATTTGAGGGTGAGAGAGAGAGATGAAGAAGAGAATCCAGTTATCTATTAGCATCCTCCAGGAGACAGGGAAATAATTCTCTGTGGGGCTGCTTGGCCTTGCTCCCTGCTATCATGTTGCTTAATAGGACATGTTGATTGGGGCATTTTATTATCCTTTTAAAAAAATGGGTATGGTGTAGGTGGGAGTGAATCCCATTGCTTGGGCAGGTTATTAAAAAGAAAAGAAATCAACCCTCTGTGTGCCAGAACACCCCCATAGCCATTATTTCTGTCAATCACTGGGCAATTGCGGCAGAAGGAAAGCCGCTGCTGCCTTCGATGCTATCATTTTACCGCAGCTACCGAGTGCTTAAGGGGGCTGAAAAGGGTGGGAGTTGGGGGTTGACAAAGGAAAGCTGAGGCTTACCCAAATCGCAGGTTGGGCCAGGGTGAGATGGAAAGGGCAGACCGCAGTTGAATGTATTGGAGAAATTCATGCTGTAAGGAAAGGAGTGGCCCGCTAGTTGGAAGGAAGAAAGAAAATATATTAAAATATATAATTTATTTATGTATTTTATTTTAAAAAGAACATCTTGTGCATCAAGGGTTGCATCCCTGCTTCCTTGCAAGAAGAGTGGAGTATTGGACATTGGGGCACAATGACTCACTTGCAAGCAGGTCTGTCCCCGGAGACACTGGAGAAAGCTCGGCTGGAATTAAATGAAAATCCTGATACCCTGCATCAGGACATCCAGGAAGTACGGGACATGGTGATCACCCGGCCAGACATTGGCTTCCTCCGCACAGATGACGCCTTCATCCTTCGCTTCCTTCGGGCCAGAAAGTTCCAGCACTTTGAGGCATTTCGTTTGTTGGCTCAGTACTTTGAGTATCGCCAGCAGAACCTTGATATGTTCAAGAGCTTCAAAGCCACTGATCCAGGCATCAAGCAGGCACTCAAGGATGGCTTCCCAGGAGGGCTTGCCAACCTTGACCATTATGGCAGAAAGATCCTGGTCCTATTTGCTGCCAATTGGGACCAAAACAGGTAAAAGGAGAGTTCAGGTACTAACATATTGTGGGGAGGCTGGAAGAGACTGAGAGGCTTGCATGCAACTGCCACAGTATTGTATGTATTTCATGTTGCAACCTGTTGGTTTCAGTGATAATGCTAATATTCTAGTCCTGATCACCAGAATGTCTGCCATAAGGGCATATTGCTCAGTCCAGACTTCTCTGTGTGCCAGTCTGTCATCTTGATGATCTAATCCAGATACACTCATTGTGGGGATGTTAGAAAGTAGTCGCTCAAGCTATTTTCACACACACAACCCTGTAATAGGGAGAATCATCAGTTACAGATTTTTACCTGTACCTGGTTGGGCTGGGCAATCCAGTGAGAGAGAGGGAAGCAAACTGAAAGGCAGCAAACTGAGACAACAGAAACCAGCAAAATATTAGGGCAGATACGAAAATCTTGCCTTTAGGCCGGAAATATTGTAAAAGGCTAAATCCAGCTCTAAGCCCCCAAGTAGAATAGACCAGTGAATCAATGAATGGGACGTGTTAACTCAACATGTTTCTAAGTCCTGTTGATTTAGTGAGCTTTCTTTAGTTAAGACTAACAATTGGATTGAACCCAACATCTACACAAGTTATACCTATTTGGGTGTAGTCAATGGGATATAGCCAGTGTGCCAGAGATCATGATGTTTGGTAATGCACATCTGTAAGGTTTCCTAGTGGATTGCTATTTCCGTACAGGCGCGTTTTACTTCCGCTTCCAGGAGCGACGAGGGAGGCGTGGGCTGGACAAATCGCAGTAAACCCATTCGTGTGGATTCATGGTGGCTTGGGCTTCTGGCAATTGAAGTCCAAGAACATCTGGAGTGCCAAGGTTTGCCATCATGGCCCTAGACCCTATCCAGAAGGGAGAGATGATGGTTCATTGGCATCTGGAAGATCATGGCACCATACCACTGACTTATATAATAGTAGCTTGTTTGTGTATTAAGGCTGCATGTTAGTTGGCGGTGGCGTTGTAGTCACACTGAGAAGGTGTTCGCTGTTTCTAAAAGGAGTGAAATTCATACTGGATATAGCTTCTACCACTCTCAGCTTGTCATTTGCAAGTCAATTAAGCAAGTTGGAAATTTGATGTGTGGAGCAAAATGATGACACCATAAGATGTTTTATGAACAGAGGAGGTTCCTTGTTTGTGAATCAGATTGTTAGTTCCTCTAGTCTGATTTTGTTGACCATATCTAGAGTCAGTCTTCCAAAATTTCAGTCAGATTCTACCCACCTGTCTGTCACCTACCTGAAGACTACAAAACCTATCCTAGGGCTGTGTCACAATTGAGAAGGAATGTAATTTTAAAATGAAAACCGATACCAAAAATTTACATGGCTCCAGTAGCTACACAACAGGTTGTAATTCAGCTAGTAAGACTTTTTGTGCTCAGAAAAGATGTGTAGAAGGCTGCCTAAGCTAAAAAATGTTAACCCTAGCTAGGAGGTTGTTGCATATCAGAGTAGAAGAAAGCTCTGTTTGCAAGATCAATGTGTAAGGAGGTATCCTTACATTTCCATCACCACATGGTTTGCAGTACAACATTGAATAAAAATTGGAATGGGCAGAAGCAAAATCAAAGTGTGTTTTGGAGTTCTGAGTGGCATGTTTTATGCTACAAGATAGGCAAAAAAATTATTTATTTATTTAATTGGATTTATATACCACCCATCTGGGTGTTAACCCACTCTGGGTGGTGAACAAGCAGAGAAACCAATAACAGAAATATCCGAAACAAATTAAAACCCACCAACAACAAATACCTCACAAACTAAACTAAACTAGTTGGTGTCCGATGGCATCAGGACTGAACCTAACTGGCTAATATTGATAAGGGGACAACACCCTGAAATGCCTCCTTTAAAAAAGAGCGTTTTTAGTTGTTTTTTTAGAATAGCCAGTGATGGATCCTGGTGCAGCTCCACCGGTAGTGTATTTCAGAGTATTGGTGCCACCACCGAGAAGGCTCTACTTCTAGTTTAAAACTTTCAAGCCATCCTTAATGTTGACACCTGGAGCTGCGCTGACTGTGATGCGGGAGGTTGTTCTGAGGGAGAGATGCTCCAACAGATAACAAGGTCCCAAGCCGAAAATACAGTAATAAGTATTTGCTTCAAGCCAATTCTAACTTACAGTGGCCCCTTTCAGGGTCTTCTAAGTAGAGAATACTCAGAAATGGTTTATCATTCCCTTCTTCTGGGGGCATCCTGGGGTTGCACAGCTTGCTCAAGGATACATAGGTTGCCTCTTCTCCTGGGAGGCACAGTAGGGAATCAAACTCCCAGCTTCCTAAACCACTGAGCTAGCCATCCAGCTGGGAAAAAATCACTGGCTAAATACAATAAGGTAGACAGTGTCTCAAGTGTCTAAGATGCTGACTAGGAGGTGGAAGGTCAGCAGTTCGATTCCCAAGTACTGCAGGATGGAATGAGCTCCCGTCTTTGTCCCAGGTCCTGCCAACCTAGCAGTTCAAAAGCAAGAAATTGCAAGTAGATAAATAGGGACCACTTTGGTGGGAAGGTAACAGCACTCCGTGCACTCCGGTGTCTAGTCATGCCTGCCACATGACCATGAAAATGTCTGCAGAAGCAGACAGCACTGGCTTTTCGGTTTTGAAACAGAAATGAGCACTAAACCCTAGAGTCGGATACGACTGGCTTTCGAGCAAGGGAAACCTTTACCTTTACTTTACTAGGCCCTTCTGGGATCTGTATCTATCCTTCATCCTCTGATGCTGCCTGTGTGAGTGCTCCATTTTTGCTTTTCCTTCTCTGCAGTTCAAATATCTGAAATGTGAGGCCAAGAGCTTAGCGAACCTAATGTTTTTGGACTGCAGTCACAGTTTGCAAGGGACTAGGGGATCATGGGAGTTGTAGTCTAGTAAGATGCTGAGCTTGATTACCAGAAGGTCGGCAGGTCAGTAGTTCAAGACCTGAGTACTGCACAACGGAATGAGCTCCTGTCATCTGTCCCAGCTCCTGACAACCTAGGAGTTCAAAAGCAAGAAACTGCAAGTTGATAAATAGGTATTTATTTGGCAGGAAAGGTAACAGCATCCCCGCGTCTAGTCATGACTGCCACATGACCACAAAAACATCTGCAGACGCAGACAGTGTTGGCTGTTTGGCTATAAATGGAGATCAGCACCACCCTCTAGAGTTGGACATGACTGGTTTTCGAGTGAGACCTTTACTTTTAAGTAACCTTTTCCAGCTTAAGTTTAGATAGATCAGTGTTCTAACTCAGATGCCCTGTTTCTTTGTTGTATCATTGACACTTGTGGAGATTGGCTCCTTTCTCAGCTCCTATGCATTCAGGGGAATTGTGCAAAAGGCCATCCAGCCCAGTGGAGATATGACCCTGGGGTATCCCAAGCCTTAGTCAAGCATTATGACTTCTATAACAGATACTATTGGAGTGTGTGAATTTTCAAATCTCTTTCAAGACTTGCAATCAAGATGGCTAATTTTTGCATGCACTTTAACTACTTTCTAGTTAGGTCAGGAGTTCTCAACCTTTTAAAGCCGGGGGCTGGATCACGCTCCCTCTGACAGCTTTGGGGTCCGGACGGCCATTTTGCCCTTCCTCCATCACATGGCACTTCCTGGTGTGGTAGAGGCAGTGTGGGGGGGGGGGGAGACACATGAAATGGTGCTGTGAGCCGCACTCAGCCCATGGGTCGTAAGTTGAGAATCCCTGAGTTAAGTGATTATCATGGATTCTACATGATCATTAGAAATTAGCCATATAGCACTGGGAATATTAATGTGACCTATGAAGCATTGTATGAAAATTTTCACTGGGTTGGTGGGATATTAAACATCTCAGTTTTCTGATATGTTGGTGCATATCTAAAGGGCAGAGATTCTCACTTTTAGTTTTTTAAGGCTTGATATTTGTTACTGTGCATCTGAGAAAAACTGAGAGGAGGACAGGAATAACAGTTGAGCTGAGTGATGTTTTGTCTTACAAACACAGAGACATTCACATGCTGTAGTGTTTGTGAATCTTACATAGTGAACAACATGTAAAAGTGGACAAGGCAAAATGTTTATTCCTTGCTTTGAAGTAATTGAGAAATATTAGAGGAAAACCTAAAGTACTTAGGGCAGTGGTGGCAAACCTATGGCATGTGTGCCAGAGGGGGCACTCATAGCCCTCTCTGTGACCACGTGCACCATCACCCCAGCACAGAGTTTGCTCTTCCCCTCTGCCCAGCAGCTGAGTGGGAGTGCTTCCTCCTTCCCCCCAGCACAGAATTCATCCTGCCCCTCTGTTTGGGCACTCTGGCTCTAAAAGGTTCACAATCACTGACCTAGGGAGAAAGCCCCAATGCTTCCTCTGGTAAAACAGAATCTGCGAAGGCATGCGCACAACTACTCTTCCAGGAGCATCTTTTGTTGACATAGCTTTTTGCTAATTTGCAAGCATAGAGTATGTTGCTACTACAGATGTTCAAGAGTGTCAACCACAAATGTTCAGTAGTTATTAACATCAGTTTGCTATTTGCAACTAGTATCAAGTTATTTAACATCAGTTACTGTATAGTTAAAAGAACTGGACAGGTGGAAGCAATCAGGTTTTGAGATATATGAACATTACTGTACTTTACAATGCAATGATGCAACCTCAGAAGGACAGGTTTCTTGAGGCTTTACAAATTTGTTTAATTTATAACCTCCTATGGAAGGGATTCTCAACCTGTGGCCCATGGGCCGGATGTGACCCACAGCACCATTTCATGTGGCCCACCACCACCTCCACCACACCAGGAAGTGCCATGTGATGGAGGAAGGGCAAAATGTCTATCCGGCCCCCAAAGCTGTCTAAGGGAGCATGACCCAGCCCCCAGATTAAAAAAGTTGAGAACTCCTGTCTTGGGGATTAAGTAAGAAAAATGTTTTAGAGATCCAAAAAAATTATATAAAACAAACAAGGGGAAGGCAAATCTTAAACATGTTCTTCTAAGCCCAATTAGTTTTGAAAATAAACAACCCCCTAACAGCAAGAAATGTCTGCCCTGTCAACAGTTTTCGTCATAAACATGTTTGATGTTTGCCTGTACAGTGGTACCTCGGATAAAGTCCCATTTGGATAAAGTCATGGTTTTCCTGCACATGTGATGCATCTTATAAAGTCCAAAACCGCTAAAAAAAATGGACATTATCCGAGGTATTTGGTATAGGAACCTCGGATAAAGTCCATGTTTTGGACATTATCCAATGCATCGCCCATTTAATTTGGATAAAGTCCAAAATCAGATAATGTCCAAACTTGTGGAATGGAGTTTGGACTTTAACCGAGGTTCTACTGTATTAATATATATTGTGTTTGAAGAAAATATCATTTTAGATTTGGGCATCCTCAAAGTCAACCACCAGAAGAAAAATTTCAGAATGTTTCAATATCCAGATTCTATTGTCAGGTTCCAAATACAGGTAGATGCGAAACACCATTTCAGCCCTACTCCAGGCATATGTTTCAAGTCTTAGAAGGTCTAATTCAAATAGAACGTGTGTGTTGTGGTTGATCACTCAGCAGAATGAGATAATGAAGTCTGTCATAAGCCTGTGCAGGAACTTCCAAGTTTACTTTCTTCCCTCCCACTGTGCTGCCAACATAAATAACAATAAGGATGATTGCTTCCACCTATCTGGTTCAATAAATGTTGAGTACAGCAGGTGTAGAGAGAATCTGAGATGAGTGATTATGCAAATACAGTAGTTTTTTTTATGCAAATAGTTTCTTGCTAAATGAAGACTTTAATGCAGGTTTCTTTCATCATAATTCACTGACTTTTTTTCAAAAAACTTATAACCTGTGATAACTACAGCTTCGATCTTCACATGGTAGTAAATGTTCTGAGCCTTTATTTATCCATAGTTATTTGATTCAGGGAGAAGGCCGTTTCAGAAGAATTGAGGTGTCCCTCAGACATTGCATATTGAAGTCTATTTTGAAATACTTTCTGGATTAAAGGTAAAGGTCTCCCTTGCTAAAAACGTCTGCAGATGCAGACAGCACTGGCTCTTTGGCTATAAACAGAGATGAGCACTGAACCCTAGAGTCAGATACGACAGGCTTTCAAGCAAGGGCGACCTTTACCTAGGTTGAGAGCAGACATGTTGGATTAACAATGGTCAATTTAAGATAATGGCTACAACCTTGGAAAAAAACATTAACCCCCTAAAGTGCCATTGTATTCTATGACCTTTTAGACAACCATTGTTTCTACTCTCTCATCATCATCTAGAAAATGAAAGCAGTGTAATGGGAGCCTGGCTACGGAAACATATTGTAGAATATGCTGCAGAGCTGTAGCAGAACATGATTGGCATGCAAGAAGGTCTAGGTTCAGGATTTCTGTGTAAGGTTGAGAAGGTCCATTTGAATTCCTTGGGAGCCATTGTGTCATTGTGGAATAGCCTTTCCTCAACCTGATGTTCTTCAGATGCCTTGCTCTGCAGTTCTAGTCAGCCCTGAAAACATATCTAGTACCTAGTGGTTCTGGGATTTGTAATCCAAAATGTTCAGAAGATCAGCGTGGAGAACAATTGAAGGAAGTCGACCTATGACCCAAGTTGACATAGAGTAGTTTCTTATGCACTTTTTCAGTGTGAGAGAAATCCTGAGTTTGGAAAAGTTACTTTTTTGTTCGGATTAATAATAATAATTTTGTGTCAGAAATTATTCTGGGTTGAAAGGATTTTTGCTGGAGAAACTCCACTCAGGGAACGCCTGAATGAGGCTCCTTTCGTGTCCCCAAGAGCTAGGACAGAGACTGGTGCTCAATCTGTCATGCAGTACCCGGGTCTCAAACTGATGACTTGCCAGCCTTCCACCTAACAAGGTGAGCTTCTTAACCACTGAGCCACTGCAGCCCCTTTTGTTTGAATTATAGTTCTCTGAATCCCTCTGCTAGCATGGCCATTGGATTGCCAAGAAATTCAAGGAATTTGTAGTCCTAAAATATCCGAAGTTTTGTAGAGACTAAATATCCACAAAGAAGGATTCAAACAACCATGAAAAATGTCTATAAGGTCTCCTTTTCTCTTTCTCTGGGTTGATATATAAAACGTACACACACACCACACACACACACACACACACACACACACTTCTTCACCCAGTGTAACTATAATGTTAGAAATTTACTGCACTATTCAGTAAAAATTTCTATTGAATAGTGAAGGAAAAACTGAGCCATAGAACCCCTGGCCATTACTCAGTTTTGAACTACATCCTGGCAACAATCTCCAAGCTGTTGGGAAGCTTGTAATGGGATTTTCAATGATAATGAAAGCAGAAGGATGGGAAGGAAGATGAAAAATTCACCAATGAAAAACCAGCATACAGTACTTGGGTGTCATGTGAATTGGTTTAAAATTTATCATGTTGAAGATATAGTGCAGTTACTTTCTTCAAAACCAAACTTCTGCAAAAGAGTAAGCATTGGCAACCTGTGATCTAAGTCAAAGAAAGGAGTTCTCACTTTTCCATTTCTAAATTCTTGGACCAGAGGCTGACATGAAGACATTTTTTCCTGCAAACTTCCTTGGTATAGCAATGTTATACTCCCTGCTCAGTAGCAAATCCCATTAAATACAGTGGAATTAGCCCCCAGATGGTATATATCACGGATTCTCAACCTGCAGCCCACGGGCTGAATGCGGCCCATGGCACCATTTCATGTGGGCCCCACACCGCTGCCACCACACCAGGAAGTGCCATGTGGTGGAAGAAGGGCAAAATGGCTGTCCGGCCCCCAAAGCTGTCTGAGGGAGCGTGACCCAGCCCCCGGCTTAAAAAAAGTTGAAAGCCAGTCATACCCGACTCTAGGGTTCAGTGCTCATCTCTGTTTATAGCCAAAGAGCCAGTGTTGTTTGTATCTGCAGATGTTTCCGTGGACGTGCGGCAAGAATGACTAGACACTAGAGTGCACTGAATGCTGTTTACCTTCCCACCGAAGTGGTACCTAGTTATCTACTTGCAATTTCTTACTTTTGAACCGCTAGGTTGGCAGGAGCTAGAACAGAGACAGAAGCTCACTTGAACTGATGACCTACCGCCTTCCAGTCATCAAGTTCAGCATCTTAACCACTAAGCCAACACAGTCCCTATATATTGTACATGTACATTAAAACAGCATGTAGCATACAGCTGGCTAGCTTGCTTAGTGGTTTAGATATCTAGCTGTGGAAACAGACCTTGTGAGTTTGATCCCCTGCTGTGCCTCCTGTGAGAAAAGCCAACTTGCATAGTTGTGGGCAAACTCCACAGTCCCAGGGGTCATCATAAATCCGAATCAATTCGATGGAACATAATGATGACCCTGGAAAAGGTCATAAATCCGAATCAATTCAGTGAAACATAAATATTATTGTAATATGATATACACAATTGAGTGTAGGATTGTACCTCTACATTAAAATACATGATATACAAAGTTTCATGAAAACTTGTTTATCTAAAATGAGTGGCTGTTCTAGATTAACACAAAGAACTGTTTATGAATAGCAGATTAGAGCCTCAGGGAGCTGCACTTTTTTTATTTTTTTTATTAATAATCATAAAATACAAACAAACATAAAAAATATAAATACTTAAAAACTAACAATAAATAAAGAAAAAAAACACCAAGAAAAGAGAAAGGAATAACAACAATATATCAATATCTTGTTCACTCTTTCATTCTTTCAACTTTTAATCCGTGCAAAACCCTATTCTGCAGCAATTTCAATTGGCACAGTATACTTAAATCTTCCAAAATTGAATCATGTCAGGGCCAGGCTTACTTCCTTCTTCACTTGTTAACGCGTGCTGTATGAAAGGTTTCCATATTTCCCAAAATTGTATTTTGATTTTAAAACCCTGTTTTAACCTAATTTGGCTAGTTAATTTTTCATTTAGTGCCAGTTGCCAAACCTCTTTATACCACCTATTCTTATTTTCTTATTTTCGTTACCCTTCCATTCTTGGGCTATCAGCTGTCTAGCAACCAGCAACAATGTCAAAATTAATTCTTTATTACCCTCACTTAATCTCATTTTTCCTATTTCTCCTAATATAGCTAGTTTGGGTTCTAAAATCATTGTTATGCCAAGAATCTCGTTTATCTCCTTCTCTACCACTTTCCAAAATTTATTTGTTTTCTTACAAAACCACCACAGATGCAAATATGTCCCCTTTTGTTCATTGCATCTCCAACACAAATCAGATTTATTAATATCCATTTGCTTGAGTCTGATTGGGGTAAGGTACCACCTCCAAAGTACCTTACAAACATGCTCCTTTTCCTTGATTGACATAGTTTTTGTTATTCTGTTTCCCCACTTTTTCCTCCACTCTTCTTCTTCAATTTTAATATTTAAACCTTCCTCCCAAATTCGTTTAAGTGTATAGTGTGATTCTTCCCCTGGGATAAGCATTTGGTACAGTTTACCTACTAACCCCTGTAATCTTGTCTTCCCTTTCCTTATTTCCAAGACCAATTCTTCAAAGGGCGTCTTTGCCCTAGGTACTCCTATATTCCCCCTTATCGATTTGTCCCATTTCTCCATCCCCAATTCTTGTAGCCAATTTAATTTTAATTTATTATATACCTCCTTCCTTTTCTGATATGTATTACAATTTTTAATCCACTCTGTTATTAACAACACTTTTTCTTGCAATAGAATAGGTCTTATTTTTTGCGAGGATAATAATGGGCAACTCTGGAAATCTAAAATTTCTAAAATTGGGGAAATATCTGGTGCCAATTTCCTCTTAACCCCTTTCCATACGTTATAAATATTCTTTATAGAAAAGCAGTTAATCTCTGTTTTATTATTTACTTGAGCAAGAAATATTTCACCTTTTAATTTTTTAAATTCTTCTTGATCCCCTTCACCTATTACCTCATTTTGCTGAATTAATAATTTAATTAATTTCTTTATATGAAAGGCTTGAAAATACGCTTTAATGTTTGGGATGTTTAACCCTCCCTGTTTATTCTTCATGTACCATAATCCTTTACTAATTCTTGCTCTTTTATTATTATTGCAAATTCCGTTTATCAATTTTTGCCATTTATTTAGTTCTGACTCTTTGATTTTAATCGGTAAGTTTTCAAACAGAAAATTCAATTTGGGTATAACTTTCATTTTGCAAATATTAATCCTTCCAAACCATGAAGTCTTTGCTCGTTTTATCTGTTCTAGTAATGGTTTCAATTTATTTCTTAATTTATTGAAGTTAATATTATATAGGTCTTTTGGTTCCTTCGTCACGAATATTCCCAAATATTTCAATTCATCTTTTATTGTAATATTAAATCTATCTCCAATTTTTTCCTTTTCCGCCTGGGTTAAATTGCATGTGATAGCCTCAGTTTTCGTCCAATTAATTTTTAATCCTGTTACTTCTTCAAAGGCTCTTAAATGTTCTTGTATTTTGTTTAAATTATTTAAAGGGTCTTTTACAACTAATAGAGTATCATCCGCAAATAGACTTATTTTTTTATTTTCTATTCCTACTAATTTCTCATTTTGCCTTATATCATTTGCTAGTAATTCCATTGCCAATATAAATAGACATGGGGACAATGGACATCCTTGTCTTGTCCCCGCGTTTATATCAATTTCTTTCCCCAGACAATTATTCATTTTAATTTTAGATTTACTTTCTTTGTACAATTGTCCTATCACATGATTAAATTTAGGGCCGAATTGTAATTTCTCACATATTCCTTTTATTGTTTTCCATTGAATTGAATCAAATGCTTTATATATGTCTAATGCCACTATACATACTTTTTGTTTATTATTTTTTAATTTATCAATAATATTAATTAACCGATTTATTAATTTATCCATTTGTCTTCCTTTAACAAATCCTACTTGGTCTTCTCCAATATAAGTGTCTATGAATTTATTAAGCCGATTATTAATTATTGAAGTAAAAATTTTTGCATCCTGATTTAATAATGATATTGGTCTATATGTTTCTATATTCTCTTTATCCTTTCCAGGTTTAGGAATTAGAGCCATTATCGAATTACTCCAGGACTTGGGGATCTCCCCCCCTTCCAATATATAATTATATATATTTTTTAACTTGGGAATTAATACCTCTCGGCATTCCTTATAAAATTCCGAAGGGATACCATCCTCTCCTGGTGTTTTATCCTTTTTTAAGTTGTTAATTACCTCTTCAATCTCCTTGTCTTTAATATCTTGTTCCATTATATTTACATGTTCTTCCTTTAATTGGTATGTCAAGTTCCTATCCAAATATGCTTGAAGCACATTATCATCAATTCTATGTTCTGTATATAATTTTGTATAGAATTCTTCTGCTACTGATAATTTATTTTCCAGTTTATACTGCCTTATACCTTCTTTATTAATTAGAGCCTCTATATATCCCTTACTTTTTTTGTCTTACTTTTTTTGCTAAATTTTTCATATCTTTATTATTGAATTCAAAATCATTTCTTTTTAAATATGCCAAATCTATCCTAACCTTTTCAACTTCTACTGCAATTGTTTCCTTTTTTAATGCCTGTAATTTATTCCAAATTGAGTTACTTCCTGTAGCTGCGTGTTTCCTTTCTAGTTCTTTTATATCTTTATCTCTTTTAATTACTTGACTTTTCATTTTTTTTCAAATATTGCCTTCTCTTGTATATAATCACCTCTAATAACCGCTTTCATTGCGTCCCAAAGAATATGTAATTTCACCTCACCCGTGTCATTATCTTCCCAGTTCTTTATCCATTTATTTATTAATCTTTTTTATCTCTTCATTTTTTTAATAGTTTACTATCCATCCTCCATACCTTATTTCGATAGGTGCTGCTGTTCAGCCGCATCTCTATCGAAATAAATGTATGATCTGAGATATTAAAATTGCCGTAATTAAAGTTTTCTAAATTCTTAAGCATATTTTCTGACACAAAGAAATAATCCAAACGAGAGTAAGATCTATGTTTTAAGGAGCAAAAGGTAAATATATTTTTTTTACCTGTCAACATTCTCATCGCATCCCGTAATCCTAGTTTCCCTATCCATTCGTCAATCAATTTATCTTGAGTCTTTCTAAGATTATTTGTTGTTTATAATCCTGACCTGATTAAGTTAAAATCTCCCCCTATAATTAAATTTACTGATCTTTCTTTTTTTTATAATGGGTAGAATTTTATCTAGAAAGATCCCTTGATTCTTGTTTGGTGAGTATACGTTGACAAATGTATAATCTTCCTCCTCTATTTTACCTTTTATTAGCTGAAACCTTCCCTCCTTATCTTTAATGTTCTTGCTCAATGAAAAATCTAGTTTATTCGATATTAATACAGCAACCCCTCTTGAATTACTTGAACCTAGGCTTTTCTCATATATTTCCATCCCTTTTACATAAATATTATTCTTATTTTCATTTTTCTGATGTGTCTCCTGGAGAAAAATGATATCCGCTTTTTCCCTTCTCAGAACTCCTTCCACACGTTTCCTCTTAATTTGGTTCCCTAGGCCCCTGACATTCCATGAGATAATTTTTAACTTTTTAAGTATACATATTTAGTGCTTTCTCTACTGTTACTGCAGAATTCCCCATAATATGTGAACCAATACCTTAACCCACAACAAGTTATACTCTCCCTCCTCCAGCACATCTTAAATTAAATAATATACAATTATCTTAAAGAGAAAAAAATATACACAAAAATAACAAAGCTTAAACAAACCAATAATCAAACAAATAAGAAAGAGGAAAAAAGCAAAAGAAAAAAAGCTCTACCCTCCCCACTTTCTACTAAAAGTAACCTTTGAAAACCAAAGAGGGGAGGGGGGGTTGCGGGTGGCGAGTGGACCTTAATACTTAACATCCGTTTCTTGTTCATTGTTTATTTCTTATTACTAATGATTATCTTAATTTGTCATAATTTATTCCACGCAGTAGATTCTCTGTTTTTATCCTTTAATGACCTAGTCTTTCCCTCCTTCTGCTCCTTCAACTTCCTCCTCTTCCCGTTCTAACATGGGCGCTACTCCCACATTTATTAAGGCATCTTTAAGTTGCTTCCATTCTGTAGACCCTTTTTCTATAATCTTAGTTTCCATCAAAATTTCTAAACCATCAGATTCTTCCCTAATCCAATAATTCTTCCCCTTCACTGTAAAAATTAATTGTTTATGTGGTCTCCATTTATATTGTATGTTTTTCTCACGCAATTTTTTTGTGATTGGCTTAATTTGTAGTCTCCAAATGCGTTATTCTAACGAAATATCTTTATATATTTCTAGCTGTGCCCCCTCCATTTTTAAAGCATCATCCCCTGAGGAGTTAACATATTTCATTGTCCTTAACTTTTGTCCTAGATTGCCAAATCTTAAAAAAACATTTCTAGGTCTTTCTTGGTTCCTTTTTTGTCCTAGTCTGTACACACTGTCTATATCCTCCAATTCCATTTCCTCCCCCATTCCCATTGCGTTAATCCATTCTACCAATCTTTGTCTCAAGTTATCCGGGTTCCGTTCTGGTATATTCCTAATAACCACGTTGCACCTTCTCCCTTGATCTTCCATTCTTTCCAGCCTTTTATCATATTTTTTCTGTTTCTCCTCTTTTAACTGTACCTGCTCCTTGACCTCTCTTAACTCATGTTTCATTTCCCAAACTTCTTTCCCAATAGCATTCACCCCCTCCTTTAGTTCATCTATTTCCTTCAATAAATTGGTACACTCTTTCTTGGTGTTCTTGAATGCTTGTGTGATACTTTCTTTTATTTCTTTTTGAAATTTCTGATTGTCTTTTGCTCGCTGATCTTCTAATGTTTGTAGTTTGGCTTGAAGTTCTTCCTCTAATTTATCAAACCTAAGCTCCAGGTCTCCTCTTAAATCATTTAAATCTGGACTTGGGCCTCTATCACCAACCTGCTCCTCTTCTACCTCTTTAACCCTCCCCTTGTCAAACCCTTTTTTTTGGTAGCCATCTGTCTTCTTGACTCCTCTCCTATCAGAATCTCTTGACCCCCCACTCCTATTTGTTTTTCTTTCTCTTCCTGTTCTAAGACTTCTTGCTGTTCAATCTTTAACCTCCTTTCAGCTACTTTCTTCCTCAGCTCTTCTAGTTCTTGGATCTCGTTAAGTTCTTCCCGCAATGATTTTTTCTCCTACCCTCCTGTTCTCTTCTCTCCAATCTATCTGCTCTCACCCACTTTAAATCCTGTTCAAAATTATCAATTTTTTTGCTCATTAAACTGCTGCCTTTTAACCACAGGATCCTAAACTAACAGTTCAATAGTGTATAAATATACTTATAATATAATAAATATTAAAAAATGTAGAATATATCTGATTATAAACCAATAGGGAATAATAAATTCAGAATTTAAATGGAGAACAATCAAATACTGCTTTAAGAGAGCCGTTCAATTTTCCCTTTCTTGAATCCCCTCTTTCAAAAGAAAGAAAAGAAAAAAAAAGAAAAAAAACCAGGTGTTCCAAAACCAAGATAAGGGGAAATATGCAAATTAAATTCCCAGCTGGTGAGTCTCTGAGTCCTTGGAGCCTTGCAACCCTATGCTCCTTTTAGCAATGCTGTATCCCTCTGTAGTCCTCTATCCTTCTGCTTTCTACTTCTGCTTGCAAAGTGCACAATCCTGTAACAGTCCGAATTTTAACTGGACACACAATGAAAGACCTTTTTATTAGCTATTTAGTGTCCATAAACTGCTGGTAATCCAATAGTCCGATAAACCAATATTCACTGTTTCTTTACTGCCTCCTTATAGCCACAGTCCCGTCCTTGTAATCCAGCAAAAAGAGAGTCTTTTACTGTAATATTTTAATTCTGTTAATTCTGTTAGCCTCAGTCTCTTTTGGAGCTCCGGGATCCCTCGCCTTGCTCCCACTCGGTGTCTGTGCCCCGCTTTTATCTACTGTACTTTCCGTTCCTCTCAGTTTCTTACATTCCTTTCATTCCTCTTTAGACCCCAGGTTTCACTGTATGTTTAATTGTTTATATTCCCCGAAGATGGAGGTCTTCCAACCTTTCGGTCTCGAGGTGTTTCGTAGATTACTGGCACATTTCAAACAGCCTGATCAAACAGCCTGGGCATGGAATCGTTTCAACATCAGTTTCTTAGTTCCGCAATTAAATAACAAAGACTGAGTGATTAGCAAGTCTTCTTAGTTCCGCACTCACACCCCGCTCCCCTGCAGAGACAGCCCCGAGTTACCTCAGGCTGTCCTTGAGCATGAGAATCTGCGAAGTTGAGTGTTTGTTAAAGTCCTCTTGTTAGATCCCACTGTCCGACTTTTAATCTCCAAAGTTTCAGTATTCCAAAACTTAATACTTAAAGAGAAAGTTCTTAATTCTCCTTTCTTCCTTTCTTTTTTCAAATAGTTTTGTATCCCAAAAACTGCAGAGACCAGTAAACTCAGTCAGTCAGTCTTTTCATTCTCGAAACCTTTCGAGCCTGAGAGGAAACACGCCCCAAACTCTTGCGGAGAAAGTATAACAACTTGTCCACGGCCAAAAGATCTCTGATTTCTCGGCAACCTCTCTATATTTTACCTTCCAAATTAACCTGGCCGAAGATATTGATCTCACACTCCGTTTAATATACGTTTGAGCCCAAAACGCAACTCCAAAATACCTCCTTTCCCGCTTTTAAGCGGCTCTCCCTTCAGAACAAACGGAAAACGATACCGGTCAGTCCGCCATGATGCTCCGCAACCCAGGGAGCTGCACTTGAACTATTGAAGGTACAGTAAGTAGGTCTGGCCCAATTGGAACAACATGTAAACTGTTTGAAATGCTCTATAAAACAAGTAGGTATTGATGACAGGGAACAAATGTGTTTAATATATGGATCCAGTTGCTAGGAAACTTTTAAAAAACATCTCTTCAAGCAAGACCAGACCAAATTATTTTGCTATTTGGAGTTACAGATGTTATATTCTCCAATTTTGTCCTCATAGGACCCTGTGGGTATCTTCTGCTCCCTGACAATAAGAATATGGTAGTACTAAACATAGCTGGGAAGCAACTTGTTATAAATATCTACTTGCTGATATTAATTCTCCTCTCCATAGACAAGATAACTATGTTATAGTTATAACTTTAACAGCAATCATTCCACCTCTTCTGCAGAGTATGTATATTTTTTGAAGTTATTTTTATAGTTATCTACTAATCTGGGTCAAGGGGTAGTTTGACAGATAGCAAGGAGAAAATAAATACATTCTCTGTGTGATTATGATATGACTGTAGATAATAATCACCTGGCTATGAGCTCAAGTGATCCTTGCTAGTTCTGTCTGCCATTTCATTCTTAAGTGACATGTTTGAATTCCTCATTAGTGTGTTAGGGATTTCTGTTTACCTACAGCTACTGTTCACCTAGAAGCTACTACAGCTTCTGTTCACCTACACCTACAGGACTGGTAGTGGCTCAAGTGGCTAAGACACTGACTGGGAGAGGGGAAGGTCAGCAGTTTGATTCCCGAGTACTGCAGGACAGAATGAGCTCCTGTCGTCTGTCCCAGCTCCTGCCAACCTAGCAGTTCGAAAGCAAGAAATTGCAAGTAGATAAATAGGGACCACTTCAGTCAGAAGGTAACAGTATTCTGTGCACTCTGGTGTCTAGCCATGCCTTCCACATGACCACGGAAACGTCTGCAGAAGCAGACAGCGCTGGCTGTTTGGCTTTGAAACAAAGATGAGCACTACACCCTAGAGTCGGATATGACTGGCTTTCGAGCAAGGGAAACCTTTACCTTTACAGCTAGCTACTGTTATAGTATCTCCTAATTTATTATTGATACTACTATTATCATATTGATTGTATAGATTATGCTGTATAGTTATGTATTTATCTATCTTGTAACTATTGTATTGCTATTGCTGCTGTTGTTTGTTTAGATTTTATTTTTTGTTTTATGTTTTGTTTCATGCTGTGAACTGCCTTGAGTTGCCTGTTAGGGTAAGAAAGGCAGTATAGAAATAAACTTTAATAATAATAATAATAATAATAATAATAATAATAATAATAATAATAATAATAATAATAATAATAATAATAATAATAATAATAATAATAATAATAATAATAATAATAATAATAATAATAATTTGCATTTATAGATGCCCTTTCTCCTGATGGGGGACTCAACTTACCACATACTGTACAGGGAAATCCATGCTTCAGCCTTTTTCATACAGACATTCAATTTTTTCAAAACAGGGTAGTAAAATAAGAATATTTAATTCTAGAGTCTTAACATTGTTGGTTAGCAGTTTAACTTGATCTTTTCTCTTATGTTGTAAAGGTACACGCTGGTGGATATTTTGCGTGCCATACTTCTTTCCTTAGAAGCCATGATAGAGGATCCAGAACTTCAAGTAAATGGATTTGTTTTGATTATAGACTGGAGCAACTTCACTTTCAAACAGGCTTCTAAACTGACACCCAGCATGCTTCGATTAGCCATTGAAGGCCTGCAGGTAAAATGGTTAAGCTCTACTTGTATACTTATTATTCTCATGCTCTGCCACATTTATCTGTTCTTCTGATTCCATGTCTAAAATAGAACAAGAAGATTAGAATGTAGAGCAAATCTCCAGTTGATGTTTATGCATCCTGTTATTAATGGTACATACAGTAGAACCTCGGATAAAGTCCAAACTCCGTTCCACAAGTTTGGACTTTATTCGATTTTGGACTTTATCTGAATCAAATGGGCGATGCATCGGATAACGTCCAAAATTGGACTTTATCCGAGGTTCCTATACCAAGTACCTTGGATAACGTCCATTTTTAGCGGTTTTGGACTTTATGCGATGCATCACGTGTGCATGAAAACCGCGACTTTATCCGAATCAGACTTTATCTGAGGTACCACTGTATATACATTTGTCTCAGTTTGTAAAAGAATGGAAAGTACACAACAAAGGGGCTGTTTGTGTTGATGCCATGAAGGGACTGAGGTATGTACCTTGCAATTCCCATGGTTCTTTGAGTATTAATTGAAAACTGTGAGTACTACTATTTGTGAAAGGAAGGAGAAGAGAGGATTACTGTATATATTTTACAGGAATTGGGAAGTTTTACTTTTTGCACTGAAACACGCAGAATTTCCCACTCAACTTGAAAAAAACCAACCCACAAATTTCCTAGGCTTTGACATTGTGTATTGTTATTATTTATTTGGACTAAGAGTCCCAGAGTACTCTAGTTGATGTGGGTTAGTCAGGAAAATCTAGTTGATGTGGGTTAGTCAGGGGACCTCGCCGCTGCCTCTCCCCGGCCCCTGTCATCGGCCTGGGGATGGGAGGCACCTGGAGCCGCTCTCCTCTGCGCCCGCCTTGGCGGGATAAAGGAGGAAGACGCGCCCAACGCCGCGGGACCTCGCCGCTGCCTCTCCCCGGCCCCTGTCATCGGCCTGGGGATGGGAGGCACCTGGAGCTGCTCTCCTCTGCGCCCGCCTTGGCGGGATAAAGGAGGAAGACGCGCCCAACGCCGCGGGACCTCGCCGCTGCCTCTCCCCGGCCCCTGTCATCGGCCTGGGGATGGGAGGCACCTGGAGCTGCTCTCCTCTGCGCCCGCCTTGGCGGGATAAAGGAGGAAGACGCGCCCAACGCCGCGGGACCTCGCCGCTGCCTCTCCCCGGCCCCTGTCATCGGCCTGGGGATGGGAGGCACCTGGAGCCGCTCTCCTCTAAGCCCGCCTTGGCGGGATAAAGGAGGAAGACGCGCCCAACGCCGCGGGACCTCGCCGCTGCCTCTCCCCGGCCCCTGTCATCGGCCTGGGGATGGGAGGCACCTGGAGCTGCTCTCCTCTGTGCCCGCCTTGGCGGGATAAAGGAGGAAGGCGCGCCCAACGCCGCGGGACCTCGCCGCTGCCTCTCCCCGGCCCCTGTCATCGGCCTGGGGATGGGAGGCACCTGGAGCTGCTCTCCTCTGCGCCCGCCTTGGCGGGATAAAGGAGGAAGACGCGCCCAACGCCGCGGGACCTCGCCGCTGCCTCTCCCCGGCCCCTGTCATCGGCCTGGGGATGGGAGGCACCTGGAGCTGCTCTCCTCTGCGCCCGCCTTGGCGGGATAAAGGAGGAAGACGCGCCCAACACCGCGGGACCTCGCCGCTGCCTCTCCCCGGCCCCTGTCATCGGCCTGGGGATGGGAGGCACCTGGAGCTGCTCTCCTCTGCGCCCGCCTTGGCGGGATAAAGGAGGAAGACGCGCCCAATGCCGCGGGACCTCGCCGCTGCCTCTCCCCGGCCCCTGTCATCGGCCTGGGGATGGGAGGCACCTGGAGCTGCTCTCCTCTGCGCCCGCCTTGGCGGGATAAAGGAGGAAGACGCGCCCAACGCCGCGGGACCTCGCCGCTGCCTCTCCCCGGCCCCTGTCATCGGCCTGGGGATGGGAGGCACCTGGAGCCGCTCTCCTCTAAGCCCGCCTTGGCGGGATAAAGGAGGAAGACGCGCCCAACGCCGCGGGACCTCGCCGCTGCCTCTCCCCGGCCCCTGTCATCGGCCTGGGGATGGGAGGCACCTGGAGCTGCTCTCCTCTGCGCCCGCCTTGGCGGGATAAAGGAGGAAGACGCGCCCAACGCCGCGGGACCTCGCCGCTGCCTCTCCCCGGCCCCTGTCATCGGCTGACAGATTGGCTGCAGTTGCGAGGTAGCCCGGTGCGCCCATAAGAAGATCTGCCATGCCGGGGAGCCACCAACGTTGCCGGACGCTTCCCCTTGGTGAGAGCAGGGGTGGCGGGAGCGAGAGACTGGCTGCTGTTGCGAGGCAGCTGCGAATTGTACTGTTAATGGCTATCTTATAATTGTAAGGCGAACAATCAATTGTATTATTGTTCTATGATGTGTATTAATTGTATTATCGATTGTGATTTGATATTTTTGTAAAGTTTATTGTGATTCTCATTATGATTGTATTTTGCACTGTATTTTCCCCTTTCCCCTCCTCCTCCCCCTCCCCTCCCCCTTATGTTTTGTTTGTATTTATTGGATTGCTCTGTAAACCGCTTTGAGTTGTCAGTAGATAAGTAAAGCGGTATATAAGCACAATAAATAAATAAATAAATAAATAAATAAAATACACAATTTTCATCTGTGTTTGCTGTACTATTCAGCTAAAATAATACCATCTTATATAGAGGAATGAGTGTCTTCATTCCCATTCAAATATATGTCTTATTCACTGTTATATCTATGGACCAAGCTATGTGCAGTTGTTTGATCTGTAACATCTTTTTTGAGGTATTTGCTCATCTTGGCTCATGGCACTTGGGGATCTCTGAATGGTTTTTGTGGGAACTAATATGCTTTGATCTCTTCCAACCATATCTGTCAAGTCATGGTTTTGCTAATCCAGGAGCTGGCCACGCATGCGCAGTAAGTTTCCAGGAAACGTGTTACTGCACATGTGTGGCCGTCAGAGGCAGTGGCGCGCATGTGCAGAAACCCCTTCAGCTAGGAAAGGGATTACTGCGCATGCGTGACCATCAGAGGCAGCGGCGTGCATGCGCAGTAACCCCTTTCCTGCCATTCAAAATTACGGTATGGCGGCGGGAACGAGGGGGACAGAGCTCTGAAATACGGAAAATCCTGGCTAATCCAGGATACTTGACAGGTATGCTTCCAACTCTTTCTTCTCTAGCTTTTGTTTCTTATAATTGTATGTTTTTAAACAATTGAGAAAACAGTTATTGTATGTGTTGGAATGAGAGTGACAGACTAGAATTTAGGATACTTGCTTGGCTGTGGAAACTCACTGAAGGAGTAGTAGTACTGGTAAAACTGCTCCTTAAATATCGTACTTACTTTGAAAGTCTTGTTACGGGAACTATAAGTTCCAACTTGAGAGTACATAACACATATAACAGTTGCTATATATCACATATCCAAAATACCAAATATCTCACAAGCATGAAAATACAGATAATTATGTTGCTTCTTTGTTGTAGTTTTCAGTTGTGAAGAGAGAAACATCTCCCCCCACCCTAAAAAACACACCCTTAAGTACAAATCTGTGCTTCTGTCAATGGGGACAAAACAAATTGTAAATCAGTTACCACTTACAGACCACCTTAGAGTTATGTTGGCAAGAAGCAAAAATATGTATGGGATCAAGGCAGATGAACTCTTTTGCCTTGTGGTTTGCTAAACCTCTGAGATCCACTGGCTAGCATGTAGTGCAAAAGACACAGACTTAGAATTAAAAATGTCTGAGCTAAAGGCATCTTTTGTTAGTGCCACATGACCACGGAAATGTCTGCAGAAGCAGACAGCACTGGCTCTTTGGCTTTGAAACAGAGATGAGCACTGAACTCTAGGGTCGGATATGACTGGCTTTCGAGCAAGGGAAACTTTACCTTTACCTAGCCTCTCCTTATAGGAATCCACCCTTGGTCTCATGAAACTTTAATTTCAGCAGTGAAAATCAGAATGTGTGAATAGCCATTTTGTTGTCAGTAATTATGACGACAATGATGATGGGGAAATGGGAATCAAACATCCTTGCTGATCTGCTGCAGATCATCAAAAGACCCATCAGTACATCCAAATCTATTTTTTTGCCTACTCCTGATCTAGATGTCATTCTTGTGCAAGTTCCCCACTTCATGTCCTAACAAGCAGTATGCAACACATGATTTGTTTCAGTGAGTTTCTTTGAGCTTCTCAGCTATTAAAATGATATTGAGTAATGTGTGGCAGAATCCTGGTATGGTATAGTGGGTAGAGCATTGGACTAAAACTCAGGGGACTTGGGTTAGAACCCCTGTTCCTCCATGGAAGTTCACTGTGGCATGGGAATGGTGAACCATCAATTGAACAACTCATATGCCTTGAAAACTCTGCTAAAGATTGCTCGTAAGTTCAACACAATTTGACAGAACATAGCAACAACAGCCTATGGCGGCCTTACTTCACATGATGAGTTGTGCTTCATGATAAACATTTGCGAGATCAGAAAATATGATGAGTTTGATGGAAGTTATGTCTGGGCCAGCTAAAGCATATGTCCATATCAAAAGAATAATGGTCTGAAGTAGCCTAAATTGTTTGCTAATTACATGGAGAGTTCAGTGTAATGCCTAAAAATCCTAAATCACCAGGTTTCAGATCTCTGTAGGATTGTGGGCAGATGACCACTCAGAAGGTGGGACCCATGAGCAGCACCTCAGGGCCTTCACAAGATTTGATGTGGCCTTCACAAGGCCTGGCGTCCCTGCGCCAGAGGAATGAATAGCAGGCTAAGCAGCTTAAGTCTTTGCAAGTGACCAGCTGACTGGTGGGTGGAGAACAGTCTACTGTGGCTTCTTAGGAAATGGCTGGAACAAACCTGGTGGTTATTAAGCAATCTTCCCCCCTCTCAGTA
This sequence comes from Bradypodion pumilum, assembly GCA_035047305.1. NCBI lineage: Eukaryota > Metazoa > Chordata > Lepidosauria > Squamata > Chamaeleonidae > Bradypodion > Bradypodion pumilum. Next base: position 125,839,771 of record JAWDJD010000001.1, on the reverse strand, counting down.
ATGTGTTCCTCTGTCTCTTGTACACCAGAGATAAAAATAGTAAAGGTAAAGTTAAAGGTTTCAATTGCTCGAAAGCCAGTCGTATCCAACTATAAGGTTCAGTGCTCATCTCTGTTTCAAAGCCGAAGAGCCAGTGCTGTCTGCTTCTGCAGACGTTCCTGTGGTCATGTGGCAGACATGACTAGACACCGGAGCGCACGGAATGCTCCATTTGCTTTGTTGCTTTCTCTTTTATTTTATTCTGGATCCTTCGCATTATGTTTTGGTATCTGTAATCACGTTAAAGCGATGACACTTGAAACATTGCAAAAACATTTACTGAAACTAAAACTTAAGAGATGTAAATTTAAAGATTAACAAGATTTATTGGTCATGAACTTTCAGATGTAGTTCAAATAATTGTATACAGACTACATGCAGTTGAGACTGTAGAACTAGATATTCTTCTTTAATTACACCATCAAGTGATGTTTCCTCTTTCTTGGCTCATTACTCTCATTAGTAGCCCAGAAGAATCTTGCTTGTCATGTAGCAATTTCTCATTAATATGGAAAATATCTATATACAATAAAGTAAGAAAATCTCTCTGGATAAATGGTGAAAGTTTATAAACTTGCTTTCAGTAAGAAGGTGCAAAGAGCATTTTGAGAAAATCCTTTATATGCATCAGCATGCCATAATCCAATTTTCCAAATCTGAGCTGTCTCATTTGCCTATCATGTCTCATTTGCATTTCCTAATGTGGATTTTTCATATTATGCAAATTAAGCATAATTGTTGCATTTTAAAAATCAGTATGTTTCAACTCTGGCACCATTTTTTTTGTGGCTAGATTTCTGGCACCATTTTTTTGTGGCTAGATTGTTGTCAAGAGTTCAAATCCTACATAACCATACAGCTTACTTGGTGTCCTTGGGCTAATTTGTATTCATTTGGCAAACTTAATCTACCAGAGTTGTTTCAGGAAAGAAAGGAGGAGGAGGGGCAGTGTAAAGCAGCCAGGTTTATACTGATGCATATAAAAATGGGAATACTGTAGTGGCATTTTCTTACACATGGACATCTGTTTATGGTCTCATGAGATGGTGGTTGTTTTTTACAACCTGTTTTAATAGTTGGTGAAAGGAAATCCATTACAATTAGCAATGAGAGAATGCTACAGGGAACCCTCAGGAGTGCCACGCTATTACCTGTAGAAAGAACTGTAGTGGACACAAACTGCCAAAATCATCATGTAATTCTCTCCCACACCTATATGTATATTTAAGCAAGTGCCGATGGAACCTGTTACCCAATTCACCCCCATAATTTATGTTTAGTTTCATTGCTGCATGCTGTAATTGGGAATGAAATTCATAGCAGAGATGGGAAATAAGTAAACAAATAGTGGCAAAATATATTTTGTCTGTGTGGGTGTCATTGCTAGCTTCTAGAAATAGAGAGGTTTTTTTAAAGACCAATGTTTAGGATTATTCAGGATGTTGGCCATACTGTATTTCTGGTTTTTGTTTGCAGGCTGAATTCATACAGCTCCCCAGCAACACAATGTACAGGTGAAACTCGGAAAATTAGAATATCGGGCAAATGTTCATTCATTTCACTTAAAAGGTGAAACAAATATATGAGATAGACTCACTACATGCAAAGCGAGATATGTCAAGTAATAGGGAGATAAATGCGCCCATATGGGTGTGTTTTACTTTCGCTTCTGGGCCAGATGAATCACAGTAAACCCATTCGTGTGGATTCACAGGGTGCTTGGGTTTCTGGGAATTGAAGTCGAAGAACATCTGGAGTGCCAAGGTTCACCATCATGGCTATATGCATTTATCTTGAAATATGCCTCATTTACTTACTTTGAGTAGACATACCAGAATTTACACTGAGAACATGCATATCAGAACTGAAATGAGCTGCTTCAGCTAAATCTTGCTGAAATATTAGTGCCTTTAGTGATAGTGCCCCAAAAAAGGGCAATGCCAAAGAATGTTCAAATTATCGAACAATCGCGCTCATCCCACATGCCAGCAAGGTGATGCTCAAGATAATACAGGACAGACTTCAGCAGCATGTGGAGAGAGAATTACCAGAGGTGCAGGCTGGTTTCAGAAGAGGCAGGGGGACTAGAGACCACATCGCCAACATACGCTGGATCATGGAGAAAACAAAGGAATACCAGAAACAAGTTTACTTTTGTTTTATTGACTACACTAAGGCATTTGACTGTGTGGACCACAACAAGATGTGGCAAGTAATTAAAGAGATGGGAATACCAGAGCACCTCATATGCCTCCTGAGAAATCTGTACATGAACCAAGAAGCAACAGTTAGGACAGAACATGGAATAACAGAGTGGTTTGGAATAGGAAAAGGAGTAAGACAAGGCTGCATTTTGTCACCATGCTTATTCAACCTATACACAGAGCACATAATGCGCAGTGCAGGGATGGAGGAATCACAATATGGGATTAAAATTGCTGGGAGAAACATCAATAATCTGAGATATGCAGACGATACCACCCTAATGGCAGAAAGTGAGGAAGACCTAAAGAATCTCTTGATTGGGCTGAAGGAGGAGAGTGCAAAAGCTGGCTTGAGACTCAATATCAAGAAAACCAAGATAATGGCAACAGGCCCCATCAGTTCCTGGAAAATAGACGGGGAAGAAGTAGAAGCAGTGACAGATTTTACTTTCTTAGGATCAAAGATCACTGCAGATGGGGATTGCAGCCATGAAATAAAAAGGCGACTGATTCTTGGGAGACAAGCGATGAGAAACATGGGGAACATAGTGAAAAGTAGAGACATTACATTGCAAACAAAAATTAGAATAGTCAAAGCAATGGTTTTCCCAGTAGTAATGTATGGATGTGAGAGCTGGACAATTAGGAAGGCTGAACGCAGAAGAATAGATGCCTTTGAAATGTGGTGTTGGAGGAGGGTTTTGAGAGTCCCCTGGACAGCGAGGAGGACAAATAGGTCAATCTTAGAAGAAATTAACCCTGACTGCTCATTGGAAGGTCAAATAGTAAAGATGAAGCTAAAATACTTTGGACATCAAATGAGAAGGGAGGATTCACTTGAGAAGGCATTGATGTTGGGAAAGGTGGAGGGCAAAAGAAGAAGGGGGAGGCCAAGGATGAGATGGCTAGATGGTATTATAGACACAATGGGCACAGAGCTGGGAGGGTTGAGGGGGATGGTAGAGGACAGAGGCGCCTGGAGAACAATGGTCCATAGGGTCGCAAAGGGTCGGAATCGACTGTGCGACTGAACAACAACAAAAGTGATAGAACTTTACTATATTGGAACTATAAACTGATGGGTTTTGATACCTAGTTTTTCAAATAGAGGAAAAAGTCTGTCACATTTAGCGTACAGTTTGTGGAGGCCCCTTGAAGCCTGGTGTCAGAGCTTGAGCAGCTCCTATTTGTTTAGTCATAAACATGATCATTTGCAGTAGGTTGTGCCTTCTGAGCTTTTAGCTCCCAACAGAGCTGGTAAAAGAGGTGTTCTGCTTTATATTCCTAGTGTACTTTAAAGCTGACAAACCCACTTTTACAAATCTATCTCTGCTTCCTTTATCTTTTTCTTGATGTTATGTCTAATTGGCTTTCACACATCAGTGAGCATTTGCTGTTGAGCCAGTTAATTAATTAAATTAAAACGTACATCATAGGGAACCTTTTAAAACACACACAGCTCTTCCTTTCTGGAAAATATTAAAAGTGTTAATTAACATTTCCTTAATTTTTCACATATTTGAAAATCTTCATGCTGGTGCCATTTCTGTTTTCAAGATAAATGAGTCTAGCACAGAGACTTAGACCTTTAGACCTTGATATCTTTTTACCTTCCTTCCCAACAGGGGGCATCAATACCTTATTTACTAAAATACCGTATGTGATCAGTGGTGAGAAACATCTCATCTTCCAGATGTTTTTGCCTTCAAGCCCCAGAGCACCAACCAATGTGACCAATGGGAAAAGATTATGGGAAATGTAGTCTAACATTTGGAGGACCAAAAGCCACCTACCAGGGTTTTAGAATCTTCTCAGTACTTCATATTTCTTTAACCTGATTGTGAGCTGAGCTGCAATGCTGCCAGGGGCTGAAGCAGGCATGACCACGCAGTGCATAGCCCTGGTGCTAGCATAGAGGATGGATTACAAAATCAGCCAACTCATCTGCTGACTGATGAAACCAGCTACAGTGATACCTCATACAACGTCCAAACTTGGTTCCACAAGTTTGGACTTTATACGGATTTGGACTTTGTATGTGGCATGCAAAATCCTAGCTGCGATGCCTCACACAACGTCCAAATCCTTGCTGTGATGCCTCATACAATGTTGTTTCCATAGAGATACATTGTACTGTAACAGCACAGACTTCAGGGCAAAGTCAAGAAAACAGACAGGAAACTGACAGAACTTTAAGAAATCATAGTCTAAAGGCTAAATACATTACAAAAACATGTCAAACAACCCTGATTGTCCAAGAACCTGAAAAATGCTGCGAAAATCCCAGGAATGCTTCTAAAAATTCTGACAAAAAAATCCAAAAATAAATCCAAAGTTATGCTCAAAACCACTCCTAAACTCTCTTTGTCTCGTGCAAAACCCACAAGAGCAATCAATGCATGCATGTGTCCTGCCTTTTATACTGCCCAGGCACAATGCAACCTGGGGAAACCCCCAATGCCTCATACAAAGTCGCAGCGACTTTGTATGAGGCAACTTTTTCCAAGGAATTAGGCGATGTTGTATGAATTTGATGTTGTACAAAGCGGACTTTGTATGAGGTATTACTGTATATGGTTCTTGTGGTTGACTATGAGCATTCAAGCAATTGTGTGGTCCCATTTGTTCCTTGGGAGTAAATTCTCAAGGTGATAGTTCACAATTTAAGGCAAACTATGGCCTGTGCTGCCCTTGCCACTCTCAGAAGTGGAAGTAAAATGTGCATGCGCCTAATGTGCCCATGTATGCATATAACACTGCCTTAAATGACCCATGGTTGTCATAAACAGGTCATTTACAGCAGCATTATGCACTGTGTGGGCATCTTATGCATATGCACATTTTACTTCCACTTCCTGTGGAAGGAACCACGTGACCAAGGCGCAACCTACTGCTCAACCACATGACTGGCCTGTGGCCCAAAAAGTTTGGGCACCCTGGTTTAAGGAAAGGTAGTGACACATTCATAGGATTAATCTGTAAAGATTTCAGAGGAACAAAAATTAAAATTATCCCAAAAGAGTTAAACCTTTCCCCTCCTAAAAATCCTGTGTCAGTTCTTGAAGGCAGATCAGGTTGGGTAACTATTTGCAATGTCTGCCCTTGTGACATAATATTTTTAAAACTGTTCCTCTGTTTCTGAATAGAAGTGTGAGGGAGGACTGTAATGACAGTATTCTCTTCATCATGGTGGGCATAATTGTATATTTACCACAGTAATTCACAGCAGGCTTCGTAAATGGTAGCCTAACTGGGGCATTTTGTACAGATATGAGGCCATAGCAGAACTGCAAGTGTAATAACTCAGAAAGGCTCCATAACATAATGCATTGAGACTTAAGGAGTCCATTCCAAAGGTTCCATCTAGAAATAATTAATTTAATTTAATTTAATAGATTTATATACCGTCCAATCCAATGGACTCTGGGCGGTGTACACAAGTTAAAACCAATATAAAACAATTAAAAAACCCTTAAAACATAGCAATGTTACCCACTGCTGTGCCATTTACTATGTAAAAACAAATATAAAATCTGCATACCTTGACATTAAAAGTTAATTACAGGAGGGGGAGCCTCAGACCAGCCAGAAAGGGGAGCTTGTTGACAATCCCGGCCCCCAGACCCATTTTGCCAACCACATCTTCAGTTCTTTGCTAAATGGTAGCAACTGGGCCTGGAGGCTTCAGAAACCTGGTCTTTATCTAGGTAGACTTCTTATTTATTTATTTATCAATAAAGACAACAAATCTGCATGTATCATAAGCAGAATGGAAACTTGAATATATCAAGAATTTGCTCTCTCTTCATCCCTGTTGGGAATCTGGCCAGGTTGTTTCCTGTTGAGTCAGAAGACAGAGTCCAAGATCAAAGACTTGATCAGGAAAATAAAAAGGAAAACCCTTTCAGTACTCATAAGTCTCTTCCATGTAATTGTGTCCCAAAGGATAAGAAATTCACAACTATTTCTGAGAAGCAAACACAGAAAGAATAGCAAATAGCTGATGAGACAAAGCGGAAATAGAAGAAGGGTGAAGGCAGAGGACACATATAGAGATATCTGTTAGGGAGAGCTTAATGTTATAAGGTTTGGAGCAAATGTTGGGGAAATTCCATCGCGTTCATTAAAATGGTGCCCAAATCTGCCTGATCCTATACAAGGAAAAACAGAAAAGCACATCACAGGAACTCAATGTTTTCATTTGTCCAGTCTGCAAAAGGAGACTGCTGCAGAAATCAGAATTTTCTCAAAGTTAGGAAATGTGATTTTAAAAAATTAACAAGATAAATATATGAAGAAATTTATGTAGGAAGCCTTTTTTTACTGCTTGTAAAGCAGCTCTTTTTAGTGGTGCCACCTGCAGTTCTATAAATAGAACTGCAAACAAATAACGATTGGGGAAAGGCTGTCTCCTGATTTCTGTGTAATCACTTAAATTGCACAGACCCAGATTTCCTGGTGTTGACTTCACAGTGAATGATTTTCCATTTTCTCTGTAGTATAGTTACATCTTTAGTGAGTTATTTTTGAAACAGATACTGAGCTCACTAAAGCTCTATTCAGGCATCACTTTATGTAGCACATTCAAAAGAGTAATGGGAGAGCACCCAGTACCATTTATTCCTGTCCTTGCTTTCTTCATGTATCAGTGGTGATTCTGAAGGTAGAAGTTCCTGCTTGCATGTAGGCTCAATGTGGAAGGAAGAGCCCAGATTTTCAAAGGTTCTTAATCTTAACCTATAAGAAAGGGATGTGGCCGTGCGTGTCCGCACCCTTCCAGCCTATCCTGTAATGTGCCTTGCACACCTTTTGTCCCAGAGATCATAGCCACAAGGGTCCAGGAGCCGAGAGTGGGGCCAATGCCCCACGAACATGAAAAATGAAAAGACTACAACCCCCAACATCCCCTGCGGCCAGCCTCAGCCAATTGGGAGCTCAGCCCAAGTGCGCGCAAGAGTCAGGACAATGGACGGGCGCAGGGGAGAGGTGGGGCAGCAGCCACATTGGAAGCCTGCCCAACGGCCGCTGTGCCAGACTGGAGAGGCAGAAAGAACTGGCCGCAGAATGAGACAAAGAGGCAATGTGAGGCCAGACATTTTGCAGACTCCCCTTCCCCACCATCCTTCCCTCTGCTCTTTCACCGCTTCCAGCTGGACTCAACAGCAGCAGGCCCCTCTCCTGCAGCCGGGAAGGAAGGGCAGAGGGAAAAATTAGGGGAAGAGCAGGCCGCAAAATCCCTGGCCTCGCATAGCCTCCTCAGTTGGGCCCACATTACCAGCAGGGAAGGGAGAATGGATCACATCCACCTCCCCCCTTCACTGCCTCCCCCCGGGTGCCAGCAGGGAAGAGGGAATAGATCGCATCTGCCTCCCCCCTTCCCTGCCTCCCCCCCGGGTGCAGGAAGGAAAGGGGCAATGGATTGCGTCTGCCTCCCCCTTCCCTCCCTACTCACCCAGGCGCCAGCAGGGAAGGGGGAATGGATTGCATCCACCTTCCCACCCTTGCCTGGAATTGAGCCCAGCTCACCTGCACCTGCCGCCGCTGCCACCCTCTATGAGCTACGCTTGGCCAGAAGAGTGAAAAAGACACCACCACCACCGCAGAGGTCCCATGCTTTCCTGGAGCCACACCATCGCCCCGGGGGGGGGGGGGGGGGTTGAAGCCACTTGGGGACCTTTTGACGTAACTGAGGACCGTTTACCTTTTATCCTGGCTGGGATTCATTGTTTGTATATTGTCTTTTGTTTCTATTTTATCACTGCTTTCTTTTGATTGTAACTTTAATTATGTTTTGACACTTTTTGTATATTTTATATTGTATTTTTCTTGTTCATGTTTGCTGCTGTCTGCTGTGCAGACAGCATGCGCCAATGTAAACCACTCTGAGTCGCCTTCTGGCGATTAGAGCAGTATATAAATTAAAGTTTATTATTATTATTATTCCCTGCCTCCCCCCAGGCAAAAATAGGGAAGGTGGAATGGATCGCATCCACCCCCTTCCCTGCCTCCCCCTGCGCAGCCAGGGAAGGGGGAACGGATCGCGTCCACCTCCCCCACTTCCCTGTCTCCCTCCCTCCCACACACACCTTCCCAAAATTAAAAAAAAATAACCCCCAGCAAGGCCGGGCAATCAGGTAGTTCTATATAAAGTTCATATATAAGCAAGAGACTCCCAAGACTTTTGCTCTTTACTTGTTAGCCTGATGATGGAGAGGAGTGAGAAGTAGTGTTCTCCCACAATGTTGATGATGCTAAGTAAAGTAAAGGCCAAATGGGGCTTAAGAATTAATTAAATTGCTATACTTTCTCTCTAATTTCCCCATCTCTGTCTTATCTGGTGTTCAGAGGTCTCATCTCACCAGCATCCAATTAAGATAAAGTCAGGCACAATGATACTTTCTTTGAAAACTCACATAAACTCATGCTCTGGTTACCTCCAGACTTGATTATTGCAATGCGCTCTACATGGGGCTGCCCTTGATGACCATTCGGAGGCTGGAATTGGTCGAGAATGCGGCTGCCTGGGTGATGATGGGGTGATGGCGGTATGCCCATGCCTCGCCACTGGTTCGGGAGCTACATTGGTTACCGGGATGCCTCTGGATGCAATTCAAGGTGCTGGTAATAACCTTTAAAGCCCTACATGGTAGTGGGCCAGGATACCTAAGAAACCGCGTCACCCTGAGAACATCTGTCCATCCCACTAGAGCAGACTGGAGAGGCTCTCTCATTGTACCATCTGTTAGGGAGGCTCGTCTATCTAGCACCAGAAGGAGGGCCTTCTCAGTGTCTGTTCCAGTCCTATGGAACCTCCTGCCAATTGAGCTAAGTCTCCAGATGGAGTTTCTGTCCTTCAGGAAAGGGCTAAAAACCTGGCTGGCAAAGCAGGTGTGGGACACCAACGATGTGGTGACCCCTGCCTGCTGGCTGATTTAGTAAGAACACTCTCTCGCTTTTTAAATCTCTTTTAATCTGTAGGGGTTGGAGTAATTTTTGGTGGCGGTTTTTATGGGTTTTTATTGGTTTTTAAAATGTGATTGGTTTTATTTTCTGTGAGCCGCCCAGAGTCTTTGGAGTTGGGCGGCAATATAAATCAGAAAAACGAACAAACAAACAAACAAACAAACAAACAAACAAACAAACAAACAAACAAACAAACAAACAAACAAACAAACAAACAAACAAACAAACAAACAAACAAACAAACAAACAAACAAACAAACAAACAAACAAACAAACAAACAAACAAACAAACAAACAAACAAACAAATATTAATTAGAGATTCAGTAGTGATGAAGTGAGCGCCTGCAGCACCAGGAAGAAAAACAGCAGATAGTAGGTAAGCAATTTAAAGAGGAATCTCACAGGAATAGTTTTGTCAAGAAGGCCACATGTCAGGAATGTTGAGAATGTGTCCTTCATGATGCTGCTTATGGCTGAGTCCTTTAAGAAATCAAAAATAAAAGAATTTTTAATGTGGGGTTATATGTACGTATGCATGCATCTCGATTTAACTCTGGTTAAATTTAACCTACATGTAGATTTAATGCCACGTCACATTTTTTTTTCTGAAAAAGAAAAAAAAAAGCAGAAGGTGACAGGGAAATGGCAAAGAAGAAAGCAAATATATACACTTCCAAGGTATTTCTCATTGTGATATCTTATGCCAACCCGAGTTTTATTTAAGAAACTGACTATTCCAAACGAGAAGAGCAAGGCAAGACATTATGTGGCTCAACTGAGCATATTTTAAAGTATTTTAACGTGGCAGCTCATAAAAGTCGTTAGATGAGAACTGCCCAGGGCACAAAAATTTTCCTTCCATTGTTGCTGTGTCCTCATCCAAATCTATTTAGAAACAGAGATTCCTGTCAATATCACAAGCTTAGATCAGACAAAAATCTTTATAAAGAAAAGAGAGAGCCTAGAAATCTCAGTGCTGCCCTTTATGTTTTCAAAGATAGTAAAAACAAACATATACATCTAATTTCTCTCCAATATTGCTTTCTCATTTTAGAAACCAATATGCCTGGAAAGGTAAATATGGCCTTTAAAGTAAACACAGATATATAATAGTAACATCTTAGAAGGTATATTTTGATTTTGTAAAGCCTAAATGCCCATGTGCAAAAGGCAGAAAGGTTCCTCATCTATTTTCCCAACCTGAACCCGCTCATTCTGCTTGTGCTCTTTCTTCTCTTCCTGTTTCCCCAACTTCATGGCTATTCCTCTTTTGGAACAATTTTATCTCATCCATGCTCTTTAATCCTAGTTAATGAGATAACACATTGTGAACATAACATCATATCATTGTGGTATCCATTCAAACTGGCAGTGCAGTATTCTGGAAAGTTGAAATTTCCCACATTGCTTAAACAACCTGTCTATGTTCCTGGTAATGTGGTGAGAAACAAGACAATTAAAGGATAATTGCCCATGCACTGCCTCATCTATTCCAGCACTGTGTTGTGGTAGTTTCATTGACAACCTTCACATTGGAGGAAGGGGCGTTATTCTCATTGCTTGAGCAGTGAGAGATGCTTTCACCTTATTGTCACCCATTGCTTCTGTTAAGTATCACTAGAAAAGAAATAACTTGCATCTTGCAAATAAGAGGCTTTCAGTTCAGTGCTAATTAAACAAGGTGTCCTGCAGGATATAAGCTATAGACAGATTTTGATGCCCAGCACAGTTCAGAATAATTTGTTGCAGCTCATAGCAAAAGCAGACAACATTGCTCAAGTTGGTCAGTAGTTTTCCTGGAACAAAGACATGTACCCTCTCCACTATTTAAACATTTCTCTGCTTTTTCAAAGGTTTCCTTAGTGGGGGAAAATGGAGTATGTTTTTCAAAGTATCCTACTTTTGCAAACTAATGTTTACATAATTGAGAGTACTGATTTAGCCCAGATTCACATAAATGTCCTGAAACTATGGATTGGTATCATCTCTTGTACAAAACAGTAGATACAATTCTACATAGACTAGGTTAAAATATGAAGTGTTGAAAGAAGTTGGCACATGACCTGTACTTAGGCGTGTGCTGGTATATTGGGCAATCGAGCTTTGTCCCACCCCACCCTCACCTCTGGTGCCCTGGGGCACCAATAACAATGTTTGGGATTCCCCCCAACCTCTCCCCCCAAATAGGCACCCCGACCTCTCACTGTCCAGTGTCTTCCCTTGGTGCCCTGCAGTGCACACCCCACCTGTACTGGGTTCCTGCAATATGTGGACTCAGAAGCTTCAGTTCCAGAGCTTGGAAACATTTCTTTTGTAGGCTACAGTGGCCAAATCCTCCAGCCAGTATGGCTAATGAAGCTCCAAAATGTAACTTTTCAAAGTTTTGTTCATCTTGTCCTCATCCTTCTCTTCCTTTTGTTTCCTCTAACAAAGAAAGAACTCATGACTTGGAGGATCATATGAACTGCAGGTGTGAGGATGAGAGGTGCCTGAAAAGGAAGCTGGATAAATAGTTTCCATGGCTTGGTTGATTCATGGGAATAAAATAAAATGTAAAACCAACAGCTGAGCAATGTGTTTATTAGTATTGACTATTCAATAACAAACCGCTGCGCTCGGCCCCAGTGGGGGCGAGGTGGCCCGCTGGCCACGCCATCGGTCGGCGTTCCGGGCCCTGCCCTCCCCCCTCGCCAGGACTTAAAAGGCGAGGGGGCTTGCCGGGCAAACCACCGCCGCTGCGCTCGGCCCCGGTGGGGGCGAAGAGGCCCGCTGGCCACGCCATCGGTCGGCGTTCCGCGCCCCACCCTCCCCCCTCGCCAGGACTTAAAAGGCGAGGGGGCTCACCGGGCAAACCACCGCCGCTGCGCTCGGCCCCGGTGGGGGCGAAGAGGCCCGCTGGCCACGCAATCGGTCGGCGTTCTGGGCCCCGCCCTCCCCTTCATAAGACTCTGAAGGCAGGGTTTTTTGTGGGTGGGTTCGGTAGAATTGTTTTCTATTCTGATGTGGTGCTGATATTTTGCATTTTGTGGATTGTTTTGCTTTATATTGTGATTTGTGTCATTCTATTTACTTGAAACATTGTATTTATTATTGTATTTTGAACATTGTATCTTGTATCTTATATGTAAACCCCTTGGGTTGCCCTGGGGTCATTTATATGTTGTTAGCCGCCCAGAGTCGGCCATGTGTTGAGTAGGGCGGGATATAAATTGAATAAAAATGAAAAAACAAAACAAAACTGTGAATGCTTTAGAGTGCTCCATTTTCAGGAGATTAGATGGTTGTTGTTTTTTCAAAATGGTAGAGAGAGGGGAAAAAAGAAACATAAAGAGACCCAAAATATTGACTAGTTCAAACCATGGAGGTCCGTATGGCATATTGACTACTAAAGATTCCAGTGGCTTAAAACATCTAGCAGCATTTTTGTCATTCTATGACTTTCTTCCATTTCCAATAGTTTTAACATCTAATATGCTAAAGCCATCTGGAGAACTTGGAAACCACTGTATTTTGTGAAAGTACAGATTATTCTAATAAAGGTATTGTCTCCATGAGAATATAGTATTATGACAGTGGTGGGGACCCATTTATTTACTTATTTATTTTGTTCAAACAATGTATAAAATTTTTCAAAATACTGATAATCATAAACCAAGTTTTTTATAGCTTAAACTAGTAATGGCAAACCTTTTAGAGACCGAATGACCAAACTATAACCCAAAACCCACTTATTTATTACTAAGTGCCAGGGGAGGAAGAAAACGCTCCTGTTGGGCTGCTGGGCAGAGGGGCGGGATGAGCTCTGTGCTGGGGGAAAGGAGGAAGCGCTCCCATTGGGCTGCTGGGCAGAGGGCAAATTCTGTGCTGAGGTGACTGCATGGGTGTCCACAGAAAAGGCTCTGAGTGCCACCTCTGGCATATGTGCCATAGGTTCGCCATCAATCGCTTAAGCTATGCTTACTATAGAAGTGTGTTGTTTCGTATGAATAAGTGTAAATAAAATATATATCTCTATGCTGCCTTCCTTCTAGGAAATCTGAATTGTGAGGGTTGTGGACATCATAGCTGGAGTCATTGTCCAGCAGAGAAAGCTCTCTTTGCCCTAGGGCTTAAGGAAGGCCTCTCAAAAATCTGATCAATTATCTAATGTCTTCAGTGTGGACATTTTGTTGTTTTTAAAAGCAGATTAACATTTCATATCTCTTTTATCCCCATGTCTTCAATATCATTCAAAACCTGCTTTGAGAATAGATTGGGATATAAATATGCATTCAATAAATTGGATGGCAGCTATTTTATCCACGTAGTCTATCACCATTCGCCTCTCATTTAGTGCTTAATATCTGTGTTTATTTTCTTGTACCATCATTGAAACCATGTTTGCGTACTAAGCGGTAAAGGCTTGCCATGGTAACTGTCAAACTAAGGGAGAAACTGCTTCACATCCAAGTGAATGGAAGATGACACAGGAAACTGACAATATATCTAGCATTTGTCTCTGACATAATGTTCATTGCAATTCAGCCTTACCCGAGACCAGAACAGTTAATTACATTGGCTTGAATAAGAGCCTTTAATGTCACCTGTATGGTTCTTGGTGTGATTACAGAAAGAAAAACAGACAATATTTATTAATTGTTCATAGAAGACAGTAAGAGCTGCTTTCTCTTCCATTTAATGGACTGGGAGGGGGAAGGAGTCTATGGATGGAAATGCTAGTTGATGTGTTGTGATTTGAACTATTATTTATTTATTTATTTATTTATTTATTACTCGCATTTCTACCACTGCCCCTTTGCTGAGGCGACTCCGGGCGGCTCACAATAAACAAAATCTCACAAAAACATCAAAATAGCATTGAAATTGAATTATTTCAATTAAGAAATAAAAAAAATCTTTTTTAAAAATGCCCTCCCAATACCGCATACTAAACTGACAGCCCGAGCAATAGTTAAACAAGCCAACCCAGGATAGTTGTTTTCCCAGCCACCCCCACACCCGCTGTGCCAGCCAGGTCTTAAGACTCTTGAGAAAGGATAAAAGCTCTGCCTGGAGGTGAAGTTCGGTTGGCAGGAGGTTCCACAGGGCTGGAGCAGACACAGAGAAGGTCCTCCTTCTCATGCTAGAGATGCAACCCTCTCTAGCGGATGGAACTATCAGGGAGCCCCTCTGGTCTGCTCTAGTGGGACGGGCAGATGTTCTTGGGGCGATACGGTCTCTTAAGTATCCTGGCCCACTACTATGTAGGGCTTTAAAGGTAATCACCAGCACCTTGAATTGCACCTGGAGGCACACTGGCAACCAGTGCAGCTCCTGAAGCAGTGGCGAAGCATGGGCACACCGCTCGCACCACATCACTACCCGAGCAGCTGCATTCTGGACCAGTTGCAGCCTCTGAATGGTCATCAAGGGCAGCTCCATGTAGAGCACATTGCAATAGTCAAGTCTGGAGGTGACCAGATAGTGCGTGATCATGAGCAAGGAGTCCCGGTCCAGGAGCGGGTGTAACTGGCAAATCACATTAAGTTGTGCGAAAGCCCGCCTAGCCACGACTGCCACCTGCTCATTGAGCAGGAGTCGTGAGTCCAGGAGGACCCCCAAATTACGTACTGGGTCTGCCTGAGGCAAAAAAGCCCCATCCAGAACCAAAGATGGTAACTCCCATGATAATGCAGGGCCCCTAATCCACAGCCACTTGGTCTTGCCAGGATTCAGTTGTAGCCCGTTATCCCCTGTCCAGACCCCTACAGTCTTCAGCGACCTGGATAGGATTTCCATTGCATCCCCATAGGATCACCTATGGCAGAGGTGAGGCAATCCTTTGCATAATTAGATATTAAAAAATAACAAAGTACCTTAGATATACAGGAATACAAAGAATATTCTTCCCTTAACAGATAACAGGTTTATTTTTCTCTAAAACATAGATCCTCAGTATTTTATTGCTTTATGTAAGGGTGTAGAACTGAAGAATATCTATATCTATATCTATATCTATATCTATATCTATATCTATCTATATTCCTATAAGGGTGTGGCCGTGCGTGTGCAGAATGCGTTTCCATATCCATCGAGCCTATCCTGTGATGCTCTCCACACACCTACCTTTTGTCCATGAGATCATTGCTGCGATGGTCCGGGGGCTGAATGTGGGGCCTAAGCCCCACAAAATGGGGGAAAGAACAGAAACTACAACTCCCATGTTTCCATGGGAGAAAAAACGGCAGTTTAACAGCTAGGCCTGAAAACAGAATGTTGGAGAGAGCTGATTTGCATGTTGGACTATGATTAGTTGAGAGTGAATGACTGGAGAAAGGTCCTGATGTGGATGGAAAAAACCCATTCCATTTAAGCCTCTACAGCCCTGGAACGAGTCACGAGAGAGAGAGAGAGAGACAGAGACAGAGAGAGAGACAGAGAGAGAGAGTGTGTGTGTGTGTGTGTGTGTGTGTGTGAGAGAGAGAGAGAGACAACAAACACCCCCCTGGCCAAGGCCGGGTAATTAGCTCTCATCCTTCCTTCCCTACCTCCAGCCATTCTTTTCCCCTTCCTTCTTTCCTTCCCTCCCTCATTCTTACCCTCCCATCTTCCTTTCTTCCTAAATTTCCCCCTCAGTACCTTCCATCCCTCCCTCATCATCACACCGGGGTGAGTCTGCCCAGGTTCCTTTACTGAGAGCCAGGGGACATCACAAACGGTGTGGGGGTAGCAAAAAGGAACAAAAACCCTCCCCAAGCCACTCCCCCCAATGGGTTGAGCCCCTAAAAAAAAAACCTGTCAAAGACGGCCACCTATGCTATGCTAGTATCATATAGTTTATATAAAGATATGTTAAGGTGTTATCATCCTTTGTTCGGCAATGGTCTTTTGAAAAACTGCACTATTTTTATATTACTGTATATCTGTATTTATTTCTGTGATCATAAACCCAAGCTGCCAGTACTTTGCTCTAACCAATAATTTTTATTTTCTATTTTTCATAGACCATTAACAACATTTTCCTGGTAGTATATATTCAGTTTTTCAGAGAGTGTCGATAGATTTAAGAGTCTCTGTGAGGGATTACTGTGCAAATTATTGGAAGGGCTATAACTGTTTTACAACTGTGTTCTCTTACATGGACACTTTTAGCTCTGGGTTTTCCAGATTTAATGATGGCATTAAACCTGCATAAGCATTAAAAATATTGCATGATTCTGATCCTGTGCCAGATAGATCTCATTTAATAGATTTAAAGAATTGTGCTTATATGTGTTAAAAATCCAAATAAAGAAGGCCAGAATGTGAAGGTTTTAAAAGTAATCTACATCTTCAAAAGAGGGACAATATGTAGACTTTAGCTTCAAAATCAATGTGAACACACTTAAACCCTGATTTTAATCTAATGTAACATGATGCATTGAGACTTAAGGAGTCCATTCCAAAGGTTCCATCTAGAAATAATTAATTTAATTTAATTTAATAGATTTATATACTGCCCTAACCAATGAACTCTGGGTGTTGTACACAAGTTAAAACCAATATAAAACAATTAAAATTAATTACAGGAGGGGGAGCCTCAGACGAGCCAGAAAGGGGAGCTTGTTGACAATCCCGGCCCCCAGGCCCATTTTGCCAACCACGTCTTCAGTTCTTTCCTAAATGGTAGTAACTGGGCCTGGAGGCGTAGTTCTACTGGGTGGAGGTTCCATAGTGTGGGGGCTACGACTGAGAACGCCCTTTTCCTTCTCGGTCGTACATCTGCTGCAGGTTGGCATATGGGCCAGCCTGCACCAGATGCACTATAAATTGATATTTGTGAACAAAGCAAAGCAACATTCTACAAGGCAATTTTAAAAATGGGGGCACCAAACTGTCACTTTGAAACTTCAGATCAGTGCCAAACCTGACACAGATGTATCAGACAATCGGTTGGTCTGTGGTTGGTCCCACCTACTTTTTATTTAGAAGGAATGCTGGCTGCAGGGGTGGAAACATTGATCCATTCAAAAGGCCTGCCAGAAGGGTGAAGTAATAACGGTTACAAACTGTGTGAAACAGGTTTACCAGCACAGACTTTCCAAAATATAGATTCACTGTTGCACATTCAGTGATCACTGGGTCAATATGAACTTGTGACCATGCCAGTCAGGATCTAATTAGCTGACACTCAAGAGCTGAATTTTTAAACTCCTTCCTAATGAAATGGGTATTAAAATGGATTCTGTTTCTGGTTGTAAAAACATTTTAAAGTATATTTTTTAAAAGTATAGAGAAATATTCGGAAGTTGGCTTGTTTAACCTGTGAAATTACTGTTTTTTGTGTGGTATTCTTGAACCACAATTAGGCATACCCTGGTAATGGCAACCTAGTGTTTCCGGCTAATTTTTCTCATACTAGGTCAGGCGAAAGGAACTGCAGAATGAACTCACCAAAAGGTGCCTTCATTTTGACAGTTTCATGTCTGGCCTAGACACAGAAGAAGACTGTTTTGGTGTTTTTTTTTAATTTGTGGTTGAGGATGGTATTACTGAGCTTTAGTGCTTATTCCACCCATTTTGTCACTGTACAATTGCTTGGTAATAAAATAGTATTGAGCACAAGATAGTATCCTATAACTGACACTTACGGTACTTCTATTGCTCAGTCTATTTTTAGACAGACACTAAAACTTGTAGGATTTGTTTTAACCAGCAATATGATGGTAAACTATTTTTGGAAAATCTAGCACTGTTTTTCTTTGGAACGTTTGACAGAAATAGCACAAGTGTGATTAGAACATATCAACATCTTTGAACTCTTGGTAGCAGAACACTCCCTGTTAGGATTATTTACTGAATGTGGTACATGGAACTATAATGGATTCTGTCATTTCTTTGTGGAAAAATAGGAAACCAATAGTCCTTGTTCTGTCTCTTTAAATTTAAATGCAAATCATTGAGTGTGCAATAAACAGAAAATATGACATGTCAAATTAATCTCATCATATTAGTGTGAGACACAAAAAGAGCCTTACGTTTAATTTCTTTTGTAAAATGGACAGCTTTAAACAATATTCCCTCAGGTTCAGTGCTTTCAGACTGGTCAGTATTACATGCAATCTCCTCCCCACACACACACACTGTGGTGACCTTAGCCATGTTATCCACTTACTTAAGTGTTTGATTGCCAGCTGCTTCTAACAGCACAGAGGTGTAAAATGACTTTTGGTGGCCAGCAGTCTCAGCACCTGCCTCCCCCATCAATGGCACATTGGCACAAGCAGCCTTGTTTTGCATTGAGGCAGAACGGTTTTGATAATATTTCTACAGCATGCTGATGGAGGCTGCTTGCAGCTGGTGAGAAAAATAATGCCTGTTTTCTCCAAGGACAGCTCTTGACTGCGCAGTTTGAAAAGATGGCAATTTTCTTTCTGGGACTGAAGTTGGCTCTTCCAAGACTGCTGATAATGCGCTTAAAAGGAATATGTGCTAGCAGATTCCTTTAATGGGCACTTTGTTGTAATTCTTCTCCTTTTATTTTACACCTGGGCCCTGGTCTAGTTCTGAGAATGCTATTTGAAACATTCTACATCCTGTTTCTGCTATGTGTGACAATCCCAGGTGCCTTAAAGTTTCATGACAGAAGAGTAATATTACAGCAAACACCCAGCAAAAGATGCCAAGAGAATTGGAAAAGCATCAGAAAAGAATCTGAAAATGTCAATTTAAGTTTAGTAGAAAATAAAAAAGAAAAGAGGAGAATAGAAGGGGGAAAACCCTAGACTTATTAAAAAGTAGATGTATGTTAACTGGTCAAGATGGAGAGAGAACTACCAGAAGTACAGGCTGGGTTCAGAAGAGGCAGGGGAACTAGAGACCACATTGTCAACATACATTGGATCGTGGAGAAAACAGGAATATCAGAAACAAGTCTACTTCTATTACATTGACTACACCAAGGCCTTTGACTGTGTGGACCACAACAAAATGTGGCAAGTATTTAAAGAGATGGGAATTCCAGAATACCTTATATGCCTCATGAGAAATCTGTACATGAGTCAAGAAGCAACAGTTTGGACGGAATATGGAATGACGGAGTGGTTTGGAATAGGAAAAGGAGTAAGACAAGGCTGCATTTTGTCACACTGCTTATTCAACTTATACACAGAGCACATAATGCACAACACAGGGCTGGACGAATCAAAAGCTGGAATTAAAATCGCTGGGAGAAACGTCAACAATTTTAGAAATGCAGATGATACCACCCTAATGGCAGAAAGTGAGGAAGAGCTAAAGAAGCTCCTGATTAGGTTGAAAGAAGAGAGTGTAAAAGCTGGCTTGAGACTCAACAACAAGAAAACCAAGATAATGGAAACAGGCCCTATCAATCCTTGGAAAATAGATGGGGAAGAAGTAGAAGCAGTAACAGATTTTACTTTCTAAGGATCCAAGATCACTGCAGATGGAGATTGCAGCCATGAAATAAAAAGGCGACTGATTCTTGGGAGGCAAGCTATGAGAAACCTGGGGAACAGAGTCAAAAGTAGAGACATCACCTTGCAAACAAAAATTTGCATAGTCAAGGCAATGGTATTCCTGGTGGTAATGTGAAAGCTGGATCATAAGGAAAGCAGAACACAGAAGAATAGATGCCTTTGAAATGAGTTGTTGGAGGAGAGTTTTGAGAATCCCCTGGACAGTGAGGAGAACAAATAGGTTGATCTTAGAAGAAATCAACCCTGACAGCTCCTTAGAAGATCAAATAGTAAAGATGAAGCTAAAGTACTTTGGACATCAAATGAGAAAATTCACTTGAGAAAGCCTTGATGCTGGGAAAGGTGGAGGGCAAAAGAAGAAGGGGGCAGCCAAAAATGAGATGGCTAGATGGTGTTATAGATGCAATGGGCACAGGCTGGGCGGGTTGCGGAGGATGGTGGAGGACAGAGGTGCCTGGTGGGCAATGGTCCATGGGGTTGCAAAGGGTCGGAATTGACTGTGCGACTGAACAACAATAAAATGTTAACTGGTGACTTTGGACTAGGATGCACGGCTGTGTGCCTGTCAAAGGAGGCATCTCAGACAAGTTCAATGGAGCTTAGTTGGCCACAAGAACATGACTACAAAAATGTACTTTGCCTATGTACAGTATATGGAAAACTGATCTTTCAAACAGATATTTCTAGTCAAGTTTGCGTCAAGAATATAGATAGACATATGGGACCTTCAAGTTATAGTTGTCAAGGAACCCTTACCACAAATGGTACTGTAAATATTATTAATGGCCCATGATGCACAATTATATGCATGTCGAATGTGGTGACTTACATTGGTTCATTTCTAAAAATCGTGTGCATATTATAATTGTACATAATAAATGCAAGGCACACACAATTGCCTACTTTGGTTATTAAGGGTCTAGAATCGTGGTTCTCAATGTGGAGCACATGCCACACAGGGGGGCAATTTGAATTTTGGAGGGAAAATTTGAGAACGAGTTAGACCAAGTTAATGACCTTTTAGGCTTCCTCCACATGAATAGGATTTCACTTTTTGAATAATAAGAATTATATGTCACAGGCAGAGGGCATCAGGATTTTAGAGATGCTTAGATGGGGCATGACAAAAAAAAAAGGTTGGGAACCACTGGTCTAGAATCAACACTGCAATGATACTAGACTGTCATTCTTGATGGATCTTTCCTTATATCCTCCTCTTCCTGAACCTGTCCATGACACCTGAGAACTAACTATTGATGGTTTCCCAGGTGCCCTCCTGAGCAGATGTTGGAGTGCTCATCAGCCTGCAGTGAGGATGAGGGATTCCTTGTTCCACCAAGAAGAAGTCCAGCAGCAGAGCCACCCATTCAGCCTGTGTATAATCTTCAATTCAATTAACATTTGTATAACCACATATAAAAACATACCCCACACATTCTCTCTACTGATTTATTTTCATAAGAACTCTCCTTCCTTCTTCTCCCCTCAACTTCCTTTCTTGATTTTTCTTGCTTTTCTAACTATCTCTGTACTATTAACATAATTTGATTTTCCTGCAGTGTAAAGAGAAAAAAATCCCAGCACCAACACCATCTTGGAGTGAACAATTAAAATTTGCTAAACAAAAACGAGCGCTAACAATTGCTCTATGCTTCTTTCCATAAAAAATGAATTGGAAATTACAAAATGTTAAGACTATTTACTGTGTTTAACCTAAATGCCACGTATAACTAGAAAGATTAATTGAGGGAGCTATAACAGAAGCAGTAAATGAAGAGTGTGTGGTACAAAAAATATATTTATAGAGTTAGGGGAAATCATGTCAAAGTTTGTGGGTGGAATTCTCCTGCATTCTAGTCACTTCAAATGTCTTCTATTTGCAACTATGAAAACTTGAAACTTGTGAATTAATATGAAAGCTGACATTTCAGGGATCTGACAGAATCGTTACACATCCTCTGTCCTGTAAACTGCCCAATAGCAACAAAGGCAATTACAGCTTACAAAATTGGCTTGTATGATTGCTCTTTCCATTTTTTCATTTTTCATTAATGGCTGCCTACAGAGAAACAGTAGGAGTCAATTTAGAAAGCAACTCAGCAGAAGATCTATACCCCTAAATTTATTATCAAAAATCTCTGTGTTTGCATGTTAGACAGAACTTCACAAATACTCTACAATCACTTTTGAAACATGCAGAATGAAATTTCAGTTCTAGACTGTATAGAAAACCTTAACAGGCATTCTCTGATTGAGAAACCTAAAACAAATGCAAGCGCGGCGCCAAAATGGCCGCCACGCTCTTTGCGGCCCCCCCCACCGGACGAAGGCATCCGGGTAGTTAGGGGGCATGGCCAGCACCCTTATATAAGGGGCGGCCATGAGGCAGCCGAGCTGCCATTTTGCGAAGCGACGGAGCGGAGAAGTTTTTCCCTCTTACCTCCGTCGCTCTTGCCTTTCATCGGGAAGCCTCTGGCTGCTGATTTTCTTGACTTTTCCGGCTCCCCATCGTTTAGCTGCTATGCCCTCTAAGAAGAAGGCGACTGCGAACACGGCTCGTTCTGCACGGAGGCGCCAGCCGGGTCGGAGGACCGCGGCTGCGCCTTCCCAGCAGCCTCCTTTGCCTGAGCCCACCGGGACCGGTGGGATGGGGTTAATTGCCCCTTGGCCCGAGGCGGGGTGTCCGCGTACCGGCCCAGTTGGGCCGCGGCCCCCGGCCCGCAAGCAGTGGCCACTGCCTCTGGCATGGCCCATTCTGCGGGGCCTTCTTCCATTGGTGTGCAGCTTCCTGCGGGGGGTTTCAGCCATGGGGGTGGCTGGGTTCCCTCCCCTGGCAGGGTACCCCCCCGGCCCTGCAGGGGCCGGGCCTGGGGTCGTGGCCGTATATGGGCCCCGGGGTCCAGGGACCTGGACCGGCGCCTGCAGCCAGTGGGCCGGCTGGCCCTTTGCCCCCACTTGGCTTAGGGGGCTACGTTAGTGTTGAGGCCCTTCTGGCCCGCGTTGTGGCCCTCGAGGCATCCCTCGCGAGGGTTAACCACCCAGGGGTGCCTTTTGGGGTGCAGGTTGATCCTTTGTCTGCCGGTCAGTGGCAGGCGGCAGGACGGGTTGAGCTGCCCGAGGTGCGTGGGCCGGCTTCGGCCACTGCCTCGCAGCTCCCCACTCAACAGGCTGATGCTGGTCAGGCCCCGTCGACGAGCCGGTGGGGGCGGCCCGCTGGGGTGCTGCATGTGAGTATGCGGTTCAATCTAGTGCACCCACACACCTACCCACGTTGGGGGGGGGGCATTCCAGTGGCCGTGGCCTCGCATGGGTGGTGCGACGGTTCAGTCGCCGACGTCCCACCCGGTGACTTCACCTCTCACCCAGGGCCCCGTTTTGGGTGGTACCTCTTATTCAGTTGGGAATGTGTTAGGGGTGGCCGGGTTGGTCCAGGCTCCTTTCCAGATCCCCGTGGTTCCCACTGTGCCGGTGTCGGCATTGCCGACAGCGGGGTATTCCTTGCCCCTGGGGGACCATTTGGCCCAGGCCACCAAAGAGAAGATCTGGCGTGGGGAGTATGTGGACATCTTCTCCCTTCTTAACAGAGAGCCCACCAAAGAGGAGAGGGAGGGGCAGGATGAGAAGGATAAGGAACAGGCACGTCGTCGTAAGCCGCCACGTACGTGGGCCAATTGGTTGCCGGCGTACCTCATATACATGGCGGTCTACCTCAGGGCCCGGCCGGATTTGGCAATTCCGATGGTCCAGTATTTGGACAACATTTACAGGGCGATGGTCGACTTCCCGGGCCCGTCGTGGTTGGCTTACGACGAGGAATTCCGTATGCGGATTCCCCTGCACCCTGAGATGAGGTGGGACGAGCCCTGCCAGAAGCTGTGGCTTCTGTACATGACTCCCACGTGCCCTGTGCCTGGGGAAAGATACCATTGTGGACATGCGGTCCAGCGAGCGGCCCCAGCACAGACACCCCGCCAGGTGGCGGGGCAGGGGGTTCCAGCCCGCCTGCTGTGCTGGACTTTCTCGTCCAATGGTTCCTGCAGTAGGAAGAATTGCCGGTACAGGCATGAGTGTCCCTCTTGCGCTGGCCCCCATGCGGCCTCCGCCTGCCCCAGGCCTGAGGGGTGCGGGGCAAAGGTAGGGGCGGACAAGGGGCTAGCAAGACTGCCGCAGAGGGAGCTGGTCCACCGAAAGGCCCCCTCCCCAATTAATGTGGACATGTTGGAGCGTTGGCTCGCATCGTACCCGAAGGGGGCAGATGCGGTTTACCTGCTTCAGGGTTTTCGACTGGGGTTCCGTATTCCTTTCCAGGGTGATAGGTCCCCCCAAGATGCCCCCAACCTTTTGTCCCTTAAGGGGAGGGAGGAGGTGGCTGCCGCCAGCATTTCTAAGGAGGTTGATGTGGGCAGGGTCGCTGGCCCTTTCCCTGCACCCCCGTTCCCCAACCTTAAAGTGTCACCCTTGGGCTTGGTGCCCAAGAAGTCACCGGGCGAGTTCCGCCTGATCCATCACTTGTCCTACCCAGCCGGCCGATCGGTCAATGATGCTATCCCTGATGACCTTTGCTCGGTCAGGTATACATCTTTTGACCAAGCGCTGCGCATGGTGTGTTCATGTGGCCCGGGTGCGCTGTTGGCTAAGTGCGACATTAAGTCTGCCTTTCGCCTCCTGCCGGTTCACCCGGGTGACTTTGAGTTGCTGGGTTTTAAGTTCCGGGGTGAATATTATTTCAATAAGGCCATGCCTTTTGGCTGTTCCATATCGTGCTCGGCCTTCGAGCGTTTTAGCACCTTCCTACAGTGGGCTTTTGTCCGCAGGTCTGGGTCCCGGTCTGTAGCCCATTACCTGAATGATTTTTTATTCGGGGGTGAACGGGACTGGGACACGTGCACACGTCTCCTCAATACATTTCAGACGCTAATGGAGGAACTGGGTGTCCCTTTAGCGCCCGAAAAGACCGAGGGCCCATCTACACAGCTAGTCTTCTTGGGGGTGGAGATTGACACGGTAGCGCAGGCTTCTAGGTTACCAGGGGATAAGGTGTCAAGGATAGTGGCCCTTATCTCGGACTTGCTTGCTAAATGCAAGGCATCACTGCGGGAACTGCAGGTGCTGCATGGTCATCTCAATTTCGCTTGCAGGGTGGTCGCGCCGGGCAGGGCATTTGCTCAGCGCTTGTGCGACGCCATGACAGGCTTATCCAGGCCCCACCATAGGGTGAGACTAACCCAGGGCAGTAAGGCAGATATGCTTATCTGGCTCCAGTTCCTGAGGGAGTTCAATGGGGTGTCATTTTGGAGGTCTGACCTTCTGGCTTCCCCTCGTTTCCAGATACAGTCCGATGCCTCTGGGTCCCTGGGTTATGGGATGTACTTCAATGGGAAGTGAGCCTATGGTGGGTGGCCACCAGCCTGGTCAGGTACGGGGCGCCTGCGGGATCTTACGTATCTGGAATTTTTTCCCATCCTGGGGGCCTTGATGCTATGGGGTGAGGAGTGGGCCAACTCGGTCGTTCATTTCTGGTGTGACAATGCGGCCGTTGTCCACATTGTCAACTCACAGACTTCCAAATCACCCAGGGTAATGGACCTGGTGCGCCAGTTTGTATTGCGCAGCCTGCACCTTAATGTGCTGTTCCGGGCCAGGCATGTCCCGGGGGTCAATAATGATATCGCTGACGCTTTGTCCCGCCTGCAGATCTCCCGGTTCCGCGCCTTGGCCCCGGATGCGGAGGAATTTCCCTCGCCACTCCCGGACGAGATATGGACCTTTGGCAAAGAGAGGTGAACCGGGCGATCGGCATGTCGCTAGCGCCACGCACGCATAAGGCGTATCAACACGCATTCAATTCTTTCAGGGCATTCTGTGCCCAATTCCGGCTGCCAGATACCTGGCCGATCCCGGTGGCCCATATACTTCAATTCATGGTTGACCTGCATTCCCAGGGCTTTGCACCTCGCACCATAGCATCCAGGCTGTCAGCGCTGGCTTTTATGGCCAAAGTAGGCGGACATGCGGACAGTACCGCTGACTTCCGTGTGAGACACGTTTTGGAGGGGTGGGCGCGGGAGTGTGGGCGTAGCCCGGATGACCGCCACCCAATTTCCCCAGGGGTTCTTACCCAACTGGCATGGGGCTGGCAGGACCTATGTTTTGATAGGTATGAGGCAGCCCTGTTTCATGCGGCTACAACGGTGGCCTTTTTTGGAGCGCTCCGCATCAGCGAGCTTGTGATGCTGTCTAAGGCGGATGCAAGTCGTAGGGCACTGGAACTCGAAGATGTCTATGTGGCCAGAGACTGGGCTCAGTTGAGGATACGCTCCTCTAAGACGGATCAGCATGGCGTGGGCAGTGGAGTAAGACTGCTACGGTGTTCTTTGGCAGACATCTGTCCGGTTGGTGCCCTACAGAGTTCCTTGAACTGCGTGGCACGCACCATGGCCCGTTTTTCTGTCACCAAGATGGGTCTCCCCTTACTAAATTTCAACTTTGGAGGGTGCCGGTAGGCACTAGCCAGTGTTGGCCTCCCTGGGGCTCGTTGCGGCACCCATTCATTCAGGATAGGGGCGGCTTCTACTGCAGCTGTTTTTGGGTACTCCGAGGCTGACATATGCCGCATGGGAGGGTGGGGATCACAATGTTTTCAGTTTGTGTTTGCCCTCTTCAACCGTGAGTACCAGTTTTGTCACTGCACTGTTTCTCCCCCCCTTTTTTTTTCCTTGACAGACCCTGGGTGTCGTATTACACCGGTGACAGTGTGCCTGGTGGGCCATAGCCATGTGCACAGGGCAGCGCGTTGCGCTGCACAGGGCAGCGCGTTACGCTGCACAGGGCAGCGCGTTACGCTGCACAGGGCAGCGCGTTACGCTGCACAGGGCAGCGCGTTACGCTGCACAGGGCAGCGCGTTACGCTGCACAGGGCAGCGCGTTACGCTGCGGCGACAGAGTGGGGACCCCGACTGGGACTGGGTGCATCCGCATGTCTCAGGTGGTATGGTAAGCGTGGCATGTTATGGCGGGAACTGTTGCCATTCCTTTTCTACATCAGGGATGCTGACTCGCCTGATGTCCTGGTTATGAACCTTGGGGGCGATGGCTTAGGGCGGGTCACTGGCCTATCGCGGAAGCTTGCGATTTGCAGTGACCTGCCCTACTCACGTTATGTGTGGCCTGCCATAACCCTCAATTGGTCGGACACGATACCGCGGTACGCTTACAGGGGTGTGTGCGGCCTCGAGGCTCTTGACCGAGCCGACGCTCCGTGAACGGGGCTATTGCCCGGTTCCTTTTCGACAAAGGTGGGGGACGCGTCATTCGCCTCCCCGACATCAGTCTGCAAAATTACGAGCTTTTACTCAGGGGATGGGGCCCATCTGTCGCAGGGAGGTATGGACCTCTTGTTAGTAGATTGGCGAGCAGGCCTGTTGACCGAGCTGACGGTCTTGGGGGGGGGCGGTGAGCCTTTTGGGAAGCCTCCCCGTGTGGCGGGTAGCACTGGTAAGGTAAACATTTATGACCCACAGGTATCCGGCAGGTTCGCAATTGACTGGACAACACTAGACAGGTATAAGTTGGTTAAACGTTGTCCGGTCAACGACGAACCAGGCGACGGGGTGATGGCTACAGCTAGACAGCATGCATCACCCCGTGATTTTACGGATACGCGTCAGAGGGTGGGGTCATTAGTTAGATATTGACTACGATCAACAATTTGTTTGTTGTCAACAAACAAATTGATACAAATAGATACATTGTAACAATTGCCGTTGGCAATTTTGGGTGGTACCTTACCAGTGTTACTTCGGCCTGCTTGCCTTAAGAATTATAATTGGTCAATTACCAATAGAAATTTATAATTCGGACTAGGGCATGAATCAATAAATGTGGCCCAATGCCGTTATCCACTTTCATCGGTGTCTGAGTCCTTTATTGGGGGGTGCGCCTGCAAAGAGGCACGTTTATCCCCAGTGAACTGAGGAGTGGAGCAAATTACTTTATGAATGTATGAAACCATTCACTGGATCTGCCCTTCCACAAGATTCATAGGATGGTTCTAACTGATATATATAAAGGCAACATCATTAATTCATTAAAATAAAATGAAAGTGAATGTAGATGCAGTGATACCTCATACAACGTCCAAACTTGGTTCCACAAGTTTGGACTTTATACAGATTTGGACTTTGTATGAGGCATGCAAAATCCTAGCCGCGATGCCTCATACAACGTCCAAATCCTTGCCGCGATGCCTCATACAACATCATTTCCATAGAGATACATTGTACTGTAACAGCACAGACTTCAGAGCAAAGTCAAGGAAACAGACAGGAAACTGACAGAACTTTAAGAAATCATTGTCTAAAGGCTAAATACATTACAAAACATATCAAACAACCTGATTGTCAAAGAACCTGAAGAATGCTGCAAAAATCCCAGGAATGCTTCTAAAAATTCTGATGAAAAAATGCAAAAAAATAATCCAAAATCACGCTCAAAACCACTCCTAAACACTCTTCGCCTCATGCAAAACCCACAAGAGCAGTGCATGCATGTGTCCTGCCTTTTATACTGCCCAGGCACAATGCAACCTGGGAAAAACCCAATGCCTCATACAAAGTCGAGCTACTTCATATGAGATAACTTTTTTCAAGAAATTACGCGATGTATGAATTTGATGTTGTACGAAGTGGACTTTTTATGAGGTATTACTGTATATGAAAGGTGACAAATATATTGAAATATGTCTTTGTGTGTTTTGTGGGAGGACTACAGATTACATTAGTTGTAGTTCAGCAAAAAACAAACAAAGTTATTTCCCTGCTCTAGAAAAGGGAAGTATTCTGTGAAGGCAGGCTTAGCCAAGGATGGTCTTTGTGTTGTGTTGTCAACAAAAATGCCATAGCTTTATTGGAATTCTTAAGACATAGCTACTGTCCGGAAATTGAAGGTTTTGGATATCAGTAACTTGGAATGGAAGGCTGGCATTCCATTCTTTGATGTTATTTGAAGGGATGAGTTTGTATGTGTATATGTCCCTATGTGTGAGAGGGAGATTTGCCTTTGGAATCTATGATAGCAAACAGCTGCATTTTAGCAGAGAGAATTTGGATAGCGCTATTCACACAGATAATATTTCAGTGTGATTTTGCTGTTATGTTTGGGGAGGTAAGCCTAGTATTGAAATTCCTTCTCCGTAATGTTTATATAAGGCACAAAACCAAAGTTTGGAAATAAAAAGGAATTAGTTATTGTTAAGGATCCAAGCCCCAATATTAATTATCATTTTCTTACAGTTCTGAAAGTAACTCTAAATTATTTGTTATTCCAATGTAACTAAAATAGTTTTCATTGCTGTAAAAAATCAGAATGCTACAAATCACTGGCCTTAGTACAAAAGTCAGCAAAGCAGAGAGGTCACATGCAACTTGAAATTTTATAAGTAACCTGGATTACTTATATAACTTTTTATACTTATAAGTACAGTGGAACCTCGCTTAACAAATGGCTCGGTTAACACAAAAAGCGCATAACAAAAGACAACCCATAGAAAATAGTGGCTCGGTTAACAGTTTTTTTTTAAAATGGATTAATTGGTTTTCAATGCATTCCTATGAAAAACTGCATTTCGGTTAACAAATTTTGGTTTTCAGTGCATTCCTATGAGAAATTGCATTCAATGCATTCCTATGGGAAATTCGCTTGACAAGTTTTTCATAGTACAAAGGGTCCCGGAGAACGCATTAAATTTGTTAAGCAAGGTTCCACCATAATTATAACTATATCAGGATGTAAGGGATATTGGCTTTTTATTTTTCTAAGTGTATTTTTAGAGTTTGCTTTTTTAAAATTATAATTGCATAACTAATTAATTGCTTTTATTTATTCTATTTTTTAATTCTTTTAAACCTTGTAATTCATTATGGTTTTAGTGTGATTGGTCTTAATGTTGCAAACCACATTGGGTCACTTCAATGGGGCAAATAAATAGATAAATAGATGAACAGAATTAATAGTTGCAGCAATACTGCAAAAAGAGTCAAGGTATCGTCCCTTATGCAACCATAATGTTACCTAGTTATGTTGTTATTCTTCAAAAATAATTATTAATCATATATAAACTGTTTTTGGTGTTTAGCAAGGTTTTATAAACATTGCCCTGAATAACAATTCACAAATGTAACCAATGAATTAAATCCATTAATTGTGTATTTGTTTTGATATTCTTTCCTAGGACAGTTTTCCAGCTCGCTTTGGAGGAATTCATTTTGTCAATCAGCCGTGGTACATTCATGCCCTTTATACTGTTATACGACCCTTTTTAAAGGAAAAGACACGGAAAAGGGTATTTCTCTCTCCTTTATTATCATGGGTTATTTGGGATAAGCTGATTTCATTGGAAAATAAGAAATATATATTTTGCTGTTTTGTCTTAACTCTAATTTCTGTATGATACACAAATTCAAAGTGTATGCATGTTTTGTCATGTGTGATAAAGTATTTGGGTAATAATTTAGAGAAATATTTTGAGGTGCTTTACACAGTAAAGGATGCTGCCCCATGCTGCCCAAGGACTCGCTCTGCCTCTCCCCGGGACTCACAACACCTGGTCCTGGTGGATGGGAGGCCAGGTGCCACCACTGCGTCCCTGCCTTCTGAGCCCCGGAGAGCTCAAAGGATGCTGCCCCGTGCCACCTGAGGGCTCGCTCTGCCTCTCCCCGGGACTCGCAACACCTGGTCCTGGTGGATGGGAGGCCAGGAACCGCCGCTGCACCCCCACCTTCCAAGCCCAGGAGGGCCCAAAGGACGCTGCCCCGCGCTACCTGAGGACTTAGCCCTCTTTCCTGGCCTGGCATGTGCCATGGGGAAGAGTGAAAGTGAACTCCTGGGCTCATATCGACATGGTAGAGACTTTGTACAGTCTAGCGCTGTTGCCACCTTGTTTTGACTCGCTTCCCTCGCTTGGTCTTGGCCGTGGGAGTCCTTCTTCTTTTCTTTTTCTTTCATGCTTTTTATGTTGCATGTTTACTGACATTGTATTTTTTTTCTGCTGCTGCCTGCTGCAGGCAGCATGCCCCAAAGTGAACCGCTTGGAGTCTCCTTCGGGAAGAGACAAGCGGTATATAAATAAAACTTTATTATTTATTTATTTATTTATTTATTTATTTATTTATTTATTTATTTATTATTATTATTATTATTATTATTATTATTATTATTATTATTATTATTATTATTATTATTATTATTATTATTATTATTATTATTATTATTATTATTATTATTATTATTATTATATGGGACTGTGGTGGCTTATTGGTTAAGACACTGAAATTGATGACAGGAAGGTCGGCAGGTCAGCAGTTCGAGACCCACATACTGCACGACGGAGTCTCTGTCCCAGCTCCTGCCAACCTAGGTAAACAGCATTTAGTGCACTCCGATGTCTAGTCATGCCTGCCACATGTCCATGGAAATGTCTACAGACACAGACAGTGCTGGCTCTTTGGCTATAAACAGAAATGAGCACCGAACCCTAGAGTCAGGTACAACTGGCTTTCGAGCAAGGGCAACTTTTACCCTTACCTTACATAATAATGTGAATATAGAATATATGATACACATATTTTTCAAAACTGAAGATTATGCATTAATACTGTGCATCTTACAAAAAAGAAAGAAAAGAATCTGTGTTAGCATGTAGTAATTTCAAAGGGATAGCCATGTTGCCTATTTCAGTATGTGTAATTTTAAAAAAGGGAGGAAGTCCCTATGGCAGGTTGCGGTGATGTTTAGATTAACAGATGTATTGTAGATTGTGCTTTTGTGTATTAGAGTCCTAAAGAAGTAGACAAACTTAATTAATTTAATTTAATAGATTTATATACCGCCCTATCCAAAGGACCCTGGGCGGTGTACACTAAGACCAATATACAGGTAAAACAATTTTAAAAACCCATAAAAACATAACAACATTACCCACCCACCCCCGCCGTGACATCTATTATCTAAAAACAAATAAAAAATCTTAAAAACCTTAAAAAAATTAATTACAGGAGGGGGACTATAGCATAAAAAATTAACAAATAAGTAAATTTGTTATTTTTAAAGGTGTCACAAGTCTTTTAAAAAAGAATAAAATGGATTTTAGAATTATGATAACAATATAGTGGGTAAACAAAATTGGCCTTTAGCCACTTTCATCAACAGAACCTGCTTATACTTTTCAAACCTTTGCAATACTTTCAGGAGTTTTCTGAACCTAGTGTAGATATGAAACCAGGTCAGTCAGAGTGAAAGCAAGAGAAGACATGAGCGCTTGGTAATCTTACATACGGGTTGTTAAGCTGTTCCTCAAAATGAGCCACTTAATCACGTTACAAATAGCCAATGTTGGTGGTGAAGTGTTTGTATGATGAGCGCCTAGCAATCAGTCTTTCACCTTTTGCATTCTGAATATTTCAAAATGTCATCAAATGAAGACCTATTTCTTGACCACACAATGACAAATGAGTTAAAATTTCCCAAGGTGTGAAAGGTTCTTCCTGAGCTCATGCCAGTCCAAAGTCCAATTGCTGTATTTTCCCTGGCACAGCCCAAGGATCTTGCCTAGTATATTTGTAAGGAAATAGAAAGAAGTTCCACAGGAGATGGTGAAGTCCTATTGCAGTGATGGCCATCCTTGGCACTCCAGGTGTTCTTGGACTTAAATTCCCAGAAGTCCTGACATGGGTTTCTGGGAATTGAAGTCTAAGAATACCTAGAGTACCAAGGTTGGCTACTATCACTGCTCTATAGGATACTTGAAAAGGCTCTCTAGATCACAGCCATTGATAGTTTATAGGAGTGAACTGTGAGAAGTGGTTGATTATCCTGCTCTGTCATAATCATAATGTCTACAATGAAGGAAGAACATATAATTTCCATGACACATAACATAGCTTCCGCATAACAGAATAATTTATAGAGAACATGTTGAGGTAAAGTGGTTTGTTTTTGTTTTTGAAATATAGAGATGCTGAACGCCACAGTGCTTTCTTCTTTTATTCTTTTAAGGAGTTTGAGGGGTTTTCTGGCTGAGGCTGCAGTGATGAGAAAAGAATGGCTAAAGAAGAACAACCCCATTCACAAGCTAACCTGCTCAGTCTGCACTGAATTTCACCTAGTATTATATGTGGGTCATAGGACATTAGGAAGTTTTTAAATGGCCCTAAAAATGAAACTCCTCTGCAATTTCTTTCACAGAGTCTTTATACAACATCATACTAGACTGATTATTGTTTGTGTTCAGTAAAATTACTCTTCACATGCACCAAGGGGATTTTTGACTTTCCCCCTATGAATAGCAGATGCTCACATGCTACGTTGCAAGATGCTTGTGTAGATCTTCCATGCGTTTAAGAGCAGATTAGTAGTTATAAAATGTGATGCAAAAGGTTGCCTTCTTCAAAACAAAGTCAGAGCAACTTCAGTGCATTTGAATTGGTTGTATGGCTCGCAGATCATGCATGAAGGCCTAAATCTAACAGTTCACCTCAAGAGGAATTCCTAAATGATAAGTCAATACCTATATACATTTAATGGATTCAAGCACTGTTCTAATGGAGGTAAGGTACTGTATTCAGGTTTTTTAAATAAATAAATGAATACATAAATATATTCCTGAGTAACATGGCCCAAATCCTCTTGGTTTTTTTTGGAAACCATTTACCTTTACTTAAGAAATTATTGTGGACATTATCTGTTGCATACTGAGTAGTGTGACTTAGCACACTAATATAGTTGAGGCAATTTGCCTCCATAATGGGTGTCATTTATATAGTTATGCAAGGGGATTTTAGTCTTCATTTCCCTTCCTGTATATTAACTGCCATTTTAAAAAAAACAGCAACAGTGAAAGTTATTTACAGGTACTTACAGGAATATTTGGAATGCATAGAGGAATCATTCATGGCAAGATGTTGCTATTTGTCTAATCTAACTGGGTATCAACAGAAACTGTGAATTATACTTAGCATGCTGCTTCTTGATTCATCTTCTAACAGATATTTCTTCATGGAAATAACCTCAACAGCCTGCACCAGCTGATCCATCCTGAGATTCTGCCTTCTGAATTTGGGGGCATGCTACCACCTTATGATATGGGCACCTGGGCAAGAACACTGTTGGATCATGAATATGATGATGACAGTGAATACAGTGTGGACTCCTACAACACTTCTGTAAAGGAAGTTGAAAAGGAGCTGTCTCCCAAATCCATGAAGAGGTAAGTTAATTATTTTGAAGGAGATCTGAGGCAATCTTCTGAAGTGAATGCCTGTTGCTGACATTCAGGAGAATATAGTATAATGTTTAGAGGTTTGGACAGAGACCTGGGAGATCAATGCAATGATTGTATTGGGTTCTTGTACTGATGGGAAAATGGTGTCAACACATTTCACGGGAGACAGATTCCTCCTTCTCCATGCAGTCCCTACATGCCTTTCATAGGATGTTCTCCTTCTGTCCCTTTCCCCTAGCCCTCTGTGACACTCCAACATCTTTTCTCCAGGGTTTCCTGTAATAAGAACCCATGGTGTTATTAATGTTTTCAGGAAAGACACAAGTCAATCCTCCTTTTAGGTACTGTACTGAAAACACATACTGCTGTAGTTAACAGTACTAAGCTAAATCCAATTTTTATGTATATACCAAGTCAACACTAATCTCTTCTTAATTTACTGGGTCTATTCTGGTATGCTGGCTGGAGGTGGGTACTTGGCTGTGAAGCCAGAAGTTGAAAGTTTGATTCTCCACTCTTCCTGCTGGAAAAAGAACCCGATTTTGTGGCAGTGGGTAACTATTTTGCTGCAGAATCCCCTCAGAGGTAGGGTATGCTAAGTAAGTCCTGAGTATTAAGTACTGTACTGTATTTTTTGGTCCATAAGACACACTCCCCTCAAAAAAAGTGGGGAGGGGAGGATGAGGGTGCATCTTATAGTCTGAATGCGGTCCAGCAAGGCTGTTGTAAAAGGATATTTTAGAACAGTCATGGCTGGCCGATGACATCCACTGCTGCCGCCACAGCTATTCCATGGCCGGGGAAAGAAGGGCTGGGGAAATGAAAACATGTGTTCGGTGGGCCATTACCACAGCTGGCCACAAGAGTGCGAAAATCACAATTTCCCATTTAAATGCATTGGAAATCAATTTCTTGTACAGTATTCTAAAGCTTTTCTGTTTGCATGTTCCCAATGCATTTTAGTGGGAAACCAAACCTGTGCATAAAAAGAAAGGGTTTCATTTACCTTTCTTGCCTTTGTCCCTCCTCCATGCGGTCAAAATGGAGGGGGAAGCCATGCTTCCTGGTTGCAGAGAGAGCAAGAGGCTAGGCTAGAGCATCGCTTTGTGCCTCAGTGCAATTTGCTTGCCCGCCCATTTCCCCAGCAGTGCCCTCACTGGTTGGTGGTACAAATACAGTACTATTTGGTTCAGAATTTTTTTTCTTGTTTTCCGGCTTTAAAAACTGGGTTCATCTTATGGTCAGGTGCATCTTATGATCCGAAAAATGTGGTATGTAGAAAATCCTGAGAAGGGCCATCGTAAGTCTGAATCGACTTGACACCATACAGTTATTATTATCATATTTTATTTGGGACTGAAGAATTGCTGTGAGGAATGAATGTAGTTAGGGAATACAGATGTATGAGAGCATGCACAGTGTTGGGTAAGAATGGATAGAAAGTTGCTTTTGGTAAAAGTGCAGACCAAGACAGAGAAGACTGCCAGTAATGGGCAGAAACAGAATGCTAGAGAAAAGGCCATTCATTTGCATATTGAACTGGGATTAGTTGAGAATGAGTGATTGATGGGGAAGGTTCTGGAGAACCCTGAAGAGAAGAAAATGAGGGGTTTTGAAAATGGTTACCATCCTGTGGTGAACAATTTGAGTAGGGGTACATTTTACTTCTGCTTCCTAGAGCGATGAGGGCAGCGTGGGCTGGATGAATCACAGTAAACCCATTTGTGTGGATTCACAGGGGGCATGGGCTTCTGGGAATTGAAGTCCAAGAACATCTGGAGTGCCAAGGTTTGCCATCACGGCCCTAGGGAGAGGGGAATTGGTTAAGGCAGAACTGGGGATGAGGTATTGAATATCCCAGGGCTTGTCATGTGTTTAGAAAAATCCAGGCCAGACTTCGCAGTTAAAAGCATCCTGCCTGGAACAATCCATGACTCAACATTTTCTGAGGAAAGCGGTCTAGCGATGGTTTCAGATTGCATGCTTTTGATTCTGGTTTATGGTGACCCTTTTCAAAGGTTTCTATGTATGCAATACTCAGAAGTGGTTTTCCATAAACCTCTTCCTCTGTAAGGCATTCTGGGAGTGTGTAGTTTCGCTAAGGTTGCACAGGTTCCCAGGAAGCACAGGGAGGAATTGAACCACTGTCCCACAACCTGATTGCTAACTAGACCCAGCTCTAGTTGGGACTAACCACCAGATATAGCTCACTGTTTGTAACTGGAGTCATGTAGCTCATTTGTATAGCTCATTTGTATTGACCACACTTTTTGTGTATGGGTTAAAAGAGAAGGGGGTTCTAAATGGAGCATTGGAGTATTCCAGGATCCACAATGTGTGGATGTCATAGGTTCAGCTGACCTCTGGGAGCTCCAACAAGCAGGTTATATCCCTTGCTAGACGTGCTCTTATTCACCAAGAGCAAGTTCAAAGATATTTAACTGCTGCTTTACCATGGAATAAGCAGTTATGTAGGTATCTACTGAATGGCTCAGTTTTGTAAAAAGAAAAAACAAGTGACCTGTAAAACACCCCCAAAAGAATTGGTTGAATCTTTCCAGAACTCATTTTAAGTAGACTGTTACCTTAAGCTAGAATCTTGGGATAACAAACTGGAGAATTAACAAGGACCTAACAAGGCTGTAAAAATGATTCACACATTCAGTACTTATAAAGGTAGATCAGCATTTGTAAGTCATCAGGCTGTTCATCAAGGTCTAAATCCGGAGTGGGTCTATTGAGTTAAAGAGACTTGTGTAATTGTTGACTTAATAATTCTATGGATCTACTTAAGGGGCACCAATCATTTGATTTAGCCTCACATACCCTTCTCTCCTGTTCGTTAAACACTGTGAAAACTAGTTTCATTTTTCTTTTGATGATCTATGTCAGGCATTTGTTTTTAATACTTTTCCAGGTCACAGTCAGTTGTGGATCCTGGAGTGTTAAAACGCATGGATAAAAATGAAGAGGAAAACATGCAGCCATTGCTTTCACTGGACTAACAATGCTTGCTCATTGAACATAAATTCGAGCAGAAGGTATTGCCTTTCAGCGACAAGGAAACCTTTGGGAAAGAATGTAAAAGCTGGAATCCAATTTTCCTGTTAATGTAGCATAATGTAATGATCCAGCAGGTTTTGCCAGTCATCCTGGAACATGGGTGCCCTGGGCTGGAAAACAGGGTGGAGAAAGGAGAATAAAAAGGAGAAGATATCAATAATATATTCTGTTAAGTGCCAACTTGTTTGTAAATAGAATATGTTCGTCCTCTTTGAATTTGTAAGTAATGGTAGGGATGTAGTACAAAAAAATAGAGTGACAGTTAATGCTAGTTGAATGCATTGTAAAAGAACAGAAAGCAGACAAGAACGATGTAGGTGATTTTCATCCTTTTTATACAAAGCCATATGATAGTATTCATATTAAATGGGTTATTTTCTTCTCACACAGTTTTCAATTGGCAGTAGAAGAGAGGATCCTATAGTCACGATAAACATTGTGGTATTGCCTGTTGTATAAGATTGTGTTTCATAGTTATTGCTATGATTCGTAACAGAAACTTTGACATCCATTTGAATTTTAAGATTTTAAGAAGAGGAAACTATAGGAACAGGAAGCTAAGTGCTATTCCTTGGTATATTGTTTAGGGAGCATATCTACTAGTTTCACACCAGTCCTGAATTTTGAGAGCTTTTGGAGTCTTGGAAGCTGGGCCTCAGAACACCTGGCATAGACTGGGCCCACGTTTTCTGCTTGTGTGGCAAGTACTCAGCATTTCTATCATAATACTTAGCAGCAGGAGATTGGCACCTCATTTCTAAACCTTGTAAACTGAAGTCTGAATACATATCTATATATTTTTACCAACCTCTGCGTATAAAGTGTCACTGTTAAATAAGTATATTTAATCCAGGGTTTGTAAAAGCAAAAATAAATCATGCCTATTTGGTGTGCTTAGAGTTTATTATAGATTGTATATTAAGGCAGTGTCATTATTAACATAGAACAATATTTATGTACAGCATCCTACTTTCAGGAAAATTTAATTAATATAAGTATGTAATATACAGCATTATCATGTTGCGGCCATCTTTTGTTTTGTGGTATAATAGTATAGATGAAATATGTGCCATATTGGGCTGAAAATAAATTTTTACCTCAAAAGACCAAGCATTCCCTAAAGTGGAGTGAACATGGCCAGCTTTAGCTTCGGGGATATATTTCCATCTTTGTTGTGTATTTCTGCTATATATCAAAACAAAAATGTGCCCTACAACTATCCAGACCTCTTTTATCTGAATTTAATATTGGAAATTTTAATATTATAGGAGTGGCAAAATCTCTTCCTAGCTAAAAAAAAAAAAATCAGACAGACTCAAAATGTTATTTCTAAACTTTTAACAACATTAGAATGTATTAGGGGATCCTTGTAATGAATAAGACTAGGCTTAATGCTGGCCTATATTACCTCAAATTGAAAAATTTTCAGATGTCTTCAAAATAGAATGACTTGTTTGTTTTAATCACTTTCACACCATTGAGAGATTATAAAAGTTTGTGCTATGAGAAGAATACATCTCACTCAGCTTATACTACTCTCTGTAATCCAAATGCATATGCAGGCCACATACCATAAACATTTGTTTTAATTAATTTCCACTGGAGGCTATCCTTACAATAATGTGAGGCTGCAATGTATTCCAGTTCACTATGCATACAACTGAATTATCAAGTTAAAAGATTCTTACTTGCCTTCATTTCTGTTTACCCTTTGACAGTTGTGTATTTTAGACTGGCCATATGATGAAATCACTCATCATTAGCATTGGGCTTTATTCAAAATTGCTGGAGCATATATCTGCATGGGCAACATGGTATCCTCTTTTCTCTCCACTTGATCTGCTCTAAAACGTCTCTCAAATAGGGGTATAAGTCTTCACTTGCAAAACTACTTTATTTTTCTCCATTCATGCCAGTCTCAATTAAAATTTTCACTTTGTGACAACTTTTTGTTCTAATAACACAAATAGTGCAAAACTATAAAGCTGCTGCCTTCTTGCATGGATTTTTTTAAAAAATTAGAAGCATTGGATGGGTTATTTGTTAACTTTTTGATAACTTGCCAGGCTTTATGTGGTTGGCTTTTGTATGTGTGCTTAGCTTCAAAAAGGGAAAAGACAGTGGATTTGTGCCAAGATTTTTGCATACATTGTGGAAACTTTGTGGGAGAGGATGCTTATTACCTCATTCTTGCTTGGAGTCGAGGACTCTCACAGGGTTTAAAATGTTGCTGCCAGCCTGTCTTATCATTCTGAGACAATACAAATGGTCAGCAGTGATGAACTTTGTGAGTTTAGTGAGCTCAGCTTTACTCCCAACTCTTCAGAGTAGATGTTGGTGGGGAGTCACTCAGATGTTCTACCAGTGATGTCCATTCTGCTTGCAGACAAGCAGCCTTGGCTACTGAATATTGCAAACAACAGGTTGTGTATTAGGCAGGAAAACCTTTAGAATGGGAGCAGTGTCATCAGTGTGCCATATTGAGAAGGGTGGCTGGTAACTGGCAAGATTTGGGCCAGTTAAACCTAGTAGAGGCAGTGACTTCAGAAAAATAGTTGCACCTTGTACTATGATATGTTAAGGCTATTTCACAGACTATCTGGCAATAAACTTAGGCTTGCCACTGCATGCACCTTTTACAGGCAGCCACATAGCCAATCTAGGTTTCTCTAGTGGTGTGCTTGTATTATACACTGGATTCATGTCCCCATGTACAATGGGAAAAAAAACTTTTTGAAATATACAGGGGTCACTATCTCATCTGGTTTAGACCATCAAGGGAAATAAACCACAGAACACAGATGTCAGTCTCACTGTGTTGCTAAAATACAATTAAAGTACCAAACAACATCTGGTTAAAGTGAAGAAAACATGAAAGCAGAATCACAGTTGAACATCAAGAAGACAAAAATCATTACTACAGAAGAACTACATAACTTTAATGTTGACATTGAAGAAATTGAGATAGTGAAAGATTTTGTATACATAGCTTCAGTTATCAATTCAAATGGGGACTGCAGTCAAGAAATCAAAAGAAGACTGAGACTTGGAAAGACAGCAAGGAAGGCATTATAAAAGATAATCAAGTTTAAGATTGTGTCACTGGAGACCAAGACCAAGGTCATCCACACTATTATATTCCCTATCACCACTTATGTGCATGAAAGTTGGAATGTAAAGAAAGCTAAGAGACAGAAAACCGTTCATTTGTAAAGTGGTGCTAGAAGAGAGCTTTGCAGATATCCTGGACTGCCAAAAAGACAAACAAGTGGATTTAACAGTAAGTCAAACCTGTCTCTAGAGTCAAAAATGATGAAATTGAAACTGTCCTACTTTGGGGACAGCATGAGAAGGCAAGATTCTGGGAAATACAGTAATGCTGTGAAAGGTAGAAGACAGCAGCAAAAGAGGAAGACCAAATACAAGATGGATTGATTCCATAAGGGCAGCCATGAATTATAACTTGAATTGAGCAGGCCTGTTGAGGACAGGACATTCTGGAGAGCTTTCATTCATAGGGTCACCATAAGTCTGAGATGATTTGATGGTGTATAACAACAACAAACCTTAGACTACTTCTGTACAGTACTAATACTTTCTGCAAGGTTTTGAACTAGAGGCTTCAGTTCTACTTGAAACCTGCCTCCACCATCCTTATCCCATCATCGTTGGACTTTGAAAGAAGAATGATAAACAGGAAAGATGCCACTGGTGTGAATTTGTTTAAGGTGGATCCCAGCTTGCCAAGAAGTGACTCACAAACTATGATCATGGAGTCATCTCCTGCGGTACATATGAAATGAGACATATAGGATTCAACACTGGGACTGCAATAGACTGCTGCAGCATTGAGGATATTAACAAGGTGCACCTTCACAGCCAGTCCATCTGGCATGGCCTCTTCTGCCTCCATGACCATTGGGAATCAGAATTGTGAAATGGTTCCTCCTCTGCTCATTTTGCCATTTGACCGAATGTGATGGTTTCCAGTGGCATTTCCTCCACTGAGAGGGCCATCATCCCACTCAAAGGGGCTCATCTGCCTGTAGCTTTTGGCCCCTTAGGGGTGTCAGGTTATTTACCACTGCCCAACACTTGGAGTTGATTTTCTGGCTGTACGGTCTACTCCATTACTTTAGTGGAATATCTGGCCAGA
Organism: Bradypodion pumilum; assembly: GCA_035047305.1. Taxonomy (NCBI): domain Eukaryota; kingdom Metazoa; phylum Chordata; class Lepidosauria; order Squamata; family Chamaeleonidae; genus Bradypodion; species Bradypodion pumilum. Next base: position 125,798,613 of record JAWDJD010000001.1, on the reverse strand, counting down.
CTGATAAACTACAAGGTTTCACAGGAATGAGAAAGTCACAGAACATTTGGGACTGTTACACCATGACTAAATGTAAAATTATTACATTCTTTTAGAATAAAATGGTAGCTCAGCTTCATGGCTATAGAGGGAAAGGTCTTCAGCAGTGCCAGGCCAAAAAAGAGAGTCTAATTTATGCATAGTCATTAAATGTTCAGCATTTTAATACCTGTGTGGTGGATAAGTTTGGTGTTACTCAAAAGCTAAAAGTACCTCTACTAATGAAATCCTGCAAAAGAAACAATCATACCTATTCAGTGACTTCCTTAGACCAGATTTGCAACAACTGTATATAATGCATGGCTTGGTGAAATCATTAGTTGAATGGCAAAGCTTGAAGTTTATGGCATTATCTGAAGTGGGTTGTGTAGACAAACCAGGGACAGTGATGGATGAATGAGCCTTTTCTTGATTGAGTGAGGAGGGAGGGGTTGACTATATGGCCTCCTCAGCTCTTCAAACTTTACAACTTGGGATTTCTTCTATACCTATTTGCAACCTTGAGTGGTTAGGAAGTCCTTCTCCAGGAATCCCTTTCTTTTTCCCAAAACGCAGACAATTGTTATGTTCTTTAGCACTCACTGACCCAGCCAGCTTCTTTTTGCCAGATATTCCTCAGATGGCTGGGTCAGAGAGAGTTAAAGAAAGGTTTTAGTACAGGGGTGGGCAAACTCTGAAGGTTTAAGGGACATTTCTCTGCCTCACGATCATCCAGAAAGTTCACTAGTCCTCCACATGGCCCCACTTTACAATAATCTGGAAGACCTCTCTTTTCAACAGCCACTAACCATCTGTTTGCCTTTTATTCACTGTTCAATTCCACAGGATAATTTATTTTTTCCATGTACTGTATTAATAAATGTTCTGTATCCCTGTGTAGCTACCCTCTGCTGCCATGAGCTACCCATCTTAGTCCGTGGCAGGAAACCAACCAAAGACTTGTCGCAACTCTAAGAATGGTGTTTTATTTGGGAGGAGCTTTCATAAACATAGGCTACTTTTCAGGTTTGCAGAACACAGTATTCAAGCCCCATAGTAAGCATATAAGCCTGTGGTTTCAATCATGTGCTCCATGCCTCTGAAGAAATGGGCCATGTCCACGAATAATCATGCCAAATCACACTTTTGAGTATTAAAGGTGTCCTAAGACTCTTTCCTGTATCCCTACAGTCTAGCTCACAAATAACGCGAGAGAAGTGGAGTCTTTGTGAAATGGACCAAAGATTTCAGGAGAGCAATAGCTTTCCTTCACAGCAATAAAGTATTGAGGATACCATATATGCCAGCATATAAGACGTATCAGAGTATAAAATGCACCCCACTATTATCAAATAACCCAGTATAGGCCACTATATACAGTACAAGACACATTCCTTTTTCCAGTGTATTTAAAGGGGGGGAGTGGGTCTTATATGGCAGCAAATAGGGTAGTTTCCCTCTCCCCCAGTACCCTTAAATGTAGCTGTAAGCCTCAGGATGTGCCTGCTCTTACAGTAGCATTGGAATTATTTATCTAGTTTTACTAATTTTCTTATTTAAGCTTCAGTGAAGTCATTTTCTGAATTCTCAGATCCAGGGCCATGCTTAATGTGACTCAGTATAGCTTTATTAATTTCACTTTACAAATATTGAATGTTTTCCTTCCCTGTATTCTCAATTAAAGGAAGTTATTTCTGAATTTCGTGAAATATCAACGAAGAAAAATCATATGTCAGCTCACAAAATCTTTATACAACATGGGACTTGCTTTGGTTTTAATTTTGCGTTTAAATTCTTGACTTTGTGTGCATTTAAATGCAATTCATGAAATGCATTCTGCTGTTGAATTCATCCATTTCTATAGTCAGCCTTCAAATAATCTTTGAGGAGGTAATGGTTTTACATAATTCAGTCTCCCTATTTTAGTCAAGATGAGTTGTTTGTAAGAGAGTTCTCATTTCTGAAAATCTGATCTTCTGTGAGAACAAACTTCTGCAAATTCTAGCTAATTTTGCATAATGCACTGGGGCAATTAAAATTAATAGGTTTAATATCTTAAACAGACATCAGACATTTTAGTATTCAAAGAGGTTTCTAATACCAGTAGAAGAAGAGTTCTTGAGGAAAGTCTAATGAGAAAAGTCAGTCTCCTTCATGGCTGAATATGGGATATGATGCATAGGGTGAAATACTTTAGTAAACTGCAACTAGAGTTGGCACATTGAGTCAGTAGGGATTCGTTGAATCAAATTCTTTGTAAGTTCCAATGATTCAAGGTGTCTATTTTAGTTATTACTTACTACTGGATTTGAGCCATAGATTTACCCATTTTCTTTTGGGTACTATGTTAAAAGAAAACTGGAACCAACCTCATATTTATTTTATACTAGCATACTCACCTTCAAAAATTCTTAGTAACCTTCCTCCATCCTACGTGCTTTCTGTCTGAGCTTTGCAGTTCTAATTTTGGGAAAGCTGAGGAGCTCTGCCATCTTGTAATTGAAAATGTGACTGCAAGTACAGAAATGAATTAATAACAATTAATCAACCACTTTATAAAAATATTGTTTTGAATGAAAAACTGAAAAATACTGAGAGCTTTGTTTTGAAACAGTGATGACTGAAACCAATATGGAAAATATATGGTCTAACTCAGGGGTTCCAATGTTGGGTCAGTTCCAGCCACTGATGCTCAGATATGTTGGCCGTAGGTGTTGCTGCACCCACTGTTTATGTTTGCACCGGTGCGGCGATGACAATCACATCATTTTTGCAGCTTCTTGCACAGCCTCTGCCACTTCCCAGGGCAGCGGGAGGCTTTCCGGAGCATTTTTGCTCTGTTTTGGTATTTTTTTTCACCACTTCTCTGCTGCGTTTCAGCAGCCAAACCACGGTGGTTGGGAACTTCCTGCTTCCATGGTGTGAACCCAGGTGCTGATTCAAACTCCACCGGGCACTGGAAGTCCCTGACCACTGTGGTTTAGGTACTGAAATGCTGCGGTGAAGTGCCGAAAAAAAATATCCCAAAACAGAGCAAAAATGCTCCAGAAAACCTTCCGCTGCCCTGGGAAGTGGTGGAGACTGTACAAGAAGCTGCATAAATGATGTGATCGCCATCGCCTCTGCCTCCGCTGACACTGCAGTAAGTGATGTATTGTGACTTCCGGTGGTGGTGGTATCTTCTGGAGGCACCGGGATTCCCACCATGGGCTGAATTAGGCCCATGGGCCATAGGTTGGGAACCCCTGGTCTAACTCTTCTGCAGCTATGAGCTCTAATTGCACAGTGGTTAAGCCACGGTACTTCAGCCAAAACTTTGGTTATGATCTGAGTTTGATCCTAGCAGTTGATTCAGCCTTTCATCCTTCTGAGGTCAGTAAAACGAGCACCCAGAATATTGTGTGTGTGAGAGAGAATGTTAATTACGTTGTGAATCACCCAGAGAGTGGTCTAAGTGTTATGGGGCGATATATAAGTGTGTACTAAGTGCTATGGGACTGTATTTAAGTGTGATTGCTTTATTGCTTGCTGTTCCTAAATTGGAAAAGATACGGCTAGAAAGCTACATCAGAATGGAAAATACCTCATAACTCCGTATATTTCATATCTGTGTCTCTTTCGAAAATGAAAGTATCTTGGTAGTTTTAGACATTGGTTTGGTGCCCAATATAATTGTGTTTCAAATCATTCTGTGTATACGGAAGGAATAATGGACTGCAGTGGCTCAAGCGGCTAAGACGCTGACTGGAAGACAGGAGGTCAGCAGTTCGATTCCTGAGTACTGCAGGACAGAATGAGCTCCTGTCTTTGTCCCAGCTCCTGCCAACCTAGCAGATCGAAAGCAAGAAATTGCAAGTAGATAAACAGGGACCACTTCGGTGGGAAGGTAAACAGCGTTACGTGTGCTCCAGTGTCTAGTCATGCCTGCCACATGATCATGGAAATGTCTGTAGAAGCTCTTTGGCTTTGAAACAGAGATGAGCACTGAACCCTAAAGTCGGATAAGACTGGCTTTCGAACAAGGGAAACCTTTACCTTAATAGTTAGGTGTATAAGCTACTTTTACTTACCTCTTATGTTTTTACTGGATTTAATAAGGAACTAAGTAAACAGGCATATTTATTGCAGATGAATAACCCAATCCTGACTGGATTATGTTACAGATGTTTTGCAGACAAACATAGATTATTTCACAGCCCATTATTTAACTTTCTATGCCTTGATGTTGCCGTTCGATGCTGGCCTGTCACTACCATTAGGCAGGCAACCTCCTTTGAGAACAGATTTTGGGTATGTGTAGACAGTGAATTACTAATTATTTCCTTAGCCATTGTTATATTTTTCCTGCTAAAGATGGGTAGCTGCTTTTGGGATTTTCTGCCTCAGCTACAAGGATAGGTGGGATGATTTTGACCTATTAGGCACATTGGCTTGGATTCCAAGGGTACAGTGGTGGTTATTTATACTGTACCATGGAATAATAAGGTCATGTCCCTTTTGTGGATATTTTTGTCATACTATCAAGGGAGAGTGAAGTAGGCTTTCCCCAGCCTTCCTCTCTCTGTGTAAATGCAATTATTTCTCTCCCTTTTCCATTTTAGGTGACAAACAATAAAATAATCCTTTAAAATAGATAGTAGCCTATAAAATAAAAGAAGGAAAAACATTTGCAATCATTAGACTTGGTAAAACCATTACAACTGTTACATTCATGGGCTGACATCTTGCAGTTCTGTTATGTATGCTTATGAGGGTTTTTTGGAATGGGCTCAGTTAGCGCTTAGAGCTGTGTTGTGACACTGATTCTTAGTCTAAGCACAGGTGTGTAACTATGGCCTCCATCAGCTGCAACCAACAAACCCAACAGGATGGATTGTGGAATATGAAGCTCCAAATTATCTGGAAGGCCACACATTCCCCAACTTCAATATAAACAATGACTTTGGTTAGCCAAAATTATGTGTGTTTAGTTTTCTGGCTGGAAATGCTAATATATTTAATGTTAATTGGCTTTTGTCTGATAAAAGTAATGCTCCACAGAGGTTATCTACTAGGAAAGTACCCCCCCCCGCTTTTTTGGTACCAATCTTTCTTTCTTTATTCATTACAAAGGCACCACCAGCATATAATAACATACAAAGCTAAAATTAACATACAGTATATCCCCATATAGCGATTTTAATCTGTTCCATGGAGCTGATCGCTATGCGGTTTTCGTCGTTGTATGATCTTCCCTATGGGAAAATCTGTACAACGATTTTCCCTATAGGGAAAAGATGTACAATGATGTTTGGCACTAAGCAGTTTTTCCCATTGGAAGATTGTTGTACAGATTTTCCCATAGGAACTATCACTATGCGGAAAGGCTTTCCTCCCTCCAAGCCTCATCGCTATGCGATTTCATCACTGTATGAGGCGATTGCTATATGGGGTTCTACTGTATCTAAAACAAATAGGAATACTGGGCCACTTCAACAGCATTTCTTCTTGCCAACATAAGGTACTCCTCAGTGCATGTTGAGGGGCATCATGTGCATTGTATCACATGGAAGATAGTTTGTACTTCTCTGCATTCACATAAGCTGTCATCTACAGGGAAACCCCACTTTCTCAGATTAGCCCTTGATCTTCCTACCCCTGCTCGTAGTCTGTTTAAAGCTTTTCACATAGCCCATGGTTGTTCATGATCAGGCTCCCTAATATTATTTCCAGAAAGGTGTAGTCCCAGAGGTGCTGTCAGAAACAGCAACCAGAAATATTTTCACCTCATTCACTTTCTTTGGGATTAGTTGGTGGAACATTATATTCATCTAAGGCAGTGTTTCCCAATCTTTGGTTCTTGGACTTCAATACACAGAAGCCTAAGAGTACTTTGCCTGATCAGTGCTTTGGGGAATTGAGTTAGGCTTCTGGGAATTGAGGTCCAAGAACCTAAGGATGGGAAACACTGCTCTAAGGTAATGTGGCACTGCTTTAGAGAATAGTATTAACCTTAAGGGTAGACAGACAAAGCCAAAGTAATGGCAAATGAGAAGTAATGGCAGGTCATTTCCATTTACCTCTTATATAGTAAAAAAGGTACAATATGCTTATTTCAGTTGTAAATATGTGCATTACATTACTTATGATAACTGGGGTGATTTGTCGTTTGTATTGTCATGTTTCAAGTGGAAAAGAGAAATTGGAGACCTAAAGTTGTACACGTTTTAGAACTGTATTGTTGCCAATAATGCACTGACATTGGTGGAAAAGCAAATATGGTACATTCCTTCTACCTCTTGTCAAGCATTCATGAATACCATTGGCGGGGTGCGGGGGTATAACATAGTAATTTGTGTGTGTGTCAGGACAACAAAAACAATTTAAACCAGAAAATATTTTTGGAGATAACATTGTCTGAGGGCCTCTTTGTAATTGCCTGTACAATAACAAGACAGTAGTAACTGAAGGAGGATGAAAGGTTACAATTAGCACTGGACAGCTCCCCCGGTGGCTTAGCAGTTAGCAGACTGAGCTGGAGACTGGAAGGTCGGGTTTCGTTACCCGACAGCTGCACTTGGGGACATGAAAGGAGCCTCATTTGGGCATCCCCTAAAAATCCTTTCAACCCAAAGTAATCTCTGACATGAAATTATTACTAGCACTGAAATTTAATGACACATCCTACCTTACACATTTTTGTCTCTCTGATTTAAGCATGTCACTCTATTTTCTGTGCTACTTGGTCATCAATCACATTTGTTGTATATGGCTAGGAGGGGGCTAGAAAAAGAAAAGATGTGATGCTAAAAGTAGTTTTTGGTGCAGACAATTCTGCAGTAAGTTATATGAAGTTGTGAATGCTGGGTTTGATTGGGAAAAATATTTTAAAGATGCAAGGAAATTACAGACAATTAATTCAAAGGAGAACACAGAATGCATCATTTCTGTAGTGTTATAAATAAAAAAGCCCCTTTCTGTTTGGAAACAAGGAATAAGCTTAATTCCCAATGTGCATCCTTGACAATATGATGTTATTAGACAATGGCAAGGCTCTTCCAGTTTCATAGGGTAGATGTTCTTAGGAAATGTACCCTCATATGATACTACATGTTCTTAACACCTCACAGATGTGTTAGGGATGGTCAGTATCAAGGTTACCACCTGAGGCTACATTAATAAGATTAGTCCACTCTGTGAATTGGATAGAGAAGTGTCTTGTGAACATAGATACCAGTCCAGCTTCTTGACTGGGAAGAACTACATCTATTTGTACTACCTTTGTGCCAAAACCAATCAGTAGAAGTAAATGGAACAGAATGTTTAGTATTCATTTGTTCACACCAAACTCTTTGAAAAGTTGTAACAAACATTTTCACTGTTTATATAAATTATATATATATATATATATACACATATATATTTGAACAAAAATAAGCAACTGAAGCTGATTAGTAAGAATGGCTTCGATTTTGTCAAAATAAAGCTTTGATGAAAGAAAAATGGCTTCCGGGCAAGCACTTTTGTTGAACATCTGTTTCACACATCTTTCCCTGTATAGTGGCTTTTACTTCAGAATACTAATTTTTAGTATTTTTCTTTTAAGAAATTACACATGCAATGAAAACAATTTTAAAATTGTATTTGAACAGAGCTTTGGTTTTGCCCAGGCTTCCCATTCCCAATCACAATATCAAAGTACTGTAAGTTCTTTACATCTTGCAAAATCCAAATGAATGGAAAGTTCGCCGTTCTCATGTCAGTGATTTTTAAATGGAAGTGTGTCCTTCTAATGACAGAATGGTGTCTGTCAACAGAACACATTTTTCTTCTCCTGGAAAACTGTCAGCACCCTATTTTCTGCTGCTCTGGAGAATTGAATAACACTGCAGAGTAGATTTGGGAAAGCATAGGGGAGAAGAGTTGAAAATAGTCCAGGAACACTCCACTCTGGAAATAGAAGTCTATTCATTTATTATTGGGTTAGTTAGTCCCTAATGTCTCAATTAAGGCCTCCCATCTGCAAGCACTGTTTCATTCATCTAAGTGAAGGCATAACATCTGTGTGCACACTGATCTACAAACAGAGTGATGGAGCATCTGAACATGCAAGAGCTTTTACATTTACTTATCAGGATGAACTCTCAGTTTGGTGATAAACAGAGCATACAAAGCTGACATCCCTGATGTAGTCAGCGGTAGAGACAGTATTAGATGATTGGTGCCTCCTTCTTTAAGTATGCACTTGACACTCATAATTCTAAAAAGCATGAGATACCATACCTGTCAACCGCACGTCTGGCGATTCCGGGACCTGCACAGACCGGGTCTGCGCAGGTCGCGTTGCACGCATGCGTGTGGGGGCTACGCCGCTTGTGTAGCCTTCTATGCAGGCGGCGTAGCCTTCTGCGCACGCGTGGAAGGGAGCTACGGAAGTGTAGAGCCTTTCCACGCATGCGTGCAATGTGACCTGCGCAGATGGGCTGCGCAGTGCCTCCTTTCCCCCGCTGCCAAATTACGTGGTTTGGGAAGTGCGGGTTGGGATATGACGCAAACCGGCGTCAAATTACATGGTGATCCCGGCCAAATCGGGATGGTTGACAGGTATGTGAGATACCTGTATTTTTGTGCCAGATAATCCAGCCTGGGGCATAACATATGGTGTAGAATAGGAGTTCTCAACCTTTTAAAGCTGGGGGCCAGATCATGCCCCCTCGGACTGTTGGTGGGCTGGACTGGTGTTCCCCCTGCTGCGGCCACTGCCTTCTTCTGTGGCGGTGGCAGGGGGACCACCTGACCAGCCTGCCATCACTCCCCCCCCCATGCCACTGCTACCACCAACACTCTCCCCATGCCACCTGTCCGGCCTGCCAACACTCCTCACGCTGACACCACCAATACTCCCCCTCATACTGCTGCTGCCAATGCTCTGCCACCACCACTGTCAACTCCTCCCATGCCACCATTCTGGCCTGCCAACACTCCCCCCATGCCACCATTCTGGCCTGCCAAGACTCCCGCATGCCACCACCAACACTCCCCATGCCACCACCAACACTCCCCCCTATGCTGCTGTCACCACCAACACTCCCCCCCACACACACACCACCAGTTGCAGCTTTTTCCCTGATCACAGCTAATTCTGTGATGGCCACCATCATCCTGATCCTCTCCCTACTTGCGGGGGGAGGCATTCAGGCAGCTTCGCTGGAAGCCAACAACCTGATGCCAGGCGGAGATCTCTCTGCCCGGCTGCAGTACAACCTTTGGGAAAGATTGGCGACTCTCGTCAATCAGTCCGATTTTTGCCTGAGGCAGACCACCGCTTCTGCCTCAATTCTGAGCACATGCCTCATCCTGGTGTGTCACTCCCCAGATGCGCGCATCAGGAACGGTGACTGGTTGGTGAAGCGGATATTCGGTCCGTTTTACAAGACTGGCTTTTCAACGTATGCGCACTGGGGAACCCAAGTCATCAAAGTCTTGCCAGCTGATGCAGCCACTCTCTACACTCCTCGAGTGGCGGTCAGCTCGAACTCTACTTGTGCTCGAATGACCGGCTGTTCTGTGGTCGACGGGCCACAGCGCCATTGCCTCGACCCCGGCAGCAGCAACTGGACTTGTGATAACCCAGAGACTATTAGCTCAATGTATGTTCATGTTACCCTGCCTTCAGGATGGTTCTTTACATGCAATCAGTATACTTGGAACTACATTCCCGCAAATGTATCAGATTCCACATGTTGTATCAGTCACTTGACATTGTTGCTTCCCACTAGAGACATGGTTGCACCAAGCACAAATGTTCCTTCACACGTACGGCACGCCCATGCCACCCAGTTAGACAGCTCATGTGATAGTAACATTAGGGTTCTGAGCAAAGCTGAGTACGTCTCGTTAGCAGTCAGCATACTTGGCGTGCCAGGCTTAGCCGTCGGCAACACTCTGAGAATTGGTCAATTGGCTTGCGCTCTGGCAAAAGCCATTAACCACACCTTATCGGCTATAGCGCTGCTTAATCAGGAGCAGACAGAGCTTCGCCATGCCGTACTGGATAATCGAGCAGCCATCAATTATCTCCTGTTGCTACATCTTTTGGGTTGCGAGTCTGTCCACGGCATGTGTTGCTTTAATCTCACGGACAACTCGCATAAGGTACAGAGCCAGCTCACAGACCTCTACACCTTGGTCAAAAACATCAAGGAAGATGCTACGTGGGGGTGGTGGAATTCGTTATGGTCGTGGTTCCCATGGGGATGGTTACAGACAACACTCAAGGTGATTGTGGGGGTGGTAATACTGGGCACAGCAGTGTGTTGTTTCGTGCAATGTATTCCCTCACTGGTGTCAAGATGTCCCCCATGGAGAGAACCCTGGAATGTCATCACTCCACGTCAGCTGATGCCACTCCTACGCAGAGCCGTCTGTCAGGCCCAATCAAACAAGTAAAGGGGGAGTGCGGGATCTGCGTGCACAATTGGTGTACTGTCCCTGACAGACCCATAACTTGGGAGAATGCTCCCTTGAGCCATTGGTTCTGAGGGGACAGAAATTGGGGAGCGGATTAATAGCCATAGTTTAATTCAACCATATCTGACCTGACAAGTGGTCCGAGCAAGAGGAGATTGAATGCCTAACTAATCAGTAAGGTAATAGGTAATATCGCACCCGCGGATTACCCCAAGCCCTTAAGCCAACATCGGCCATGTTTACTCCAGGATAAGCATGGGACAATGAAGTTCCCCTTTCAGTGTTTAATTTAGTTAATTAACTTCCCCGGGAGAGGTTTCCAATTAACCCGTGTAAACATGAGATGTGATTCTTGTCAGATGACGATTTCATCACACACAGCCTTCACTTTCTATATATGCTATGATTTTCCCTCAACAAATCACTGGTCTTCGCTCCATCTTGCCTCGTGTCTCCTTGCTTGACCAGTCTCCTCCGGGACCCAACTGCCGCCCTGCGGCCCCGATCCAACATGAAGCAAAAATCAATTATTTGAACAGAATTAAATTAAGAGCACACGTTGAAAGGCAAGTTAAGCACATATTACTAAGGGAAAAAAATCATTACCCATCTGGTGACTAGTCCCTGGGAAAAAAATTTTTTCCTCTCCCATGTGGAAGATGAGGAGAAAGTTGTTACGGCCAGTGGTGATTTTTTAGGAATCATTTTGCTTTTGGAAAGAATCTCCCTGGCCATGGAAGCAAAGTGTAATGCAAATAATCATCTGTTTGTCTACTGCATCTGCCAATCAATGCATACTACAGTATCTCTGAACAGAGTTTATTAGGGCTAAGAGTCACTGATAGGTAGAATTTGTTCCACTAAATATCCTGGAACCAAGATTTAGTAGAGAAAGAATAACATCTCTACTTACCTGCTCCAAACAATTTTTAGAACATCCATATTTCCATTTTTCTTTTTTAAAAAATAACAATGGTTGAAATACTGTTGCTTCGCAGAGTAACCTGCACCAGAGCATTCCCATTGAATCAGTGGAGATTTGGCAAGTCAACTCCAATGGATTCAAATGGATCTCCACTGGATACTTACACCTGCTACTCCACCTTTTATGAAAAAGTTAGCATGAGAACAAAATACAATAATATAAGAGAAGTGCCTGTAGCGAGGTCCATTCTATATGGTAAGAAGCCAAAAAATAAATTACACTAAAATATATTCTGGGAGATATGTTGTTTCAGGATCTTCAATGCCTAATGACTAGTAAAGAATGCACAAAGATCATCTTGGATACCAAATATTATTGATAATATAAAGGTATATCTAAGGTATATCAATCAATCAATCAATCAATCAATCAATCGATTGATTGATCGAGGCCTTGTAGAAAATATATTAGCTTAGTTAGGGTGAAAAAGAAATTGGATTTTCTAAAATTCTTGCAGAGCTTTCTGCCTAAAGCTCTATGCAAGGGTAAGGAAGGGGTGTAGATTAACAATGAGATTTCGCCTTATTGTAAGGCTTTTAGTGTAGCAATGTAAATTTAAACACCAATTTAAACATTTTTTAATGTAACTGTAACATTATTAGATATTTAAAAGCTGTTAGTGACGATCATGTGATCATTTTCCATAAATTTACCATGTTTGATTTATTTATTTAATTTATATCCCAACTGTCCCCTGTAATGGATCCAAGGGAGACACAAAGTCAAAGTCTTTTTCCCTGTGGTATTTTGTGTTATACTTATACTTAAATTATGATAATAATAGCTAATTATTATATTTCCATATTTAAGCTTAACTTAGTATATTCAAATTTAATTCAAACATTTGTCCTCCTCTGTGATGATGGAAGACCTCCACCTTGGTGATTTTTCCTTTCCTTTTTAATTTTTATTATTATTATTAATACAAGAGTAACAATAATTACACATCACAAAAAACAATAAAACAGTAAAACAAACAAAAACACTGTTACAAAATTTAAAAATACTGTGTGCTCCCTTCACTCAGAAGGACAATATATATGTTTCTTTTACTTTGTTTATTCTACAATCTTTTTAATTTGTAATTTATCCTATTTTCCAAAATGATATTTGCTCTTGGCCTGGTTCTTTTCCCCCTTATCCTTTTATCAGTGAATAGTCCAGAAACTCTCCCCATATTTCCTTAAAAATTGGTTTATTTACAATTCCTTTTTAAACTCTTAATTCTAATATAAATTTATTGTTTATTGCCATGTTTATTGCCATGTATGTGGGTATGTGTGCATGCACGTCACATCCAGGTCTCTGTCAGACACAGATGTGTGTGTGCTCGTGCGTGCCATCGTGCACGCATCACATCCAGGCCTCCAGCAGAGGACGTCGCTCACCACCCAAGGCTGTGGCTGTCACCCCTTGTGTGCGCCTGCACAAACAACACGCCCCCAGGTCTGCTTCTTACAACCGCTGCCTGGGGAGGCTCCATGGCCAACACCAGAGGCGACTGCCACGCAGAACAAATGACAATGCGGCAGGCACCCCGGAATGTAAGAAACTGTGCCTGCCCACCCCCCACAAACCACACCACCCGGGATAATGTTGGTCCCCCTCCCCATCCCAGCTTGACTCCCTCCCGAGCAAAGTCCGGGCACCTCTGCTAGTCCTTTCTAATACTGCACCGACTTTGTGGTTACATCAGTACAAAGTGGCTGTGTGGGCTTAAGCACTGCCACACTTTTTTTTTACTGTATTGGACATGAGAAGGTCCCTCAGAAAACAAGTTAACACAGAGAAACACTGTCATGGAATATTACTTTGGCTCTTTATAAGATTCAAGTCTGAAAATTATTGATAGATAACAACAGCCTGAAGCTGTATCTATGACTTGTGCAAGATATGTTGTTGCCTGAGACAGATCAGTAGATGCAAGACAAAATGTGCAAAAGCTAACAGAACATGTTTTGGCACTGAGACCTCCTCACTCCAGATGTCTTCCTGGCATTAAAAATATAAAAGTTAAAAAACCCCACACAAAATGGGTTACTGCTTTTTCATAACACCTCCCACCCTGTGGTGGGTCTAGGCTATTTGAAGTATATCACTCCATATGAGCCTTCTTCTGGGGAGGCCCTTCTCTCAGTTCTACCACCTTCCTTTTGGTGAGGACTGAACAGAGAGTCTTCTCAAAGGCTGCTCCTAGGCATTGGAATGCGCTGCTCCAGGAAGCCACATTGGCCCCTCCATCTTGTCTTTCCATCACCTGGTGAAGAGCTTTGCTGTACCCACACCCCAATAACGACATGGACACGTTTATTGGATTGAAAATTGGGCCACTTTATTGAGATTCAATAAGAAACCTACCTTAACAACGGTTAAGGATCAAATGGGCCGAAATAGCACTGGTAAGGGGCAAATTCAATTAAATTCCTAATGAATTGCCTATCACAGCTTGTTGCAGCGGCAACAACATGTGAACCTCTGTCAACAACCTGCTTCTGCGGAATCGTGTTGTTAACCCAATCTGGATGTCATCCTAACTAATTAAGTTGGCTGGCCATACAAGTTTGGCTAACCTTGTCCTCCCTATGGCCAACCAACTGGATTTGCCCTATTAAATCATAATGCAGTTGCCCCTTACCAGTGCTATCTGCCAAAGTGACCAAATATGCCACAACGAAATACCCTGTAAGTCACCCATCGGCGACAGTGTGGGGTGGGCAAAAAGCCAAGAACCAAGGTGCCAATCAGGTTCAAGCAAAAATTCCCACCCGGCCCCGAAGCGACCAAGAATCACACTGTGACCTAAGGGAAGGGGTGGTGGGCAATCGCGCCCGGGGCCCAGCCGATTTAAAGGAGCAGGGCCGTTGGCACGGCCACCCCTTATAAAGGGGTGGCCAGCCACGCCCCTGGCTCCATTTGCTGTGCCCGTGCCTCTTGGGCGGGGCCAGCAAAGCGTGCGGTGGCCATTTTGCCACTGCGCGTCCCTTCTCTTCAGGGAGGCTTTTAAACAGCGTCTCAGGAATCCTTTGTTTATTAACATATAGATTTTTTGCTTTAGAAAAACTTTCAGCAAAAAGCATCAGATAACAAAAGAATTAACCAGAAGATTCTAGACTGATATCTTCCCATAGAGGTATAACCCCATGTGAAAATATTTAGCTATGTTTATCATGTTAATACATGTTGGTAAAAATCATAAAGCATGTAACTGACCTGAATAAGCAAACATAGTTTTCTCAAGTTTAGGTTTAATTTATCCACAATTGTTTTGCCCACAGTACAAGATAGTAAATGTGATATTTCCCCACACACTTCTGTAATGCATACAATGGATCTTATTTGTAATAAGTGGAATGATGTGTCACTACAATACCGTTATAAGACAATGTTCTCTAATTGATACATTACAAAACAAAGTGTGCCTTCCACAGTCTTGCACAGGCACTAGAAACACTGAAATATTGACTATATTTACAGTTTCACATTATAGTTCCTTTTTCCCCATGAGGAAAACAGTTTCTGCATGACTGGATTAGCATTTTGCAAGCAATGTTCCTCGTGAAATATATAAAGATCTGTTCCTGTGATTTACATGTCCCATTAAGCAATTAATCAGAATAAGGTGTTATTATCACATTTACCTTGTCTTCATGACTCTATGCACATCACTATATTCTTTCTCCATATTGAGAGATCAATCCTTTCTGAAACACATAAATATGGAGCAGATTCAAAACAAATGATATGCTAGGGGAAAACTCTACCCAATGTGGGGTCAAGGGGAGAGATGAGTGGGAAGTTTCATATAGGTGTTTCAGTGTTAGAAACTTACTAAAATTTGCAAATACATTCATAAACTGGTCTCTTTTTGTAAATTCAAAAGTCACATACATGGAGAGGGTACAAATAGGAATTATTTTGCTTTACAGGCCTAATCTTTTTTTATTTAATTAGGAGAAGTAGGTAACTGTAGGGATGACCCAGCCTTCGCCCCAAAGCACCCCAAGTCTGCCCCAAGAAATGCCCATAGCCCACAGCCCCTAACAGCTTCCAAAAGGGAGAGGCCAGGTCAGGCCGGCTGCGCGACCTGCGGTTGATCAAACATGATATGACCATAACAATCCTCCATGGAGGCTTCCTGGCAGAAGCTGACACAAGTAAACCTTTATCAGGACCACCACACATCATCCCATTCACCAATCCCTCATCCACCCTGACCTTCCTTATTAGCCTCTGACCATCTGGGCCACTCTCTCTGACAGTTACCCAATGTGCTTCCTCCGATATGTTACACTATTCTTGAACCTGCCTTCCTGTCAGTTTTGTGACGTCTATTCGATTACCCTAGGCATGAACAGACGAGGTTACTGTTAGGAATAAAAACAAGCCATCCTGACTTGTTGGAGTCGCCTCACCCTGCAGCCTTGACCATGCATGTGTGTGTCTGATTTCACCCCCACAAGAAGCCCCGATCCCTACAGGTAACAAGGATACATTTGTTGGAATATGAAATTAGCTGGAATAATTGCCTTTGTAAAGAGATAATGCCTGTCACATTGTGCAGAGAGGTGTTTGCAAGAGTAGCCTTGATTGTTTGAGGAGGTGAAATGAAATGACTTAGAATATACATATGCTTAACTTCCTATGCCATTTGTGGACCATTATTATATTAAATAGCAACTGCCAATAGAGGTACTGGGAGAATATTCAAAATGGCAGACTTGTGCATGTTTATCCTTGCAGTAGTAGCTGGTCCAGATGCATCATTAGTGGGTTGTCCGTTATTTTTATATGGTACGGAAATCACTCCAGTTGTTTATAATATGTTGTTTATGAGGAAAGGACTGTCTGACACCAGAAAACAATGCATGGAAATGTATGTGCGTTATGTTAGAAAGCTGTTAAAAAGTCATTGGGGCTAACGTGCAGAAAAAGAATGAATATTTCCTATGTGACTTACAAGTTGGTTGGACATCTCAGTGGGTCAGGTATTTGGTTCCTGAGCCAGACATTGGGAGTTCAATTCCCCTCTGTGCCTCCAGGGAGAAGAGCTAATCTGTGTAGCCATGAGCAAGATGCACAGCCCCAGGAGAAGGGAATGGTAAGCCACTTCTGAGTACTCTCTACCTAGAAACCCCTGGAAAAGGTTGGCACAAGTCGGATTCACTTGGACAGCATGCAATTATTATGTATCTTAAAAAGATGCTACTCCAGCCACATTAGCATACTAAATTCAGTGGATGGTTTGGATCCAAAGAACTCAATGAGGCTTGCATGCATGCAATGTTGCTTTTGAAATCATATACCCAACTATAGTGGCACAGGCTACCTAGCAACTTGCAAAACAGATCCAAAACTAGAAGAGATTTTTAGATTTAGCAGAAGTTGTATTTGGAAGAAAGCAGGGCCATAGCCAGGATTCTAGATTTTTTTTGAGGGGGGGGGATTCAGGAGGGGCAACAATGTCACACACACATATATAACATTGGCATCCAGGGGTGGGTTGCGGGGGCTGTTAGCTCAGGAGGGATTTCACCCCACCCCTGGCTATGGCCCTCAAAGAAAGATTTTACCAGCCTTGCCAAATATATTGAAAAGCCCAAAGATAGGGGGTGTATGTGAGAGAAATGGAAGGTACTTATGTTACCTTGCATTGTTTGACATACGGAAGTAACAAAAATAGATCATAATGAAATCTGCAGCATTATTCCTTCATAATATGCAGCAAAGGGGTTTGTTAAATCAGTGTTCAGAAATAAGGAATGTGATATATTCTTATGTTGATATTGTGTTGTTCTTGAAAGGCTTCATACATCTCACAGAGAGGCATTGCATTACATTACATCGTTCAGCTATATCAAGTCCCTCTTCTAAACCACACACAATAGGCTTACCAATTCCATACATATTAATAGTCCAGAAAAAACTTTTAGCCCACTCCCAGATGAATTGCTAAATTATGCAAAAGAACAGTGGGCAAGCAATATCATGCAGACTTGTGGGAGGCTATTAGAATGTACCAGCGGATCTATCCAGACATCTAAATCACATTTTCTAAATACCATTATTCTTCTCAATTTCAGAGCGAGGATTTGCATGAGATTTATTGTAATTTGACTCCCCAGGTGTTAAAGAATTTAGAATAGCTGTCAGGAGCTGCATCTTTGGGGAATTATACTAGCTAAATAACAGGGAAGCAAAACACGTTTCAAACTAATAGGAATTACACCAAAGATTATGACTCCTAGCAGAGTCCAGGATTTATTAGCTGAAACAAATGCATTAATGTGTTGGATTTCCCAAGGTGCCAGAAGCCCTAAAAAGATTCTTGAACACATTCTGGGCCAGAAAGAAGGCACTTGACACAGGCTATATCAGTGCAACCTCACAGACTGCTACTTCTGTATTAAAAAAGATGCTAAGGTAGAATTTAAAGAAGGCCTTCAATAGGTAAAGGTAAAGATTGCCCTTGCTCGAAAGCCAGTCATATCCAATTCTAGGGTTCAGTGCTCTGTTTATAGCCAAAGAGCCAGCACTGTATGCATCTGCAGATGTTTCCAGAGTGCAAGGAATGCTGTTTCCTTCCCACCAAAGTGGTACCTGTTTATTTACTTGCAGTTTCTTGCTTTCAAACTGCTAGGTTGGCAAGAGCTGGGACAGAGATGGGCACTCACTCCATCGTGAAGTACTCAGGAATTGAATTCCAACCTTCCAGTTGTCAAGTTCAGCATCTTAACCACTTGAGCCACTGCAGTCCCCTGCAGCCTTCAATCGATACCTGTAAAACAATGTGGGGAGACTTGGTCCAAATAGTGTGTTGTTTTTAAAAAGCAACTTCTCACAGCAGATTCTTAAATCTCTTAGCAAGTAATCTTATTGAAAAGGAAAATTTTAATTTAATTTAATAGTCATATTTATATATGCCACCCACTCAGGCAGAACCCGACTCAGGGCGTTTAGTGTATGAGAACCAAGACACAGGAAACAGCCAAGGGCTGGGTTAACTCAGGTTTATTGCATGGTGGACAGAGGGAACATGAGGTAATGGCGGACGAACAGCTCTATATATACAGTAGTAACGTATTTGAATGTGGCTCCACGGTAGCCCATTGGCTACTGCCCGCGTGACGTCATGGCTGGTCACGCCCTTCTTGTCCAGGTGTAGGTAGCCGCGGGAAACTTCCCGCGCTGCGGCCTTTGATGGGTTTGAACCAAGAGAGCTTGGACGCTCGCTGCTGCCAACTGGTGGTCATTAGCTCGCGTCCTATTACAGGGTTTATAGTGATCAGCTGAAGGTTACATTGTTACCCGTAGGCAAGGTTACATTGGTTCAGATACATTGTTATCACATGTAGAAGGTTACACTATTAGAACACAACACTCCTCCCCCCTAGGATGAGACGAAGTCTCTCAGCCAAGATGGCTTATTTCGAACACGCTGGGGTCTCGGCGCGGGCTGCCCTGCCCCGGCTTCGCTCCCTCCTCCTTGCTCCCTGGCTTCCTGCCCTGTAATCGGAGAGGATGACTCGTTAGTGGCTTGCCGCGGCTCTGCGGCTTTGTTGGGGGGTGTGTGCTTTGTTTGGGAAGAACCGGGGGCACTGGGGGCTAACGAAAAACCCCTCTTCTCGCTTGGACGGGTGGGGGAACACTCCAAAAACCCCCCCCGGCTATCAAAATGAAAATCGTAATCGAATTCGGGGGACGCGGTAGCGGCGGCTGCAAACTCCTTTTCCCCCTCCCCGGGCTCGGATAGAGCTGATAGAACTGGCGTATCAAAAGGATATGAGCCGGGCTTACTGCTTTCCCCCCTGGCTGCGGACTGGTGTCCTACTCTGTCTCCCCCTTGGGCTAAACGGGTGGGGGAGAACCCTATCGCTGAATCTGGTTGCTGAGCCCCACTGATCGGCCCCTCACGCACTCGGCGCCGCAGTTGGTCAGCGTGCCTCCTCCAGAGGAGACCGGAGTTCGTTTCCACCCGATACGACACTGGTCCCGTCTGTTCTACTATCGTCCCTGGCACCCAGGCTGGGCCTGCGTTGGCATAGTTCCTGCAGTGTACAGGATCGCCTACGTCGAAACCTTTCGAGACCGCTAACCCTATGTTCTTCCCTTTGTCCTCGACCCTCGTCGGGTCTAACCTGGACAAAATCGTGGTCAGTTTCCTCCGCATCAGCAGCTCAGCCGGCGAGTATCCGGATGCTAAGGGGGTCACTCTGTACGCTAACAGAAATTGACAAACTTGGTGATTTAGGTCCCCTGAGCCCATGCGCCGCAGCGCATCTTTTGTTGTGCGCACCAACCGTTCCACTTGGCCATTCGTGGCCGGGTGAAACGGCGCGGACGTGACGTGCCGAATTGCATTTGCCTCCATAAATGCCGCGAACTCAGCGGACGTGAAACAGCTAGCGTTATCGCTGACCAGAGTGTCGGGTAAACCGAACGTGGAAAAGACCCTCCTCAGCTGGCCAATGGTAGTGGCGGAGGATGTGCTCCTTACCGGAATGACCTCCAGCCACTTTGAGTACGCATCCACTACCAGGATAAAAATGGTTCCTCGGAACGGGCCAGCAAAATCTACGTGCACCCTGGACCACGGTCCCCTTGCTGCGTCCCATTCCCTATGCGGGAGACGGGCTACCTCCGGCCGGGAGCCCTGACATGCCTCACAAGTGCCAATCATATGCTCTATGTCGGCGTCCAGCTGGGGCCACCAGAAATAACTCCGGGCCAGTGCCTTGGAACGGACGATCCCCGGGTGGCTGACGTGCAGCAACTTTAGTACCTTTGATCGCAGGGACGTAGGAACCACCACCCGTTGGCCCCACAAGAGGCACCCCCTCTCTAATGACAATTCTATTCGCTTTCGAAAAAATGGGTCGAATTCCATGCTTGGGGATGACGCCGGCCACCCCTTCTGTACCCACGAGCATACTTTCTCCAGTGTTCTATCCTTTCCCGTTGCCTTGGCAATGTCGGCCGGTACTAATGGGGGTGAATCTAAGACCTCTATTAGCAATACCTGGCGGTCTCTTCCTACCCCTGCCTTCTGATCGTCCGACAAGGGCAACGGAGACCTTGAGAGTGCGTCTGCATGGCTGATCTCCTTCCCGGGCCGGTATTCCAACTCAAGTTGGTATGCGTTAAGAAAAATAGCCCACCGCAGCATTCTCGGGGACAGGATCTGCGACGTGGGCTTATTTGCAGTGAAGATTCCTAACAGGGGCTTGTGATCAGTCACGATCTTGAACGGGCGACCATACAGAAAATCGTGAAATTTTTTGGTTCCCGCTACTATCGCTAATGCCTCCCTGTCGGTCTGTGCGTAATTCCGCTCTGCTTGGGACAGGGACCTTGAATAAAACGCTATCGGGGCCTCCCTTCCGTCGTTCAACACGTGGCAAAGCACCGCCCCCACCCCCACCGGGGATGCGTCGCAGACTAAAACTATTGGCCGTTTGGGATCGAAATGAGTTAGGATTGCCTCGGAAGTTAGGAGTTGCTTTAACTCTGTGAACGCCCTCTCTTGCTCGTCCCCCCACAGCCATTTTTCCTCTTTTTTAAGTAACTGATGGAGCGGTGCGGCAACAGACGCCTTCCGTGGAAGGAAGGTATGGTAGAAATTGAGAAGCCCCAGAAATGACTGTAGTTCGGTTTTGGATGTGGGGCGAGGAGCTTTCTTGATGGCGGCTACCTTAGACTTGGACGGCCTAATTCCCTCGGGCGTGACACGGAACCCTAAAAACTCAACCTCTGTTTCGAAAAATACACATTTGTCTTTTCTCAGTCGCAGCCCCGCCTTTTCGAACACGGTCAGAACTTTATCCAATCTATGTGCCAGCTCGGCCTTACTCCCCCCCGTTATCAACACGTCATCAAAATATGGCAACACCCCCTCCAGCCCCTTCAGGAGGCGTTCCACGAGCGACTGAAAAAGGCCAGGTGCCGAGTTCACGCCGAACTGTAAACGCGACACCTGGAACGCCCCCTTATGTGTAACTATTGTTTGTGCCGCCGCTGTGGCGGGGGTTACGGGGAGTTGCTGGTAGGCCTGTGCTAAATCGAGCTTAGCGAAACACTTTCCCCCATTCAGCCTGGCCAGGAGGTGGCTGACCACCGGCACCGGGTATGCATTAGGGCGGATCGCCTTGTTAATTGTACACTTATAATCAGCGCAAATGCGCACCTCCCCGTTAGCCTTCAGAGCTGTTACAATTGGAGTCTCCCACTCCGCGGAATCCACAGGAACAAGAATCCCCTGACCCACCAGTTTGGCCAGTTCCGCCTCTATTTTGTCCTTTAGTGCGAACGGTACCCTGCGTGGTTTGAGTCTTATCGGGCGGACCTCCGGGTCTAGGTCGAAGGCTACAGGGGGTCCCTTGAACTTTCCCAGTCCACTTTTAAAAACGGCGGGGTGTGCGTCGCACACCGCTTGTATTGGGTCCACGCCTACGGCATGCACCCCCCCTATGAACAAACCTAACGGCTGGAACCATTGTGTCCCGAGGAGGCTACAACTCCCCCCTTTTAGCACCACTAGGGGAAGCTCCGCAGAATGTCTCTTAAAACGAACCCAGAATGTCCCGACCCCCAACACTGGAATGCTGTTCCCTTGTACGTCCCGTAGTGTGGCCCTCAACGCTTTAAGTTTGGGCCGCACGTGGGGGTCGATTTTCAAGAACTCTCTCTGGGGGATTATAGAATAGGAGGACCCCGAGTCAACTTCCATCCTAATAGGGGTCCCTTGTACTAGTACCTCAACGAAGTAATGGGGCTGTCCCGCAGACACGCTGAACACAGGAGCGTCGCCTTCGCTGTCGTCCGAGATGCGGCCCACGCCGTCCTGCTTCCTCGTGGTCCGGGCGCCATCTTTGGACCTCGCTGGACGGTCCGGCCTGGCCGAACGGTCTTGTGACTGTCTCCGGCCCTCTTTCCTTTTCCTGCACGCCTTGGCGATGTGCCCCCGACGGCCGCAGTTGTAGCACTCGGTTTTTCTGAATGGGCACCTCGCGCGCTCATGGGCCGCTCCGCAACCATCGCAACGGTGCCCTCCCCTTCGGACCTTCTGGACCTCCTCGCCGTCGCTGCTTTCCGAAGACGACTTCGAGGTCCGTCGGGTTGCGTGCACCGACTGTCCGGACTTTCCGTGCAACGAGTTTTCCGCCTTGCCGGCCCTCGGACGCCACTCACGCCACTTGTGCATCTCATCCACTCCAGCATTCGTGGACTCCGCGGCTTCCGCGGCCTCTACAACCTCTGCCAGTGTGGGTGGCGGCTCCTTGTTCATCAGGCTGCGCTGCACTTCCTTGTCCTTCAGGCCACACAGAACTCCGTCCCTGAGGGCCATCTCTAAAAAACGGTCCCATCTGCAGGGGGTGGCGGCTACTCTCATAGCTGTTACGAAGGCTTCTACCGACTCGTCCGGCGCTTGAACTCGCCTCCAAAACGCGCTCCGAGCGGGAAACATTGCCCTCAAGGGTCGGAAACGCTCACGCAGCAGTTTCATGATGTCATCGGTTTTGAACTCACCCATCTTCTTCGGTGCAATAATGCCCACCAGCGTTCGCTTGGTCTCCATCCCAAGCATGCGGGTGAGGATGGCCCTCTTCCTTTCCTCGTCGTCTTCCTTGACTTTGAGTTCCACCAGTGCCGCCTGGAAGTCCATCTCAAAAAGCTCCCAGTCTTGCGGTTTGGTAATGTTGAACCCGCTCTGTGCCCTGGCTCCTTGGGGATCCATTATCCCACCTTCGTCGCCAATTTAGTGTATGAGAACCAAGACACAGGAAACAGCCAAGGGCTGGGTTAACTCAGGTTTATTGCATGGTGGACAGAGGGAACATGAGGTAATGGCGGACGAACAGCTCTATATATACAGTAGTAACGTATTTGAATGTGGCTCCACGGTAGCCCATTGGCTACTGCCCGCGTGACGTCATGGCTGGTCACGCCCTTCTTGTCCAGGTGTAGGTAGCCGCGGGAAACTTCCCGCGCTGCGGCCTTTGATGGGTTTGAACCAAGAGAGCTTGGACGCTCGCTGCTGCCAACTGGTGGTCATTAGCTCGTGTCCTATTACAGGGTTTATAGTGATCAGCTGAAGGTTACATTGTTACCCGTAGGCAAGGTTACATTGGTTCAGATACATTGTTATCACATGTAGAAGGTTACACTATTAGAACACAACAGGGCGGCATTACAACAAGTTCTAAAAACACATAAAAACACTTTAAAAGACCCATATCCCACCCACCCATCCCACCCACTATAAAAAGAAGAGAGAGTTCTTCATTGTTTACATAAGCCAGCAGGCGTGGACCGTGTTCCCATTCGGGCCCCACACCTGCCCTGCCAGCCAGGTCTTCAATCCTTTCCTGAAGGGCAGCAATTCTCTTTGAAGTCTTAGATCTGTTGGCAGGAGGTTCCAGAGAGTTGGTGCGGACACCGAGAAGGCCCTCCTTCGGGTGCTGGACAGATGTGCACCCCTAACTGATGGCACCATTAGAGAGCCCCTCCGGTCTGCTCTGGTTGGACGGGCAGACACTCTTGGGACGATGCGGTCTCTAAGGTATTTCTTTTCAAGGTACTGAGCATGATTTATGATGTATTGCTAAACAAAGGAAGTCTCAGTGAGCTATGTCTATACTTGTAGCTTGTTGACTGCCTACTTTCCAAAAGTCCTTTTTCAAGAGTTCCCAGAAGATGCTGGTAAGCAACTCAACATATGCTTCCTATTCTCTTCCATGTTAGGGGCAGCTCTGGTCATATGTGTTTAAAAGGGAATTACATAAATGCCTGGAGGGTAGAGATGGTTACTAGGCATAATGGCTATCTATTGCTTTCAGTATCAAAGATGTTATGTTTTTATCCTAGCTAGAGACACTATGCTGTTATACTAGTTGCTAAGGAACAGGATTGGGAGTAAATCTTTCTCCTTAAGTCTACACATTGTGCTCCTAACAAGAAATTGCTTGGCCTTCATAGGAACAGAGTAAGGGTTAGAGGGGTCTGTAGTACCATCAGCCACAGCTGTTGCTATACATTTGAATGTGCAAGACAGCAACAATGGCAGGCTTACCCTCCTCAAAATACAGTGGTTTTAGCCTTGGGGTAGTAATGAAGCATTAGGAAGCATGAAGAACAGCAGTGAGACAACTAGTTTCCTGAGGTACACAGAAAGCACTTCCTCAAAGATTGTGGTATTTTTAAATCACAATTGGGTGTACCCTGGTAATGACAGGATGGTTGCAGAATTGGACCACCAGCCTGGAGGGTAGCTCTAGGATTTGCAGAGTTGGACTCTCATCAACTTAAAGCTGTAGGCCTCACCTGAGAGCCCTGGGAAAGGTACTGGTACATGATGAGCTCCACCTGAAGGCCCTGTGAAACTGGACTATATAAGAACTTCTTCCCCCTTCCCCAGCAGCCTCAGTAATGGGGAATAGTAGACTTGTTATTGCTTGGTTTCTTGATCTTGTTTCTCATTCTAAAGACTCCCTGTCCTGTTTCTGCTGATGGTTGTTATGCCTCATAGGGTTCCTTGCACCTTGTCTTGCTCCTTTCCCTGGTGATACTCTGCCCCACCTGGGCTCTTGGTCTCCTGATGTCTGGCTTATTTGGACCATGCTTTTGTCATCTAGATTAATCCTGTATCTCTGTCTATTTTAGGCTTGATTTTGGATTTGGACTCTGGACTCAGATGCATTTACTGTTTAGCCTGTTACCTGGTTGCCCTATATCCTGGTGCTTGTGTTACTTTGCCAGTGCCCATGCCTTGGACAGTAACAGCAAAAACAAATCCTAAGAAAACTCTGTGGATTGCTCAGGTCACTGATTGGACAACAACCTTTCCCGATTGGTTTGTCTGGCTCACAAATGAGCTGGAAACCAACTGAGCCTTGTCACAGTGCCTTGTAACAGCATACAGAATCTTACTCACATCCGAGGAGACACCAAACTACAGCTAGACCAAACAGCTTAAGCATAGATGCATAATATTTACAAGAACCTTCAGATAAGCGGGTACAGCAAGTTCCACTGTTCCTTCTGATTTGTATGCTTATGGCTAACCTGGGCACTCAGGCTGGGAAATGTATTCTAACCAGTCAAGTGCTACATAGTAAGCCAGCCTTCTGTCACGGGGGTCTCACGTGGGCTATGCATGATCGCCCCCACAAATTATAGTCAATAAATATAGACCACCCGAATGAGTCAGGACTGGCTTTTCCCATCATACTTCAGTCTCGTGTGCCTTCCTTGAGTTTAGTACCTCGACTCCCATGGACCATTACAATGTCTGGTGACCCCGACGTGATCTACCATGTGAAGCCGTGATCCAGAAGCAACTAAGGCAGAGCAACAGGCCCGCGACCAGCCAGTGCTGCAGCCCCGATCCACCGACCAGACCTGAGGGACATCATCCTGTGCCTCACCCACCCGATTGTGCTACCTAGACTTCCACGGAGGCGTTGACTCGTAAGTTGTGTAAGACCACCCGGGAATTTCCCCACACAGGTAGTAATTGGGGCATGCTGGGGGAAAGCATAAACTCACCGACAGGCAAGGAGTTCAAGGGATGAACTCACAGCCCTGGCCAGGCAATCTCACGTTAAAGTAAGCAGTAAGCGTCTAACAGATCTGGTGAGGCATCTGGGGGAACACGACCTGTTCTACCCAGAAGCAGGCACAATCATTTTAGAGGTTTGGGATCAAGCAGGGAAACACCTTAAGCAAAGACCCCAAGTCCTACAATGTCATGGGGGCTTGGAGCATACATCATAGACAGAGTGCAACAGACAGTCCAGTCCAGATAGGGACCAGGTAACATCCCCAGTGAGTCTCTATCTGACAATTAAACACCAGCATGGGGGCGGGGGAGAATTCGGAAGTGCAAGCACTTCCGGAGCGGTTAGAAGTCCTTCCCTACGGAGGGGCGAGGATGATCAGAGAAAGAGTAGAGTGAGGCAGATGGAAAGAAGCAAGTGAGAGAGATTCTTAGAAAGAAAAGAAGCACAGCAGAGGAGCAGAACAGCAACAGCCAGCAGGAAAGGGGTTAAATCCAACAAGAGGGAAAGAAGCCCCCCTGCATTGGGGGGGGGGGGAGAGCCACCATAGGAAAACCCCAAGCATTTGCTAGGCATGGACCATTACAACAAAACTCATATAAGGAAAAGATGTCTGTCAGCTAATTTGTAGTTCTTTTTCTCCTGCATCTACCGCTCAGCTACTGATTGGCATGCTTTGGGAAATGGTGGTGCAAACTAGTTACTAAGAAAAATATTGAGTTGTCCCAATTATCCTTTTCTGTTGCCTCAACTGTCTGTGTTCTACTCAGTTAGGAATCTCCTCCTCTATTTGTTTATGTCCCTTGGCAACAAAATGACCAATTATTTTGTACATACATCAATCTATTCTCTCCCCAGGGTGGGAGTCAGAATGGTGACACTTCTTCAGATTATTAGCAGATTTTTCAGGAAACAAGAGACTCCAACTGTGCTCTCTTTGCTTTAGCAGGTCGCATTTTCAAGGATGTAAAATCTATGTTTTAAAATATTGTTATGCAGGTCATTTTACAACTGGGGTGGTATATACTGAAATATTTAAAATTAGCTCTTCTCTCTTGTGTGAAGCAGATCGACTGCTTGTCATCTGTGAGTAGACCCCTCCAGCCCCTCCCCATCATTGCACATCTAAAATTGCTGATGTACTGCAGAATATTTGTGAACGCTCTTGTCAAAAATTCTACGATGACCCTTCAGTGAGCACAAATCTAAACTACAGAGATGGATCCATTTTAACAATCCGTCAAACCTCATTTTTATGTTACAGTGGTGCTCCTCATTCTCACTAACAGGGTGAAAAGATGTAAAGAAATCCAGAATATTTATCCCATTAATGAAACAAAAGGGGATTTTGGTATGTTCCATCCACCACCACCACCAATTCTGTGTGAGAATACTGCAACTGTCCAAGGTTTACCTTTCACAGAAGAACGCACTTCACTTCTTGTGCTGGGAATGGAAGGGAATGGGCAAGCACTTGTGTTTGGTGGCTCTCAGTGGGGAATTGGATCATTTTAACAATGCTAAAAACAGACCTTTCCAGTTTGCCTGGACAGAGGGGAAATCTTGAATGGTGTTAGTGGCAAGCAGAGTTGCATGTTTTTCATGAGGTCAAAATAAAATAATCTAGAAGCATCTAGAAGCAGGGACACTGAGGGGTGAAATGCCACAAAGCAGGGGAACATGAAAACTGAGTAAACAAAACAAAAGACTTCATAAATGAAAACTGAGGTTCATGTGTTAAGACTGCAGTTGTTTTCATGTTGGCTTAGAAGCAGCCAACTCCAAATGAAATAGATGTGTATACAGCTGCAGCCTAAGGCCAGTATCCTGGTGACTAAATGTGTAGTGGAAGGCATATACTGTAAGCATTTTCTCTAGGAAAAGCTTGGTGGTTCTGCTAACTGCTGTAGAAATCCCTGTTGGCTGCTGGTATAATTTTGGTTTTGCAAAACACTTATTGTAAATTCCATAATTCTTGAGTCTTTTCAAGTTGATAGGAAAAATTCATTTGAGATCTGGTGGTGGAGGAGAGCTCTGTTTATACCCTGGACTGCTAACTAGATAAACATGTGGGTCTTAGAGCAAATCAAGCCTGAAGTTTCTCTATAGGCAAAAATGATCAAATCAAAGCCATCCTACTTTGGGCACATCATGAGAAGGCAGGGAAAGACAATAAGGCTGGAAATGGTGGAAGGCAACAGGAAAGAGGAAGTCCAAATATGAGGTGGATTGATTCCTTAAAAAGCTGTAGCTTACAAAGAGCTGAGTGGGACTGTTGAAGACAAGACATTTGGAAGATCAGTCATCGATAGGATTGCCATAAATTGGAAACAATTTGATATCATGTAATAGCAGTACCAGTGAGTTCTGTGTCAAATCCCCTCCAAAAATATATCTGTGCCTGCCTGTGATGACAATGCTTCTGGACCTGGAGGACTATGTGCACACCATTAAGTAAATTCTGACTAATGGTGATCCTTTCCAGGGCTTTCTAGGTACAGAATATACAGAAGTACTGTAGTTTACAATTTCCTTCTGCTGATTCTTCTCCCTGGAGGTGCAGTGGGGAATCGAACTCCCAACAAAAATAATATCTGTAGCCAGATAGTTAAACTGCGTAGCTATTTAGCCAAGAGGATTGGGCCAAAGGAAACCTCCTCCTTCTGCTGTATCCAAATCCAAATATTGGTGATCCTCATGGCAATCAGCCATGAAGACTGTCCTGAGAATATAATGCAGAGACCTTTCATCTGCCTTCCACATCACAGCAGGACCCCTGTACCAGTGATCCAGTTCTGTGAGTCACTTTCTGGTCCTGAACCCTTTTGGCATGCAAAGTTCTCATCAGCCCCAGGCCAGTCTTGATGAAGGTGCTGTCCACCATCAAGATGGATTCAAGTGGGATTTAATCCACTTGGGGACCATCATCCTTCCCTGTGGACTTTGGCACCCAAAGTTGTTAATTCCCAGGGTTGTCAGGTTAGTTAACCGCTGCCTGACACTCAGTGTTGAGTCACTGCCAGTATGGTCTACTCTATTACACTAGCAGGATAAGCTGGCCAACAGATAGATTCTCCTACTGTAGCAAAAATAAAGTCAACACGTTCATGTATCAGGTCATGGAACTTGCAGGATCAAATTGTACATTATCAAGAAATAATATGCATCTCAAAGTATACCAACAATAGCAGATTTAGTTTTCATGGCTCTAGAATGCTGCAAACATTCACAATTAAAAACAGCATTGCAAGTCCGAAGCCTGGATGGGAAAAGAGTTACTCCTAGACTTGCTTAAGAGTCTTCTTCAAAGTAAATACAGATCCTTCAGTCTGAATCATTTAAGTCGAGTTGGAAGAATAACATTCTAGTTTTATCCTGTGGCAAAATGCTGGTTTTAATTTGATTATACAAAAATAACCAGGATCTCTTTTTCTGAGCCTGCATCAGACCCAGATTAAGGCAATTAAATGATAACGATGGGCTTTGCTTTCAGAAAGCTGCTGCTGAGACAGATAAATTCTGACACATCAGATATCCTACAACATAGTGGTGTCACAATGGACAAATTTATGCTCCAGTGACATCTGTCAGAAGAAAGACAGTGTCGTCATTAACAGAAGGCAACATATATGGAAGCCTCCAATTATATCCACCTTGCATTCCCTGCTTTTCATTAGTTTGTTGACCCTGGGCCTTTCATTGGGCTAGACAGCTTTGCAGATGCATGTATGCCTACATTTGAAAGCCCAGCCCTGATTCTTTTTAATGTGTTGGTGAAAGGTCACAATGTCAAAAAGGCTTGTGGAGATGTTAAGCCTGGACATGGTGTACAAAAGCACAATGGGGCTGTACCTGTGCCTGTGATCCCTACATTTCAGTGTGTGCAGGCCCTGTCTTGGAACTTCAAAGCTTTTGAAATGTGGAGCTACATAGGCTGCTAAGAATATCATGGGTTGACCATGTGACTAATGTAGAAGTGTTGTGCCAGATGGATAAAGAACAAGAACTCTTTAAGACCGTTAAGCAAAGAAAGCTCCAATACCTTGGCCATATCATGAAGAACAACATAAAGTATAGAATTGAGTAAAGCCCGATTTACCTAAAAAGTCCATTCCATAGCTTCTTACATAAATAGGGGTTTTACGTAAATCGATGCATCTCCATAGGGATGCATTGGAAACCAATTTCAAGCCTGTTTTTAAATTTTTCAATGCATCCCTATGGAAAATTGCACTTTGTGCCCCTAGTGGTCAAGATGATAGTGACAGGCATTCCCCACACACACGCCTTTCAAGCTCTTCTCCAAGGTATGTTCACAACTAAAGCACGTCCCCTGGAGAAACCTCATGAACAGTGGAAGGGAGCAGATATTCTCCCCGTATTATCCCAGTCCCGGCAGAAGCAAGCAGGGACTGCAGGAAATCGTTGCCGCTGCCTCCACCACCTCCATGGTAAATGATATCTTGCGACTTTTGGCAGTGGGGTGGGTGGAGCAGGGTGGAATTTTAGCTTTTAAAATGGTAGTGCCACCATTTTAAAATCTAAACACACCAGGAAACCGTAACTCATTTTTTTTGCATAAATTGGGACATGATTTATGCACAAAAAAAAACCTTACGTAAGTTGGATTTTACATAAGTAGAAGCTTACGTAAATTGGGGTTTTACTGTACTCCAACTTTACTGGGAAGAGAGGCCCTGGACGTAGACAGACTTCATGGCTGAATAACCTGAGGTACTGGTGTGGCATGTCCATGGAAGAACTGTTCCTAGGAGTTAAGAGCAGGAAGACTATTGCCATGAGTACAGCCATTATCCTGAACAGATATGGCACCTGAAGAAGAAGAAGTCCCTGTCTCTCCATTGTCTAACACTACCATGTACACAGAATTCTTTGCAAGACTGGGAAGCCTGTGGATTCTCTGATGCAGAGATTCTTGTACAGTAGTCTATTCTTATCTTTCTGCTGAATGCAACTATTTTTTCTTGCATGTGGAAAAACGTGCAATAGTAGTCTGCTTCTTTCATATTATAGCAACTCTATAGTATATTTCTTATCTCTTTCTTCTTGTGATTTCCTGGTAGTGTAACCAATTATATTTCAGTAGAGTAGTGATTTGCAAACTTGGGGTCCCAAATATTCTTGGACTACGGCTCCCAGAAATCTGGGAGTCAATGGCAAAGGCTTCTGGGAGTTGTAGTTCAAGAAGAGTGGCTGGAGAACAATGTTTGGGTTATTGCATTGCAAAAATAATAAAGGAAAAGAAAACTAATGAGTCTGTTTCCTATAGGTATATGACTAGATTTTAAAAAATCATTCAGTTTTAACATTGGTACATTAGGTTGGCAAATGCAATACATTTTAGCTGCTATCTTAAAACTGATTGTGATTACCGCTCTAATTTCATGTTCATATTTCTTTGACAAAGCAACAGTATTAGCATAATATCTTTTACTTACGTTATCTTCTTCTTTTGACCCACTTATTTAACACAGAAGATACATTTAAACAATCAAATTCATAAATCAGTTGCATTCAAATCTTGTCCTTGAGCAGTTTCTATAGTGTATGTCTCATGAAACCATTTTTAAAAAATAAGAATAAGATAATATTTTCCCTATTCTTTGTGATACAAGGGCTTGACAGGAAAAAAGCCTTTAAAGTGTAGAGCAATAGCAAATACTGTACACTTATATACTGCCCCATAGCGATTATTGAACTCTCTGGGCGGCTCACAAGGTAATTAGCATTTTGCCCCCAACATGCTGGGTACTCATTTTACTGACCTCAGAAGGATGGACAGCTGAGTCAACCTTTCCCTGTTAGAATTGAACTCACATCATTTTGGCTACAGTGCAGCAGTTTAACCACAGCGAAAGCAAGGATGAAAGAAAGAAAGAACCTTACCTTATGTTCTGATGCTTTGTGTGCAGTCAAGATTATTTTGGTTTTAGAAAAATAACACAAACCTCCTTAGGGGTTTTTGGGTCCACTAACAGCATTCTGTTGACATTCAGGAAAGAAAGTCGGTTGCATTCAAGGGCAGAAAGCAAACATATGAGTGTTAAACACCAGCAGGTTCTACGACACATGTGTTACACTTGACATGATACACTTTAGCACATTAATATGCTACACATTGCTCTTAATATATTCAAGGATAATAATTGCAGCTAGAGGGCACAAATTTAATTGGGAGGATAAAGAGTAAGAGGTGGGAGTGTTGGAAAGAAATTCCGGAGAAGGGAAGGCTCAAGTAATGAAAGGTAAAGTGAGATGAAATCTTAATGAGCCACCAAAATAAAGATTTTATTGGACCAAGATACATCAAAATTTAATTGTTCTTTGGAAGGAAGTGGAATCACAACCTATGAGGGATAAGGAGGAGGCATTTGCTTTTCCAGACTAAAGGTGAAAGAGATTTTATGCTCTAAAAGAAAGAAGCCATTCAAAAATGAACCCTAGAACCTTATTGGTTTAAGGAATCAGGATCAAGGCTCATGCTGTCCTGAAAGTATATATCGCTAGGGGTAGATGAATACTGATACAACTATCCCAAGCAACAAAGAGTGAATCTGTCAAAATTCTAACAAAAATATGCCTATAAATATGGAAAACAAAACAATGCCCCACAGGTTGGAAAATTCAATATATATTCCAGTCCTCAAGAAAGGAGATAACACAGAGTGTAGTAACTAAAAGATTGTGGTGTTAATTTCCCATGAAAGTAAAGTGATGATTAATATATTGCATAAAGATTTTTTTAACCACATATGGGATTAGAAACACTTGATATTCAAGATTCTGAAAAGGAACTAGAAATCATATTACGAAGATATACTGGCTACTGGAGCACACAAAAGAAGATTGGTCTGTGCTTTATAGACTGCAACAAATCCTTTGACTATGTGCTTCACAAGAAACTATGGATTGTTCTAAAATTAAAGGTGTGCTTTGATTAACTGGTTTTATGGACAATGAGCTATTGTTAGAGAAGAATATGAAGGAACAGAATGGTTTCCTATAGACAGGGGTGGCCAAACTTTCCAGGCCATGGGCTGGTCGTGTGGTTCCTCCCACTGGAAGCAGAAGTAAAATACACCTGCACATGCACAAAACATTGCTGTAAATGCACCAACAGCTGTGAAAACACATTTATGACAGCCACGGGTGCATTTACAGCAGCGTTTTGTGCATGCATGGGCACGTTTTACTTCTGGTTCCGAGAGCAGTGTGGGTGGTGCGAGCTGGATGATTTAGCATTGTGGACTGGATCCAGCCCATGGGCCAAAGTTTGGCAACCCCTGGGCTAAGGTGTCAGACAGGTGTACATTTTATTTTCCTAACTATTCAGTCTCTACCCAGAACATATCATATGGAAAGATAGAGTAAAAACTGGTGAAAGAAACAATAATTTAAGAAATGCAGATATCATATTATGGAAACAAAGTAGCAGTGACTTAAAATGACTTCTGATGAAAGTGAAATAAGCAAATGCAAAATCAGGCATATTAAGAAGAAGAAAAATCATGACTATAGGAGGAATATACAGTACAACTTTAATGTTGAGAATGAAGATGTTGAAATAGTTAAATGTTTTTTATATTGAGTTCAATCATCAGTCCAAATGGGGACTGCAGCCACAAAATCAGCAAGATGGCATCACTCTTGCTTTGATTTCTCCAGCAACTGTGTCTCCCTTGAAATTCAATAAAGAGTTTAGTTTTGAAGTAGAACTGTGACTATTTTTGATCTTTAATAAGGAGGTAGAGCTTTTTTGAGCAGTAATTGATGGAGGACAGCATCATATGCTGCTATAAAGTCAACAAATGCTGATCCAGGCTTGTTGATGTATCAGTTTTGTACAAATGCAACATACATGCAAACATATTTTTATTGAGACAATGAATGGTGGCAGTAAGTGGAGATGAGTGCCCAGGCTTCAAAGTCACTCACACATGAGAATCAAACTTCCTGTTCCTCCAAATGCTACCTTTAGACATTTGTCTCCTTGCCTGACTGGAAGGCGGCAGGTCAGCAGTTCAATACCTGAATACTGCAGGATGGAATGAGCTCCTGTCTTTGTCCCAGCTCCTGCCAACCTAGCAGTTCGAAAGCAAGAAATTGCAAGTAGATAAACAGGGATTACTTCAGTGGGAAGGTAAACAGCATTCTGTGCACTCTGGTGTCTAGTCATGCCTGCCAACATGACCACGGAAATGTCTGCAGAAGCAGGCAGTGGTGACTCTTTGGCTTTGAAACAGAGATGAGCACTGACCCCTAGAGTCGGATACGACTGGCTTTCAAGCAAGGATGATCTTTTCCTTTACTAGAGACCCAGATGTAGTTTAGCAATTGCTGCAGGTGCAACAAGAAAAGAGGGATTACGAACAGCCTCAAATCGTTGTGTCTGCTCCTCCCTTCAACAATTAAGGACTGATTCAATTTCTTACTCCACAGTCTTATACCTTTTGTGCCATGTTGTTTTATTTTAGATTCTAAATATGAGTGTCTCATTTACATTGCAAGCCACTCTGAGAAACATTTGTTGCTAAAGGATAAGTTACAATGTATTGCTCGATTGCTAACATTAACCCAAGAACCTATACTACTTTGATTATGCCACCCTTCTAATATATTTTCTTTTTCTCCTTGTTTGCAATTCAGTATAATTTGTTCACACTCTCCAGATCCTTAAGAGCTCTTTCAGAAATACCACCTACAACACTTTGCTTTGCATTTCCTCATCCTGCACCATGGTTACTGTCACTTGCTTTCTCAACCAAAGCCATTTCTCCACCTTCCCAGTGGAGAAAGAAATTAAGAAAAAAACAGAATGAGTCAGAAAGGGAAATCAAAAGAGCAATGTAGCTCCCTGCTTTTCCAGAGGAAAGATACTGAGTTATGCAGGGAAGCTTCCACATGCTTATAACTGTTGTCTCTGTGATTTTAGTGACAGTGGCTCAGCTACTATGAAGCATAATAGAACTAGCTTGTTGAATCTGCCTGACACATCTCAGTGAACTGAGAGATTATGCTCATAGACAACTCATAGCTCTGGTTCACCAAACAGCCAGTGTGGTAAACTGTCCTGATTTTGGATACTTTTTGTAAGCCTCTACTAGAGAATCTTGGTTATTCCTTCTACTTAACAAAGTACAATGTAAAAAAAAAGAAAAAAGATGACAGCACAAAAACATAGAGAGACCAGCCCTCTGCATTTTTGGTTTCTTTTCCACACAAACTAGCACTTTGCATGGTAAAAGTATTCTAGAGACATTTAAAGGTATCTTTACTTACAGTTACTGCCTATAGTTACAGTCAGAAGAAGAAATTGGGAAAATTGAGTCTCTAATACATAGAGAGAATTTCCATGCTTTTTGCCTGGTCAGAGTAAGAAAAGAGACTATCAACAACAGGGGTTCCCAACCTTTTTATGCTGTGGGCCTGAACACGCCTCCCGGACAGCTGACCGGGCTGGACCACACACTAGGAAGTCGACGTGGGCACATTTATGGCTGTCATAAACACTCCCACTTCCGTATTTATGTCAGCCACGGGCACATATATGGCTGACGTAAATGTGTCTGCTTCCACCTCTGGGTGCGGCAGTGGGCCACATGAAATGGTGCCTACAGGTTATATGTTGCGAACCCCTGAACAACAACAAAGACAATGAAAACAAAGAAAAAACTAGGAAAAGGGGATGGGATTTTTCCTCAAATGGCAAAAAGCGGAAAAGAACTCTCAGTCAAGTTAGGCTATAATAACACCCTCCTACTGATACCCAGTTCATGCAATATTGTTATCCCAAACAGTTTCTGCTATAGGTTTTTAATAGAAGGAGGATGAGGAGAAGGAGGCAAGATTCGGCTGAGGAGCTCCAAGGCAGTGCTATAGTACTACTTTATTCCTGGAATAATGAAGCAGAATTTGGGAAGGATGAAAATATGTTGAAGCTCAAGGGGAAAAAAGCTGGTAAGTGTGAAGGTCACCCTTGCTCGAAAGCAAGTCATATCTAACTCTAGGGTTCAGTGCTCATCTCTGTTTACAGCCAAAGAGCCAGCACTGTCTGCATCTGCAGATGTTTCCGTGGACATGTGGCAGGCATGTCTAGACACCGGAGTGCACAGAATGCTGTTTACCTTCCTACGAAAGTGGTATCTATTTATCTGCTTACAATTCCTTGCTTTCGAACTGCTAGGTTGGCAGGCGCTGGGACAGAGACGGGAGCTCATTCCATCATGAAGTACATGGGTCTCGAACTGCAGACCTGCTGGCCTTCCAGTCAGCATCTTAACCACTTGAGCCACCACAGCTGGTACAAAGCTAGGAAAATAACATAACCTGGATGTCAAGGTGATTACTGGTAAAATCAGTGCAAAGATGAGTTCTGAAGGCAGAACACTGGTCTGCTGATTGCTGCCAGAGACATGCACCGATGGAGACTTGGGTTTGGGCAGTAACAAAGTGAAGAAAGTTGCTTCATTTTGGCAGTCCAGAGTTTGATCAGGACATGAAAGAAGAGGAAGGCAGAACAACTCCTCCATCTAGAAAAGTCCAAAAAGAGAAATAGAACCATGTAGAGGACTTGCATCATATGTAGTTCCTATATTATGAGATCTGGACATCTTATTTAATCAACTTCCTGGCTTCTGAGACACTATTAGGCACTACCCCTTATTTTTAGATATGTGTTCATATTTGTAAGGCCTAAAAACATGGAGTCTAATCAGTCGTGGGCTCAATTTTTTTTTACTAACACACTGTGGCCGTGGTATGGTGGGCATGGCCAGGGGGAAAACCCCGCGTTACACATGAATTAGGACTACTTTATTTCAAAACTTGGATGGGAAGGGCCAGCCAGAATTTCTGCTACCGGTTCTGATGAACTGGTGCAAACCTGCTGATGCCCACCACTGAGTCTAATGCGGTTTATGACTGCAGTGGCTTAGTGGTTAAGAAGCTGAACTGGATGCACGGAAGGTTGGCAGGTCAGCAGTTTGAGACTCAATTATGGCAAGACAGAATGAGCTCCTATCTCTGTCCCAGATCCTACCAACCTAGCAGTTCAAAAGCAAGAAATTGCAAGTAGATAAATAAGTACCACATTGGTGGGAAGGTAAGCAGCATTCCGTGCGCTCTGGTGTCTAGTCATGCCTACTACATGACCATGGAAACATCTGCAGATGCAGACAGCGCTGGCTCTTAGGTTGTAAATGGAGATGAGCACCACACCCTAGAGTCAGATACAACTGGCTGTCAAGCACAAACCGTTTTTACCTTTATTAATGTGTTTTATATTGTTTTCTGCATCTACATGAAATTGTAATGTCATATATATATTGTTCTGCTTAAAAGTTCATTCAATTGAACACCTTACCTCTGGATTCTTTTCTATGTCCTTCTTCCCTCCCCTCAGTATCTGTATAGACAACACAGAAGATAATCCAGACTGCTCAACCAAAATGCTTTCACCTCATGATTGTTAATTGAATCTCAATTTGGCTTTCTGTGGATTCGGTATACCAAAATTTTCTGTCACAGTGTGTGTCCTGTTAAAATAGGGGAGGGGATGGGGAGATCTTTATGATCTGTATATAATTGACATCACAATAGTGTGCAGCAAGTGGTAAAATCAAAGAAAGCATGGGGGAAAGGGGTGAGGAATAAAACTCTTGCAGTATGTTCTGCAGGGACTACAACAGAAATGACCCGACTTACAGTAGGAAACAAAGTGATAGTGACCAGTGACTTGTCTGCTTTTCATTAATATGATGATCATGACAATAACATCGTTGATCTTTGTTCTAGCAAGGAACTGTTTTAAGATAATAGACAAAATATATACAACTCAAGTGAAAGAAGAAATAAAGGTTCAGTTGCATAATACCTATTTAACACACCATATATTATAGCCACTTAGCAGACTCTGTGTTTCTGGAAAACCTCATCTCAAATAAAACTTGTTTCTGTTGTTTTCACTATAACAGTGAAATGCTCATTTTCAAAATAAAATGCCACACTAGCATTCCCTCTCCCACTAAAAAAAAAGTTAGCAAGTATGATCACACTTTATATGCATCATGTACTCAAGGTAACGGGATATCCATTAACAGTTCTTGTAATTACAATATTGGACAAAATAAAATTGCTAAATATATTTGTATGCTGAGAATATATTTTTAAAGGTTTATTAATGCTGAGGCTCAAGTGGCTCAAGTGGCTAAGACGCTGACAGGGAGGCGGAAGGTCAGCAGTTTGATTCCTGAGTACTGCAGGATGGAATGAACTCCCATCTTTGTCCCAGCTCCTGCCAACTTAGCAGTTCGAAAGCAAGAAATTGCAAGTAAATAAATAGGACCACTTTGGAAAGGTAGCAGTGCTCCGTGCATCTAGTGTATCTAGTCATGCCTGCCACATGACCACAGAAACGTCTGCAGAAGCAGACAGCGCTGGCTCTTCAGCTTAGAAACAGAGATGAGCACTGAACCCTAGAGTTGAATATGACTGGCTTTCGAGCAAGGGAAACCTTTACCTAATGCTGAGGATACACTGAAATTAGACATTATAGTTTTCCCCGTTATAATCCCCACCACAAACCAAATTACTTCAGTTGAGGTATCCTTTAAGAACACCAATATGAACTTGAGCTTTTTTCATGGAGGCTCTGAACATTGTGTGCAGACCTGGAAGAAAATACACAGCAAGCTATCAAAATAAATTGCAGTCAGTTGAAGAAGCTGAATAGAGGTTAATTCAATTATTTAATGGATGCCTACTTCTGTTCTTTCCTTTAGGCAGCTGTGCTTTTGCATGTTCTGCCTTCCACTCCAGACATATTTGTTTAGAATACTTTCCCCTCCTAGCAAGAATATTTTAGCTTTGCAGGCGCACCCCCCAATAAAGGACTCAGACACTGGTAAAAGTGGATAACGGCATTGGGCCACATTTATTGATTCATGCCCTAGTCCGAATTATAAATTTCTATTGGTAATTGACCAATCATAATTCTTTAAGGCAAGCAGGCCAAAGTAACACTGGTAAGGTACCACCCAAAATTGCCAACGGCAATTGTTACAATGTATCTATTTGTATCAATTTGTTTGTTGACAACAAACAAATTGTTGACCATAGTCAATATCTAACTAATGACCCCACCCTCTGACGCGTATCCGTGAAATCACGGGGTGATGCATGCTGTCTAGCTGTAGCCATCACCCCGTCGCCTGGTTCGTCGTTGACCGGACAACGTTTAACCAACTTATGCCTGTCTAGTGTTGTCCAGTCAATTGCGAACCTGCCGGATACCTGTGGGTCATAAATGTTTACCTTACCAGTGATACCCGCCACACGGGGAGGCTTCCCAAAAGGCTCACCGCCCCCCCAAAACCGTCAGCTCGGTCGACAGGCCTGCTCGCCATTCCACTAACCAGAGGTCCATACCTCCCTGCGACAGATGGGCCCCATCCCCTGAGTAAAGCTCGTAATTTTGCAGACTGACGCCGGGGAGGCTAATGACGCGTCCCCCGCCCTTGTCGAAAAGGAACCGGGCAATAGCCCCGTTCACGGAGCGTCGGCTCAGTCAAGAGCCTCGAGGCCGAACGCCCCCCTGTAAGCGTACCGCGGTATCGTGTCCGACCAATTGAGGGATGTGGCAGGCCACACATGATGTGAGTAGGGCAGGTCACTGCAAACCGCAAGCTTCTGCGATAGGCCAGTGACCTGCCCCAAGCCATCGCCCCCAAGGTACATAACCAGGACATCGGGCGAGTCAGCATCCCTGATGTAGAAAAGGAATGGCAACAGTTCCCGCCATAACATGCCGTGCTTACCATACTACCTGAGACGTGCGGCTGCACCCAGTCCCAGTCGGGGTCCCCACTCTGTCGCCGCAGCGTAACGCGCTGCCCTGTGCACGTGGCTACGGCCCACCAGCCATACTGTCACCGGTGTAAAACGACCCCCAGGGTCTGTCAAGGAAAAAAAAGGGGGGGAGAAACAGTGCAGTGACTAAACCGGTACTCACGGTTGAAGAGGGCGAACACAAAACTGAAAACATTGTGATCCCCACCCTCCTGTGCGGCGTATTTCAGCCCCGGAGTACCCAAAAACAACTGCAGTAGGAGCCGCCCCTATCCTGAACGAATGGGTGCCGCAACGAGCCCCAGAGGGGCCAACACTGTCTAGTGCCTTCCTGGCACCCTCCAAATTGAAATTTAGTAAGAGAAGACCCACCTTGGTGACAGAAAAATGGGCCATGGTGCGTGCCACACAGTGCAAGGAAATCCTGTAGGGGACCAACCGGACAGATGTCTGCCGAGGAACATCGTAGCAGTCTACTCCACTGCCTACGCCGTGCTGATACGTTTTAGAGGAGCGTATCCCCAACTGAGCCCAATATTGTTCACACAGACATCTTCGAGTTCCAGTGCCCTACGACTTGCATCCGCCTTATACAGCATCTCAAGCTCGCCGATGCGGAGCACTCCAAAAAAGGCCACCGTTGTAGCCGCATGAAATGGGCTGCCTCATCTTATCAAAACAGAGGCCAGGCCAGCCCCGGGCCAATTGGGTAAAAACCCCTGGGGAAATCGGGTGGCGGTCGTCCGGGCAACGCCCACGCACGCGCACCCACCCCTCCAAAACATGTCTCACACGGAAGTCAGTGGTGCTGTCCACATGACCTCCCACTTTGGCCATAAAAGCCAACGCTGACAGCTTAGATGCTATGGTGCGACGTGCAAGGCCCTGGGCATGCAGGTAAACCATGAACCGCAGAACATGGGTTACCGGGATCGGCCAAGTTCCTGGCATTTGAAATTGGGTACAGAATGCTCTGAAAGAATTAAATGCGTGGCGATACGCCTTACGCGTGCGTGGCGCTAGTGACAGGCCAATCGCCCAGTTCACCTCTCCTTGCCAATGTTCCATATCCCGTCCGGGAGTGGCGAGGGAAATTCCTCCGCATCCGGGGCCAAGGCACGGAACCGGGAGATCTGCAGGCGGGACAAAGCGTCAGCAATATCATTAGTAACCCCTGGGACATGCCTGGCCCTGAAAAGAACGTTGAGGCGCAGGCTGCGCAACGCAAACTGGCGCACTGGGTCCATAACCCTGGGCGATTTAGAGGTCTGTGCATTGACAATGTGGACAACAGCCGCATTGTCACACCAAATTGGACAACCGAGTTGGCCCCCTCCTCGCCCCATAGCATCAAAGCACCCAGGATAGGGGAAATTCCAGATACGTGAGACCACGCAGGCGACCCGTGCCTGCCCAGGATGGTGGCCACCCACCATAGGCCCACTTCCAATTGAAGTACATCCCATAACTCAGGGATCCCGAGGCATCGGACTGTATCTTAAAGCGAGGGGAAGCCAGGAGCTCAGACCTCCAAAATGACACCCCATTGAAATCCCTCAGGATCTGTAGCCAGACAAGCACGTCTGCCCTGATACCCCGGGTAAGTCTAACCCTATGGTGGGGCCTGGATAATCCTGCCATGACGTCGCACAAGCGCCGAGCAAATGCCCTGCCCGGTGCGACGACCCTGCCAGCGAAATTGAGGTGACCATGTAGCACCAGCAGGTCCCTCGGTGATGCCATGCGCTTGGCCAGCAAGTCCGAGATAAGGGCCACTAGCTTTGACACCTTATCCCGCTGCGACCTAGAAGCCTGCGCTACCGTGTCAATCTCCACCCCCAGGAATACTAGCTGTGTAGGTGGGCCCTCGGTCTTTTCGGGCGCTAAAGGGACACCAAGTTCCTCCATTAGCGTCTGAAATGTGTTGAGGAGACGTGTGGATGTGTCCCAGCCCCGTTCAGCCCCGAATAAAATCATCCAGGGAATGGGTTACAGACCGGGACCCTGATCTGCGAACAAAAGCCCACTCTAGGAAGATGGAGGAACGCTCGAATGCCGAGCCCGAATTGGAACAGCCAAAAGGCATGGCATCATTGCAATAATATGCTCCCCGGAACGGGGGCGCAGAGACAGGGCCAACGACCCTGCCCGCATAGACCTCCTTATCATTGCTGGCAGGAGCCATCTCCTCCCTCCCCCTAAGGGATAA
Organism: Bradypodion pumilum; assembly: GCA_035047305.1. NCBI lineage: Eukaryota > Metazoa > Chordata > Lepidosauria > Squamata > Chamaeleonidae > Bradypodion > Bradypodion pumilum. The sequence goes on along the minus strand of JAWDJD010000001.1, from coordinate 125,756,534 downwards.
AGATTGGGGGCATCCTGAGGGGACCTATCACCCATGAAAGGGATACGTAACCCCTGCCTAAAACCCTGAAGGAGATATCCGCATCCTCTCCCTTCGGGTACAATGTGAGCCAGCGCTCCAACATGTCCACATTAATTGGGGAGGGAGCCCTTTGGTGAACTAGATCCATCTGCGGCAGTCTTGCCAGCCCCCTGTCCACCCCTCCCTCTGCCCCGCATCCCTCCAGGCCTGGGACAGGCAGAGGCCGCATGGGGGCCAGCACAGGGGGGACACTAATGTCTGTATTTGCCATTCTTCCTATTTCAGGAACCATTGGACGAGAAAGTCCAGCACAGCAGGCGGGCTGGAAACCCCCTGCCCTGCCCCCTGGCAGTGGACCTGTGCTGGGGCCGCCCGCTGGACCGCATGTCCACAATGGTATCTCTCCCCGGGCGCGGGGCGCGTGGGCGTCATGTACAAAAGCCACAGCCTCTGGCATGGCTCAACCCACCCAATGTCGGGGTGCCGGGGAATCCGCATATGGAATTACACATCATAAGCCAACCACGATGGGCCCGGAAAGTCAACCATCGCCCGGTAGATGTTGTCCAAATACTGGACCATCGGAATTACAAAATCCGGCCGGGCCCTAAGGTACACCGCCATGTATATGAGGTAGGCCGGCAACCAGTCGGCCCACGTACGTGGTGGCTTGCTACGACGTGCCTGCTCCTTATCCTTCTCATCCTGCCCCCCCCTACTCCTTGGTGGGCCCTCTGTTGAGGAGTGAGAAGATATCCACGTAATCCCCCCGCCAGATCTTCTCTTTGGTGGTCTGTGCCAAATGGACACCCAGCGGTAAGGAATACCCCGCCGTCAGCAAGGCCGACACGGGCACAACAGGAACTGCTGGCATCTGAAAGGGGGCCTGTACTAACCCAGCCACCCCCAAAACATTCCCCACAGGGTAGAAAACACCCCCCCACCACGGGGCCCTGAGTGGTAGTTGTCGTCGCCAGGTGGGGCGTCAGCGGCTGGACCGCTGCCCCACCCGCGCGAGGCCAGGCCATTGGAAACCCCCCCAACGTGGCCACGTGTGTAGGTGCACTAGCTTGGACCACATACTCACATGCTGCACCCCCGTAGGCCGCCCCCACCGGGGGTTCCGGCCCACTGGGGGCGTCGGAGCTCACAACCGCCGTCGAGCTCGTCGATGGGGCCTGACCCGCACCGGTCTGTTGAATGGGGAGCTGCGAGGCAGTGGCCCAGGTCGTGCCACGCGCCTCAAGCAGCTCGACCCGTCCCGTCGCCTGCCGCTGCCCAGCAGACGACGCGTCGAAACGAACCCCAAAGGGAGACCAAGAGTGGCTAGCCCGGGCCAGGGATGTCTCGAGGGCCGCAACGCGGGCCAATAAGGCTTCCACGCTGACATGGGGCAAAGGACCAGCCGGCCCACCTACTGCAGGCATGGGTACAGGTCCCTGCACCCCGGGGCCCGAATAGGGCAACAACCCCACACCCGGGCCCGTTAGGGCCGATGTAGCAACCTGCCAGGGAAGGGGACCGGACCACCCCCCAAGGCTGGAAGGCCTCGGAGCGAGCTACGCTCCTATAAAGGGAGGCCCAGCGGAATGGGCGACACCAGGAGAGGTGTCCACCGCTTGCGGGCCGAGGGCCGCAGCCCCTACTGGCCCCGTGCGTGGGCCACCATCCTCTAGCCAGGGGGAATAGACCCCATTCCACCGGTCCCGGTGGGTGCAAGCAAATGCGGCTGCTGGGGAGGCGCAGCCGCGGTCTTCCGACCCAGATTGCGCCTCCGAACCGCACGAGCCGCGCTCGCAGCCGCCTTCTTCTTCGCGGGCCTCTCAGCCAATCGATGGGAAGCCGAAAACGAGAGAATTCAGCAGCCAAAAGGCTTCCCGGTAAAAGCCAAAAGCGACGGAGGTAAGAGGGAAAAACTTCTCCGCTCCGTCGCTTCGCAAAATGGCAGCTCGGCTGCCTCATGGCCACCCCTTTTATAAGGGAGCTGGCCACGCCCTTAACTACCCGGATGCCTTCGTCCGATGAGGGGGGGCGCAAAGAGCGCGGCTGCCATTTTGGCGCCGCGCTTGCATTCTTCTTCCATACCTTACTCTGTAACATTTGGACTTCCTATCCATACAGTTAAGTCGCCTGGATTTTCTGGTGCTTATTGGTAATGTCAATGACGTATTACATTTATCTTCCACCGCTCAGGTGCATGCAAAGGCACGCACAATTTGAATATTTTCTCTGTCTGATTTTTCCCATCATTCCCAAGCAACTTTACAGCCACCGGGATAAAGTTGTTTGACCTATTTTAGCTGATATCTTTCTTCCAGTTTTGGCAGGGTTACAACCTGTGTTATAACTGTCTGGCCAGGTTAGCCTGCTATTGTAATAGAGTAGACCATACAGCCAGCAACTCAGTGCCGAGTGTCAGGCGGTGCTTAATTAACCTGACAATATTGAGGACTAATGTCCTCAGGTGCCAAAGTCCACAGGGGAAGGATGATGGTCCCCAAGTGGAGTAAATCCCACTTGAATCCATCTCGATGGAGGGCAGCAGCTCTATTAACACTGGCCTGGGGCTGAGGAGGACTTTGTGTGCCTAAAGGGCTCAGGACTAGAAAGTGGCTCATGGAACTGGACCAGTGGTACAGGGGTCATGCTGCGAAGCGGAAGATAGATGAAGGGCCACTGCATTATATTCTCATGGTATGGGTACACAGAAAGAGCCTCCTCAATGATTGTGTTGTTTTTGAACCACAATCGGGTGTAACCTGGTAACAGTAACCTTGTGTTGCTGACTAATCTTTCTCACACTAGGTCAAAAGGAACTGCAGAATGGACTCACCAAAAAGTGGCTTCATTTTGGCAGTTTCATGTCTGGCCTAGACAGGAAAGAAGAGCCTGTATTGTGGTTTTTTTTTAGGAAGAAATAAACTTTCCCCTGTTGTTCCTGTAAGATCTTTCTTTTTCAAGATGGAAAGTACAGTGTCTGTTCTTTCTGGATCATGTTTGCCTTTTCTTGGTAGCCATACATCTTTTCCTAATGCCAGGTCCAGTTGTCCAACTTTCAGTGCCCAAGAGACCATTGAGATACCTGAACAAGTGACTAAGAGACTCTTGGATAATGAATGGCATCATTTTACAGTGATGTTCTGGTAAGACATCAAATTAAGACAAATCCTTCCTGTTGATTTCAGTAGGAAGAAAAAACTGTACACCATTTCCATACTTGTGTAGTTTTATTCCCTTTCAGAAGGAAAGTGATCTAGCTAAAGACTTTTGATTGAAATAATTTTTTCTCAACTCAGGATGACAGCTATATCAGTAAGCTGGTTGACGTTATGCTTTGCCCATTTGCTATGCTTTACACAACAACTGAATAGTCTTAGAATATATAAGTTTAGAACTATAGAGCTGGAAAGTACCCTATGATTCATCAAGTCCAGCCCCTATCAAGGAGGTGAGGAACTTCCAGCCTCTGATTCTGCAGAGATACCTAAACCACTTCAGGAGAAGATGCTGCTTTAACTCAACTATCAAAACATTGCTCCCAGCAAATATAAAGGTTGTTGCTATATGATAAATAATTCAGTTATCTCTCTTTCAGATTTATTTATACTAACTAGTAATTGGCGTCGGCGGCTACTCATATCTGAGCATACATCTTTACTGGAAGTCATTCTTAGAGTTGATGGGAGTGTCTCTGGTGACTCAATAAACTGATCCTGGAAAGAAACATGCAACCACACACATTGCACTGAATAGATGGTGTAGAGAGCATGGTTGAGTTTGACAAAGCTTTCATGTTTGCCACTTAGACTCTTCATGTCTGCAGCGTTCTCCTTCAAAATGATCGGTAGCAGCAGAGATGGTTTGGCACCAAAGTGGGCGATCTAAAGCCGCTGCCTCCCAGGTTTGTGGGTTTATACCTGACACCTTCATGGTTACTAACTAGTAGAAAAGAGATGAAAGAATGGCAAGAGAAATAAGATCAAATGAACATAATGGCTCCATGCTGGGATTTGCAACAGACCCTCTGATCTTATCCACACCGAAAGAAAGTGTCTATAAACTGTAGCCAACCCAACTCATCTTATGACCTTTCAGTTACACTCCATCTCGATCCTTCTTTAGGTCCTTGACGATATTTATTCATTTGTAGTACTCTGTGAAAACTCTCCTTCCTAAGAATAAGGAAACAAAAAGAGTAAGGTCAAGTCATACCATGAATGGTAGAAGCAGGACATTTTGTTATTCTCTCCCCTAGACATAGGAGAAATGCCCTATTAGTTTCCAAAGACAATCTTTGGGAAATGGCTGAGGGAGGGACTTCAAAAAAGCAATGGGCTCAGTTATTTCTTATTGTTTCTTACCTGGGCAAAGTAAGGAACTTGCACTTCTACACTTTCTATTCATTTTCTCTGCCCCTGCTCTTTCTGTTCCCTGCTTTGAAACCAGGAGTGCCAAAAGATTTTGATGAGCTTCAACGGCTTTGCAGCAAGAAAGGCAAGGAAAGGTCCTTTCTAAGGTGGAGTGCAAACTCTTCATTATGTCATGAATCCGGGGGAGAAGGAGGCAGATCTCAAGATGTACCAGAGGGTCTCCAGACTTGAGATACCCAAGCGGGGCGAGCCATCTTGGTTCTGCGGCCCGCCTACCTTGAGAACACTCTCCCTCGGTCCACAGATGCTCAAATGGGGAAAGACGGCACTTCTGCTCTTTAGGCAGGAAAGTGGTAGCGAGGCTTAATAAACAGTCCTATTATATTGCCACCTTCCCACATTCACACACACAGAGCGGCTTGACCCTGTGAAACTGGATGGTTTGAAAATAACTTTTACCTTCTCATTCTGGGATGAGCTGGTTGATAATTTTCTCAGGTCAAAGATTGAATCAAGAGTTACTCCCTTCTTGAATCACTGTGGCAACCTTATCTCTCCCAAGTAAGATGTCTCTTTGAGAAAGGTTAATCCTTTCCGCTCTGCAAAATTACCCTTCTTCTTCCAGATGATGTTGCTGTATTTTCCAAGATTTTATTGAAGAATAATAATAGTGCAAAAATATGCAGGATACATATCAAATAAATAATCTATTCTATTCTAATTTAACAAACTAAGAAACTAAGAAAATAACTAACTTCACTAAGAAAGCATTTCTTCTGTATGGGCTTAAAACCCCCCATCAGGATAACTTCCCTATGAGTCCATGATGCTGGTTCAAAAGAACATGGGCTATCACCCCCTTCCAAAAGGTCACTTCTGAACTCCCAAAATCTGCACTTTAAATACTCCTTCTGGATCTTCCAGAATATTAAAATCTGAGATTACCTCATTGTTTTGACTAGCTGTTGTTTACTCAAACAGGTGTTCATGATGTAACTAAAATTCCCCAGACATGATTTGACATCACCTACATTCCTAAATGTCTGGGCAGGTGTGCAGGTGTTTGTTTATCATAGAAGTTAATATCTCATTATCCACTTCTCATATGAATGTAAACTTTCCCTCTTTCTCAGGTGATGTGTTATTGACCTGTTGTGACCCTTGGGAATCCCCTTTTGTTATGGAAGTGGGACTTCCCTAACAGGTGTCTGGTGACTGGCATTGCTACTTAGCAACCTAAATGCTTAGTGATGTGTTAATGTGTGGAATGTCTGGAATGTGTTGATTAGAATGTACCAGCCTTCAGTGTGCTTCCCATATGAATTAGCTATTCTTAACCTACAAAGAATATACAGTAGTCTATGAACCTTAAAACTACATTTATTAAGTGTGAAATTAAAATATGAATTCACCCCTTGTGATTATCATGACATATTAGTCTGAAATTTTCTTTCTCTTCCTCACTTCTTCTCTCTTCACAAGAGGAATCTGAGGGTGTGATGGTGCTCCCCTTAATGCCTTTTGGTTCTTTGCTCTGTGGTTGCCTTGAAAATGTACAAATGCCCTGAATTGACTACCTTTCACACTTTTGTACAAACACAGGACAAGGAGTTGGCTCACCAAATCCTCATCGAGTCAACAGGCTTACTTTAATTATGACTCTGGTACTTGTTGCTGAAACAGGATTTAATGCAAGCAGACAAACATTTACATTTCATCTGTCACTCAAAACTTCAGTAAAACAATGAAGTAATGCCTCCCCTGATATATCTGATGAAATACATTAGGAGATGGCACCAGCAGTTTTTTTTTTAAAAAATGTTCCTCGACCCTCTAAAATGGCCCAGACATTTTTTGTATTTGAGGTTGACTACTGAGTGTAGGTGATAGACCTCAGGAACAGCGGAGAGGGACCATGTGGCACAAATAGTTGCACAGAGGAACAGATACACGAGGGCCATTACTTGAGATAAAAGTTCAATTCAGTTAAAAGATTATATATACCAGTGATGGTGAACCTTTTAGAGACCGAGTGCTCAAACTCAACAGACTACCATCCATGTGGCAGATGGGCAGAGTGAACTCTGTGCAGGGGGGAGGGAGGGAGAAAACACTCCCATAGGGCTGCAGGGCAGAGGGGCAGGGTGAACTCTGTGCTGGGGTGAGAACATGCATACACACAGAGAGGGTTCTGTGTGCCCCCCTCTGGCATGCGTGCCATAGGTTCACCACCACTGATATATACTTTGCGACTGAGCTGTAGTATATGGAACATGGAACAAATTAATAGCAATATAGATGCAAAAGCTAGCAATGTTGTACTTTGGATTTTTTTCTTAACAATTACTGACTTAAAAAAAGTTTTGTGTTTTGCTAAAGACTTTACTGGGCAGATAACACAATTTCCAGTGCAAAGAAGTTCTATTAAGACCAACTTTGTATAGGCTTCTCCTAGTTTGTTCCCCTGTACTTGTAGGTTGTTGACCTCCTTTAGCCCTAGAAATGTGGGGAAATGTGGGGAAGCTGGATTTTCTGTCTCTTTCATCAAGCATCCATCTGCATTATGATAACCTATATTTTCTGTTATGGAATAAGAAGATATCCACTGTCTGATGGAAAAATGTCACAAGAGATATGTTAAGCTGATGACATCAGCAGACTGTGACTAAGGATGATAGATGATTTTGCATATGTCTCCTAAGGAACAATATCTTCTTAGCACTGATGCTAATATCCAGTAGCACTTCACACTACAGGCAATGAAAGAGAGTTTCCTTACATTAATATATTGTATGTCGTTAGTGATAATGCAGAATGAGGCAAAATAACAAGAAGAAAGGCATATTTAGAGTTTAGAATCTGTGTAGTCTAGCTGAGAGAAGATCCAGTGCAATGGTAGAAACTGAAGTGTGCAAGAAAGTGCTTTGTTATTCACTAATCTGTCTATTTGCATGACTGAAGCCCTCATTTGCTGTTATTCATTCTTAGCAATCAGACCCACTTTGTTATTAAATCAACATTGTTTCATTTGTTTCCATTGTTACCCATGATTGTTTCCATGATTTTCCTGTCTGTCTGTCTGTCCTGGAATTCGACATTCATCATCATCATCATCATCATTGGTTTATTTGTACCCTGCTTCCCTCAGCCTGAAGGCGACTCGAAGCGGCAGAACAACAATATCACAACAACAATAGCATGACAATATCAAAACAACAATAGCACAGCAGTAATATAAGTACACAAATACAAAATAGCGGTACAATAATCAACAATATAAAGAATACAAATAACACTCTTAACTAGAGCCAGGCTCAACGAACGCGTTGGAGCCCAGGTCCACATCCTCTTCACTCCCTCGTGGGTGGTGCCGGCGTCTGGCTTTTGAGTCCTTGCCCCTGGGAGCCCAGGTGTTCATCACTCCCCTGCGGCCAATGCTGGACTGGAGAGAGGACTTGGGTGGGCGGCACTGGCATCCAGCTTTTGAGCCCTTGCTGCCGGGAGCGCAGGTGTTCGTCACTCCCCCGCAGCCAATGCTGGACTGGGGGAGAGGGCTAGGGCAGGCAGTGCTAGTGTCCGGCTTTTGAGTCCTCACCGCCAGGAGCCCAGGTGTTCATCACTCCCCCAAGGTCAGTGCCGGACCGGGGGAGAGAGCTCTGGCATCCAGCGCTGGCATCCGGCTTTTGAGTCCTGGCTGCCAGGAGACCAGGTGTTCGTCACTCCCCCGCGGCCAATGCCGGACATTCAAGACAGGTGTTGGATGATTTACTGTACTTGTAGTCATAACAGGATGAAGACTGTGGCAGCTGAACTAATTTGATGGGCACTGTATGCTGTGCTGTAATTGGTTGAAACACTGGAGAAGGAGGATGAGTGAGAAAAACATTTTTTTATATGGGAAGAAGAAGGGGGAGAAGAATTTTGCCTTGCTTTTGAATTGCTTGCATTGAGGGGAGCTTGTGAGTAAAAGTTAGCAAGATGTAGTCATTAAGTTAATAGGCCAGGCTAGGCCAGGCAAGCAGCTAGTAATGCTTTTATTGTTTTAATATTGGAATGGTATCATCAGCAACCATGTTCCTTTGTTTTTATATTTTGAAACTGCATAACTTAGCACTAAATAAATATGATTGTATTCAGAACTGTTGTCTCTGGTCCTTATAGAGCTAAGCTGGTTGGAGGAGGTCTGGTGTCTTGGCAACACTACTTTAAGTCAATTCAGACTGCATGTCCTACCTGGTCTAGCTGGTTTGTAAACACAAATAGTTAGTGGGTGAAACCTATAACAGTTTCTCTAGCCTAAAGATGGGCCATTGGTAATCTGAAGCAGCACTCTGTGTGTGTGTGTGTGTGTGTGTGTGTGTGCGTGCGTGCGTGCGTGCGTGCGTGCGCGTGTGCGTGTGCGTGTGTGTGCACGCACTTCACGGAGGGATACAGGTCGCTGAAGGTGGACTGAATTATGTGATAGAGTGGGGTAAAGATAATGGGTCTGAGACCTGTTCACCCTTACACATTGGAACAAAGGTTTGCAATGCCTTATAATAATCTTAGTTTCCTAGAGCTGTATCATTGAGCCCAGCCCCCATCAAAAAGGTGCAGTGGGGAATCAAACTCCCAACCATACGTAAACCACAGAGCTAAGCAGAAAGCTATACCAAATCTATTAGTTGTGAAACTAATGACTATGCCACAAAATACACTATAATTTACTCTTCTTAAAAAGGTGAAGTTGGAGTACTTTTTGCTACCCCCAGTGACACAAAGATAGGTTAAAATACCTCAAGAACTTTTTTCTTGCTTGCAAAGTAAAGACATCTAAACCGGAACCAGTGGTTGCAACGATGGCTGCTGTTGGAAAACCAGATTGGAGTGATTGGGCTTAATGAGAACACATATTACAAGTTACAACCATAATTGAGACTACACATCAAAATATAGCAGAGCCAATTGCTCTAATAGCCATACTCTAAATTTAGGAACAGGAGCAGTGTATTTCTGAGACAGATGTTTAATTCCCAAGTAATATTGTTAGTAGGCAAAAATGACTATAATTTCCAAAGTCGGCAATGGAGATAAATCAGAAATGGTGACCTAAATTAATTAATATTTTTATTAAAATACTTGGCAATGTAAACTGAAATGTAAAGAACAGACAAGATTTATAATAGCAGGTACAGTACTGTAGTTTTACATCAATAGCACTTTTGTTCATTAAATGTCTCTTTATAAAATTTCACCTGCAAATCTTTGAATGTGCATTCCAGTTTAAAGATATGACATGCCTTACACTCTAAAAATATCATTTAATTACAGTATTTAGATGACACAATAGGTTTGTGACAAAATATTTGCTATATGAGATGTAGTTTGAAGAGCAAATATATGAGTTAGGCATACAAGCAACTCTTGAGAGAAACATTTTAGTAGCTCAACGCTAAGGTATGTACCAATTGGAGAATCCCCTCAGTCACATGAAATGTTCTCTTTGCTTCACTGTGAGCTACTCTGATTTCTAGTTATTAGATCTACACTTCAACTCAGAGACAAAGGATGGCTTGGGATACTGCTGTTAGCTATTTTTCTAATGCTGCTAACTCATTAACACAGTTACAATGCAATAGGCATTAATTTAGCACACTTCACCCTTTCCTACAGTCCTCCTCCCCCGTAGCTCTTGCTCTATAAATGAAAACAGAAATCATTCCAGGAATTCTAGAAGTTACAAAACAAATTCTTGTATTTGGACAGAAAATTTTTTACTGCCGTTTCAGGAGTCAAATGTACATTTACTAGCATTAGGGTTCCTGTGTGTTGTGGAAGGACGTAAGGTGCATGTTATAAACTGCTGTAATGCAGTCAAAAATTGTGAGTTCAATCCAGACAGTGGATCAAGGTTTACTCAGTCTTTCATTCTTCTGAGGTCGGTAACATGAGTACCCAGCATATTTGGGGCAAAATTCTAATAAACTTGTAAACCACCCAGAGAGTACACTAAGCACTATGGGGTGATATATAAGTGTAATTGCTAATGTATCTTTACAGCTTAGCTCCACATCATTTTTAGTTGTTACTTAATTTGCAGGTCAGTCCTATAGTCCCTGAAAGATACCTGCTTCTTGCTAGTACAGAGGTACACTCATTTACTGTACAAGCAGGAAGAAACACATTGCAGATTTCTCTGGATGGCAGTAAGCTGTCTGTTTTGTTGCTACCCCTGCAGCAAGAATAATGGTGGAAGGGGAAAAACCCAGAGGGAAGCCAGAGAAAAATCCAAACAACTTTGCTTCCCACGTCTAAAGCTACCAGAATACACTCCTAGAAGGGGAGATATCACCACTGGAGCTGAAGTTGATCCAGTGGAAAGAAAAATTTCAAAAGGAAAGATCGAATTTTTAAAAAGGGAGGAGTTCCCCCACTTTCTCTTAGATGTCATAGTCTGGCATGGCTTAGAAATTGTAATTATTCCACCATGGATTCTTCCTCTCTCCCATACCCATTGGATTGCTTTCTCTAAGCCAGGGGTTCCCAATCTTTTTTTACACCACAGACCGGTTTCATACTAAACAATTTTTCCACAGACTGGGCAGACCCAGCGGAGCACGTTGAGGGCAGAAGGCTGCCATTGGGGCTCCCAGTGCCACCCACCCCCACAGCCCAGTTCAGGACAGCCCCTGGCCTGGTACCAGTCCATGGCCCAGTGGTTGGGGACCCCTGCTTTAAGCTATGACAAGGTCAAATAGTCCTATTGTATACTATCTGCTCATAAATATCCCGCCAGAACACCTGGATATTAAAACACTGGGTCTTATTCTTCTGATGAAAGATTTGCTTATAAAAATCAGTTTGTTACTTGGTCTGTTACAAACAACGTGATCTATAAATCAAACATGAATAAATGAACTTGGCTTAAGGAGTTCAGGACAATCTCTTCACAATGAGGGTAGTCTAGGTAGAAAGATACTAATTAATGTTTCATTCTCAATGGCAATTACAGTGTTGAGACATATAGGAACAGTATGCCAATGTAGGCAAAAGTACTTTTATGCTTCCCTTTCCCATGTTCTCAAATTGATAACAATATACTGTACCACAATCACTCAGACACAATTGGCCCATTTTGTTTTGCATAATTAGTACCAATGAATTTACCCACCCTTAAAAGAGTTATACTCATTTGGATAAAGGCATGCAGTTCAAGTAGTGACATATCAAGGTTCCAGATTAAACTGGATTCAGAAAGGGAAACAACACTAATCTGCAAAGCAAAGCAATTAATATTTTCAAGACCAATGGCCAGTATCTAATTTGTATCATTTTGACACTGTGATCAAAGCCAGCTATTCAATTTCTGTAAAGCATCTTCTTAGCAGGAGAAAAATAGAGGGAAAATAGATTCTTGAACTTGCTAATATCATGCTCTCTTCAGTTAAATAACTTTGGGAAATCAGTGAACCAATAAGACTAGGCTAAAAGGCTTTAAAAGCTTCAATAAAAATTCCCAACCATCAGACACATTTAAATAAATCTAAAGAAAGCTTGCCCTAAATGTTTTATTTATACAAAAACTATAATATAGCATATCTTTGGTAAGCCAGTTCAACTAAGATAAGCATGGCAAACCATAGACCAGTTACAACCGGGGGGGGGGGGAGTGACAGAACCTTATGGATTCTGCATAGGGTAAGGTTGGAGGTAGACACCTTTGACATATAAAAAGCCAGATTCCTTAACAGGATTCTGAAGCTTCTGTATGCATTGTTGATTATAGTTCATTCCTGATCTGTTGAGCTGGTGATCATCAAATATGATGCCAACCCTGGAGTCTTACCCCATATGATCAGGCACAATTAAAAGTCTTCCATTAGAAGTGTTACAGATAATCTATTAATTACATTTTTTTGAAATTGTAATTTCATCAAGATTGACTTGCTCTTAATAATTTCGTGTTAGAAATTATTCTGGGTTGCAAGGATTTTTTTGCATTAGGAACTCCACTCAGGAGACACCTGAATGAGGCTCATTTCATGTCCCCAAGATCTTTTCCCACCGAAGTGATCCCGATTTATTTACTTGCAATTTCTTGCTTTCGATCTGCTAGGTTGGCAGGTGCTGGGACAGAGACAGGCGTTCAATCCTTCGTGCAGTACCCGAGTATCAAACTGCCAACTTGCCAGCCTTCCAGCTAACAAGATGAGCTTTTTAACCACTGAGCCACTGCAGTTCCTTGTTATTGATACTATCAATTCTGTATCAGTATCAGAGCTTGTGCTAAATCATATAAAAATACATGTGCAAGAAAAAGGCACTGAAATTTGGTTTTAATGCCTTTTTTTATGCAAACATTGTTCTGTCAATACATCCTTACTTATTTTCTTTGTCCATGGAAAAGTTTACAGCCATTGAAACAGTTCAATGTGCATGTCGTTCCCAAAGGCTATTCTTATCTTTTAGACAGTCTACCACTTTTTTGTCAAATAAGCTGCCTTTTTATGATTTAGGTCTCCCACAGGCAGCTGTAGTCACATAGTCTTACATTCCAGTCACTCCTAGCCTGATGTAGAAGTGAAAAAAAAAGGAAAGACCCAAATGCAGCCAGAAACTGGTTGGAATCTACTGGGACACAGTTACTGGAATACAATGTGATCTTATCAGATTAAATGTCACCTATGTTATATTATCATCCTTGTCTTGAAACAAAATCTATGCACATTAATATGTAACATGATTTGTTTAAAGAATTATCCTAAAACAATTTATGATGCTGGAAACACAAGCATAAAAGAACACTGATGAGACATGTTAATATAACATGAAACAGTGAGTTTGCAAGGACACACTTATTTATAAAGCAAGACTTATTTCAACAGAGAACTGGAATAATAATATTCATGCATTTTCCACCTATATCAATAATAATTTGTGTTTCATTTTGATACCAGGAATTAGCTCATCCTCAAACAGAATAAACAGAAGATGATTTTGGACTACAATGTTTACTTCAAATATCCAAAGTAAAAATAATTGTTTATGTAGAGTAGATTAAGAAATCTAGCCCTACCGTTCGTGCTCCCCAAACCCAAATGTTTGAGAAGCAAAGTTGACAAAAAATTACACTATCCAGTTGGTAAAATTTGATGGTCACTGGCGGGGCTCCTGGGGCAACTGGCGGGGCTTGAAAAATGCTGCCACCAGAGCCGCCCCCCACTGGACTGCCTCTGAGGCCTGTCGGTCCATTCCCTTGCCCAGTTGGGGCTGGAGGGAAGGAGGAACACCTGGGGCGACTGGTGGGGCTTGAAAAATGCCACCACCAGAGCCCCCACCCACTGGACTGCCTCTGAGCCCCATCGGTCCGTTCCCTCACCCACTTGGGGCTGGAGGGAAGGAGGAACAGCTGGGGTGACTGGTGGGGCTTGAAAAACTCCACCACCAGAGCAGCAAACCCTCCCGACAGACTGCCTCTGAGCCCCGTCAGTCCATTCCCTCACCCAGTTGGGGCTGGAGGGAAGGAGGGAAACCTGGGGTGACCGGTGGGGCTTGAAAAATGTCGCCACCAGAGCCACCCCCTGCCGGACTGCCTCTGAGCCTCGTCGGTCCATTCCCTCACCCAGTTGGGGCTGGAAGGAAGGAGGAACACCTGGGGTGACCGGCGGGGCTTGAAAACCACTGCCGCCAGAGTGCACCCCCTGCCAGACTGCTTCCGAGCCCCACTGGTCCATTCCCTCACCCAGTCAGGGCTGGAGGGAAGGAGGAACACCTGGGGCGACTGGTGGGGCTTGAAAAAACACTGACGCTGAAGTCCAGAGCTCCTCCCCACGGTCTGGCAAACCATGAGGAGTGGAGCACCTGTTCCGCCCCTGCGGGGGATAAAAAGACCTGTTGCGGCTGCTGCCACCGCCGCCGAAGCCCGGAGCTTCTTTTTTTCCGGTCTGCTGAGAATGTCGAGTCCTGGCATCTGTATGGACTGCAGGGATGCAATTTTGTCATGGGACTGGGATATTGTGCTGCTTTTGTAGTAGATTGCATATTGTACTATTGAATATTAATTCTGTGCTACTCTGTGCTATGTTGCTTTGTTAGTTTGAATTTTTTGGATATTGCCTTTTGTAAATGTGTTTTACTGTTTGAACCCATGTTACGTTTTATGATCTGTAACTGTAACTCTATTTTTATTATTGTATTTTGAATGTTGTATGCCGTTTTGGGTCACCCATCGGGTCAAAGAAAGCGGGATATAAAATTATTATTATTATTATTATTATTATTATTATTATTATTATTATTATTATTATTATTATTATTATTATTATTATTATTATTATTATTATTATTATTATTATTATTATTATTATTATTATTATTATTATTATTATTATTATTATTATTATTATTGAGTAGGCAATTTCATGAAGTCAAAGTAACAAAGTTTCACATTGGACTTTCCCATTTCATGCTAATACTGAGTATGATTTGGAATAATTTGGTGAAAATGCCTATGAATGTATTTAAAACACTGCTCCACATCTAAAACCATTTAAAGCACTTTATCTTTCATTTAGACAAGAAACAAAAGAAAACAAAAGTAAAAAAATAAAGACAAATGCATTGTGGCACCTTGTCTTTATTTTTACTTGTTTTTACTTTTGTTCTGTTTTATTTCTTGATCATCTCTGTACAGACTAACACAGCTATCACTTTGAAATCTTTCATTTAGTCATCTTGCCAGGTCAGCAGTAGTTCCAGATTCGGTTCCTCTCCATTTAAAAATGACACTTGGGAAATAGTGGTGTTTATCTTTATAGAGTGTTAAAAATATGTATTACTGACCTGCAAGCAAATCCCTGTTGTATAATAAATAATGTAATTACAATTATGTCATAATTTATTGAAGGACTTTAGTACTGATTCATGATTTAACTGAATGCTGGCAGCACAGGCTGCAAATTATTATCTCTTTTTTAAAAATAGATTGAGTGGGGTACCTGACCTTTAGTTGATTACATGGAAGTTGCTTTTTGTTCCAGTAAGGCTTGAGAAACACAATGAAACAAACAATCACATGAGAGGAAACAAACATAAGAAATACATGCACACACATGCATACACAGTTTGAAAATTACTTCTTGTCAAGTAGAATTCGAGCACCTTGCTTTCCTTCAGGAAATAGGCACTTGGGACATTCTTTAGGCTAAAACATTGTTATGTCTCCTCTTTTTGCCTTGTGCTGCTCTGACAAATGAGCAGAAAACATTTCCAAGTACATATTTTATGATCGATCACAGGTGCCAATAGATTTCACATGGCCCTCTGTCAAGGGCATAAAGTGCAAAATCGTCACAATATTCGAGGTTGAGTGACAAAACTATTGTTTTGGTGTCTTGATCTTCTGCTTCAAAGCTTTTGTCTGCCCAGTCTTCCCTTTGTGTTCTGGAGCTGGAGTAACAGGATGTTGTGATTTGTAGTCATTGTGTCCATTTACAAACACACACTGATAGTAGCGGACAGCAGCTGAAAGGAAAGGAATGAAAGGAACAATGAAATAGTTAGCTGTAGTCACAGTTTCATTACTTTAGAAATCATCAAATCCACCAAATAATAAATTGTCAATTCGTTTTTATATATATACTAGCATATTTGTGCCCAGCCAGCCGGGCAGTTTTCATGTGTGTGTTGGTGGCTAGGGGTGGTTTTGGGTGTGCACAACCACCACCACCACATAAAATACCTCCCCAATCACCAACACACACATTGAAAATTCCTGGCAAGGCAGGAGTTGTGTGTGTGTGTGTGTTGTGTGTGTTGTGTGTGTATTGTGCGTGTGTGTGTGTGAGAGAGAGAGAGAGTGAGAGAGAGAAAGAGAGAGTGACAGTTAGATTAAACCACCAGAGGGGGTTAGTAGGTTAGATAGAGCGAGGGAGGAGACAGAGGAGACAGGAGAGGAGGGCGGAGGCTACCTGCTGAGGCTGCGTGCAGGTAAGTTGGGACAGGGAGGGAAGATTTGTCTGCCAGTGGGTGGTTGGGGTGATTTTGGGGTGTGTGTGAACCCCCCCAACCCCCCACTCTAACCACCAACACACAGATAATAATTGGCCAGCAAGGCAGGGGTGGTGTGTGTGTGTGTGAGAGAGAGAGAGGGGGGGGGAGAGAGAGAGAACAACACCCCTGCCTTGAGGTGGGTTAGGGAATGTGGGTGGGGCAAGGTGGTGGGGTGGGTGGGCGGCATGGGTGCCTGGCCCATGCTTCCCTCCCCCTAACCTCCACCTCATGTACCCTTCTTTGTTGGTTGGGTTTTTTCCCCCACCACGTCCTTCTTTGTTGGGAGGCACACTGGCATCTCCTTTGTCTCTACGGGCGTTGAGGGCACATCTTCCGCTGGGACACAATACAGGCTGGTGCGCCTCCCTCTGCAGAAGGGCGCACTGGGGGAAAAGACCCAGGAGGCAAAGAAGGGTATGTGAGGTGGGGGCAAGGTGGTGGGGTGGATGGGCGGCATTCCTCGCCCCACTTACCTTTTGCTGGTTGGCGTATTTTTTTTAAGTCAGCGCGCCGTGCTTTTCCAGTCTCCTCTGCACTCGCATCCCTCAGCCTGATTGGCTGAGGGGTTGCACAACACAGAGGACTCTAGGAGTCGTAGTTTTGTTTTTTTGGTCATGTTCGTGGAGCAGTTGCCCCACTGGTGACTTCCAGAACCTTGCGGCGATAGCCAGGCGGGGTTAAAATAAGTGCAGGCGGCTCAGTTTGGGATGGTTGGGCCGGGTGCGGGAGCCTTTGTGACATTCCAACGGTTAACGTCCCTCTTTATAGGTAAATATATAAAGTTCAGATTGTTCCATATCAGGTTGAGACCCTGCATTGTGTTTATTAAATGTCAGCATTTATGTTTTCTTTTGGACTTGCCTGGGGATGGGGTGAATGGAGTAGGGTATTGTTGAACCGCTGCTATTCCGTTCTCTCTATTGTTTGTTGTACTCAATTTTGCATTTAATCTGTATATTGAATTTATGACTTCTGTTACGCTGTATTTTTGAATATTGTATTCTTATGATTGTATTTTGTTGCTTGTAGCTGCTTTGAATCACCCATTGGGCTGAGAAAAGCGGGATATATATTAAACTATTATTATTATTATTATTATTATTATTATTATTATTATTATTATTATTATTATTATTATTATTATTATTATTATTATTATTATTATTATTATTATTATTATTATTATTATTATTATTATTATTATTATTATTATTATTATTATTATTATTATTATTAGGCTCTATCTTTCTTTCTTTTTTTAAATGACCAGGAAATGACATGGTGTTTTAATTTCTTAAGCTTCAAATTGATTCTTATTTCTGTTCTTAGAAATAATATGCAAGAAGCAAATATGTCAATTACAATCTCATATTTCTCTTTCTTAGTTATGCTTATTTCTGAATAGCTCTCTAGGAAAAAAAGGATGTAAAAACAGAAAATTAAAGCATGATTTGCATTTCCAGTTATTTTCCTGAATATGGAAAAAAAACGTTGGATATTTAATCAAGCTTGGGCTTGTCTTCACTATGGCCATTCTGGGATTGTTCTGGGTCATTCTGCTCTTTTTTTTTGTAGCAGATATAAATACATTATCTCTTCCTGCCGTAATTCTCCAACTTTATTAATTTTTTCCTGTAATGATTTCTATTTTTTTGTTTTCATTTTTGTGCTGCTGTGATAAACCAGATATTTGAAAAAATGTGGGGCAGCAGTAACACATGGAAGGATGGTAACTGACCAGCAGATAAACATCCACAGAAAAATGACACCTTTCCACAAAGTGTACAGATCAGCATATCTCTATGCAATACCTAGGTCCATGTGAGCAGATCTTGTATTGGAGCAGTTCAAAGCAAAGCAAAATAAATGAAAAACCTT
Source organism: Bradypodion pumilum (assembly GCA_035047305.1). Classification (NCBI taxonomy): domain Eukaryota; kingdom Metazoa; phylum Chordata; class Lepidosauria; order Squamata; family Chamaeleonidae; genus Bradypodion; species Bradypodion pumilum. The sequence continues at coordinate 125,738,235 of JAWDJD010000001.1, read as the reverse complement.
TAAAAATTTAATTTTTTCCCTGTCTTGCTTTGACTGTGCTGACACTAGTTTCAATGATGTGAAAACCAGAATGCAGTATCTTTTTGCTACTGCCAGCTGTGGGAAGCTGTATTGATTTGCATGCTTATCTGTCATTCTGATTGATCACACTCTGTGCCTCTGTATTTGGTGTACATAAGCTCATGCCTTGAAGTTTCACTCCTATGTCTGATGAAGTGGACTTGATCCACGAAAGCTCCCATTAAAAATATAGCAGTTAGTCTTTAAAGTGATGCAGTGTTTTTGTTTTGTTTTGCTTTCTTGTTTTCTGATTCTGAACAACCATTCAGTGTATATGGACCCACAATTGTTTTTGTTACCAGTTTGTATCGGGACACAGATTCTTTTATGTGTGAAGGTTATTATGATTTTTCACCATTAAAAAACCACAGTGTAGTTGCAGGCTACAGCATCATCCAATGTCCATAACTAGATGTGCACATCCTTTACATGTAAACAAATAATCCTGTAAACCAGGGGTTCCCAATCTTTTCAAGCGGGGGGCCAGGTCACGCTCTCTCAGACAGCTTTGAGGACCGGACAGCCATTTTGCCCTGCCTGCACAATGGGGAAGGCCATTTTTTCCCAACAGCTTCAAAGGAGTGGCCATTTTGTTTCTCTAATGCCCCTGGAGAGGTGGGAGGGGCACATGAAATGGTGCCAGGGGCCTTCGGTTGGGACTCCTGCTGTAAACCTTCAGTTAACAATCTACAATGGCAACAGTTAGATGGGCCTTATACTGGAGCTATTCTCCTTTAGGGCAATTAGTACAATTAGTCCCTTTTGCTGACTTTCCCTCATGAGATTCATATGTCATGCCTATGTTTTACACTGGGCTACACAGACCCATGTTTTTATGCACTCGCACAAACGCATACAGAGATTCAATTAATGCCACACAGAAATACATTTGTGATTTTCCCTGACAGGAAAAAGGAAGCCTGTTTACCAGCTGTGCACAAAGCACATTATCAAAGCAGCCCTGGGCCTTCAATAAATCAACTAAATACTTGATCTCATATGGGAAATCTTTTTTCTTGCATTGATGTTTGATGTTAGTCTTCATTCTGGATGATCCAAAGTAGTTTGTAGGTGCCTATCAAAGAATGCTAAAACAACCGCCACCCATGATTCTTGCCTTGAATAATTGTCACTATTTTTTATAATTAGAGGTATTTCAATATATAAATAAGTAGAGTCCTATCATGAGCAAAATGTATACTCAGTTATGCTTTGAGTGTCAGTAACAGTTCATGAGACAGACATCTGTCATTAAAACAAAACTGTTGGGAGGTTGGACAGTGAAGAGTTGGCTTCAGAAAGAGTCTATTTTTAAAATAAATTATCATTTTTGTGTCTCTGAGATAGAGAGAGATTGAGAGAGAGAGAGAGAAAGAAAGAAAGAGAGAGAGAGAGAAATCCACTTATGGCAGAAAGAAATCCCTGGTCCCTCCAGTCCAGTTAAGAATAGGCAGCAGGAACATCTCTGCCAACTATTTTAGTTCTCTTGAGCTCTTCAAATGGTATATGGAAGATGCTATTGCAGAAAGAAGAAAGGTATAGGAACAAAAGGGAGGTCTTGGGAATGGAAATAAAACCTGGAAAATCAGGATTACCCTATTTTAAAATGCTGGGGGGGGGGGGGTTGGAGAGGATGCCATTATGCTTGTAACAAAAAAGAAAGGCAAACAATGTTCCACTCAATATGCTACATACAGAAGAAGCCATCCATTTTGAGAAGGCCCTCCCTGTCTTTACTGTTCAGAATATGCAATGAAAGAAACCCAGGGTATACACACTCACTCTGTCACACACACCTCTCTAATAGAAACTGATGGTTTGTAATTGAAGCACAGTATCATATGACGTCATGCTGGAAGGGATTTGTGGGTTGCCCGTGGGAATAATTGGCAATTAAACCTCTACCCAGGGGTTCACTCGGAGGCAACAGACCTGGGGACCATCGGGGCTCTGCTGGAGAGGAAATTGGGAAAGATAAAGCGGGCTAGTTAGATATGAACCATGAGGGCAAATAGAGTAGGGCAAACAAGTCAGGACAAACAGGGGACAAAGTTAGATGCCCGGAGTCAATACACATAGACTCCGAGATTAGGGCAGGAACAATGGGTTTCGCCAGCCCAAGGCAATTAAGTGCGGATTGTCCATTAACCACAGGGTAACTTCCAAGAGCTGGCATTGTAGCTGACCACCGGAAAACGCCACGTATGCAAGCCTTCTGTATATGGGCGGCTTCCATCTCCCCACCCTCACCAAATGGAGGTTAATCAGAGTGAGCTTATATAAGGCTTTCTGTGTTCCCTGGATGAAAGGGATGAAAGGGAATGAAGTGGTAGGAGGCATTCCTGTAAGGGTTATGCAGGAGGATGTAGCCTTCATTTTGCATCATGTACACAAGGAACGTATTCAGTGAACATGCAAATAGCTCAATACGTGCAACTGGCAGCTTGCTGCAGCATGAACAGGTGTCTCAGGCTTCCAAGGATACACAAGGTTATTCATTCCTCATAAAGAAAATTCTAGGATATAAAAATAATATGCTACTTTTTTTGGCCTTTTTAAAATGTCAGAATGACTGAAAAGTTCACCAAGCAAGTTATCCTCAGGAGAAACTTTCCTGATGAACACACTTCTCCTTTTCCTGACACAGTCATCTTGCAAGGCCAAAATAATACCTAACACATGAACAGAACAGAATTGTACCATGTTGCCCTCGAGGCTGATGACAGGTGTGTACATAGGAATTGAATCATTGGATCTATCTATATATTTCCTTCATAAATCTTAACCTATAAAACCAAGCATTAACCGTTGGAACTGGCTATAGGCTGCTATGCGTCGCCCTACTGACCCACACCCACCCTTCGTGTGCACGGCCGAATTCCCTACGCAGGTCAACGAAGGATTTAAAAATCCGGCACGGGGGCCTCAGCCCCACAAACGGCAAGAAAGGGAAAGAACTTCACTTCCCAACATTCCTTGCGCTGCGCCGCGCCAGAGCCAATCAGGCTGAGAGGCTCTCGCACGGGGCAGCGTTCGGAATCGCGCCGCAGCCAATCAAAACAAAACCATTTTAAAAAAACGCAGCACACACAGAAAGCACCAACCCATTACTACAATCCCCAGCATCCTGCGCGCCATGAGCACGCAGAACGCTGAGGAAAACGGCGCCCGAAAAATTAAAAAGAAAAACAACTCACCGCGTCACAGCCAAACACACACCAGCCGGCTTTCTTTCCCACACCCATGGCGCCTGGAGTTTCCCCTTTAATATCAGTGGGTGGGGGCTTCGACCCCCCTCTCCGCTGGCTTTTCTAGGGTTGGGAGGTTTGTGGGGAGAAAAGGGGAATGTTTCCCAAACCCTTCTGGACTCTGGACACCAGGGAGAGGGGATCGATTCCCACCCCCCTCCTTAAAAAAACTCCGTCTTTTCTACTCTTTAAAAACGGAGTTGTCCAGAAGAGTTTGTGAAACATTCCCCTTTTCTCCCCACAAACCTCCCAACCCTAGAAAAGCCAGCGGAGAGGGGGGTCGAAGCCCCCACCCACTGATATTAAAGGGGAAACCCCGATCTACTTTCACAACTCCACACAAACAAAGCACCATAAAACAATACAGCCCCCTCCCTACCACCTAGCCCACCCTTCCTAACCCCCAACGACCATGCCCCCCTCCCCACCACCTAACCCACCCTTCCTAACCCCCAATGACCAGGCCCCCCTCCCCAACACGGGCCGGCAGTGTACATATTCCAACGAGTCTGCCTTGCGAAAAAAAACCCAACACATGCTATTTCAATGGGCCACCCAGCCACCGAGGCCGGCCCACAGAAATAACCACACCAAACACATAAAATTTACACAGAAAATCTCCAACAAACACACAAAAAAAACCCCAAGGAAAAACACAACCCCCCACCCCCCACAAATCACACCAAAACCACCCATTACATATCGGAAATCACAACTTACCAAGAAAGTACACCTATCACCAAAAAAAAAATATTTTTAAAAATGCAATTATTGGGAAAAAATATATATCAACCTTTCAACTTTTAAAAATCCAAATTTATTTAAAACAGTTTTAAAAACTACCAATGTATAAAAAAAATATTTTAAAAAAATAACATAACTCATTTAAACACACATACAACAAAAATCATCCAACACCATTTCTCATATTTTTTTAAAAACAAAACCTCCAAAAAAGCCCGGCAACGCCGGGCAACCCTTGCTAGTAGGTACTAAAAAGTCAGTCAATAAGGAAGAAATTCCCAGAGTGCTGTAGAAATATACAAAAAGCACAGAAATGAATACAACATAGAGAGAGACAGATGCTTTCCCCCATGTTTTCAGTCTATGGAGTGCTGTGACTCTCATTATACAGAAGAATGGTCAGTGTCTGACATTTCCCCATAACTAGCATGTGACTACTATTACTTTTAGATCATTTTGAACTTTAGTAGACTAACTCAAAACTATATTTCAAAATGAAAGCTGGCTGGATAGTTCAGTGAAAGGGAACACCAGGCTGAGTAAGAACAAGGGCATGGGAGTTCTTCAATGTGCTTTTTTAAGAGTCACCTGTGTGATCTTGGGGCAAGCTATATATGGTCTTAAAGCCCCTGTGAAGAAGAGAATGGGAAACCTTTCTAAGTACCCTGTACCTAACTGTGGTAAGGTAAAGGTCACCCTTACTCGAAAGCCAGTCATATCCAACTCTAGGGTTCAGTACTCATCTCTATTTCATAACTGAAGAGCCAGCACTGAGAACTTTGGAGGGGAGTGTAAAAAGTCAGAATTGACTTGACAGCTTTTAACTAAAAACATAAAAGAACATTGAAGAAATCCAACAACAACAATGTGTAACAATATGGTGCCTTACTCTTGAGTAGGCCCTATTGGTCTTCTGGGTTGCAGCTCCCTGGCTGGACAACCCAGGCATATAGATACATGTAGATAAGGTAGCGTTGAGCCAAGTAATCACTCCAAGTCTAGTCAGGTATTTTAGAAGTATATTGAAAGCATAGAAAGATACAGGATACAGTCCATCAAGAGATCAGGAAGCATTTCAAAGCAAGGAAATGAAGCAAACTAGTTCTCTAAGGGGCCCCCTTTCTCTCAAGCCTCTACATTTTTGCAGCTTAAAAGCACAGCATTCCAGAGAGTGTCTCTGTGTCTGCCTGTGTATGTGCGTGGTCTCTGGGTTATATCTCCTCCCACAGGGTCCACCTTTAGGCCTCCCCCTTAGGGATTCCAACCAATTATCTTACAGCAAGTCATGTCAATCACACATTAGGTTTCATTTCACTAAAGCCACGAGGCAACTCATGAGGCAAGGATGTTTACATATTTTCTCTCTCCCCCTGATTTGAAATCACCATTTTGAAAGAGGCTAAAGCCAGGGTATACATTCTGTTACACAATGGTATACTTTTTATGCAAAGTATAATTATACTAAAGTAGAGAAATTATCTGTCTGTACTTTTAGATTAGACTAGCAGATTTTGCCCGGCGGTGCCGGGCTCTTTAAAATGGTTTTGGAAGGTTTTTGTTTTATGTTTATGCAAATGAGGTTAGTTTTTAATTGTAGTTTTTAAAATTTTTATTTTTACATATGGGCTGTTAGAAACTGTGATTTTTTATTTTTTGTTTTGGTTTTTTGGTTTTTAAAAAGAGGAAAGGATGATATAATTTTTTATAATTATTGTATTTAACCAAATAATGTGAATTTTTTTAAATAGTTGTGCCTTGGATAATAATTTTTAAAATGTGTAAGAATATGTTTTTTTAAAATCAATGTTTCCATACTGTGTTTAGATTTTTTTTGTTTTTTTGAGTGAAAACTTATTTCTTTTTTTTAAAAAAAATTGTGATTAGTGTGAATATTTTTGAATGTTTTGATAACTTATTTCAGTAATTTGGGAATTATTTATTATTTTGAATATTTTTGAATGTTTTTTCTCTTGTGGCCTCTGGGTGGGGCTGGTGAGCTTTTCTTGTATGTTTTTTTAGTGAAAACTTATTTCTTTCTTTTTTGATTTTTTTTGATTAGTGTGAATATTTTTGAATGTTTTGATAACTTATTTCAGTAATTTGGGAATTATTTATTATTTTGAATATGTTTGAATGATTTTCTCTTGTGGCCTCTGGGTGGGGCTGGTGAGCTTTTCTTGTATTCTACTATTTTTCTCTACTGTCCTCTGGGTGTCACTTCTTCTTCCGGTAAGTATTCTCTTTCTTTCCTCAGTTTAGTTCCGGTCATCATAGAGTGAAGACGTCTCCTGGTAAGCTCTCTGGTTTTTTTATATAAAAAATTTTTTTGGGGGGGGGTCTGTGTGTTTTTTCTTGTTTGTTTTTGGATGTTTTTGTGTTTTCTTTTAGTATTTTTGGTTTTGAGTATTTTTGACTGTTTTTGGTTTGTGTTTTTGGATGTTTTTGTGTTTACTTTTTCTGTTTTTATTTTGTTTTTGGTTTTGATTGTGTTGTTTTGTTTTGGGGGTGGGGTTTTTTCCGTGGGCCGGGCTCGATGCCTGGCCCGTGGAAAGGAAAGGCAGGGGCGGTGGGGGGTGTCTTTCTTTTCCGTGGGCTGGGCTAGATGCCTGGCCCGTGGAAAGGAAAGGGAGGGGCAGGGGGGTCTTTCTTTTCCGTGGGCCGGGCTTGATGCCTGGCCCGTGGAAAAGAAAGGCAGGGGTGGGGGGTCTTTCTTTTCTGCGGGCCGGGCTTGATGCCTGGCCCATGGAAAGGAAAGGCAGGGGCAGGGGGGTCTTTCTTTTCCATGGGCCGGGCTCAATGCCTGGCCTGTGGAAAGGAAAGGCAGGGGCGGGGGTGTCTTTCTTTTCCATGGGCCGGGCTCGATGCCTGGCCCGTGGAAAGGAAAGGCAGCAGCCGGGTGGGTTGTCTTTTCTTTCCGTGGGCTGGGCTTGATGCCTGGCCCATGGAAAGGAAAGGCAGCGGCTGGGGGGGGGCTGGTTTCACTTGCCGGAGCCGCAGGAAGGCCAGTGCCACGGGGTGGTGATATTTCCTTCCCGCAGCCTGGCCTCGCTGGCCGGGCTGCCGGAAGGCCAGCGCTGCTTCTGGCGGGGTTGGTTTTTTCCCCCTGTGGCCTGGCCTTGCTGGCTGGGCCACGGGAACCGCAGCGGCGGTTTTTATTTTTATTTTTCACGCGCCGGCAGCCTCAGTGTTCTGCGTGCTCATGACACGCAGGACGCTGGGGCTTGTAGTTTGGCGTTTGTTTTTACCGTTTGTGCAGCGGTTTTTTCCGGTGGCTTATTTTTGATTAGCAGCAGCGCATTTCTGAATGTTCCTTTTGCTTGCGCCGCTCAGCCTGATTGGCTCTGGTGCGGTGCGGCGCAAGGAACATTGGGAATTGAAGTTCCCTTTTTTTGTTTGCATCCGGGGAGCTCCTGCCCCCCTGGCACAAAATTCAACCCGACAGTTACCTGTGAACCCCGGTCGGGCGAGTGCAGGGAGGCTCGTTCGGGGCTAGTCGGGCCTGGCTAAACATCCTTTGTCACATTCCAACGGTTAACGCACCATTTTATAGGTATAGATTAGATTAGACACAGCATTAAAGCCTTAGACAAATGTTGGAAATTTATTCTCTCTAGGTAACATCCTTGCCTATTTAACCCAGTTGTGCCAAGTAGTCTACTTACTATGTTACTTTGAAAATAATAATAGGCAGAACACATTGGAGGATAACAGGAAGATCCATGTGCTAAAGCAATATAATCACTGTCTTGTGTTTGGAAAGTGTTTTTCTTTGTTGACATCTCTTGCCCTGCTTTTTCATGTCTAGCTTCTTACAACCTATCCCACCACAACTAGAACAATAGCATTCAAGATAATTGCAGTTTTAGCATGTTAATTAGACATAAGTGCTTAGAATTAAGCACTTATGTTTCCTTCGCCCCCACTCCCACATATGTGCCTCCCCCTCCTATTCTTTACTCCTGGGGAGAACTGACCTCTTGTTCATATCCCTTTTGTTTATTTGTAACATTTCTTTTGATGTCGGTTCATTTTTTCTCTCCAACACAGCAGCAGCAGGACTAATATATTTTATTTAAAGTTTTATCTTAAAAACATGTCATACTGCTTCATAGGCCACTGTTCAAGGGCAAATGACTCATTCTTTCTCAGCTGGACAGAATGAATAACAACATTTTTGATAACCAAGTTATGTTTCATGTAATACTGACAATCGGTATATGTCACCTGTGACTCAAAAGAGTTTACAATGCCATTAACCCTAGGCAGAACTTACTTGTTGTTTTTGTAGCCTTTGAAAGCTTGCCTGTAAGAAGAGAAAGGCAAATGTCAGATAAAACCTGAAAGAGAGTTGAACAGCTTTCTGCTTCCCACTAACATCCCCTTTTGTTGCTTATTAAAATAGGTTTTGATTAAGCTCAATCAGCTGGATTTGTGAAGCTACCAAACAATGACCCGTGATGCCCTTGAGCAACATCTTTGATAGTCAGACTGGAGAATGTCTCCTTACATAGGTAAATATCTAAGATATCAACCTGTTATTTGCTACTTTGGATGAAAATGTATTTGAAATTTACCAGGCTCTCTAAGGGGCACATATCATCCTAGCAAGGAAGATGCCTTCCTTTCATTATTGTTTATTAAAGTGCAACTGTTATGTTCGGCCCTTATAAGCACCAGTCCAGACAACGAACCCAACTAGGAAGGCCATTGGACCATTAGATGACAATGGAAGGCAAGGGGTTATTAAAGAGGAAACAGAGATTGCAGAGAGACTCAATGAATTCTTTGCTTCAGTATTCACTGAAGAAGACAGAGACCACATGCCCAAAACAGAGCCTATCTTCGTAGGGAGGGAAACCGAAGAATTAAGCAAGATAGAAATAACCAGGGAGGAGGTCCTTGCATGTCTTGTTAAGCTAAACACTAACAAATCACCAGGACCAGATGGCATCCATCCACGAGTTCTCAGGGAACTTAAAGACGAAATTGCTGATCTCCTAGCCAAAATATATAATATTTCCCTCAAATCAGGCTTTGTGCCTGATGACTGGAAGGTAGCGAATGTAACACCAATTTTCAAAAAAGGATCCAGGGGTGATCCAGGAAATTACCGACCTGTCAGTTTGACATGTGTCCCAGGTAAAGTGATGGAAACCATCCTAAAAGATAGAATTAATAGGTACATAGAAGAGAAGGCGCTGCTAAAGGAGAGCCAACATGGCTTTTACAAGGGCAAATCATGCCTCACTAATCTGTTGGAATTTTTTGAGAGTGTCAACAAGCATGTGGATAAGGGGGATCCAGTTGAGATTGTTTATCTGGACTTTCAGAAGGCTTTTGACAAGGTCCCACACCAAAGGCTCTTGAATAAACTTACCAGTCATGGAATAAAGGGACAGGTCTTGTCCTGGATCAGCAACTGGCTAAGGGACAGGAAACAGAGGGTAGCACTAAATGGACACTTCTCCAAGTGGAGGGAAGTAAAGAGTGGGGTCCCCCAAGGTTCAGTACTGGGACCCCTGCTTTTCAACCTCTTCATAAATGATCTAGAGGTAGGAGTAAAAAGCAAGGTAGCCAAATTTGCTGACGACACTAAATTATACAGGGTAGTGAAAACTGAGAGAGATTGTGAAGAGCTCCAGAGGGATCTCTTGACACTGGGGGAGTGGGCAAAACAGTGGCAAATGAGCTTCAACATCAGTAAGTGCAGAGTGATGCATGTTGGGGCAAAAAACCCCAATTACATTTATAAACTGATGGGGTCTGAACTCTCTGCGACAAACCAGGAAAGGGACCTTGGTGTCCTGGTGGACAGCTCAATGAAGATGTCAACCCAGTGTGCCTCAGCAGTGAAAAAAGCAAACTCAATGTTAGGGATCATTAGGAAGGGTATAGAAAATAAGTCAGCAAGTGTCATTTTGCCTCTTTATAAATCTATGGTGAGGCCCCATCTGGAATATTGTGTACAGTTCTGGTCGCCATACCTCCAGAAGGATATTATGGAGTTGGAGAAAGTGCAGAGGAGGGCAACCAGGATGATTAGGGGACTGGAACACCTTCCTTACCATCTGAGGCTGCAACGGTTGGGCCTTTTCACTCTTGAACGACGGCGTCTAAGAGGTGACCTGATTGAAGTTTATAAAATCATGCACGGTGTGGACAAAGTAGATAAGGAAAAACTGTTTTCCCTATCGCACAACACTAGAACTAGGGGACACTCCATGAAACTTTTGGGTACTAGTTCTCAAACAAATAAGAGAAAGTACTTTTTCACCCAGAGGATTACTGGTCTATGGAACTCCCTGCCAGAAGAAGTGGTGACAGCTGTCAGACTTGACAGCTTTAAGAAAGGATTAGACAAGTTCATGGAGGACAAGTGTATCAATGGCTATAATTATGGCTACCTAAGGACAACCTCCGGGTTGGAGAGATAGGCAGGATATCTCTCAATGCCATTTCCAGGGAATCCTAAGCAGGTGAAGGCATCTCCTTGGGAATACCCTGAAGGAAATGGTGAGCCACTGTGTGAGACAGAATGCTGGACTGGATGGGCTGTGGCCTGTTCCAGCAAGGCTGTTCTTATGTTCTTATGTTCTTATAACGTTGAACAAAACAGCAATAAATCTTTATCCAACAGTCTTTTGGAGATGAGCTTACAAGATGTTTCCGGATACAGAGATGGCTATACAATCCCAGTGGCATCAGTCCCTCTGGACTCTTGCCGTAGCGGGCAAATACTAGCTACCATAGAAGTGTAGCTAATGGAGGAGACCCAGGCTTAGCACATTACTGGGAAGTAGAGTCCAGTCCGGCCCCACCCTTGTTTACTCGTGGGGCTTATATAGTGTCTCCTCAGCGGTGGCTCCTTGATACAAAGTAGTGACCTGCCGGATAACCGTAACTGACTAATCATAACAGGGAATATATGTACGTAACCAACGGAGAACAGGATCCAAAACTGTATCAAATCACAGGGCTTGGATTAACATAATGAGCGCGCCCTGTGCTGGGGGTTTTCGTGCCACTTTAGGCTCCTAATTTGGATGGCAGGAAACTGCCATTTTCCTCTTGCGAGGCGCTGCCCGTGCTACTTGCAATTGTGCCTCAATACACAACAGCAACACAATTATAGAAGTTGCCATTTATGCAGTCTACATATATGCTGAAACATTTATTTTATTTTTATTTTAGGTGTAGAGAGAAGTAAGTGGCTAGTGTATTTTTACTTTGAAATTATTTTTCCCAAAAAATTAATAAGACACACTCTTTGGTGAGTAAACATAATTAATATATCAATTATAGTGTCAGATATCTATCTAACCAATGATAATATTCTAGCCATATACCCAACATTATGTTGGGCAGGAGAGTAAGTAACTTGTAGGATGATCATGAGAACCTTAAGCAATGGGATAGTAGGGCAAGGAATTGGCTCTTGCCATTTATACGTCAAAGAGAAAATTTTGGTTAAATGTTGGGGTTCTTGCGGTTACATTGGATCTCCTTAATCTAGAATAGATTAGTGGATATCCTGGCAAACACTCACAAACATCAGGTTCTTCATTACGTCTCTAAAGGACTGGCAACAGTTAGGGGTTCAGGCTGAACAGCCTGTGGACACAGCTCTCCAAAACTGGTTCTTATTGTATAAAAATCATAAATATATCAGCTCCCACAGAAAGCTATGGGACAGTCTGAAATATATAGATGAATTGCACCATTGGATGATCTTCCCCTCTGTAGTCATGTTTGCTATCTTTAACATACTTTCCTATGAATACTGGCATTTATTTTTAATTAAACATGCATAAGATTGCACTATTAGGGGAACTGTACTGTAAGTTGACATTGGAAACAACATTCTTCCCTTTCCTATGTATTTTTCTAAGCTGGACCTAACAGAAAATATGCAATGCTTTCCATACTAGTTTGTTTGGGTGATTAAAATCCAGCAAGACAATAGATATCTGTTTACCTCCAGCATGATGACAACTTGATTTGAGACACAGAGCAGTAAAGATAATCAGTAATGATAATCAGCCAGCAACCTCTGTGAAATAATTACATGGCAAACTGGTTATCTTTTTAAGGTTGTATTGAATTAAGTATGGAATGCTGTATCTCAGCAGAAATCAGGTAAAGCAGCCAGTGATAAAGCTATCTTTACCAACTGGAAAGACAATGCAAGTGACAAACATTGGCAAAAAAATACAGCTTTGTATGAGATCCTGTACTATTAACCTTCCCTAGCTGTTGTGTCCAAATGTTTATTGCTTTGCAATCACCATTAAGTCTTTGCTGTAGAATCGCACCCTTTCTGTAAGGCGCCACATTCATATGTATTCAATGTAACCTGATTGGTTTAACACAGGTTTCCCGTATTAGCAAAAGCCCGGGCAAATGTATCACTGTAACTGCCGTTCTGTCTTTATATAAGTTGCTACCTCTTCCCTGTTTCCCCAGTCCGAACTGAGCTGTAATAAATGACTTGTTGGTTAACCCCCGAACTGCTGTCGCATTGCAATTAATACTCGGATTTAACACTAGCTGAAACCAACAGAAAGTTAATTGTACATAAGTCCTATTGTAACCACTAGTAAAGTTTATTCAGTTCTAATCTGAGTAGTCCCAATAAAGAATAGTTAAAAATAAATCTTGTCATTTTATACTGTCCAAGGGCCGTAGTTCATCTTTTCAATAGATCAGTTTGGGAGGGGCAATGCAATGTTCAATACCTCCACCCCCCACTCCCTCAAAAAAACCTGAATATGGAACAGAAGGGCAATCTTGTAAAAGGCCCCCTGCAAGTTTGGCAGGCTTCACACATATAAACAGTTGTATGACCAATCTCACAATCAGTGTAAGAAAGAGCACACTCAATGGCTTGCTGGATCAGGGGAAGGGGATGAACACACACTTGCCCTTTCACTTTGACTTTAGCCAACACGATACTATTCCATGGGTTTATGTTCTCATGTCCATCCAACTCTTAGGGATTTGGGTAATGTATGCACAGACCTTGGAGATATTTTGAACCTAAGGGCAAACAACCATTGCTTACCTGTTGTTACATTATGATGGTGATGAGATTCTTTCACTGCTGGGACTATAAAGCAAAGCAGAATGGCCTAATTAAGGCTGTAAAAAAGTCAGTTTTAAAATTAAAACGTAGACATGTGCATGCATCATTCCTATGATCTTATGTTCATCGATCCATAAACTAAAGTACAGTGGAACCCTGGGTTACGGACGCTTTGTGTAATGGAAAACTCAACTTACGGAAAGAAATCCATTGAAAATAATGCCTTAACTTACAGAATTTTTTCAGAATTTTTTTTCTGGTTTTCAATGCATTTCTATGGGAAACCATGTAATGCATTCCTATATTGCTATAAGGAAAACCCCATGGAATGGATTAATTCCGTAACCTGATGTTTTACTGTAGTCCATTAATTGTTATAAGTTTAAAATAATAATAGAAAGACTAATTCTTAATCAATGTTTGGAATGACATGTACCTTGCTGAAGAATAAAACATCTGGGGAATGGTGTTCCTCAACACCATAATCTAACTAGTCCTCAACTAGAATTCAATGCAATGGTTGGTGTTTCTATGCTTCTCTGCCTACTCTATGCATGCAGGGAAAAGTCTATGTATCTATTCCTTACAGTTTTAGGGGGCAGTTGTACCACAGTTGGAAAAACTATTTAAAAACACAGATGGGGGAGACATGCACATAATGTGCTAGGAGTCAAAGGGATCACATGAAGTGTCATTTCATTTTTAAAAACTTCCTGCAAATGTATAGACTAGGATCTTTTATTTTGATTTTGAGAAAGCTACATTAGAGATGAAAATATATCCCCTAAAGCAGTGTTACTCAACCTTGAGGCCCCCAGATGTTCTTGGATTTCAATTCCCAGAAGCTCAAGTCAGTACACCTGTTGATCAGGGCTCCTGGGAACTGAACTCCAAGAACATCTGAGGACCCAAGGTTGAGAAACCCGGCCCTAAAGTCTATCCCAATTTTCTTAACAGAGCAATTATCAACTGTTCACCCAGTAGCATGGGTGAACAGTACCCCAAAAGTATAGCCCCCCATTTATTTGTCTAAATTTTGAAGTACCGTATTTGCTGATGTATAAGATTCATCTGAGTATAAGACACATCCCATTTTATACACAATTTTGAGGAAAAATAATTGTCTACATTTTTTCATTAATTTCCAAAATTAACTCCAGGAGCTGGGGATATTTTTGTGTGTGTGTGTGTTGTGTGTGTGTGTGTGTGTGTGTGTGGGAAATGAGGGCAATTGAAGCCCCTTTCCCCTACCATCCCTCCACCGCTGGCCACCAGGAGCCGAGGAGAGTGGGATGGAGGGGGGAAAAGGATTCTTTAAGCCTGTTTCTACCTCATCCCACCACCAGCTGAGGAGAGTAGGAAGGGCGGCGGGGGGGATCCTTTAAGTCCATTTCCACCCCATCCCACCACAAACCGGGGAGAGTGGGATGGAGGGGGGAAGGAAGGATCCTTTAAGCCTGTCCCTACTTCCCACCACCAGCCAGGGAGAGTGGGATGGAGGGGGAAAAGAAGGCTTTTTTAAGCCTGTTTCCACCCCATTCCACCACTGCTGACCTTCAGGAGGCAGGGAGGGTGGAACTGGCCAGGCAAGATTTCTCCTTTAGGAGCCTCCTGCCTGGCCGATCCCACCACCACTAACCATAAGGAGGCGGGGAGGGTGGGATTGACCAGTCAAGAGAGCTCCTTTGGAAGCCACCCTTCACCCGGCTCTTAGCAGTTAGTGGCAGCCACCAAACTGCACCAGTGGGGTAGGGTGGGGGCAGCTTTAAAAATACACCTTTCCTGTCTCCAGCCACTGATCCTCTCTAGCTGCCAAACTGAACCACTCTGTTTTCCTGGTGTATTTTAAGGCTGAAAAGTGCATCTTATACACTGGCAATGATGGTATTTTTCACACCTCAATTAGAATCTTACTATTAACTTACTACTACAACTACTTCTCTACTGGTTATATTTGTTTTATTTATTTTAATTGCCAAACAAATTTTATGTTTAAAATAGCCACAATGCTATTCAGTGGGACTTGTTGTTGAAAACATAATTGGCCAAGATTTCAAGAACTTCACTGCTTTCCAGGTTCTTTCCAAATTCTTGTTCATATCATCTCACTGTCTAAGGTCTGGAGAGTTTAATTTAATTGTCTTGCTCAAAAGTTAAGTTCTCCAGTTTAATGTATGAATTCAAAGGTTGCTCTTCTTCCATGAAACATGAGCTCTTCTATGATATGATTTATGGCTTGCAGAGTTCATATACTTTCTTATATTACCTTTGGCTTTTTCTTCTTTCAGATGAGTCGTCTCTGCTGTTTTCCCTGTAGCGATGAAAAAAAGAGGAAAATAAAGAAGAATACAAGGTAATGAAAGTCTAATGCACAGTTTTGAAAGAAAAGATATCCAGTGCTTACTCTCTTTTCCCTTCAAAGGCTTTTCCGCTTTTTTCTTGTCTAGAAAGATTTCGAAAACATCAGGGTTAAATTTAAACTGTCTTTTAATATTTTCAGATTTAGATTGCACAACTCTTTGAATTTGTTAGCATTAGCAAGGATGAATGTGGCCAAAAGAAGGACAGGTACTATATTTACAGCCTTACATGCTATTCTAATGAATTTTAGTGAGATGAATTTCAAAACATTTTGAGATACACGCAATGTCTTTTTTTCAGCATCCTTTCTCCAGGTCTCCAAGAATAGATTCAATCAGCTGTGACTTCATATAAGGAGACAGATTGAAATTAATTTAGGTGCAATGCTGGAGGCATTTGTGCCTCTCCAATTCTCCCTTCTGAGAACAGCAGCAATTTCCTGGCTGTTGGACTTAGAATGGTTCATCTCTCCCCCACCTCACAAGACCCCCACATACTAGTCTCATAATCCATCTGATTTTGATACAGCTTTATACAATGTCTTCCAGCAGAATCACAAGTAGGAAAGTACTAATTCTCCAGCAGAGGAGTAGCCTTGTTTAGTGTAAGGGACCAAAGACAATGAAACAGTCGAAGGGTTGGCTTAACACAGGTTTATTGCATGATGATCCGGAGGAACATGTGGTAATGGCGGATGGGTAGCTCAATATATACAGCTGGCTATACATTTGAATGTGGCTCGTCGACAGACTATTGGTTGCTGCCTGCGTGACGTCGTAGAAGGTCACGCCCTTCTTGACCAGGTGAAGAGGTGGCGGGGAGTCTTCCCGCGCTGCTGATCCAGGTGATTCTGAGCCATGAGAGCTGGACGCTCGCTATTGCCATCTAGTGGTCACTAGTTCGCGTCCCCTTATCAGGTTTACATTGATACAGCTGAAGGTTATAATGTTGCACACAGAAAGGTTACATTACTACCACATGGCTAAGGTACATTGTTAAAGGCACAGCTTTACAGAACACAACATCCCTCCCCCCTAGGATGAGATGAAGTCTCTCAGCCAAGATGGCTTGTTGCATGTGCGTTTGGGCCGTGATGAGGGCTGCCCCCCCCCGGGGGCGCTACTGCTTCTTTGTTCCCTGGTCCCTTGTCCTGTAATGGGAGAGGGAGACTCGTTAGTGGCTTGCCGCGGTCTGGCGGCCTCAGGGGAAGGGAAGAACTCCATTGTGGGCAGACCGGGGGCAATCGGGGCTAACGAAAAACCCCTCTTCTCGCTTGGACGGGTGGGGGACCACTCCGAAACCCCCCCGGTTTTGAAAATCAAATTCTAACTCAGTTGGGGTATCCGCATTTTTGGGGGAATTCCGCGAGATATGTATGGGGTCGGGTTCCTCCTCCTTGGAAAGATCCCCCAGGATATCTACGAGAATATCCTCCTCCCCCCTTGGTGGGGACCCGCGGTCCCCTTTTCCTCCCCCTTGGGCTGAACGGGTGGGGGAGAACCCTAACGCTGATTTTTTCTCTGTCTGGTCTGTGCCCTGCTCATCGGAGACCCTGCGTCGGAGCTGGTCCGCGTGCCGCCTCCACAATAGCCCTGTGCTGGTTTCCATGCGTTACGACACGGGGCCGGTTTGCTCCACAATTACGCCCGGTACCCAGGCTGGGCCCGCGCTGGCGTAATTCCTGCAATGCACGGGGGCGCCTACACTGAAACTCTTTGTGGCCTCTAGCCCAATGTTCCTTCCTTTGTCCTCTACCCTCGTGGGGTCTAGCCTAGTAAGGATGGTGGTCAGTTTCCTACGCATTAAGAGCTCTGCGGGGGAGTATCCTGACGCCAACGGGGTCACCCTGTACACTAGCAGAAACTGACACACTTGTAGGTTCAGATCCCCGGGGCCCATGCACCGCAACGCGTCCTTCGTGGTGCGGACGAGGCGCTCTACTTGACCATTGGTGGCTGGGTGAAACGGGGCCCGCGAAATCAACGTGCACCCGGGACCACGGCCCCTTAGCCGTGTCCCATTCCCTGTGGGGAAGGCGGGCCTCCTCTGGTCTGGAGCATTGGCAACTTTCACAAGTGCCGACCATGTGCTCGATGTCGGCGTCCAGCTGGGGCCACCAGAAGTAACTCCGGGCCAGCGCCTTGGATCGCACGATGCCGGGGTGGCTGACGTGCAGCAGTTTAAGCACCCGCGGCCGAAGGGAAGTGGGAATCACCACCCGCTGCCCCCACAAGAGGCACCCCCTCTCTAGGGACAGCTCCAACTTTTTCCTGAAAAATGGGGCGAACTCCTCCACTGGGGAGGACGCCGGCCACCCTTTCTGCACCCAGGAGCTAACTGCCGCTAACATCTTGTCCTTCTCTGTCGCTTTGGCAATGTCGGCGGGCACTACCGGGGGCGAATCCAGCACCTCTATCATAAGAACCTGATGGTCTCGCTCCGCCTTGCTCACCTGGCTGGGCGTCAGGGGGAGGGGAGACCTTGATAGAGCGTCCGCATGGCTGATCTCTTTCCCGGGGCGGTAGACCAACGCGTGCTGGTACGCATTGAGAAAAATGGCCCACCTGAGCATCCTCGGGGACAGGATCTGTGGGGTGGGCTTATCTGTGGTAAAAATGCCTAGCAGGGGCTTGTGGTCCGTTACAATGGTGAAGGGGCGGCCATACAGAAAATCGTGAAATTTTTTCGTCCCCGCAACTATTGCTAGTGCCTCCCTATCTGTCTGTGCGTAGTTTCTCTCCGCTTGGGACAGGGACCTGGAGTAAAATGCTATCGGGGCCTCCCTTCCGTCTTCCAGCACGTGGCACAGCACCGCCCCCACCCCCACCGGGGATGCATCACAGATCAGGACTACCGGGCGTTTGGGGTTGAAATGGGTCAGTATGGCATCAGACGCTAGGAGACTCTTTAGTTCGCTAAATGCCCTTTCTTGGTCCTCGCCCCACTTCCATGTCTGATCTTTTTTTAGCAGTTTGTGTAGCGGTTCAGCTACTGCTGCCTTCCGGGGGAGGAAGGAGTGGTAAAAGTTGAGCAGCCCTAGGAACGACTGCAGCTCGGGCTTGGAGGTGGGGCGGGGGGCTTTCTTAATGGCGGCCACCTTGGATTTGGATGGTTTTATCCCCTCAGGAGTCACACAAAACCCCAGGAACTCAACCTCGGTCGCGAAGAAGACGCATTTGTCCTTTCGCAGTCTCAACCCCGCTTTTTCGAATATTGTCAGGACCTTCCCCAACCTCTTGGCCAATTCGACCCGACTCCCCCCCGTTATTAACACGTCATCAAAATAAGGCAACACCCCCTCTAGCCCCTTCAGGAGGCGTTCCACGAGTGATTGGAAAATCCCAGGCGCCGAATTCACGCCGAACTGAAGGCGTGTCACCTGGAACGCCCCCTTATGGGTGACTATGGTCTGCGCAGCAGCTGCGGCAGGGGACACCATGAGCTGCTGGTAGGCCTGTGCTAAGTCGAGCTTAGCGAAACACTTTCCCCCGTGTAACCTGGCCAGCAGATGGCTGACTACCGGCACCGGATACGCATTCGGGCGGATCGCCTTGTTGATGGTGCACTTGTAATCGGCGCATATGCGGACCTCCCCATTGGCCTTTAGTGCGGTTACAATTGGAGTTTCCCACTCCGCAGAATCAACAGGCACAAGGATTCCCTGGCCCACCAATTTGTCCAGTTCCGCCTCTATCTTGTCCTTGAGTGCGAACGGCACCCGGCGTGGTTTGAGTCGAATTGGGCGGACCTCCGGGTCCAGGTCGAAAGTCACTGGGGGCCCCTTGAATTTCCCCAGTCCCTTTTTGAAAACTTCGGGGTGCGCCTCGCACACCTCCTGAATCGGGTCAGACCCAATGGCGTGCATCCCAACGGCGTGCACCCCCCCAATAAACAACCCCAGGGGCTGGAACCATTGAGTCCCGAGGAGGCTGCAATCTCCCCCTTTAAGCACGACTAGAGGGAGGGACGCGGCGTGCTTAAAGGGGGAGATTTTGACTCTGCATGTGCTCTTAAGCAGAGCTGCTGCTGAGGAGAGCCAAACAAAGGAAGTGAGCACTGGTAAGTTTTGCAGTTGGAGTAGAGCTGCTTTAGAGGCCTCCACTAATTTAAATTGATAATTGAAACTGCTGAGAGCCACCTCTGTTCAAACAGAGGAAGCAGTTTGAAGCTTCCAGAAGCAGGGGGGCAGGGCCACACCAGGCCCTTCCCTGAACTGTGACTCATAGGGGCGGAGCCACACTATCCTTTAAAAGCTCTGAGCTCTTTCAGGGTCAGCCATTTTGACTCTGCATGTGCTCTTAAGCAGAGCTGCTGCTGAGGAGAGCCAAACAAAGGAAGTGAGCACTGGTAAGTTTTGCAGTTGGAGTAGAGCTGCTTTAGAGGCCTCCACTAATTTAAATTGATAATTGAAACTGCTGAGAGCCACCTCTGTTCAAACAGAGGAAGCAGTTTGAAGCTTCCAGAAGCAGGGGGGCAGGGCCACACCAGGCCCTTCCCTGAACTGTGACTCATAGGGGCGGAGCCACACTATCCTTTAAAAGCTCTGAGCTCTTTCAGGGTCAGCCATTTTGACTCTGCATGTGCTCTTAAGCAGAGCTGCTGCTGAGGAGAGCCAAACAAAGGAAGTGAGCACTGGTAAGTTTTGCAGTTGGAGTAGAGCTGCTTTAGAGGCCTCCACTAATTTAAATTGATAATTGAAACTGCTGAGAGCCACCTCTGTTCAAACAAAAAAATATAGTCTTACTAGGTAGAAAGGTAGTAAACGTGTACATTTTTGAGGCCCACAATACTGCACTTGTTAAAATGGATTCTGAGGGAACAGCTGTAGTTACCTGCAATTCTTGTGCCATGTTTGTGTTCTTGCCAAAGCATATGGAGAACTACACTTGCAGCAAGTGCAAGCTGGTTGCACTACTAGAAGAGAAGGTCCAGCAGCTAGAGGCACGCATATCTAACCACCAACAAATTAAGGAGCTTGAGCTGTTCTTGGACAGAGCGGAGCAGACTATGCTGGACAAAGAAGTGACAGGGCACAGTTCTGAGGGAGAAGGCCCTTCACTAACTCAGGAGGGAGATGGTTGGAGGAATGTGACTCAAAGGAGGAGAAGAGTAGGGGATCACTCTGAGAGTCTGAAATTACAGAATAAATTTGAGGCTCTTTCCCTTATCACACCTGATGAGGAACACACAGAGGAACAACTGGTTCCACCTGATGATCTCTCCTTCATCACACTTGATGAGATCCAGGAAGATGAACAACAGGAACAAACTGAGGTTCTCTCCCTTAATATGGTTGATGAGGTGCATGTAGATGAACAGATTGCAGGAGAGAGGCTCCTTGTACTAGGCGATTCAATAATTAGAAATACAGAGAAATGGATTTGTGATGCACATGATAACCGTATGGTGACTTGCCTGCCAGGTGCAAAAGTTGCAGACATCACAAGAAATCTAGATAGATTGTTAGAGAGAACTGGGAACGAGCCAGTTGTCATGGTACACGTTGGTACTAATGATATTGGGAAGGCCAAGCGGTCTGTCCTGGAAGCCAAATTTAGGTTGTTAGGAAGAAGATTGAAGTCCCGGACTTCCAAGGTAGCATTTTCAGAAGTGCTGCCTGTCCCTCGCGCAGGACCTACCAGGCAGGCAGAGCTCAGAAGCCTCAATGCGTGGATGAGGCGGTGGTGTCGAGAGGAGGGCTTCAGATTTGTCAGGAACTGGAGAACATTTTGGGACAAGCCAAATCTGTTCAGGAGGGATGGGTTGCATTTAAACCATGATGGGACCAGATTGCTGGCACTCAACATCAAAAAGGCTGCAGAGCAGCTTTTAAACTGATAACTGGGGGAAAGCCGACAGGAGCTGGGCAGCATCCGGTTCGGGAAAGTGTGTACTTGAGTAGTGAGGAGGATGCAAAAATTACTGAGCAGAGCAAGGAGCTAGTCACCAGCACTCTAGCAGAAGGATGCAAGAGGCAGTCTAACAATGCAACTGGACTCAAAAGACTGTATCAGGAAAGCATATATAAATGCTTGTATACAAATGCCAGAAGCCTCCGTAACAAAATAGGGGAGCTGGAATACTTAGCAATAGATAAAAATATTGATATTATTGGTATCACTGAAACCTGGTGGACGGATGATAACCAATGGGATACAGTTATCCCAGGCTACAAACTGTACAGGAAGGATAGGAAGGGGCAAACAGGAGGTGGTGTAGCCTTGTATGTCAAAGAAGTGATAAAATCGTATGAATTGGAATATCTAGGTGATTTGGAGTCACCATTAGAAGCTCTGTGGGTAAGAGTACCAGGCCACAAGGATGGTCTAACAGTAGGCATATACTATCGGCCTCCGACCCAAACTCTTGAGGGAGACTGGCAGTTGGAGAATGTTGTAAAGGAGGCATCCAGGAAGGGAAGCCTGGTTATAATGGGGGACTTCAATTACCCTCACATAGACTGGGTGAACTGTTGTTCAGCACACGATAAAGAGATAAAGTTCCTAGATATGCTCAATGATTGTTCCCTGGGACAGATGGTTGAAGACCCAACTAGAGGTACAAGAATCCTTGACTTGATCCTGAGTAATACTCAGGATCTGGTGCAAGATGTTAATGTGACTGATCCAATAGGGAACAGTGACCACAACTCAATTATGTTTAACTTGATCATAGACCGCAAGTCACTGATAAAATCTAACACAGAGACCTTAAATTTTCAAAAAGGAAATTTCCCAAAGATGAGGAAACTAGTAAAAAAGAAACTGAAAGGGAAAATTGAGAGAGTCCAAACACTCCAAGAGGCATGGAGGCTGTTTACAAAAACAATAACAGAGGCTCAGTTGGAATGCATACCCAAAAGGAAAAAGGGCACTGCCAGGTCCAAGAGGACTCCGATGTGGCTTACAGGAGCTGTTCGGGAAGTGATCAAGAGCAAGAAAAGCTCATTTAGAAGATGGAAGGCTTGTCCAAATGAGGACAGCAGGCAGAAACATAAATTCTGGCAGAACAAATGCAAGGCAACAATCAGGAAAGCAAAGCAAGACTTTGAGGAGCGTATAGCTAAAAATACTCAGAGAAATAACAAAGACTTCTTTAAGTACATTAGAAGTAAGAACCCAACTAGGAAGGCCATTGGACCATTAGATGACAATGGAAGGCAAGGGGTTATTAAAGAGGAAACAGAGATTGCAGAGAGACTCAATGAATTCTTTGCTTCAGTATTCACTGAAGAAGACAGAGACCACATGCCCAAAACAGAGCCTATCTTCGTAGGGAGGGAAACCGAAGAATTAAGCAAGATAGAAATAACCAGGGAGGAGGTCCTTGCATGTCTTGTTAAGCTAAACACTAACAAATCCCCAGGACCAGATGGCATCCATCCACGAGTTCTCAGGGAACTTAAAGATGAAATTGCTGATATCCTAGCCAAAATATATAATCTTTCCCTCAAATCAGGCTTTGTGCCTGATGACTGGAAGGTAGCGAATGTAACACCAATTTTCAAAAAAGGATCCAGGGGTGATCCAGGAAATTACCGGCCTGTCAGTTTGACATGTGTCCCAGGTAAAGTGATGGAAACCATCCTAAAAGATAGAATTAATAGGCACATAGAAGAGAAGGTGCTGCTAAAGGAGAGCCAACATGGCTTTTGCAAGGGCAAATCATGCCTCACTAATCTGTTGGAATTTTTTGAGAGTGTCAACAAGCATGTGGATAAGGGGGATCCAGTTGACATTGTTTATCTGGACTTTCAGAAGGCTTTTGACAAGGTCCCACACCAAAGGCTCTTGAATAAACTTACCAGTCATGGAATAAAGGGACAGGTCTTGTCCTGGATCAGCAACTGGCTAAGGGACAGGAAACAGAGGGTAGCACTAAATGGACACTTCTCCAAGTGGAGGGAAGTAAAGAGTGGGGTCCCCCAAGGTTCAGTACTGGGACCCCTGCTTTTCAACCTCTTCATAAATGATCTAGAGGTAGGAGTAAAAAGCAAGGTAGCCAAATTTGCTGACGACACTAAATTATACAGGGTAGTGAAAACTGTGAGAGATTGTGAAGAGCTCCAGAGGGATCTCTTGACACTGGGGGAGTGGGCAAAACAGTGGCAAATGAGCTTCAACATCAGTAAGTGCAGAGTGATGCATGTTGGGGCAAAAAAACCCCAATTACATTTATAAACTGATGGGGTCTGAACTCTCTGCGACAAACCAGGAAAGGGACCTTGGTGTCCTGGTGGACAGCTCAATGAAGGTGTCAACCCAGTGTGCCTCAGCAGTGAAAAAAGCAAACTCAATGTTAGGGATCATTAGGAAGGGTATAGAAAATAAGTCAGCAAGTGTCATTTTGCCTCTTTATAAATCTATGGTGAGGCCCCATCTGGAATACTGTGTACAGTTCTGGTCGCCATACCTCTAGAAGGATATTATGGAGTTGGAGAAAGTACAGAGGAGGGCAACCAGAATGATTAGGGGACTGGAACACCTTCCTTACCATCTGAGGCTGCAACGGTTGGGCCTTTTCACTCTTGAACGACGGCGTCTAAGAGGTGACCTGATTGAAGTTTATAAAATCATGCACGGTGTGGACAAAGTAGATAAGGAAAAACTGTTTTCCCTATCGCACAACACTAGAACTAGGGGACACTCCATGAAACTTTTGGGTACTAGTTCTCAAACAAATAAGAGAAAGTACTTTTTCACCCAGAGGATTACTGGTCTATGGAACTCCCTGCCAGAAGAAGTGGTGACAGCTGTCAGTCTTGACAGCTTTAAGAAAGGATTAGACAAGTTCATGGAGGACAAGGCTATCAATGGCTATAATTATGGCTACCTAAGGACAACCTCCGGGTTGGAGAGATAGGCAGGATATCTCTCAATGCCATTTCCAGGGAATCCTAAGCAGGTGAGGGCATCTCCTTGGGAATACACTGAAGGAAATGGTGAGCCACTGTGTGAGACAGAATGCTGGACTGGATGGGCTGTGGTCTGTTCCAGCAAGGCTGTTCTTATGTTCTTATGTTCTTATGTTCTTATGTTCTTATGTTCTTATGTTCTTATGTTCTTATGTGCTTCTTGAATTTAACCTGAAATTCTCCAACCCCCAACACTGGAATGCTGTTCCCTTGCACGTCCCGTAGTGTGGACCTCAACGCTTTGAGCTTGGGCCGCCTGTGGGGGGCAATTCTCAAAAACTCCCTCTGGGAAATGATTGAATATGAGGACCCCGAGTCAATTTCCATGCTAATGGGAACCCCTTGAACTAGTACCTCAACAAAGTAGCGGGGGTGTCCTACGGACACGCTGAATACTGGGGCGTCGTCCTCGCTGCCGTCGGAGATGCGGCCCACGCCGTCCTGCTTCCGCGTGGCCTGAGCGCCGTCCTTGGGTCTCGTTGGGCGGTCTTGTTCTGCGGAATGGTCTGCTGAGCTTCTCCGGGACTCGCGCCTCTTCCTGCACACCTTGGCAATGTGCCCGCGGCGGCTGCAGTTGTGGCACTCGGCCTTCCGAAACGGGCATTTTACGCGGTCATGGGCCGCTCCACAGCCGTCGCACCGCCGGCTCTCTTTCCGGACCCTCCGGACGTCCTCGTCGTCGCTGCTCTCTGCGGACGACCTCGAAGCTCGCCGGGCCGCATGCACCGGAGTCTCTGCCTTGCTCGACTTCAGCCACCAGTCCTGGAGTTCTTGGACCCCAGCCTTTGTAACTTCCGCGGCCTGTGCCGCTCTGACGACCTCCTGCAACGTGGGAGGCGGCTCTTGGTTCATTAATGTGCGCTGGGTTTCGGCGTCGTTCAGGCCGCACAGCACACAGTCCCGGAGGGTGATTTCGGCATTCTCCCATTTACACGGGCCGGCCGCCAGCCGCAGGGCCGCCACGAACGCGGCGACCGTCTCCCCGGGCGCTTGGACTCGCCTCCAGAACGCACTCCGAGCGGGAAACATCGCCGTGGCGGGCCGGACGTGCTCACGCAGCATCTGCATGAGTTCCTTGGCCTTGAATTCGCTCACCCTCCTCGGTGCGATCAGGTCCACCAAGGTCCTTTTGGTTTCTTGTCCGAGCATCCTGGTGAAGATGGTCCTTTTCTTTGCTTCTTCCGTGACTTCGGACTCAATCAGTGCTGCCTGGAAGTCCATTTTGAAGATCTCCCAGTCGCCCGGTTTCTTGATTTCAAAACTGGCGCATGTCTTGGTCCCGTGGGCATCCCACCTTCGTCGCCAATTTAGTGTAAGGGACCAAAGACAATGAAACAGCCGAAGGGTTGGCTTAACACAGGTTTATTGCATGATGATCCGGAGGAACATGTGGTAATGGCGGATGGGTAGCTCAATATATACAGCTGGCTATACATTTGAATGTGGCTCGTCGACAGACTATTGGTTGCTGCCTGCGTGACGTCGTAGAAGGTCACGCCCTTCTTGACCAGGTGAAGAGGTGGCGGGGAGTCTTCCCGCGCTGCTGATCCAGGTGAATCTGAGCCATGAAAGCTGGACGCTCGCTATTGCCATCTAGTGGTCACTAGTTCGCGTCCCCTTATCAGGTTTACATTGATACAGCTGAAGGTTATAATGTTGCACACAGAAAGGTTACATTGCTACCACATGGCTAAGGTACATTGTTAAAGGCACAGCTTTACAGAACACAACACCTTGTTTGCACTGAAACACTTCTTATCTTTAGTGTGCTCCATTTTATTTAGATTAGATTAGATTTTTATTTGTATGCCCCCCTGCTCAGCACATGCCAACTCAGGGCGACTCACAACAAGTCAATACTATAATACAATAAAAATACAACAACACAAAAAAATCCAGAATAAACATCACAATGGAATATAATTGGCACAATCAAAATATCCAACACAAAAGTAAAAAAGTAGAAAAATACAATACAATCCGGTGGCTCTCTATCCCTTCCCCTGCCCCAAATACAAAGCGCAAAGGCACCCCAGTGGCCCCCAGCATCCTTTCCTACCCTCCGGCCAGCTGGGCCAGGAGGGGGCATTGGCGCCCACAGCTGCGACCACTTCCATCCCTGCGCTGGTGGTGTAGGCAACGGGGAGACGTGTTTAAGCCATCCTTCCGATCCAATTTCCCACCCACCCCCATTAGAAATGTCCACACTTGTCTTCAGATCACTCCAATGTGTCCTTCTTTCAATTACTGTCCCCCTTTCCCACTTTTCTATAGAGGATTTATTTTATTTGATCATTTGTATCCTGCTCTTCTGCCGCAAGCGCCACACAGAGCGGGATGTATTTGAAGGCATCTTCATCCCACTTCACCCAGCTTCTCTGGTGGAATTCTTCCTGAGAATCCATTCCATGTGCTCAAAGGAAGGTTTGTGTCTCTTTCTGAGGGGAAGAGTGGGCAACTTAAGCTAAAAGTTTTGTTTATTATATTCCTACATAAAGGCAAAAACTGCTGCAACTTCCTTTGGTGTAGTAGTTGTTGTGTCAGGAAAAAGCCCATTTCAGAGCTGCACTTTTTCATGATGGAGGTTTCAATGTGTGGGAGATGCTCTAGACAACATACCAAAGGCATTGGTATGTGTAAACATGTTAGCCCTGTGAGTTGGGAAAAATGAAACCTAATGTGTGATGGACATGTCATGCTGTAAGATCATTGGCTGGCATTCCTTAGGGGAATGGCTTGGAGACAGACCCTGAGGGAGGAGATAAAAGCCCCAGAAGGTGGGAGTCGAGAAGACACTCTCTTGGACTTTGAACTGCAATCATGTAGTCGCTTTAGCCAGAAGGTGCCCCCTGGGCTTTCCCTAAAGAGCAGCTTTCTTTATTTAAATATGCTTTCTGAACTTTTGCTGAACTTTATTCTGTAACTTACTTTAATTTTAATATATCTTTCTAAAAATACCTGAAGAGGACTGGAGTGGTTACTTGGCTCAGGTTACCTTATTTACACTAATCTCGAGTCCTGGGTTGCTCAGCCAGGAGGCGACAACTCAGAAGCCTGAAGGGCTTACTCCATACCTGTCAACCATCCCGATTTGGCCAGGAAAACCCCGTAATTTGATGTCGATTGACGTCATAACCCGCCCCACGCTGCCAAAACCCTGTAATTTGGCAGCAGGGGAAAACGCTTTCTGCGCATGCGTGGAAGTGCTACGCCACTTGCGTAGGGGCTGCGCAAGTGACATAGCACTTCTGCGCATGCGTGGAAGGGGTAAAACCCTTCCACACATGCATGGAAAGTGACCTGCGCACAAGCGATGTGCGCAGGTCCCATTTTTCCGGAGCCGCGGGTTGACAGGTATGGCTTACTCAAGAGTAAAGTCCTAGCATGACATGTTAAACTGCTGCAACTTCCTTTTGTGTACTAGTTGTTAAATAGTCTCCTGAATAGCCCTTCCCTTGGGCTCATCTCATCTTACCTTGTGTAACAGAATGAAGCATACCTGTCAACCTTCCCGATTTGGCCTGGATTACCCCGTAAATTGACGTTGATTGACGTCATAACCCGGCCCCCGCTGCCAAACCCCCATAATTTGGCAGCGGGGGAAATGCTTTCCGTGCATGCGTGGAAGGGTTTTACCCCTTCCACGCATGCACGAAAGCGCTACGTCGCTTGCATAAGGGCTGCGCAAGCGGCGTAGTGCTTCCGCGTATGCGTGAAAGGGGTAAAACCTTTCCACGCATGCGTGGAATGCGACCTGCGCACAAGCGGTGTGCGCAGGGTGTGCGCAGGTCCCGTTTTTCCAGAGCCGCGGGTTGACAGGTATGGAATGAAGTATAACCTGTGCTTTAGTCTGTTTCAAAATGGCGATTTCAAATCAGGGGGAGAGAGAAAATATGTAAACATCCTTGCCTCATGAGATGCCTCGTGGCTTTAGTGAAATGAAACCTATTGTGTGATTGACAAGTCTTGTTGTAAGATCATTGGTTGGAATCCAAAAGGGGGAGGTCCAAAGGTGGACCTTGTGGGAAGAGATATAACCCAGAGACTCATGCACACATACATGCAGACACAGAGACACTCTCTGGAATGCTGTGCTTTTAAGTTGCAAAAATGTAGAAGCTTGAGAGAAAAGGGGCCCATGGGCTATCCCTTAGAGAACCAGTTTGCTTCATTTCCTTGCTTTGAAATGCTTCCTGATCTTTTGATGGACTGTATCATGTATCTTGCTATGCTTTCAATATATTTTTAAAATACCTGAAATGACTAGTGTGGTTATTTGGCTCAATACTACCTTATCTACACATATCTAGATGCCTGGGTTGTCCAGGGAGCTGCAACTCAGAAGAACAACAGGGCCTACTCAAGAGCAAGGCAACATATTGTTACACCTTGCCACCCCACTACTCCTGGTGACCCCCAGGTATTTGCGACTCTGCTGCCACTGCTGACTTCTTCCATGTTCGTGAGCAACCCCAGGTACTCCTGAAGCTGTGGTTGCCGCTGGCAGTGCCATGACCTTGCTGCACTTCCAGCATACTCTGCTACTGCTGTTGTTGCCTCCTTACTTCTGAGTAAATTGGGTGAACCTTGCTCATTTTCAATTATGTCAAAAGCACACAAAGGTGCTTTCTGGGTTGAAAGGATTTTTGCTGGAGGAACTCTGCTCAGGGGAAGCCTGAATGAGGCTCCTTTCATGCCCCCAAGATATTTTCCCACCGAAGTGGTTCCTATTTATCCATTTGCAATTTCTTACTTTTGAACTGCTAGGTTGGCAGGATCTGAGACAGACACGGGTGCTCATTCCATTATGCAATACTGTACTTGGGTCTTGAACTGCCGACTTGCTGACCTTCCACCTAACAAGGCGAGCTTCTTATCCACTGAGCCATTGCAGTTCCACAACCTTACTCCTAAGTAACTAGGTAAACCTTGCAAAAATACTGATATAGCGCTACCGCAATGCATCTGCCCAGCATTGTGTATATATTTTTCTGTATCTAGAATTGGTCTGTATCCATTATGGAAATATTTTTCTAAAAAAATAATAGTGCAGACAAAAACAGAGGAAGGGGTTTCTCCATTGGCCTTTTTCATATCACAACTCGACTGCGTATGTCACAGTGTTGTCTCATCAGATAAAACTGGCCACAGCTCTAAATTGGTCCAAACTAACGATCCACATGCACTGGGAAAGTACTAAACTAGAGCACAACAAAATAATAGACATGGGGTGACCAAACTATGGCCCAGGGGCCATATCCAGCCCCCAATGCCAATTAATCCAACCCACAAATTCCCTCGTTGGCCCCGGAAGCAAAACTTGCCCAGACAGGCACATTTTACTTCTGCTTCCAGGAGTGATGAGGGCTTTGCATAGTGACAGACTCCCTTAACCATGTGACTGGCCCATGGCCCAAAAAGTTTGGGCACCCCTGTAATTCACACACACACACACACACACACACACACACACCGTGACAAAGGCTGTAAAAGTTGCAGGTTGGAGCCCTGTTCTCAAGTTTCCTCACATTCAATTGGTCTACTCAGGTGATAGCTTAGTATGGATGCCATAAACCAAACAGCACTAAAAGCAATACAAAATAGTGAGTTTGCCACATGTTAGAATCCCAATCTGGTACATTCTTACTCAGAAGTAAATGCCACTAATTTCAGTGGAATTTACTGGCAAGTAAGTACTATTAGAGTTGAGCAAGCTTCAAACAAAAGAAAATGAAATTGAATTCTTGACATTTTAAATCAAATCCTCACATGGGATAAATTTAACCAGTTTAATGGAGCTAATGCCAGTTTATAAGAAGTGAATGTCTGATATATCAGATGCCATCATTTTTCACCATGCTAAATATTTTAGAAATACACCCACATAATACAAGAATATAATATTTACCCAACACTGTGATTTCTTCCAGAGAACAGGAGAAGAACAAAGAATTAAGAAAAAGAGAAATAGAAATAGAAGGAAAATTGTAGTGAATCTTGATATTTCTATGCCTTGACAGGGTCCCCTCCTCAGAGTTGCAACATTTCATGTTTTAGAACAGAGATTTTAAACCTGTGGCCCATGGGCCAGATGCAGCCCACAGTGCCATTTCACATGGTCCCCACCGCTTCCACCACACCAGTGCCATGTGGTGGAGGAAGGGCAAAATGGCTGTTCAGCCTCCAAACCTGTCTGAGGGAGTGTGATCCGGCCCCTGGCTTTAAAAGGTTGAGAACTCCTGTGTTAGAAGCACATGTGCATGAATAAAAATATCACATTTGTAAAATAAGACTTGAAATGAATTTGTTACAGCCATATATTTTGGTTAATTCTGCTCATCTGCTAATTTATCTAAAGGAAAGTAGAATTTATTAAAACACTGTTTTTCTAAATGTGAATCATTTAAAATAAAAGTTTCTGTTGTTTTTCTTCAAGCTAACAAAACATGAAAGCAGAAAAGTTGCCGTTTGAATAAACCAATGTTCTTGATTTGTTAAAACATGTAAGATGCAATTATCAAATTGCTAAGTAATTCCACAGACAAATTCCCACCAGGGAGGTCAGATAAGCAAACAAATAATGGCCGTGGAAAAGATACAAATGTCCTCATTATGAAAATACAGTATAGATGATATTAATGTGATCTGGAAAACTGACGTACCTTCTTTATTCTTCCCTTTATAGTTAAACTGGTTTTGATCACAGACAGGACTCTTTCAAGCAGACACCTATCTTCAGACCAGCTCTTACAAATTGTCCTCTGTAAAGGAGTCCCATCGTCAGCCTCTGTGACAACCACAGCTTCATAGGAAGCTACAGCTTCCAAAACAGTGAGGAATAGTGGGATGAAGAATTAATTAAAAGTTGAGGCCAAGGGTATTTTGTGAAAAGAAAGTGATATTGGTTGAGAATCTTGTTAGTAGTCTAACAAGAGAATATTAGATCCATGTTTAAATAAAACTAGGAAGTTGAACCCTTTAAAATGGATGCAGCTTCAAACACAAGCTATGTCCAACTTCCTTCTCCTACAAGACGGCATTATGCCCTCTTGCCATGTTTCTATTTGCTGGTCATGTCAATAGGAACAAACTGAACCAAAGACTACCTTTCTCAACCATGCCATGCAAAAATATTACTAAGTTAAATAACAGCATCTATATGCTAATGAAGCACTGCCCCCCCTCCTGTTTCATCTACACAGCAATACAATCAGTATGTATTCTTAATTCTTCTGATCTTGCCTCATGATCAACTTCTGCCACAGGCAATTAATTAAACATATATGGGGAAAGGATGGTTTAATAATTACTTTTAAAATGCAGTGTCAATTAATTTCCTTGATTGCTATTATTATCTCTGTACAGATAATTTAGGAATTCCTTTAAGTATAATAGTATTATCTTTGCACAAAGATTACACAGAGATTATTAATTCAAGTTAATTAACTTGATGCATTTCTACTCTACCTAGGAATGTTTCATGTTAAGTCACTGGATTTACAACAACTTCTTCTTCTTCTGCTTTCTCATTTTCCTCCTCCTTCGGGTGTCAAGGAAGATACAAGATTCTTGTTCTGGCACTTCTAGTGGCCTCCACCCATGTTACTTGGTGATATTGTAATGTTTATTTTATGTTATCTCTCCGTGTTCCTCTGGGTCTGCCTCTTCATCTTTGTCCTTCTCTTTTCAAATATGCTTTGTATGTACTCAGAAGGACCCTCCTTGAAGATTGTGGTATTTTTGAACCACAATCAGGTATACCCTAGGCCCGTGATGGTGAACCTTGGCACTCCAGATGTTCTTGGACTTCAATTCCCAGAAGCCCAAGCACCCTGTGAATCCACACAAATGGATTTACTGTGATTCATCCGGCCTGCACTGCCCTCGTCGCTACGGGAAGCAGAAGTAAAACACGCCCATACGGAGGAAAGGTTAACCTGGAAGAGTCTTAACCGTATGGGTGCGTGTTACTTCCGCTTCCAGGAGCGACAAGGGCAGTGCGAGCTGGATGAATTGCAGTAAATCCATTTGTGTGGATTCACAGGGTGCTTGGGCTTCTGGAAATTGAAGTCCAAGAACATCTGGAGTGCCAAGGTTCGCCATCACATGCCTAGGCAATGGCCACCTTGTGCTGGCTAATCTTTTTCACACTAGGTCAGGCAGAAGGAACTACAAAATGAATTCACTAAAAGGTGGGTTCATTTTGGCAGTTTCACACCTGGCCTAGACACGGAAGAAAATGCCCTGTATGGTATGGTATTCCAAGACACTCTTCAAATGTGCAAACCAGTTTATTTGTCATCTCTGTATGTAGTTTAAAACTGGTTCTATTCCAATTTTTTCCATTATAATCTTAGTCCTGATTTTTATCCCTTCTATGTTACTCCAGGAGCCTTCCTCAGACATCTCATTTCTGTGGTGAACAACTTTTGTTTACCGTATTTTTCGCCCTATAAGACGCTCCGGCATATAAGACGCACCCAATTTTAAAGGAGGAAAATCTAGAAAAAAAAAGATTCTGAACCAAATACTGTACTAAAAGGGATGAAAAAAAAACACATCTTTTCAGAAACCCCACATGTCCAGGTACAATAAAGCCACCACAAAAATACTCAAAGTCAAAAACTACGTACCTGCCCTAGTCAACCTCCAAGAGGAACAAAGGTCCGGGAGGGCACGATGCTTCGCAGCAGCGGCGTCTTCGGAGCCTCCCGGGACACGGAAGGCTCCCTTTATCTCCCCGCCGATGGTGGGGGCGTCCCTCCCCGCCCCCTGCCACCAGGCGGGGAGGTTAAAAGGGCTCCCTGGCCGAGGGAGCCGAAGCCGCCGCCGCCGCCACGCCGCGCCACGCGAAGCCGTCCCTCCCCACCCCCTGCCACCGGGCGGGGAGGTTAAAAGGGCTCCCTGGCCGAGGGAGCCAAAGCCGCCGCCGCCGCCGCACCGCGCCGCACGAAGCCGTCCCTCCCCGCCCCCTGCCACCGGGCGAGGAGGTTAAAATGGCTCCCTGGCCGAGGGAGCCGAAGCCGCCGCCGCCGCCGCGCCGCGCGAAGCCGTCCCTCCCCGCCCCCTGCCACCGGGCGGGGAGGTTAAAATGGCTCCCTGGCCGAGGGAGCCGCCGCCGCCGCCGCCGCGCCGCGCCGCGCGAAGCCGTCCCTCCCCACCCCCTGCCACCGGGCGGGGAGGTTAAAAGGGCTCCCTGGCCAAGGGAGCCAAAGCCGCCGCCGCCGCCGCGCCGCGCCGCACGAAGCCGTCCCTCCCCGCCCCCTGCCACTGGGCGAGGAGGTTAAAATGGCTCCCTGGCCGAGGGAGCCGAAGCCGCCGCCGCCGCGGCCGCGCCGCGCGAAGCCGTCCCTCCCCGCCCCCTGCCACCGGGCGGGGAGGTTAAAATGGCTCCCTGGCCGAGGGAGCCGAAGCCGAAGCCGCCGCCGCCGCCACGCCACGCCGCGCCGCGCGAAGCCGTCCCTCCCCGCCCCCAGCCACCGGCGGGGAGGTTAAAAGGGCTCCCTGGCCGAGGGAGCCGAAGACGCCGCCGCCGCCGCGCTGCGCGAAGTCGTCCCTCCCCGCCCCGTGCCACCGGGCGGGGAGCCATTTTAACCTCCTCGCCCGGTGGCAGGGGGCGGGGAGGGACGGCTTCGTGCGGCGCGGCGGCGGCGGCGGCGGCGGCGGCGGCGGTGGCGGTGGCGGTGGCGGTGGCGGCTTCGGCTCCCTCGGCCAGGGAGCCATTTTAACCTCCTCGCCCGGTGGCAGGGGGCGGGGAGGGACGGCTTCGCGTGGTGCGGCGCAGCGGCGGCAGCGGCGGCTGCTTCGGCTCCCTCGGCCAGGGAGCCATTTTAACCTCCCCGCCCGGTGGCAGGGGGCGGGGAGGGACGGCTTTGCGTGGCGTGGCGCGGTGGCGGTGGCGGCGGCGGCGGCGCCTTCGGCTCCCTCGGCCAGGGAGCCATTTTAACCTCCCCACCCGGTGGCAGGGGGCGGGGAGGGACGGCTTCGCGCGGCACGGCGCGGCGGCGGCGGTGGCGGCAGCTTCGGCTCCCTCGGCCAGGGAGCCCTTTTAACCTCCCCGCCTGGTGGCTGGGGGCGGGGAGGGACGGCTTCGCGTGGCACGGCGCGGCGGCGGCGGTGGCGGCGGCTTCGGCTCCCTCGGCCAGGGAGCCCTTTTAACCTCCCCGCCTGGTGGCAGGGGGCGGGGAGGGACGGCTTCGCGCGGCGCGGCGGCGGCGGCTTCGGCTCCCTCGGCCAGGGAGCCCTTTTAACCTCCCCGCCCGGTGGCAGGGGGCGGGGAGGGACGGCTTCACGCGGCGCGGCACGGCACGGCACGGCACGGCGCGGCACGGCTCCCTTTATCTCCCCGCCGATGGTGGGGGCGGGGAGAGCGCGGCTGCCGTATATTTGCCGTATAAGACGCACCAAACTTTCCCCCCAGTTTTGGGGAAGAAAAAGTGCGTCTTATACGGCGAAAAATACGGTATGTTTTGTCGTAAGCGTCCATGTTTGACACTGGTAACATAAGTTGGGAATAATATGCTTTGTATGATGTGTTTCTTTGTGCTGGTCAATATTGCCTTGTGTTGTAAGAGCAGAGCTATCTGACCCAGTATTTGGCTTACTGTACCGTATGTTAATCACTTCATCAATTTTGCTATCTTCTGTCAAAGTTTTTCCTAGGTATTTAGACTCTGCTACTTGTTTTATGGGGGACTGCGGTGGTTTAGTGGTTAAGATGCTGAACTTGATGACTGGAAGCTGGGCAGTTCGAGACCCAAGTGCTGCATGATGGAGTGAGCTCCCATCTCTGTCCCAGCTCCTGCCAACCCTAACAGTTTGAAAGCAAGAAATTGCAAGTAGACAAATAGGTACCACTTTGGTGAGAAGGTAAACAGCATTCCATGCACTCCAGTGTCTAGTCATGCCTGCCATATGACCACGGAAACATCTGCAGACACAGATAGTGCTGTCTCTTTGGCTGTAAACGGAGATGAACACCGAACCCTCGAGTCGGATATGACTGGTTTTTGAGCAAGGGCAACCTAGACATCAAGACAAAATTCTGCTAGGGAGAGACATGTCCTACAACAGGATTGCATGTGAGACAAGACTATCAATAGCATTGTTACAAGAGTACACAGAAACCTTGCTTTGCTGTTGTGGGTAGACAAAATAGTCTTGGTGGGGCTGGGGGAGAGCAGGGAGGAGGGAGGAGGAAGGAGCTTGTAAAGTTTTAAACAATGTAAGTACTACTACTACTATTCCAGTATCTTTAAAAAAAACACAAGCAGAATGGCTGCTGCCACCTACTGGCTAAATTGGGAATGGTAGGGCAGCACTTGCAGGGATTTGGCAGGCCCCCAACAGACAAACACCAGGCACTCAGCATTCAATATATAAGCAATTATTTTTGCAGCAAACTCCAACCTGGCCATGGCAATTCACTACTGGGTACACAGGTTTCTTAACACATGGACAGTCTGCATGGATCATGAAAAGGTATGCCTCGTGAGAACAGCTGCAGCTCCTATTTTCTCATCCATCTATTGGGTCTTCTAATTACATTAACATGGCAACGTAAGGAACTCCCAATATTTTGCTTAATATGCAAAGCAATGATGTATTGTTTGTATTATAAAGAGTGCTATTCCTAGGGGCGGAAGGAGATCCAAATCTAGTCTTATACGGTGTGCCATGTCATTGCATTTAAATCCCTCTTCTCTTTTAAGTAACTCAGGAGTTTCTGATTTTCACCTTCACAACAACCTTGCAAAGTAGGCTAGGTTCAGAGATGGTGACTGGCCCAAGATGACTAGCTTCAGTACCAATTTAGAATATAACCCTAGATTTCTTTGGTGGAAAAAAAATCAGTCTTATCTGCTGTACCATAGTAGATCTGTTTTTGGGCAAAAACATTTTTATTACTAAAAGTACTGTAAAATGATACAAACCTCTCAGATGCACATCTTGCCTACAAATGATGCAATAAATTATATACAATATTCATTCTGTTTTGAATAAAGCAGCTGGCACTTATCCTGTGGATACAACTTTGGCCCACATATGTCTTCTTCTTCTTCTGCCATTTTCGAATCAGAATATAGGCAATCCTTATGGTAATCAGCCATGAAGACTGTCTTGAGAATATAATGCAGTGGTCTTTCATGTGCCTTCTGTCTTGCAGCATGACCCCCATACCACTGATCCAGTTCTACAAGTCACTTTCTGCTCCTGAGCCCTTTTGGCACGCAACATCCTCATCAGCCCGAGGCCAGTATTGATGAAATTGCTGCCCTTCATCAGGATGGATTCAAGTGGGATTTAATCCACTTGGGGACCATCACCCTTCCCTGTGGACTTCAGCACCCAAGGCTGTTAGTCCTCAGGGTTGTTGTTGTGTATGTACAATGCTGTTTCATATGAATGTACAATGTTGCTTTAAGAAATGTATGAATGTAACCCAGCCACAATCACAATGTAACCCAGCTGTTAAAGGAACGCGAGCAAGCCGCCTATAGAGGGCAGCTGCGAGTGTTCAACTCACATGGTCATCATTCCTCAAATCACCTGCAGCCGCGGGAACTTCCCGCAGCAAACAACTACTACTGATCCACCACCGAAGATGGGCGTGACCCGGATGGCGTCACGCCGGTAGCGGCCAATGAGCTACCATGCAGCCAAGTTCAAATGTGTTGTACCACTGTATATAATGTGAGATACCTCCGCCATTACCACATGTTCGTTCTGATCATCAACCAATAAACCTGTGTTAGTCCATACTGCAACTCCTTCTATGTCTCCTGGAACAGACACCAAATTGGCGACGAGGATGGGATCGATGGCGAATCCCAAGGTCAAGGCGTACCAGTTCGATGTGAGTGAGCCCGAACAATGGGAGCTCTACGAGTGCCAGTTTCGGCACGCGATGGAAGCCGCGGGCGTCGCCGCCGCCGCGAAGATGCGCTCCCACTTCCTGGCCCAAGTGGGGCCGGCCACGCTGTGGATCCTGATGACCCTGGTGGCCCCCCGGAAGGTAGACGAGGTCCCCATCGACCGTATCCTGGAGAGACTGGGTGAGCATTTCCAGCCGCCCGTCTCGATCTTCCCAGCTCGGGTCGCGTTCCACAGGCGAGACCAGTGACCGGGCGAATCCGTGTCCACCTACGCGGCGGCCCTCAGGCTTGCAGCGGTCCACTGCCAGTGGGATGACCTGGACCAGGCCCTCCGTGACTGCATGTTGTGTGGTCTGAGGGACGAGGAGCTGCAGAGGAGGCTGATGACCCGCGACCAACGCCTCACGTTCAACGAGGTGCTGCGGGAGGCCCAAGCAGCCGAGGAGGCCAGGAGCAGGGTGAGGCTGTTCAAGTCCCGAGGGGCCGCGTCCGAGCGGGCCAAGTCACCAGTACAGGCGGCCCGGTGGACACCAGCGAAGACGGCCTGGCGGGCCCCCAAGCCGCCCGCTGGCACACCAACGTCGTCCGAGGAGTCGTCCACAACAGCGGACCCCTACTTCAGCGAGGAGGACGACGTCCAGAGGATCAAGAAGCGTGGTGAGAAGCGGCAGTCCCGAGAACAGCAGGACCGCCGTTGCGACGGTTGTGGGGCGCCCCACGACCGCACGAGGTGCCCGTTTCGAAAGGCCGAGTGTCACAACTGCCGCCGAAAGGGGCACATCGCCCGAGTATGCAGGCGCGGGCGAGTCGAGGACAAGAGGAGTTCCAGCCATCCCCAGACGCACCAGCGGAAGGTGACCGGCAGCAGGAAGGTAGCAGCCAGCTACGATGAGGAAGGTGTGAACCGCGTGGGCCTGGAGCACCGGCGGTTTTTCGTAGAGGTACTGTTGCAAGGGGTCCCAGTGAGGATGGAGATAGACTCGGGGTCATCTTATTCCATCCTGTCCCAAAAAGAGTTCATGCGTATTCCCCCAGACAAGCGGCCCAAACTGCGGGCCATGAGGTCACACCTTCGGGACGTGCAGGGAAACGGGATCCCAGTGTTGGGGGTGGGGAACTTCAAGGTGAAGTTCAAGGGCTACTCTGAGAAACTGCCTTTGGTGGTCCTCAAAGGGGGGAGGTGCTGCCTTTTGGGAACGCAGTGGTTTGCTCCCCTGTGAATCGAACTGTCCGGCATTAACGCCATCGAGACCGACCCAATGCGGGACGTGTGCAACGCGCACCCGGACGTTTTCAAGAAGGGGCTTGGGAAATACAAGGGGCCCCCGGTTTCCTTCGAGCTGGACCCAGAAATCCGGCCCATCCGCCTCAAACCAAGGAGGGTGCCTTTCGCCCTAAAGGACAAGATCGAGGCGGAACTGGACAAATTGGTGGGGCAGGGGATTTTGGTTCCAGTTGACTCGGCGGAGTGGGAAACGCCGATTGTTACAGCCCTTAAGTCGAACGGGGAAGTCAGGATTTGTGCAGACTATAAATGTACCATTAACAAGGCCATTCGGCCAAACGCATATCCAGTGCCCGTGGTCAGCCACTTGCTGGCTACGTTACATGGGGGGAAGTGTTTCGCCAAGTTAGATCTGGCTCAGGCGTATCAGCAGCTCTCTGTAACCCGGGCTGCTGCCGCCGCGCAAACGATAGTGACGCACAAGGGGGCGTTTAAGGTAATGCGCCTTCAGTTTGGCGTGAATTCAGCCCCCGGAATTTTCCAATCTCTCGTGGAACGCCTTTTAAAGGGGCTTCCAGGCGTCCTCCCATACTTCGACGACGTGTTGATAACGGCGGGGAGCGAATTAGAGTTGGCAAAGAGGCTAGATGGGGTCTTTTCAGTGTTCGAGAGGGCAGGCCTTCGACTGAGGAGGGACAAATGCGTATTCTTTGCGAGGGAGGTTGAGTTTCTAGGCTTTAAGGTAACCCCGGATGGGATCAAACCCTCTGAGTCAAAGGTTCCAGCCGTGAAGAACGCCCCTCGCCCCACCGCAAAACCGGAGCTACAGTCATTTCTAGGGCTCCTAAATTTTTATCATACCTTCCTGCCTCGGAAGGCATCGGTCGCGGAGCCACTGCACGCACTGCTCAAAAAGGACGCGGCTTGGTGGTGGGGGGACAGGCAGGAGAGAGCATTCAAGGAGCTTAAGTCACTCCTGTCTTCGGACACTGTCCTGACCCATTTCGACCCGAAAAAAACAGTGGTTTTAGTCTGTGATGCGTCCCCAGTGGGGGTGGGGGCGGTCCTGTGCCACGTGTTGGAAAGCGGGAGGGAAGCCCCGGTAGCGTACTACTCTAGGTCCCTCTCAAAGGCCGAGCGCAATTAC
Organism: Bradypodion pumilum; assembly: GCA_035047305.1. NCBI lineage: Eukaryota > Metazoa > Chordata > Lepidosauria > Squamata > Chamaeleonidae > Bradypodion > Bradypodion pumilum. The sequence continues at coordinate 125,698,579 of JAWDJD010000001.1, read as the reverse complement.
GCGCAAACTGATAGGGAGGCCCTAGCCATCATCGCCGGAACGAAAAAGTTCCATGACTTTTTATACGGCCGCGAGTTTACGGTAGTAACCAATCACAAACCACTTTTGGGGATCTTCACTAACGGCAAACCCGCACCGCAAATACTATCCCCCAGAATGCTGTGTTGGGCCATTTTCCTCAACGCCTACCAGTATGAGCTGGTCTATCGCCCAGGGAAGATCTCCCATGCGGATGCACTGTCCCAATCTCCCCTCCCAAGTATAGGGGACCCCCCATGCGAGGTAGAGCAGGATCACCAAGTCCTACTGATCGAGTCTCTCGACTCACCCCCCATTGTCCCGGCCGACCTCGCCAAAGCCACGGCGGCCGACAAGATGCTGGCCCAAGTTAGTTCCTGGGTTAGGAAGGGCTGGCCCACGACTCCCCCCGATGAAGAGTTCAGACCATTTTTTAGGCGCAGAGTAGAGCTGTCGCTGGAAAGGGGCTGCTTACTCTGGGGCCAGCAAGTGGTTATCCCAGAGAAGCTGAGGGCCAAGGTACTGAGACTATTGCACACCAGTCACCCCGGGATCGTGCGCTCCAAGGCTCTGGCCAGGAGTTTCTTTTGGTGGCCCCAGATAGACGGGGACATAGAGCGTTTAGTGGGCACGTGCGAGAGCTGCCAGGGCTCTCGGCCCGAGGAGTCCCGGTTGCCCCATAGGGAATGGGATACGGCCCGCGGGCCATGGTCCCGAATCCATGTCGACTTCGCTGGCCCTTTTCGCGGGTCCATGTTTCTATTGGTAGTCGACTCCTATTCCAAGTGGTTGGAGGTAATCCCTATGAACAGCACCTCCTCCGCCGCAACCATCAAGCAGTTGCGCAAGCTTTTTGCCTGTTTCGGCCTGCCAGACGTCCTTGTTAGCAATAATGCTAGTACCTTCACGTCTGCAGAGTTCAAGACGTTTATTGAGTGGAACGCCATCAGGCACATCACCGCTGCCCCGTTTCACCCCGCCACAAACGGTCAGGTAGAGCGCCAAGTGCGCACTACGAAAGACACACTGCGGCGCATGGGTCCCGGTGAGTTGAACCTGCACTTGTGCCAGTTCCTCATCTGCTACAGGACAACCCCCTTAGCTTCAGGATTTTCCCCAGCCGAACTCCTCATGAGGAGGCGTCCGGTAACACTTTTTGACCGGATGGATCCGTCCAGGGTGGAGGATGAAGGGAGAAACATAAATATAGGGGGAGGGAGCTCCAAAAGTTTTTCGGCAGGGGACCCGGTTCACTGCAGGAACTACGCGGCGTCAGGGCCGGCGTGGGTCCCAGGGACAGTCATCGAGCAGACGGGACCAGTGTCCTACAGGGTTGAGACTAGCTCGGGTCTACTCTGGAGGAGGCATGCCGACCAACTCAGAAGGCGGGTCACTAGTGAAGGGGATTCAGCGTTAGGGTCCTCCCCCACCCGCATTACCCAAGGGGGAGACATGGCGGAAACCGGGGATACAAATGCATATCCTCGGTTCTCAGCCACAGAGGAGGATACTTTGAAAGAGAGGGATCAGTTTGATGATTATGAGTTACGGTACCAGGGGGGTGTAGCAGAGTGGTCCCCCACCCGTCCTAGCGAGAAGAGGGGTTTCAGTTCAGCCCCTGGTACCTCCAGTCCCCCCAGTCCTTTTGTGTTAGAATATACCATAGCTCCAGCTCCCCGGAGACCAACACCCCCAAGGCAGGCATCGGGGGGGGGAGCCCACCCACCGCAGTCCCCGGAACTCCCAGGCAGGGAACGGGGGGTGGCGAGGCCACGAGGGTCTCTTCGTCGGTCCCGAGATTCATGCTGGGGGGACCCCTAGCTCCTCAAGCGGTAGGCAGGAGTTCACTTCCCAACTGTTCATTCCATTCCCTTCCCCCAATGCAAGGTTACCACAGAGCCCACACCGAGCCACTAACGAGTCCCCCCTTTCCATTGCAGGACAGGACTCCGCAGAGCCAGGCTCCCCTGTATTAAGCCAAGCGGCCGCTCGCCCCAGGCGCACGTGCGGCAAGCCACAATGGTTGAGGGACTTCGTCCCATCCTAGGGGGGAGGGATGTTGTGTATGTACAATGCTGTTTCATATGAATGTACAATGTTGCTTTAAGAAATGTATGAATGTAACCCAGCCACAATCACAATGTAACCCAGCTGTTAAAGGAACGCGAGCAAGCTGCCTATAGAGGGCAGCTGCGAGTGTTCAACTCACATGGTCATCATTCCTCAAATCACCTGCAGCCGCGGGAACTTCCCGCAGCAAACAACTACTACTGATCCACCACCGAAGATGGGCGTGACCCGGATGGCGTCACGCCGGTAGCGGCCAATGAGCTACCATGCAGCCAAGTTCAAATGTGTTGTACCACTGTATATAATGTGAGATACCTCCGCCATTACCACATGTTCGTTCTGATCATCAACCAATAAACCTGTGTTAGTCCATACTGCGACTCCTTCTATGTCTCCTGGAACAGACACCAAAGTTGTCAGGTTCATTAACTGCCACCTGACACTTGCCATTGAGTCACTGGCAGTATGGTTTATTCTATTACCATAGCAAGATAACCTGGCCAGACACATGTCTGTTGATAATCAATGTTTCAGTTTCTGCAGCTCAACAAAATAGACAGGATGCTTAGGGAGATGATCCACCCACCCCGTGTGCTGGATACATGCCATTCCTGGCTTGTAAAAGCAGCTGGGAGGGGAGTGGCTGAGTGGGTAAGGAAAGTATGAAATATTCCTAAGGGAGGCATTACAGTAGTAAGATTACTGCTTAAAAAAAAACCCTTCAATTCCAACATATCAGATAACAACCATCTGGCTTTCAATATTCCATTCTTAGGCAAGGCATTGGAATCTGTGGTGGCTTCTTAGCTCCAAGGATTCTTAGATTATTAAAGATTCATTTAATCTGGCTTCAGGTCTGGGTATGGGACAGAGATAACTTCAGTTACCTTGATGAATAATCAATACAGAGAACCAGGCAGGGAGTGTGTGATCTTGCTGGTTCTGCTTGCCCTCTCAGTGACACCCAGTACCACAGACCAACCCTCTGGGATGGTTTTCTGATACATTCTTTGGAGGCACTACTGTAGCTCTGGATTGATAAATTTACAAGGCGATGTTTGGCGCCACTGCTATTGGTCTACTAGGTCCCTCAGGGTTCTCTCCCCCAAATTATTTAACATACACATGCATCTGCTGGAGAATGTTGACTGGAGTTTTGCGGCCAGCAGTATACAGATTATACCTATCTCTCCTTTTCACCCAAATCAGTAGTATTTCCCATTGTTAAATTATACAGTTTTAACAAACCAGTCAATACATAGAAAGACCAATGTACAAGTCAAAATTCTTGGTACAGGACCTGATTAGACACAAGGAAACAGAATGCTGTCCTTATAAATAAATAGGCTATTTGAAATTTTTGGCACTAAAGTGGAACAGGAATAATGCCAGATACCTGAGGCCAGATTATTTCTGCTGAATTTGTCAGCTTTGTTTCCTGCTTTGCCAAATGGTTCTGTGTGTAATTATAGTGTTCTTGGTTGTTTCTGTATGCCAGAGAATGCAATTTGGAATACACAAGAAATTAAAACAGAGTATGTACCTGGTTTTCCTTGAGGAATTTCTTTGCCTTGCTTAAAAACTTCTTGTCCTACAAGACAGAAGGAACAAAGCATTAGTAAAACATGCTCATCCAGTTCTTACAAACATTTACTCTCCCTTAAATTTAAAACTCTATGATGTGGTTTCCCCGTGCCCCCGTGGGCACGGAACGGCCCAGCAGAGGCCACTTTCGGGAGAAAGGCTCCCTGGCCCGTGGGCTCTGCGAGCACCCAAATTAAGGGGGGTGGATAAATGATAGGGTTTGATTCACCCAATTACCTGACCTGACCAACGAACCTGCTGAGCGAGCAAATACGTTACCTATTAGAGTAATCCCTCATCTCCGAATCTCAGTCTCATCCCAGAAGCAAACAGGAGCCATGATTGCCTTAGTCTAAGCCCAAAACAATGGTGTTGTCTCAGCCAGTGTTTGTCCGCACTAATTAACTTCCCCCCGAGAGATTCCCAATTAACCTGAGCAAATAGGTGATGTGATTGACTGGTGGGTGGCGGTTTTTTCTACCTTGCCTTCTGATCTATAAATGGTTATGCCTTTTCCTCAATAAACCACTGATCTTATCCTCCTCCATACTGCCTCGTATCGTTCTTTGATCAGTCTCCTCCGGGACCTCCGGCCCTCAGCGGCCCCGATTCCTATACCTGGTGACCCCGACGTGATCTACTAGTGAGTAAGAGCGGTCTTCCTCAGAGTAGCGATCACATGGTCCGGTTCTGCGCTTGAGCCGTGTCCGAATCATCCCGGAGGACAGCGCGGCACTCCGTCCGGCAGCCAGCCGATCGGAGGGACGGCCTGCGGTGAGGCAGTCCAAAGAGGCATCCTACAGCTTGCTCCCGACTTTCGCGGCGGCTTGCGCCAAAGGGAAAAACGCGTTCCGCTCAGGGCAGCTGTGAGCCCCTGACAGCGCAGTGGCCACCGAGGGCCCGTGGCCGCAGTCCACACTCCGAGCTCTACCCAGAAGCGTCGTCGCCAGAACCTATTGCCTACCAAAGACGCGTCGACTCGTCCCGAGGAGGAATCTTCCGAGGACCCAATCGCAGGTAATATGGGGACCTGTCCTCAGCGACAGCGTCCATCTGCTAGCCAAAGAACTCGTGTAGAGGAGTTCAACATCCTGGCCAGGGTATTTAATTTGCGTTTTCACAGCGGAGAGCTAGTGAGACTTTTGGTGTACCTAGGGGAACACTGCCTGCTTTACCCAGAAGTAGGTACGTTAACCCTTGAGCTCTGGGATCAGATAGGAGACTGCATTCAGCAACCCGTGAAAGCTCCAGGAGGCATAATTCGCACATGGAGAAAGTGTAGGAAGCTCTTGGCGGAGATAGAGCCAGTCCGGGTAGAGGCCAAAGAACCCCCAAGTCTGCCAGATGCGCCAGCTGAACCAACGGCGCCTACGGCGCTCTATCCGTCACTCCAATTTAGGCAGAGTAGTGTAGGGAGCTTTCCCTCGGTGACAGCTGCAGACGTCACCGGCGGAATGCAAGGAATGAGGAGCGCAGGCGCTTCTCAGAAAGCAACGGGTTCCCTAGCTACCAAAAGTGCCCTTCAGTGCACAGTAGAGGAAGAACTCAGGAAGGGGGAATTACCAGTAGAGGAGCTAGCAGAGCTCAGTCAGATATGTCCCATCCGCATAGAGATGGACGCGCTTTTGGGCGCCCAGCAGATAGTACACTCCCCAGTCCCGTATAAGCTTCTCATGGCCATACGGAAAGCCATCTCAGAAACAGGGCTCCAAAGTCGTTTCACAAGGGGCACGCTTCAGCAAGTGTGCGAGAACACCATTTGGATTCCCCATGACTGGAAAGCCGTCATGCGGATGATGCTCACCCCTAGCCAGTATTTAATTTGGGACAGCGAGTTTCACCTAGAGGCGCAGACAAGGGCTGCCAGGATGGGAGGCGCAGTACTTCCTGACCAGTTATATGGTTCAGGTGCCTTCGAGCCCATCGATGCCCAAATCAACTTGCCTCTAGCCACTCTCCAGATGTCGGCCGAGGCCGCCTTTAGGGTGTTTTTCAAAGTCCCAGCAACTGGCAAAGCGGCTAAAAATTACACCGCTATCAAGCAAGGAGCCCAGGAGCCCTATATGGACTTCATCAATCGCCTGGAAGAAGCCATTAGCAGGCAGATTGATAATGAGCAGGCCCAGCAAGAGCTCATGATGAAGTTAGCCAAGGACAACGCCAATCTAGACTGCCGTAAAATCTTGCAGTCACTGGGCAATCGTCCTGATTTGACCCTTACGGACATGATTAGAGCTTGCGCCGACGTTGGCACAGAATCCTACAAGATGGGATTGCTAGCAGCAGCGGTGCAAGGGGGCAAGAGACCAAAAGGAAAGACCCAAGGAGCATGTCACAGTTGTGGCAAGGTCGGTCACTTCGCTAGGGAGTGCCGATCCAAGGGAGGCGGACAAAAGTCCGGCCGTTCCAAGGCTCCGAAAACCCAGTGTCCGAAGTGCAAAAGAGGCTACCACTGGGCCCGAGACTGTCCGGATTCGGGAAACCGGAACGCGGGCATGTCTCTGGCCCCGGTCCAAACAGGGACTCCCCTCACCCAAAGCTCACCAGAGCTAGACTAAATCCCGGTAACACTCCAGACATTGCGAGGGCACAGGCCAGCCCCAAGGGTAGTACAGGGTTAGACTTGACTTGTCAGGCGGACGTTACATGCGACCTGCCAGGCACGGTCTATCTAGTGGACTCCCAGTACATGGGTCCACTGCCCAAGGGCTTTATAGGTTTAGTTTTGCCCCGCAGCGTAGCTGGAGCACGCGGAATTTTCATAATTCCAGGAGTCGTTGACTCGAATTTTTCAGGCGTTTTCCAAGTTCAGCTTTGGACTCATCTGCCCCAAACAATCCACAAGGGAGACACCTTAGCGCAACTGATCATGGTTCCTTGTCACTCGCCAGCAGATAGCCAGGGAAGGCTCAGTGACAGCTCCGAGTCCCGGTCAGAGGACCGCTCGAGTGCCAGTGAGGCAGTACAAGGATACCAGGTCTTAGCGACAGTGGAGACCAACATTGAGTGGAAGCAGCGCCCCGTTATCGAGGTATTTTTGAACAAAAGAGCGTTCTCAGGATTACTCGATACCGGAGCGGATGTGAGCGTGATAAGCAGGAGCCAGTGGCCAAGAGAGTGGGCCATTGAGCCGGTCTCCGATGTGTGGGGGGTAGGCGGCGTCCAGGAAGCGTTTAGGAGCCGAGAGTGGGTGGAAGTCACAATCCCAAGGGCTGACGGCACGGCGGTAATTCGGCCGCACATTCTTGACGTGCACATCAACCTTTGGGGGCGAGACATCTTGCAGCAGTACGGTGCTACGCTTACCTTCGGGTAATGGCGTTGCCACTTAAATGGCTCACCGATACGCCGGTTTGGGTAGAACAATGGCCGGTAGTGGGAGAGAAATTAGTTGCCCTCAAGCAGCTAGTTAAGGAACAGCTAGACGCAGGACATATAGAACGGTCCACAAGTCCTTGGAATTCGCCAATTTTTGTGATTAAAAAGAAGTCGGGGAAGTGGCAACTCCTCCACGATCTCAGAGAGATCAATAAATGCATTCAGCCAATGGGCCCGCTCCAATGCGGCATCCCGAATCCAAACATGATTCCCGAGGGGTGGGAGATCCTAGTTGTAGATCTCAAGGATTGCTTTTATACAATCCCCTTAGACCCCCGGGACCGGGAAAGGTTCGCCTTTACGGTGCCGGTTGTGAACCACAGTGAGCCTACGCAGCGTTACGCGTGGAAATTTTTGCCACAGGGCATGCTCAATTCGCCCACCCTGTGCCAAATTTATGTTCACAATGCACTGGCAAAGTTCCGAAGCCTTTACCCTAAAGCCATAGTTTGCCACTTTATGGACGACATCTTGGTCGCGATGCCGCAACTCGGCAGCGAAATGTTTTCTGACCTCCAGGCCAGCCTGGGGGACAAAGGTTTACTCATTGCCCCAGAGAAAGTGCAGAGAACCGAGCCCTTCTCATACTTGGGTCATCGGCTTCTCCGCTCTTTCGCAGCACCAGTTTTGCCTAAGATCAATTTACAGGACTCAGTCACCTTAGTAGAGTTGCAGCAAGTTTTGGGGAACATCAATTGGGCCAGACCGTATTTCCGATTGGATACGGATCTTTTGAAACCGCTCTTCTCGCTGCTAACTTTAGGCAAGCAGCCAGCAGACCGGATAAAGATTTCTCGAGACGCACGCTTGGCTCTCGAGAAAGTTAACCAAGTTCTCAGCCAGCGATGGGTAGATAGGATCACCCCAGGGCCATATGCTCCGGTCCTGAATTTGTACATCGTACGGTCAGGATCCATGTTTACTGGAGCGCTCGGCATAGATGCCGAGAAAGGGGCGAGTATCGTGGAGTGGGTGTACCTTCCGAACACCTCCTCACGAAACATCGTTCCTCCCCAAGAATTGGTCTCCGCGGTGGTTTACCGCGGAAGGCTGAGAGCTAGGGACATTTCAGGGCATGATTTGGCCAAAATCGTCGTCCCGTTCCCCAAGGAACAAGTCCAGCAATTAATGCAGCTCGGTGACTCGCTTCCAATAGCCCTGGAAGGATTCACCGGGAGCTTGGCATACCACTTGCCAAAGGACCCCAGACTTGTCTCACTCCAAACGCAGACAGTCAGCTTGTTCGAATTGCTTTCGCTGGTTCCGCTTCAGGGAGCCAGGACAGTTTTTACTGATGGTGGTCGAACATATGGTGTCTTGACCTGGCAGGAGGGCCAAGCTTGGCGCACGCTGCTAACTCTTCCACAAAAGTCCGCGCAGCGGGCAGAGTTGGCAGCGGTGAACCTTGCTTTGCGCACCTTCGCCAAAGAACGTTTAAACATCATCACGGACAGTCAGTATGTTAGGAATTTGCTTCACAGTCTACCGGGAGCATACATTACTCCCGCGATAGACAAAATTTTGCTTAGCCTGTTTTTAACTGCTCAATTTCACTTGCGAAACCGCACGGAGCCGCTCTATATTGCCCACATCCGACGTCATCAAGACCTACCGGGTCCGATTTCGGCGGGCAATAGCAGAGCGGATGCGGCGGCAAAGGAAATTCAGCAACGTTCAGTTTTGGGTGTTTTTACTACTCCAATTCAGAGTCATGCTTTCTTTCACCAAAATGCCAAAGCACTTGCCAGACAGTTCAATTTGCCACTCTCTCAAGCCCAGGGCATAGTTCGCTCTTGCCAGCATTGTGCAGGGGCACCGGGGGGGCCCTCGTGGGGGGTCAACCCACGAGGGACAGAGGCCAATCAGGTGTGGCAAATGGACGTCACGCATGTTCCGCAGTTTGGCAGATGGCAGTACATGCACGTTTGCATAGACACTTTTTCTCAGTTCGTTTGGGCAACGGCGCAGAAAGGGGAGACTGCTTCCCACATGGAGCAGCACCTCCTTTCCTGCATTGCAGCCATGGGCAAACCTCGGCGCATTAAAACCGATAACGCGCCATCCTACAGCTCTAGGCCGCTGGCCGCCTTCATGGCCACTTGGGATATAAAGCATACTTTTGGCATTCCTTACAATCCGCAGGGGCAAGCGATTGTGGAACGGGTCAATCGGACGCTCAAGTCCTATATTGACAAACAAACAGAAAGGGGGGAGCCACCAGCCCTCCCCAAGTCACAGGGCCAGGCACAGCATTGTCTGAATAAGGTATTGTTCACTTACAATCACCTTAACGTTTTTTCGGATTGCACGCCGCAGGAGAAGCACTTCCGCCGCTCGGAAGCTCTCCCGCGGCCGATGGTCCGATACCGGGTGCCACCGGACCCTTCTTGGAGGGGCCCGGCGCCGCTCATAACCTGGGGAAGAGGGTATGCTGCAGTTATGTCCCCTACAGGTGTCGTTTGGATTCCAGCTCGGTGTGTCAAGCCTTACTTGGAACCACATGGCGTGGACCCAGACCGACCAGAGTCCGATCCCAGAGATGGAGGACCTCACTCTGACCGAGAGGACCCATCGGAGGAAACGGCTACCAACGACAGCACCCAAGATCACCTGGGGGATGGTCAAGATCCTTTGTCGTGAGGCCGAGGACACCGTCCGGCGCGAAAGGAAGGAGCGGACGCCGGAGAACCTCACAGCTGCAGTTTTCACCCAGATTCATGCCAACACCCTGGCGCTCACCATCATCCTGACCCTTTCCCTGCTTTTGGGGGGAGGCGCTCAGGCAGCCTCGTTGGAGGCCAACGACCTGCTGCCCGGCGGAGACCTCTCTGCCCGGATGCAGTACAACATTTGGGAGAGGTTGGCGGGTCTCGCCAACCAGTCCAATTTTTGCCTCAGGCAGGACCTTGGTTCTGCTTCGATCCTCAGCACCTGCCTCATCCCAGTGTGCCATTCTCCAGGCGCGCACCCCAGGGATGGGGATTGGCTTGTAAAGAGACTTTTCAACCCGTACAACCCAGCGGCTTCTTCAGAGTATGCCCGTTGGGAGATGCGGCTGACCATGACCTTGCCGGCTGATGCAGCCACCCTCCACACTCCTCGGGTGGCGGTCAGCCCGAACTCTACCTGTGGACGAATGTACGGCTGCGCTTCAGCTGGTCGTACCCGGCGCCGCTGCCTCAACGTTGGCAGTGGCAATTGGACTTGCAACAACCCAGTACCACTTAGCACCATGTACGCTCATATAACCCTGCCATCTGGTTGGTTCTTCACATGCAACCAGTATACGTGGAACTACATTCCTGCAAATGTTTCAGACTCTATATGTTGTATCAGTCGTTTGACATTGTTACTCCCTACCAAGGATATGGTCACCCCAAGCACAAATGCTACAAATGTTTCAAATGTTCCCTCACTCGTACGGCACACTCGCACCACCCAGTTGGACAGCTCATGTGAGAGCAGCTTTAGAGTAATGAGCCCTGCCGAATATCTCTCTTTGGCAGTCAGCATCTTTGGCGTGCCAGGCTTAGCCGTCGGCAACGCAAAGAGGATTGGTCGCTTGGCTTGCGGTCTAGCAAAAGCCATCAACCATACCTCCTCAGCGATAGCGCTCCTTAATCAAGAGCAGGCAGAGCTTCGCCATGCCATTCTTGACAATCGAGCGGCTATCGACTACCTCTTATTGTTGCACCACCTGGGTTGCGAATCCTTTCATGGTATGTGCTGTTTCAACCTTACTGACAACTCCCGCAAAGTACAGAGTCAGCTCACTGATCTCCACACCATAGTCCAGGGCATCACAGAGGGTTCTGCATGGGGGGCTTGGTGGAGTTCATTGTGGAACTGGATGTGGTCATGGATCCCCTGGGGGTGGCTCCAAATGGTACTCAAGGTGGTTGTGGGGGTGATTATACTAGGCATCGCACTCTGCTGCTTTGCACAATGTATTCCCTCGCTGATCTCAAGGTGCCGCCCCAGAAGGAAACCCCGAGACGTCATTCCCGCTCATCAGCTGGTCCCGCTCCTACGCAGGGTCGCCGGTCAGGCTCTTAAAAGAAATTAAAAGGGGAGATGTGGTTTCCCCGTGCCCCCGTGGGCACGGAACGGCCCAGCAGAGGCCACTTTCGGGAGAAAGGCTCCCTGGCCCGTGGGCTCTGCGAGCACCCAAATTAAGGGGGGTGGATAAATGATAGGGTTTGATTCACCCAATTACCTGACCTGACCAACGAACCTGCTGAGCGAGCAAATACGTTACCTATTAGAGTAATCCCTCATCTCCGAATCTCAGTCTCATCCCAGAAGCAAACAGGAGCCATGATTGCCTTAGTCTAAGCCCAAAACAATGGTGTTGTCTCAGCCAGTGTTTGTCCGCACTAATTAACTTCCCCCCGAGAGATTCCCAATTAACCTGAGCAAATAGGTGATGTGATTGACTGTTGGGTGGCGGTTTTGGGTGTTTTTACTACTCCAATTCAGAGTCATGCTTTCTTTCACCAAAATGCCAAAGCACTTGCCAGACAGTTCAATTTGCCACTCTCTCAAGCCCAGGGCATAGTTCCCCGATTCCTACACTATGAAGATGACCTAGGCTGGTCAGATGTGGCTGGATTCCAACTTGTATGCATTTTCATCAGATATAGCCAGTGTATGGGAATATTTGTGACAGGCCACAGGCCTGGGAGATTTTAAGTAGGTGACTGAGATTATTATTTTACATACATTATTTTACATACTTTATTGTATAAATTTAAAATATATAAAATAGAAAACCAATTTTATTTCGAATGTCTGATGCATGTAAATATACTTCACAAGAATCTGAACAACCTGCAGTTGAATATGCTTTATTCTGTAAAAAAAAATCAATAACAGTTCTCAAACAGACCAAAACAATTGTTTGTCTTTCTATCTTTACAGCAGCCATAAAAGTAAGAGTAAACATTTTAATGGAGTGTGGGTATGCAGCAGTGGATTCAGCCTTTTGAAATATCAAGATCCTTAGAGGCACATATTTATCCTGGAATGTCATGGGGAGATTTGTGGTTAGAAAAACAGAAAATGATACTATTAATTCTAGGGAATACATTGTGATAGGGGAAAGGATATGTACCGTATTTGCTGGTGTATAGGACCCACTCCACCCCCCTAAAATACTCTGGAAAAATGGAGTGCATCTTGTACTGTGTATAGTGGCCTATAGTGGGCTATTTGGTCTCCTAGACCTAAACATAGACTCTGTTTGCAAATATGATTGCTCGGTCATAAAGGTCTGGCCTATTTGCAGCCTTTAGTTTAGCAGTAAGTTTGACATCCAGTCTGGCCAGTTTATCCTGCTATGGATACATTGAGTACATTGTCAGTGACTCAACAGTATCAGGTGGTAGATAACTAACCAGACAACCCTGAGTACTAACAGCCTTGGGTGCTAAAGCCCACAGGCAAGGGTGATGGTCCCCAAATGGATGTGTGTTTTCGTGTCAGAGATTACTCTGGATTGAAATGATTTTTAGGGGATGCCCGATTGAGGCTCCTTTGATGTCTCCAAGTGCAGCTCTCGGGTATTGAAACCCAACCTTCTAGTTTCCAACTCAGCACCTTAACCACTAAGCCACTGAGGAGCTGCCCCAAGTGGAACCCCAACCACAGGCAGAGACTGAAATTTTAGATTGAGACAGTAAATGATAATATTCATGAAAATATCCCCCCCCTCTTTTCCCAGAAAATATTAAAGATTGGATGATGGACATTTGGGCTTAAAAGAGGAGAGTTTGGTGGCTTGGAACCTTTTCCCTTTCCTTGAATTTTTGGATATTTGGATACAAAGAAGAAGGGAGTAAGATGGCGCTGGGAGTCTGATCAGTGGTGTCTCTTGGAAAGTATGGTTTTGTCTTCTTCATTTTTGGGACCGGAAGTTTGTTTTGCCTTCTCTCTCTCTTTTTTCCATTGGATTACAAGCATTTTTCCCCTTCTTTTGTGGAAGTGGCAATTGGTTGTTACTTGCTTAAAGGGATATAAGGACGGTTAAAAGAGCTGTGGGCTGATTGTGTTACAGAAGATATACTTTTGTGGATATAAACTGGAGACTGTCTGCAATTGGAACAGTGTTTGAATGAAACGTCAGGGAAGAGGAAAGGAGAAGGAGAAAGTGGGCTGGATAAGAACAGAGAGACAGTCCTCAGATAGGATTTTTAAAAGGCTCACCAGGATAGAACAAGAGGAGTCGGAGATGAAGAAAACAATGCAACAGGAAATAAAGGATTTGAAGGACCAAGAGACTGTGAGAAAAATTGCACAGCAATTACAACAGCAGCAGCAAAAAATAGTGCTAACTCCACCTACGATGGCATCTGCAGCTGTGAAATCTATTGCAATAATGACAGCAAAGATAACAACAGCAACAGCTGCAACAACAACTATAACAACCACAGCTGCGATGACACCGACGGCAGTAACAACTACAGCAACTATAATGACAGTGACAACCCCATCAATGGTGCCAATAAAGGGGGGGGGGCAAAGGATTAAATCAGATGTTGATAAATTTAATGAGAAGGTGGATAATTTGGAACAAAAAATTGGAAATATGTTTGTTCAGGATAAACAGGAACGAAAACAAGACATGCAAGATTTGATGGCAAACATTATGAAGGGTTTTGATGATTTAAAAAAAGGGCAAAATAAACTTAAGGAAGAACAAGAGGTGATGAAAAGAGAGCAGGAGGGGATAAAAGCAGTGGTTTCAGATATGAGAGAAAGAAAGGGAAAATAAGGTGGGGGATCATGAAAAAAGGTTAGAATTGGTGGAAGAACAGATGAGATGTGCGAACGTGATAATTCGAAAAATTCCAGAAGGTACGCCAGATGAATTAAAAGAAAGAATTGTAAAATGGTTAGATGGAATTATGGAAGGAGGTTTCACACCATATGGTATTGTAAGTGTCTTTCGGCTGGGATCAAGAAGGGGTAAACTTGGGGCAAGAAATGTACTGGTAAAGTTTGCCAATGTTGCTGATAAATTTCGATTAATGGCTCTCATTCGAGTGAGGGGGTCAGAAGTTTTAAAAATAGATGGTTCAGATATTGAGGTATACAATGATATTCCAATGGAGTATCGTATGTGGAGGCAATCGATGAAGCCAATTACAATGAAATTCCAAGATAAAGGAGTTAGGTATAATTGGAAATTTCCACGGCAATTGAGTTTTTTTTCATTTGGGTAAACGATATATGATGAGTGAGGATGTCAATGTCATGGATGTAATGGTGGATGCAAAATTACTGGAATTCGGAACTAAAGAGTGGGATGAACCGAAGGAGGAATTGATTGTTTCGGGTGGGTTCATGAGAAAGAGAAATGATAATGAGAATATGCCCAAAGGAGCGGAAGGAGGGACTGATTAGAGTGGAAGTTAGTTTGGGTTCCTATTAAGCCCGCACAGTTGGTTGTGCTTTCCCCCCTCCCCCCTTTGTTAATACGGCGGCTACTTGTAGAAAAGTGGGGAGGGATAGCAGTAGATAAAACAAAAGTGCTGGATAAATGGATGAAAGGATTAGGGTTAAAAGATACATGGCGGGAGCTTAGAGGATCGGAAAGGGTTTACACTTTTTCCCCCAGGTTTATAACACATATTCTAGAATAGATTATATATTTGTAACTGACAACCTGATAGGGAATTTGGATGAAATTGAAGTTGGAATCTTCAGAGAGTCAGATCATGCAAAGGTATTGTTAGAAATGAGAATGGATGGTACAAAGATTAGGAGAAATTGGAGATATAACACTGAATTATTTAAAGATGAAAAATGTAAAGAACAAATAGTTGAAAGATGGGAGCAAAATTGGAAATGGAATGATACAGGCGAGGTTCGATATAATGTGGTGTGGGATACGATGAAGGCAATATTCAGAGGGGAAAGTATTAAATTGGCTAGTTTTAAAAATAAACAATTAAAAGGTAAGCAGGAGGAAATCGAGAAAGAGATTAAACAGCTACAAGAAAAACATGCAATAACTAAAGATAGGAAAGTTCATGAAAGAATGCAGGGGTTGAGGAAGGAGTTAATAGGAAAGGATATTGAAAAAGTGAAAAAAGTGTTTTTGTGTTTTTGTGTCACCAGGATGGTCTCCCCTTACCAAATTTCAGTTCTGTAGGGTGACCGGTACCGCACTTCACAGTGTGGGGCTTGTTATGGCACCCATTCATTCAGGATAGGCATCGCTTCGACTGTGGCTGCGTTTCGGTACTCTGAGGCTGATATATGTTGGAAGGGCAGGTGGGGGTCCGCAGTTTTTTCCTTATATGTACGTCCCCTCACTGTATGAGTACCTAGTTGTATCCTTAATTCCTTTTCCTTCTTTTCCAGACCATGTGTGTTTATGCACACCGGTGGCAGTGGGGTTGGTGGGCGGCACAGTATGCTGCATCGTCGGAGTGGGGACCCCATCTTGGGCTGCGTGCATCTGCATGTATGCGATGGTATGGTATGCACGGTATGAGATGGCGGGAACTATTGCCATTCCTGATGTCATTTAGGGATGCTGGACTGCCTGATGTTCTGATTCTGCACCTCGGCAGCAATGATCTCGCACGGATCACTGGCCTTTCCTTAAAATGTCGAGGTGCAGTGACCTGGCGTTTTTACATCATTTATGGCTGTACATACGGTTGCTATGGTCTGACATCGTGCCGAGACACTGTTTTAGAGGAGACATGGATCTCCGTGGTTTGGACCGTGCCCGGCAGTCAGTGAACAGGGCTGTTGCCCGATTTCTTGTGGAGAATGGCTTGGGACAGCCATTCGGCATCCGGGGATAGGGTTACAGGATTTTAGCCTGTATGCAGGAGATGGGGTCCACCTGTCGGCCAGAGGTATGAACCTCTTTCTGTAGGACGTGCAAGTGGGCCTGGCGACCGAGCTGACGGTCTGGGGAGGGCGGTGAGTCATCATGGACGCCTCCCCATGTGGCGGGTAGCACTGGGTAAGGTAAAGATTTATGACACATAGGTATCCGGCAGGTTTGCAATTGACTGGCCAACACGTAAATAGGTACAGGGGAAACAGGATTGGCCGGTCAAGGGCGAACCATGAAAGGGGTGATGTCAGGAGCTTCACAGCCTGCATCACCTTGATATTTGAACGGATACACGTCATAGGGTGGGGTCAGTAGATAGTATATTGACTCAGGTCAACAATTTGTTTGTGTCAACAAACAAATTGATACAAATTGATACATGTAGCCAATTTCCATTGGCATTTAGTGTGGAACCCTACCAGTGCTACTGCGGCCTGCTTGCCTTAAAGAATTACAATTGGATGATACACCAATTGAAAGTGATAATTCGGACTAGGGCATTATTCAATAAAAGTGGCCCGATGCCTTTAATCCAATACCGGTGTCTGAGTCTTTATTTGGGGGGTGCGCCTGCAAAGAATTATTGGCTATAATGCTTACTATGGGCAGAATGTGTATAGCAAAAAATTGGAAGAACGACATAACATTAAAAGTAGATGATTGGTATAAAGAGATGTGGGATCTCGAATTGAATGAAAAATTAACATGGGCGTTGAATTTTAAAAAAGGAATAATTAAAGAGAATAGATTCTGGAATACATGGAGACAGTTTGTGGATCATGCTTTGAAGGGAGAGGGGAAGAATAGACTGACACCAGACCAATTGAAGTTTTGGGCACAGTAGAAACCAATGGGAAATACCACATCCTCCCGGGCAATGTAAATACACAGGGTGAATGATGTATAGAATGTAATATTGGAATAAATTGATAGGGATAGAAAAAGAAATATAACTGTTTTAGACAAATTGATTTGAATAGAAAATAGATAAAATAAGAAGTTACTGGTCACTAATGTTTAAGAGCAAAGTTGGGATATTTACCATTGTGATAATAAAACATTAAAGAGACAGTAAGTTAAATGTTAAATTTCAAAGGTGTTATATTTAGATTTATATACATCTAATTTTATTGTTTAAAGATTCTTTTTTTTTGTGATAATGTCAAATGTATCTTAACCTATAAATCCAAGGGTTAACCGTTGGAACTGGCTATAGGTTGCTATGCCTCGCCCTACTTGCCTGCACTCACCCTTCGTGCACACGGCCGATTTGGGTACGCAGGTCAACGAAGGATTGAAAAAACCGGCAGTGGGGCAACAGCCCCACAAACGCGAAGAAAGGGAAACAACTTCACTTCCCAACATTCCTTGCGCCGCGCCAGAGCCAATCAGGCTGAGAGGCTCTCGCACGGCGCAGCGTTCGGAAATGCGCCGCAGCCAATCGAAAGAAAAGCATTTTAAAAAAACGCAGCACAAACACAAAACAGCAACCCATAACTACAAGCCCCAGCGTCCTGCGCACCATGAGTGCGCAGAGCGCTGAGGAAACCGGCGCCCGAAAAATGAAAAAGAAAAACAACTCACAGCCAAGCACACACCAGCCGGCTTTCTTTCCCTCACCCACGGCGCCTGAAGCTCCCGACAGGAGTTTCCCCTTTAATATCAGTGGGTGGGGGTTGTGATCTCCCTCTCCGCTGGCTACCCTAGGGTTGGGAGGTTTGTGAGGACAAAAGGGCTATATTGCCCCAACCCTTCTGGACCCACAGGAACAGGCAGAGTGGATTGATCCCCCACCCCCCTCCTTAAAACAACTCCGTCTTTTCTTCTCTTTAAAAACGGAGTTGTTTTAAGGAGGGGGGGGGGGGGGTGGGGATTCGATCCAGTCTGCCTGATCTTTTGGTTCCAGAAGTGTGGGGGCAATATAGCCCTTTTCTCCCCACAAACCTCCCAACCCTAGGGTAGCCAGCGGAGAGGGGGGTCACAACCCCCACCCACTGATATTAAAGGGGAAACCCGATCTACTTTCACGACTCCACACAAACAAAGCACCATAACACACTAAAGCCCCCCTCCCCACCACCTAGCCCACCCTTCCTAACCCCCAATGACCATGCTCCCCTCCCCACCACCGAGCCCACCCTTCCTAACCCCAACAACCACGTCCCCCTCCCCACAACCTAGCCCACCCTTCCTAACCCCCAACGAAAAACAACTCACTGCCTCACAGCCAAGCAAACACCAGCTGGCTTTCTTTCCCTCACCAACAGCGCCTGAAGGTCCAGACTGGAGTTTCCCCTTTAACATCAGTGGGTGGGGGGTGGCAATCCCCCTCTCCGCTGGCTACCCTAGGGTTGGGAGGTATGTGGGGAGAAAAGGGGTATATTGCCCCAACACTTCTGGAACCAAAAGATCAGGCAGAGTGGATCGATCCCACCCCTCCCCCTCCTTAAAACAACTCCGTCTTTTATTCTATTTCAAAACGGAGTGGTTTTAAGGAGGGGGGGGGGATTCGATCAACTGTGCCTAATCTTTAGATTCCAAAAGTGTTGGGGCAATATACCCCTTTTCTCCCCACATACCACCCAACCCTCGGGTAGCCAGCGGAGAGGGGGGTCACAACCCCCACCCACTGATATTAAAGGGGAAACCCTATCTACTTTCACGACTTCACACAATCAAAGCACCATGACACACTAAAGCCCCCTCCCCACCACCGAGCCCACCCTTCCTAACCCCAACGACCACGCCCCCCAGCCCACCCTTCCTAACCCCCAACGACCATGCCCCCCTCCCCACTACCTAACCCACCCTTCTTAACCCCCAACGACCATGCCCCTCTCCCCACCACCTAGCCCACCCTTCCTAACCCCCAGAGACCACCTCCCTTCCCCACCACCAAATAAATAAATAATTTTTTAAAAAAATTACTAAAAACAGTCAAACACATCCAAAAATACACAAAAACAAAAACACCACAAACAATACGAAGTAAACAAAGACACAATAAAAAACAAAACAAACAGACAAAAAATACAAAATCCAACCCCCCCGCCCCCCCCCACACAAAACAAAGAAAACAAGCAAACTTACCAAAAGATGTGCTACCTCCACCAGGACTAAAAAAGAAATGAATAAAGAAAGAGACTACTTACCAGAAGAAGCTCCACCCAAAGGCCAGGAGAGAAAAAAAAATCAAAATACAATAACCCCTACCAGCACCACCTGCTGGCCACAATAGTAAAAACAATTCAGAAACACACAACAGCTCCAAATAAAAGGCCACATGAGTAAAAACAAATCAAAAACATAACACAAATTCACAATTTTACACAAAAGGTCACACCAATAAAAACAAGTAAAAAAATTACACTAAAACATATGTCAATAAAATACAATAGAAACTTTTAAAAATCCTGTGCTGAGTTATAACTCATATTTAAACTCTAAACATCTAAACACATGTTAAGAACATTGAATGTAAAAAACATTTACTTTTACATTATTAAAATTATGACCTACGCTACAACTAATTAAAAAAATTAAAAAAACTAAAACATTATTCCTTACATAAAACAATTTGAAAAAATTATATCATACTTTCTTCTTTTATTAATCCTCATAAAAACCCAAAAAAGCAGATCCCAGTTAATAACAGCCAAGCCAATTATTTTTACATAAATAAACATTTTAAAAAATTATAATTACAGACTAAGCAATTTTTAAAAAACATTAACACAATTTAACCTTCCAACACAATTTAAAACTATTGCAAAAATAAAATTGGTTCATTTTTTATTAAAACACACGGAGAAAAAAGCCCAGCAACACCGGGCAACCCTTGCTAGTCATTTATATGCTTGCCTATGTTGTTTTTTCTTCTTTCTGTATTTGTATGTTATTTTTTTTCCTGAAAATCAATATCTTTTTTTTAAAAAAATCATTGAGGACCATGCTATTGACCTGCCTTTGCAATAAAATCACATGGCTTGGGCTGTCTGCATAGGAAAAGCCAATGTGGTAATACTGTTGGAATGTGGCTAAGGAAATCCAAGTTCTAATCCCGATTAGACTATGAAACTCACTGGAAACTTGAAACTGAAGTTGAAACTCATACAAACCTCATGAAACTCACTTTTGGAACACACAGTCCCTCTCACTCTCTTGCTCTATCTCAGGCTGACATACCTTAGAAGACCTTTAGGGATAAAGTGGAGAAGAGAACAGCCATGCCTAAATGGAGTTTTATTTTAACAGCTGTTCACTGAGTCTTCGGAACATTTAACTCTGTGCATTTCTGGTACAGTTATGGGATAGCACAAGTCTCTTAAAATACAAAACTCATAAATTCTGGCAATCTAATGAGACCAGATTTCACAGTTTGATGAAACCTAATCATTTGGAAATGAACAATACACTTAATGCACAGTGGTTTTCATCAGTAGCTGAAATGAAAATGGTTTTTCTTCTTAGTCAAACTTTAGTCCACTTTATCATAATTGCTAACCCAAGGTTGATTTCTGATATGTATTTTGTGTATTTATTTTTTATAATGGCCAGACCCATTTTTATATTTCTTAGTGGTACCACAATCCTTTAGGGTACACAGAAAGAGCCTCCTCAAAGATTGTGGTATTTCTGAACCATAATCTGGTGTACCCTTGTAACGGCTACCTTGTGTTGCTGGCTAATCTTTTCCACACAAGGTCAGGTGAAAGGAACTGCAGAATGAACTCACCAAAAGGTGCCTTCATTTTGGCAGTTTCACGTCTGGCTTAGACACGGAAGAAGATCACAATCCTTTAAGGACGAGACCATACATCTTGCCTTTTGGACAATTCCTGTGCAACCCACAAAGCCCACTAAGATCTGTATGTGTGTAAGTGTGTATGTGTATGTGCAGCCCCAGTCCCTCCACCCCAAGATCACCTATGACAGTAATGGCCAAAAATGTGTACATCTCTGTTTTAAGAGGTTTGTTGCGTTTCTTAACAAATACACAGAGTGACAGATAGGCAAACAGACAGGCTTTCTATCCATCAGCAAAGATAGAAATGTGTGTAAAGGTCAGATCGCAAGTAAACGAAGATGTATAGTTCTTCTTCTTACTAAATTATCACTCCAGACTGCAAATTATTCAGAGCTTTTCATGTTTGAGAAATCAGAGTCTATCCCCTGCTCAATGCAGGAATCTAACTTAAAGAATATTTTACAGATGGCTGCCTAACCTTTTCTCGAATGCCTCCAGTGTTTCTCGAATGCCTCCACTTCTCAAGGTAATTGTTTCAATTGTCATATTGCTTTAACAGTTAACAAGTTTTTCCTGATATTCAGCTGAAATCTGTCCTCCTGTAACTTGAGCCTATTATTATGTGTTTGGCGCATAATGATTGAGAACAGATCCTGCCCCAGCAATGTATGATAACCTTTCAAGTATTTGAAGAGGGCTATCATATCTTCCTTCAGTGTTCTTTTCTCAAGGCTAAACATGTCAATTTCTTTCAGTTTTTCCTCACCGGTCTTAGTTTCCGATCCTCAGATCATACTTGCTGATCTTCTTTGAACTTGTCCAGTTTCTCCCCATCCTTATTAAAGTGTAGTGCCTAAAGCTGGTGACAGTACTTAAGCTAAAGCTTAATCAGTGCCAAATGCAACCTAAAATAGCATTTACTGTTTTGTAGTTGCATTAGACTGTTGGCTCATATTCAGCCTGATATCTTACATCACAAGCTGAATATAGTGTTGCTGAACCAGGTTTCCCCCATTTCACTACCACACATTTGGTTTTGTCAGTAGGGCCAGTCCACAGTGTGTTATGAAGGCAAAAATTTGAGACTGAATAAATATATAAACCACGGATCGGCAATTAAAATCGATCATCTAAGTTTCCTCTGTAAGGAAACATAAAGCATTTCCTCTTTGCTTCATGCACATTGTTCTGAAATCCTCCATTCCTGTCTATATAGTACTTCCTCTCATAATCCAGGATTTGTTGTGGCATCGCCATCGGTGGCTGCTACACGTATCCGAATATACATTTCCCCTGAAAATCATTTGGCATATATGTGTAGGAAGTGAAGTGTCCCCCAGAGGCTAAAAGGAACTTTGCAGTACTGAAATATGGCAGCCATAACTCTATGGTGGAAATGTGCTGATGGCCACATTTCAGTAACAACCATGGTACAGCTGAAGAGTAGATAAAGTATGTATAAAAATGAAGATTAGATGACGTATGTATACATTTAGGTCCATGGGGTCGCAAAAGGTCGGAATCGACTGTGTGACTGAACAACAACAATACAGCTGGACTTTTCTAATGTATTCTTATAGCAATTTGTAGGCATCATGTGAAGAGTCAAATTCCACATTATGTTAATTATGGAGCATGCAGCTCCCTTGATTAATTTCTGCTTACATGAAGCCAATTGAAATCTCTCCCCACTTCCCTCTCTCTTTCAATAGCAATATGTGAGTGTGCGTGCATGGGTAGGGGTGGCAGAAAAGCAGCAGGATAGGAAAGATTAAAAATATTCACTTCCGCTGTGTCATGGTTGCAGTCCAGACTGATCTTGTGCAATTCACTTTCAAGAAAATGGTGATCGGACAAGTTACATAATTAAAAAAATGTGTTGTTTGACCCTAGCGTTCACATTTTTCTCCTGAGAAAAATGAATGTTTAAAAGAGCATTAGTTTAAGAAACTTACTTTGCAGTTTATGTTCTTCTTCCTTGCCTAAAAAATACAGAGCAAGACAACAAATTTCATTCAGTAATGACCTCTGTAACAGAAATGGACAAAATATTTGCCTTTTTGTTGTTGTTGAAATCCATAAAGCCAGTTCCTGGTGCGTAAAAATCACCTCCCTAACTAAATTTATCTCAATTTAGCTTCAGTTTATTACTCATGTCTATTCACATGGGAATCATATTAAGAACCCTCCATTAAGACAGTGAAATATTTGGAACAATATGCTGGAGTTCTCCAGATCCTCTGTAAACCCTATGATGTTTAATCTTAAAATGTATCTTTTTATTAATGTATATATACAATATATACACAATTTAAAAATTATAATATTTAAAAGAGACAATGAGTCTCACTCCCATAAGTTTTGGAGAAGGAAAAAAATCTTTAAACAAGGAATGCAATATTCTACAGTTTCTTTTAAGAAAATAAGGAAGAGAGGGCTGTTGGAATCTGACTCAACAGAAAGGTTGCCAGGGTCCATAACAAGTCCTTGAATTAGAAATTTTCCCACTAGACAGCTGAAAGTTGCCTAATCCTGCTCTAGAGAAAGAAAATGGGGAGATGAAACACATTTGAGCACTCTATCTGGAAGTAGTAATTGACATATTAAAAAACATTTTTAATGCTTGTGCTCTTATCTAATGCATGTACAAATCCAGCAAGTCATATAACTGTAAATATGTTTTGAAAGAAAGGTGACTTTGTTCATACAATTACTTTTTTCCTGCCATGAGAAAAATGTGACACTTTTTTTGGGATTGCCTCACTGTAAAAGAAAGGTTTTGTCTATATGTGCCAAAGCTGTAATGAGGCAACCGCTGACATGTGCTTCGAAGACACTTCTCTGCAGAGATCACACAAGTGCATGACAGTACATTAGCCCTTTTGAAATGGCTGAAACATACAAAGGGACAGTTTCAGGATGATACATTCTTTGGCTGCTGACAGCATAATTTTGTTACTTTGTCAAATTACAAAGAGCTGTCAGGAAAAACACCCCAATTGTATCCTTTTGTGACACATAGTCATATCATAAATGATCCATTTCTGGGCTATTTTGTGCCAGGTTCTTGGTGCATGAAACACTGATTACTGTGGCTTCTGCCCAGTGCCACAGTGTCAACAATCAGTTACTATTCTTTTTACAATTATTTCAAGTCTCAGTGAAGGTGTGCCTGCTTTCCAGAATTCCAGGAAAGGGCATTAATTATATAGAGCACCTTTCTAATTGCAAATGGGCATATGGGCTACAACTGAATCCTGGCAAGACTGAGTGGCTATGGGTTAGGGGCCCCATGTTATCTTGGGAGCTACCATCTTTGGTTCTGGATGGGGCTACTTTGCCCCAAACAGACCCGGTGCATAATCTGGGGGTCCTCCTGGACTCACGTCTACTGCTTGAAGAGCAGGTGGCAGCCGTGGCCAGGAGGGCTTTTGCACAACTTCGTGTCATATGCCAGCTATGCCCATTCCTAGATCAGGACTCCTTGCTTATGGTCACGCACGCTCTAGTCACTTCCAGACTTGACTACTGCAATGCGCTCTACATGGTGCTGCCCTTGATGACCATTTGGAGGCTGCAACTGGTACACAATGCAGCTGCTAGGGTGGTGATGGGGTACAGGCGGTATACCTGTGCCTCGCCACTGCTTCAGGAGCTGCACTGGTTGCCAGTATGCCTCCGGGTACAATTCAAGGTGCTGGTTATTACCTTTAAAGCCCTATATGGTAGTGGGCCAGGATACTTAAGAGACCGCATCACCCCAAGAATATCTGTCCATCCCACCAGAGTGGACCGGAGAGGCTATCGAATTGTTCCATCTGCTAGAGAGGCGTGTCTCTCTAGCACTAGAAGGAGGGCCATCTCAGTGTCCACTCTGGCCCTATGGAACCTCTTGCCAACCGAGTTGCATCTCCAGATGGAGTCACTGCCCTTCAGGAAAGGTTTAAAAAACCTGGCTGGCAGAGCAGGTGAGGGGCACCGGCAGTGCTGTGGCCCCAGCCTACTGGCTGATTTAAGAATGCTCTCTCCCTCTTTTTAAACTGGTGGGAGGGTAGGGAATGTTTTGTGGTAGTTTTAATGGGGTTTTAATTGTGATTTTAAAATTGTGGTTTTAACATCTGTACGCTGCCCAGAGTCTTTGGAAATTGGCCACAATACAAATCCGAAAAATAAATAAATATGATAGAGATGCAGAATGAACAATATCAAGTGATGGACCTAAAAACATAAAATGTAATCTGATTCATAGGAGCATGCCAGTTTTTATGTCTAAATCAGTATCATTTGATAGAACATGTGGATGTGAGCAGGGGGATGTTCATGGATAAGAACATAAGAACATAAGAACAGCCTTGCTGGAACAGGCCACAGCCCATCCAGTCCAGCATTCTGTCTCACACAGTGGCTCACCATTTCCTTCAGGGTATTCCCAAGCAGATGCCTTCACCTGCTTAGGATTCCCTGGAAATGATATTGAGAGATATCCTGCCTATCTCTCCAACCCGGAGGTTGTCCTTAAGTATCCATAATTATAGCCATTGGTACTCTTGTCCTCCATGAACTTGTCTAATCCTTTCTTAAAGCTGTCAAGACTGACAGCTGTCACCACTTCTTCTGGCAGGGAGTTCCATAGACCAGTAATCCTCTGGGTGAAAAAGTACTTTCTCTTATTTGATTGAGAACTAGTACCCAAAAGTTTCATGGAGTGTCCCCTAGTTCTAGTATTATGCGATAGGGAAAACAGTTTTTCCTTATCTACTTTGTCCACACCGTGCATGATTTTATAAACTTCAATCAGGTCACCTCTTAGACGTCGTCGTTCAAGAGTGAAGAGGCCCAACCGTTGCAGCCTCAGATGGTAAGGAAGGTGTTCCAGTCCCCTAATTATTCTGGTTGCCCTCCTCTGCACTTTTTCCAGCTCCATAATATCCTTCTGGAGGTATGGCGACCAGAACTGTACACAGTATTCCAGATGGGGCCTCACCATAGATTTATAAAGAGGCAAAATGACACTTGCTGACTTATTTTCTATACCCTTCCTAATGATCCCTAGCATTGAGTTTGCTTTTTTCACTGCTGAGGCACACTGGGTTGACACCTTCATTGAGTTGTCCACCAGGACACCAAGGTCCCTTTCCTGGTTTGTCTCAGAGAGTTCAGACCCCACCAGTTTATAAATGTAATAGAGATGATTGGGCACACACAGTGAAAAGAGTTTTTGTTTTCACATGGAACAGCAACCTGGCTGGCGGGTCAAGTGTGGGGTGCAGGTGGAAGGGTAACCTCCATTGGGTGGTTGGTGTAGAAGAACTCTTCCCCATGGTGCCTTTGGATCCTGCAGCCCTTGTTTTTAGGGGGTGGGTAGTTTTAACTGTTTTTAACATGTGCTTTTTAATTTTTATTGTGAACCGCCCTGAGTTGGCTTTGGCCGAGTGAGCGGTATATAAATGTGACAATTAAATTAAATTAAATTAAACTATTGTAGCACCAGAAATTGCTTTTTTGTTGCTTAATGTGCTTAGTTTGTGTCACTATGTTTCCCACCAGTTCATTAATATTTGCAAGCCATGACAATTAACAGCTCCCCCCCCCCCAAGTACTCGGAACCTGTACATTGTGACTCATAGTACCAAACATAGCCAGCCGGCCTACTGTCTATTATGCACGATCATGCACATTTGTGCAATTACAGGCAAGCAGGAAAAATACCTGTAAGGCATTTCATGAAGCTTCTAAGGGTCCTTCATACATGGTAGATAGAGTTGCATTGTGCTTGACAGATCAGAAATTGCATCATGGGGTGAAAATGATCACTCAGAAGTGTGACTATTGTGAGCATATCACACAGGCCTACAGGATGGTGGGAGCAGCAGTCACTTTGGGATTTTACAGTATTGTTCAGAAATTAGTCTCCTACCTCATCCTTCTTTCCTTCTGTTTTTTTCTCTTTAAATACAATAAAATTCACAGCTTAAAGCCAGCACAGGTTAAAGAAAAAAACAAGTCCGTAAGACCCAATGTATTATAATGCACATTTTAGAATCCTAAAGCGAAGGCAGCATACAGGAATAGAAGGTTAAAAACCCTAAACTATATGGACTGAAAGTCAGATCTGTGGAACAACATTGGGTGGTGACAGCTGACAGTCACAAACATACTGTCAAATAAGGGACTGCTAGACGTAATACAGAAGTAAACTGATGTGAAAAAAAGTTTTTGGGATTTTTGCTTGCTTGGTGTCTCTTTGTGAGTAATAGTGTGTACAAGAGAGTATCCTGTAGACCAGTGGTGTGAACCTATGGCACACGTGCCAGATGGGGCATTCCCAGTCCTCCTTGTTGGCACACTGCCACCACCTCAGCATAGAGTTTGCACCACCTCTCTGCCTGGCAGCCCAATGGGAACGCTCTATCCCTTCCCCCAGCACAGTTTACCCCACCCCTCTGTTTGGGCACTCATTCTTTAAAAGGTTCACCATCACTGCTGTAGATCATTTTGACGGCTGCCATTGCTGGTGCAACATTCAAGCTACCCTTTGGCATATTGTTTCCTGATGGCTACATAGGTATGATACAGTGCAACAATATTAAACCATTACCTGGTTTTTTGATTCTGGGATACAGAAGCACAATATTCCACATTCATAAACCCGTTTTTTTAATGATTTGAATAATACACTCACAGTGAGTGAACTGCTCCAGCATGGCTCTATCCCATGCCCTGAAGTCAAAGCTTAGAAAATAATGAGTAACAAACAACTAGTTTTTTAAAAAATTAATGCATTTTTCCAATAGCAAAAATATAACTATTACATTCGGTAAAGGTAAAGGTAAAGATTTCTCTTGCTCGGAAGCCAACTATATCCGACTCTAGGGGTCAGTGCTCATCTCTGTTTCAAAGCCGAAGAGCCAGCGCTGTCTGCTTCTGCAGACATTTCTGTGGTCATGTGGCAGGCATGACTAGACACCAGAGCGCACAGAGCTCTGTTAACATTCCACCGAAATGGTCCCTATTTATCTACTTGCAATTTCTTGCTTTCAAACTGCTAAGTTGGCAGGAGCTGGGACAAAGAGGGGAGATCATTCCGTCCTGCAGTACTCGGGAATCGAACTGCTGACCTTATGATTATAATTTATGATTATGATTATAATTTAACCTGTAATCAGATTGCAATGCCTATTAAAGAAGGTTTCATTTATTGAATACTAGCAGATTACCTGGCCTTGCCTGGGGGTTTGTTCCTATGCTTACCTGGCCAGGCGGGATCCGGCGCCCCTGTCATCCCAGCGACCTGGGATCCCTCTGAAGTATATGGGGCCTGGCACAGGGCCTACTCAGGTGCTGGTGCAGCAGGCACGGCTGTGTGGCGGGGGTGGTGGAGGTGGGCAGTCCCCAGTTGGCACTGCTGAACCTTGCCATGGCCACCTCCAGGCCAGTGCCGGGCCAGGGCGTGCAGTGTTTGCAGGGTGGCCGGTGGTGGCTGTGGCAGTCCGACACACAGCCGACACTAATTGCCGCCTCCTCGCACCGCCTGTCTTTCCCCGTCATCTCCACTGCCATGTTGGAAGCAGCCGCATCGTGCATCACCTCCTTGGGCAGCCCTGCACACATGCCACCGCACGCACACTGCCTGGGCTGTCAGGGAGTCTGTTTAGTGTGTGCAGACGGTCATGCATGGGCCCAGCTGGCTTCCCCGGCCACGTTTTCTTCTGGTGTGGTGTGGGACCCCAGTGACCATTGTTCGTGGGCACAGAGCCCCAGACAGGTGTCAGGACACCCGCACAGATGCAATCGCATGCACGCCACCACCTGGCATGCCGGGTAGGCTGCATTGCACGCATGGACCATCGCATGGACCATCGTGCATGCGCAGTACCATCTTCCGCGACCGTTCTTCCTGGTGGGTGGGTGTGCCCTTTTTGAGGGGCACAAACCCTGAAACAGGCTGCCGGACCCCCACCACGACTATCTCTCTGACCCAAGGTAGGTGTGTGCCATGTTATAGCGCGATCGGTGCAGGGTATGTGGATTTGTATAAAGAACATACATACAAGATGACACCTCTGTGTGTGTGTGTGTGTGTGTGTGTGTGTGTGTGTGTGTGTGTGTGTGTGTGTGTATACACACCCATATATATATAAAAATTTGGGCAAAATAAATATAAGAGGGAAATGCCATTTCATATTTCTTGGATTTTCCTGCAGTCATTGGGGCTATTCTTTTTTGCATTGACTTTTCTCATTCCTAATTATGTCGCATCTATGTGACTTGTCACTTATTATTGTTAAAAAAGAAAGTTAGGTCTAATAAAGCAGACCACTACACAAGATGCTTGCAGCCAATTTACACACTGGGGTAATTTTTATTTCTGACAAAATGTCAATGTCCTGTCATACCCTTTCAGCATCACAGTCCACATTCTGTTTGCTCTGGAAAATACCAAATACACATCTAAATTCTAAACAACTCGGGGCTGATTCAGATCTCCTCCCAATGTTGAAGTTCAATACGCAGAGGTGAATGGCCTTGAAAATGTACATACTGTATATGCTTCTACATTAATAAGAGCATGCATTTGTTCAGGCAAACTTTTCAATCCTTCCTCCTCCTTAGCATAGAAAATAATGGATGAACTGAACATATATTTGTGCACATGAATGCTAGGCTCACATGAATATTAGGTATCTTTCAGTGGAAGGTTCAAGTATTCCAAAGGAATCCTATTATTCCATTCATTTACAAGATCTTTCTTTGCCATGTCAAATGTCTAAAGCCTTCCCTCAGTCATGGAAGGACATAGCCAGCAGTTCTTCTTAGGCCTGGACTTTAGACAGAACTGGAGAAAAATCTAAGCCCCTTTAAATATCTCTTCTGAGCTGAGCTTTAAACACTATCAAGTACTTTTATGAGGATAGCCCGGGAAAAATTGTTTTTATCTCTTGTGGAGATAGATTTATAAGAGGCAAAACTCTTGCTCCTTGATACCACTACCTACTAAAAGTTCACACATTCTGGAAGGAAATAGTCTAATATTAGCTTGACAGAGAAGGGAAGGAAATATATGGATCTGATATTTTGACTAACATACAATATAAGGTGATATTTACCTTTCTGCTTCTGGGGAAGCATAGGCTTTCCTTCCTTTAGTTTTGTTGCCTCTGGAAAAATCCAAATTTTGCAGCTCATTAAAATGCATTTTAAATGTGGGGTGGCTTAACAAGCTATGGTCTGTGTTTTAAGAATCAGATACGCGTGTGAAAAAATACACTCATCTGAAGCAAAGTTTTTTTAAGACCCCCCCCCCCCCATATTTTTGTCCTATTTACCAATTTCCTGCTGAGGTGGCAGGAGGAGACAGTCATTACAAGAGGAAGAAACACATTTTCCTGGCATCTTCTATTTTGTATTATTCTTTTCATATGATTTAGCATATTGTGAACCGCTCAGAGAGTGCTTGAACTATGAGGCGGTATACAATCTGAAATAATATATAAATAAACCTTGAGGGAAAAGTATACATTTTTAGTTGTCGATGTAAGGGTCATAGCCTCTTGTTAGTCAGATCCCCTACTGCCAAGGCTATTGAGTATGTAGGACATGGGGCAATGCCCCTTAGCTGTCTTATAAACAACAATCTAGGTCATACAATTGATCTGATCAGAATTCATGTCCTGGCATAATTTGGATGTTTTATGCTCACTTCTTCAGAAAAGCAAGTCCCCATTAGGTTTCATTTGAACTGCACAATGAAATATATCAACATGATTCATTTGTTCTCCTGTTTCCTTCTTTTATACTATCATACTCAAAACCAGGGATGGGGAACATGGTGGCTTTCCAATGTTGCTGTTGGACTGCAGTTCCCATCATCATGGGCCATTCTGTTTAAGGCTGATGGAAATTGCAATCCAACAATATCTAGAGCAGGGGTTCCCAACCTTTTCAAGCCGGAGGCTGGGTCACATGCTCTCAGTCAGCTTTAAGGGCTGGATGGCCATTTTTTACTGCCTGCATGATGGGGCTGGCCATTTTGTCCCAACAGCTTCAAA
Source organism: Bradypodion pumilum (assembly GCA_035047305.1). Lineage (NCBI taxonomy): Eukaryota > Metazoa > Chordata > Lepidosauria > Squamata > Chamaeleonidae > Bradypodion > Bradypodion pumilum. The sequence goes on along the minus strand of JAWDJD010000001.1, from coordinate 125,667,876 downwards.
GGGGCAGCCATTTTGTTTCTCAAATGCCCTTGGAGGGGTGGGGGGCCACATGAAATAGTGCCGTGAGCTGGATCCGGCCCACGGGTCTTAGGTTGGGAACCCCTGGTCTAGAGTGACACATATAGTTCACAGCTATGTACTTAAAATCATAGCAGATCTCGTGGGTTTTCTGTTTCTGTTTTACTCTAAGATGGATTGCTAGACATAACAATGTTTACAGAATATCTATATGTACCCATTTGAGTTGACAGGCTGACTTTTCAAAATACTAAAAACATGTTTAATCAACATGTAAACAATGCCTCGTTTAATCAAAACCTTGAATGAACAGCTTAAATATAAAAAAATAATAATTAGAAAGTGTAGTTATAGTTATTAGCAACCCAAAAAATTCTTTTGGTCCCGAAGAAGTACACTTTATTTGGAAGGAAACGAGCACATGAAAAGAAATACCAATCAAAGCACTTTGCATTACACAACTTTGCTTTTGTTTCAGTGCTGGTTTATGGACTTGAGTTGTGCTTTCTGTGTTTTTCAGTGCATAAATGCAGCTACAATGACTTCTTAGCTTACAATAGTACTAATAAAGGCACAAGTAACAAGCCTATTCTTACAGGTTTCCTCCCATAAAAGAACATGAACACTTATGACTATGCAGCTTTAAAAAGAATGCTTACCTTTTTCTTTTACAACAGTTGAAGGCTTCATTTTTTCTTTTGCAGCATCTAAAAATATATGGATTCATTCTTTAATGAATTAAATTAATGAAATTAAGGGATCACATTCATACAACGTGCAATATTTATGCAGGTGAAGCCATCATGATGGGAAAGGAAGTGGGAGGTATAATATGGCAGTGATGGCTAACCTTGGCACTCTAGGTGTTCTTGGACTTCAATTCCCAGTAGCCCTGATCAGTAGGAGTGCTGACTTGGGCTTCTGAGAATTGAAGTCCAAGAACACCTGGAGTGCCAAGGTTCGCCATCACTGTAATATGTCATGAGTTTCTATGTTCAAAAAAGTTACCATTGACTTTTAAGAAGGTTTATTAGCTGGTCTGGCAAAATTATTTGTGAGAATAAATAAATACCGAGGACTGGAATATGATATGGAATAAGAGAATTGGTAGTATGATGCCTAAAAGAATAAAGAAAATTATTTTAAGGTAATATAGAGGTGGTATTTAGCTCCTGTAAAATGCAATAAAATGAAGACAGAGATTCTATCTCATTGTTGGAGATGTAATCAAGCCCGTGGTAGGAATGAAGAGATATTAACAAAATATGGACAGGTTTTTAAAGAGATTAGTGAAATTATTGACCAGAAATTGAATAAAGATCCCAGGTTTGTGTTGCTAAACAGCTTGCTAAACATCTTTGGAGATGCCCAAATTAGCTCAGGGGAGTGTGTGTGTGTGGGGGGGGGGGGAGGGAGAGAATAATGAATTATTTTAATAACAGTAACAAGATTAATTGGGAGGTTAAATTTAAATTGCAAATAGCGTATTGGTACAAGGAAATATTGGATACAACACTTAATGATAACTTGACTACTGAGATGAAAATAAAAGAAGGAGACAATGAGAACAGATTTCTTTAAAAATAAATGGGATATCCTCAAATTACATGGTTTTGGAAAAGGGAAAAGAAAATACTCTAAACAGAAGGTATTAGAGGTTTTTGGAGGGAGAGTGGTTATGGGGATATGGGACAAAATTAGAAGCTTGAATATAAAGCAAGAAAGGGTGTTCTGAAGCACTGTCCCAATGGTGGGAGGGGGCACAAAAGTTGTTATTAATGTTTACAGTTCATGTGAGTTGTGTTACTATGCCGTATTGTTTTTTGATTTTTTTGTTTCATTTCGTTTTGTATAATTATAAAAATTTAAACAAAATAGAAAAGGCCTCAGCAACATTCTGTTCATTCTTTTCCTGAACATTTGCAAGATTTTAGTGACATAGGCTAGTATCCAGTTGTTGTCCTTCTCTTGATGGAAGTTCTCTACCATCAGAATGAGAGGACCAACTCGTACATAAGTTGTTGCTAGTCATGAATCAATTGTATTGGCTTCGACTTGTTTCTGAACTCAGTGGAAGACACTGATTTTGACTTCTGAAGCCTCAAATAATCAGATACCAGGATATCGTGTGTGTGTGTGTCTTCTTTCTGTAAGACCATACCTATAACACAAAGTATTTAGTGGTAACCTTGTTCCATGTCCTTTCTTTATTCGTGTCCTGTAAACCTGAGAGCAATGTCGGTGAGTACATAGGACAGGGTTTTCTCTCTAGCAGCACGGTGATAATGGGACTCTTTTTCAAAGAAAGCTTGCCTGAACCCATCCTTGAGCTTTCAGCAGGCAGCCAAGGTTACATTACTCAATATAGACTTTGTTTCTTTAAATTTGTTTTCACATTGACTTCTAACTTTTTAAAAATTTGTTATCTTTTTTGGAGCACTTCTACCCACTTTATTGCACATTGCTTTGTGAGCTATGATGTACAGTAAAGGAATTGGCAATTTTAATCAATCAGTCAGTCAGATAGAGAGTTTAAGTAACAGCATGGGAGAGGCAAGGGGAATCTCAGAACAAAAGAGAGGGCCATCAAAATCACTGCATCTCATTAAATGAGGCCTTCTATCAGCTGAAGACGCCAGATGCCCCCCCCCTAAGCCCTCGCCACCGGCCAGAGTTGGAGGGCTTTAAAAGCCACCAGAGCCTGGGCAGCCCCCTCCGAGCCCTCATCACCGGCTGGAGTTGGAGGGCATTAAAGTCGCTGAAGTTGCAGAGGACGTTGAACCCTGGGCTCTGTTGAGGATGTGGAGCGGCAAAGGACTTTTTATTATTTATTTGCTATTTGCTATTTGAGTGTTAAATTGTGTTTTATTGTATAAATTGTATCTTATGGTACTTCATTGTGTTGATGTATATTGTTGAGGTTGAGAATATGTTTGTGAGCCGCCCAGAGTCGCACTTCGTGAGTGGGGCAGCATATAAGTCAAACATAACATCATCATCATCATCATGATGGTATGCTGCCAGGCCACTCACTGTAAATCTACACCAAATGCCTACAAATGAAGAGTCTAATGTATCTAAAGTTATTTAATGTATTAAACAACGAATATCATTAGATCAGAGAGCACAAACTACCCAACTGTCTGTCAACTATTGTCCAGAGTAATAAAAGCAAGGATCATAATTGCTTCTTATACAGTGACTGGATAGAATACTTCCTGGGCATTTTTACTGATATCTTCAGAAATAAATAATAGTGTTAAATTAAATTAAAGAGGTCAGGCCTTTGCAAAAGGGCTGGCTACAGGATTTTCTTTTTGCTTTTTAAAGATCAATTTTGTTGTTTTCAACTTATATCCACAACATCTACTGAATTATATTTTTTAAATAATATGTTAATTAAAAAAATGAAGACTGGTATCTTTTACCCATTTACTTTCTGGGAAGTCCAAAATAATTCAATGGGACTTATTTCTGAAGTTGCAGTCTAAAGGACTACTGATTTATGTCCAGTTGTAATAACTATGCATATGTTGTAGGGGGATAAAATAGCTGGCATGAGGATGTGTTGGAGTATCAATTCTGTTGTAGTTTTAATGGTCAGTCCCAAAATGCCAATTTCCTAGAAATAAGGAACTGGGTCTACTAAAAGAAAATAGGTTGTGCAAGGCAAAAGTGGAGTTAAAAATCCAAAATCAACAACCACTTCACTTAATCCATTTTTCTTCTCTGATATTTATAAACAAGAAGGCCATAGCAGAAGCAAAGAGAGGAATTCACAGACAGTGGTAGCTACAGACACCACCGTAGTGACTCAAGGTGCTACACACAGTAATCAAAGTGCTAGAATAAGACTGGGAGCTTCCAGCTCTAATCCTGACTCAGCCATGAAACCAAAGTAGATGTTCTAATTTCCGTTCGGATGGTATAAAGAGCCAAGAGACTAAAGAGTATGACTTTGGGTCATTAAATTTCTGCCTCACTAACTTCAAAAAAATCTTGTAAGGATAAGGTGGGCAGGAGAAGAACTAATGTATACTACCTTGAAGTCACTGAGAGAAGAACAGGACAATAAATTCAAGGAATAAATACAATAACTCCCAGGTGCTGAACATTGTATGTATTGCACTTTCTCTAAAACAGATGGTGGCTTAATGACTTTTCTTTCTGTGATCCCAGAAAGGAAGCTGACAAGCACTGAGCCAAAGAGAACTTTAAAAAAAACATATTCTGGCTTATCCACAAAACACTGTCATTTTTTATTGTTACATTTTGAAACACAGGTGGGTTGATTCTGTTCCTTTAATAGGCTCAGGGAAGAAATATTTCATAGACCGCAAGTCACTGATAAAATCTAACACAGAGACCTTAAATTTTCAAAAAGGAAATTTCCCAAAGTTGAGGAAACTAGTAAAAAAGAAGCTGAAAGGGAAAATTGAGAGAGTCCAAACACTCCAAGAGGCATGGAGGCTGTTTACAAAAACAATAACAGAGGCCCAATTGGAATGCATACCCAAAAGGAAAAAGGGCACTGCCAGGTCCAAGAGGACTCCAATGTGGCTTACAGGAGCTGTTCGGGAAGTGATCAAGAGCAAGAAAAGCTCATTTAGAAGATGGAAGGCTTGTCCAAATGAGGACAGCAGGCAGAAACATAAATTCTGGCAGAACAAATGCAAGGCAACAATCAGGAAAGCAAAGCAAGACTTTGAGGAGCGTATAGCTAAAAATACTCAGAGGAATAACAAAGACTTCTTTAAGTACATTAGAAGTAAGAACCCAACTAGGAAGGCCATTGGACCATTAGATGACAATGGAAGGCAAGGGGTTATTAAAGAGGAAACAGAGATTGCAGAGAGACTCAATGAATTCTTTGCTTCAGTATTCACTGAAGAAGATAGAGACCACATGCCCAAAACAGAACCTATCTTCGTAGGGAGGGAAACCGAAGAATTAAGCAAGATAGAAATAACCAGGGAGGAGGTCCTTGCATGTCTTGTTAAACTAAACACTAACAAATCACCAGGACCAGATGGCATCCATCCACGAGTTCTCAGGGAACTTAAAGATGAAATTGCTGATCTCCTAGCCAAAATATATAATCTTTCCCTCAAATCAGGCTTTGTGCCTGATGACTGGAAGGTAGCAAATGTAACACCAATTTTCAAAAAAGGATCCAGGGGTGATCCAGGAAATTACCGGCCTGTCAGTTTGACATGTGTCCCAGGTAAAGTGATGGAAACCATCCTAAAAGATAGAATTAATAGGTACATAGAAGAGGAGGCGCTGCTAAAGGAGAGCCAACATGGCTTTTGCAAGGGCAAATCATGCCTCACTAATCTGTTGGAATTTTTTGAGAGTGTCAACAAGCATGTGGATAAGGGGGATCCAGTTGACATTGTTTATCTGGACTTTCAGAAGGCTTTTGACAAGGTCCCACACCAAAGGCTCTTGAATAAACTTACCAGTCATGGAATAAAGGGACAGGTCTTGTCCTGGATCAGCAACTGGCTAAGGGACAGGAAACAGAGGGTAGCACTAAATGGACACTTCTCCAAGTGGAGGGAAGTAAAGAGTGGGGTCCCCCAAGGTTCAGTACTGGGACCACTGCTTTTCAACCTCTTCATAAATGATCTAGAGGTAGGAGTAAAAAGCAAGGTAGCCAAATTTGCTGACGATACTAAATTATACAGGGTAGTGAAAACTGTGAGAGATTGTGAAGAGCTCCAGAGGGATCTCTTGACACTGGGGGAGTGGGCAAAACAGTGGCAAATGAGCTTCAACATCAGTAAGTGCAGAGTGATGCATGTTGGGGCAAAAAACCCCAATTACATTTATAAACTGATGGGGTCTGAACTCTCTGCGACAAACCAGGAAAGGGACCTTGGTGTCCTGGTGGACAGCTCAATGAAGGTGTCAACCCAGTGTGCCTCAGCAGTGAAAAAAGCAAACTCAATGCTAGGGATCATTAGGAAGGGTATAGAAAATAAGTCAGCAAGTGTCATTTTGCCTCTTTATAAATCTATGGTGAGGCCCCATCTGGAATACTGTGTACAGTTCTGGTCGCCATACCTCCAGAAGGATATTATGGAGCTGGAAAAAGTGCAGAGGAGGGCAACCAGAATGATTAGGGGACTGGAACACCTTCCTTACCATCTGAGGCTGCAACGGTTGGGCCTCTTCACTCTTGAACGACGACGTCTAAGAGGTGACCTGATTGAAGTTTATAAAATCATGCACGGTGTGGACAAAGTAGATAAGGAAAAACTGTTTTCCCTATCGCATAACACTAGAACTAGGGGACACTCCATTTAACTTTTGGGTACTAGTTCTCAAACAAATAAGAGAAAGTACTTTTTCACCCAGAGGATTACTGGTCTATGGAACTCCCTGCCAGAAGAAGTGGTGACAGCTGTCAGTCTTGACAGCTTTAAGAAAGGATTAGACAAGTTCATGGAGGACAAGGCTATCAATGGCTATAATTATGGCTACCTAAGGACAACCTCCGGGTTGGAGAGATAGGCAGGATATCTCTCAATGCCATTTCCAGGGAATCCTAAGCAGGTGAAGGCAACTCCTTGGGAATACCCTGAAGGAAATGGTGAGCCACTGTGTGAGACAGAATGCTGGACTGGATGGGCTGTGGCCTGCTCCAGCAAGGCTGTTCTTATGTTCTTATGTTCTTATATTTATCAGTTGCCATACATGCAGAAAACAAGGTACAATTAAAGAAATCCCTGCAGATAAAAACAGAAAGGTAGAGAAAATTATATGCTGTGCAAAATAAATCTGGATATATGTTGAATTAAATAGTCAGACCCCACATGCTTCCAAAGGGTGAGAACATTATCCTGAGGGTCATCTTAGATTTATTTCATTATTCTGTGTGCTCTATTTTTAGAACTTGCTCCACAAATTAATAATTCATTGCATCCAATAGCATCTTTCTTCTGACTGAAGGATGATGGTTTGAGTTCCCCACCCTCTCTCTCTCTCTCTCACTATCTCCCCTGCAGCTCCCTGCACACTCCTCAAATATGTTCCCAAGGGTTGGAGAACTGTCACAAGAATGCTTGCAGTCTGTGTGGAAGAGTACAGCATCACAAGAGTAGAAGTCCACTCTTGTAACTATGGATGTTGCCCAGTGTTTGTAAGCTGTCATACATTTTGGCATCTTTTTAATATATGTCAACTCCACTACTCCATAGACAGGACATCACTCTTTACAACCACATGATGACAAATGTGAATGTTGGAGTTGTATCCATGTACATAACTAGAGAAAGCTAAGCACCCATTCACCTACCACATAGAAATTGCTCTTACGCAGCTGTGGCTGCAGAAAAATGGTGTAGATGATACTGTTTTTGTGTAAGCTATCCAAGAGTGATATGATAGTTATAAAGTATTCCAGGAGATGAGTTTCCATAATACAAGTTCTTATGCAGACAGTTTGCAAGGGAACATCTTTAGGTTTTGTAAATAGTTCCAAAAATAATCTCTCTAAATCTCTCTGTAGTAAAGAAGATTTATGCTTATTTTAATTAACACCATTATTTTTTCCTTTGACGTTCATTAGTTTTCTCTGTGTTGCTTTTCATAGGGTCTGTATAGGAGTGCAGTTAGCAAACATTGGTCAAACCCAGAGTTTGGAAAAGTTGCTTTGGGGATGCATCTCCTAGAACTTCCAAATCAGCATAGCCAATAATTTTGGGGGTTATATATTTCAAACAAGGAACTCTTCCAAACTCTGCTCAAATCTAGGACAGAATCCAGTGGTGGGCTCCAAAATATTTTACTACCACACTGTAAGCGTGGTATGGTGGGCGTGGCCAGGGGAGAGCCCTGCATTGCACCCAAATTAGGATTACTTTATTTCAAAACGTGGGTGGGCGGGGCCAGCCAGAATTTCTGCTACCGATTCTGGCGAACTGGTATGAACCTGCTGGTGCCCATCACTGACAGAATCCAAATATGTGGTTCCATTTGGAGTTTTTCTTCCATCAACATTCCTTTTTCCCTACTGTGGTCCACACAGAGCCACCAGACCTGCTTCTGGAGGTTTGGAAATCCTCTGGAGCTAGTTTCTAAATGTTTCAGAGGACTGTAGGAAGAATTATAGAATGGAAGGGGCCTTTTAGGCCATTGGGGCCAACATTCTGCTCAACATTCTCTTGAATGTTTCCAATTTTGGAACACTTGCCACCTCTTGAGGCTACAGTTGAAGAGGGGGAAGGGAAGACATTTCTATTGTGTCGGTGCTTGGATTGAGAGCTTGGAAGTACTGAGTGTAATGGGAATTCAAAGGATGCCATTAATTTCCATTTACTCTGTGTGAAGTAGAGGAATGTTTAGCCAATTAGTGCTTAAGATATAATGCCAATCATGTAGATTGGTTGGTTTATGCCTGCCTCAACACTATAATAAACATATCTCTGTTCAGCAGTGCACGGAGCCCCTTTACACTGAGCTACAAAAAAAAATATCTGTTGGAATTGCAGAGCAAAGCAGTCAATTACCCAAGCAAGCCTACCTGTGCTATCAACCAGCCTTTATCCTCTTCTGCTTCAGATCAGTCAAAGCTTCATATGTCCAGCCATGTGATGGACAGCAAACCAGTGGGAGGGAAATGCCCTTCTATGTGTGGTTCTTCTAAACAGGTTTTTGGCCAATTAGTTGCATTCTTTTTATGACGGGCACAATAAATTTATATTTCAAAAGTCATGCAAAAAGTACAACCGTGGTTACTTTTGTGTGTTACCCACTATTTCTGAGACTAGAACTCTGCATTTTGCTTGTCTTACAAGGTTCCACCTACTGCAGGCACTATCTGGCAGAACTTACCTTGACTGGCACTCTCTGGCACTGTCTGGCAGCACTTACCAGGCTGGCCCTGAATTTTGGTCATTAAATTATCCAGACTTTATGCCTGGAGTCTGCAGCAAATTTTGCCATTGAATTAAAGATGGCTCATATCTTAAACCAATTTTCTGCTGGAGTTAAACCTACTGACCTTCCACATGCTGAGATCAGGAATACTTTGGTAGGAATAGATTGAGCCTGATGTCTTGAGAATCAGATAATAATATCAGACCTTCTTGAATGTCACTTGGTTGGAGAGGGGTGGGTGGGCATGTTGCAGCTTGTAGCAATCCTAATTGAAGCCAATTATCATCTGCCTGACCTGACCTGGCATTTTAAATGCACTATGTCTTCTAGGCATTGAAGAGACTCATGCCATGAAATTAATTGTAGAAACTATATGGTAAGACAGGATTCCATTTAAATTAGATGTATAAATCACTTCAATTCCAGAATCTTTACAGGCTTCATATTGGGGGGGGGGAGAATTGGAGCCTTCCACCATTTTGAACAACACGTGACCCCTGACACTTGGCAATGATGACTAGAGATGATAGAAGTTGTACTTCAAATCATCTGGAGGGAACCACACTGCCTACACCTACTCTAGCTTTATTAACATAATACCATGATGGTGTGTGTATATTACCACTTTAGTCTCTTCCAGAAAAAACAACAGTGAGATTTGCAACAACATAAAGACAAACAACATTTATTTGACACAAGTCTTTGTGGACTGCAGCCCACTTCTTTATTTGCTTCTAGCGAAGTGGCCGGCAGCCCACAAAAAACGATGCCAAATTAAAACTGTCAGCCACAAGTCAGCAAAATTTGTCTGGGTCACAAGTTGCCACAGATTCATTTGATAGCCTTTGCAGTTCTGTTGTTGCAATTTATGTGCTATCAATCCTCTCCTGACTGATGGCAATCGTATGAATGAGAGATCTCCAAAGTGGCCTGTCCTCAACAGCCCTGCTCAGTTCTTGTAAACACAAAACAATAGCTTCCCTTAAGAAGTCAATTTATTTTATATGTGCCATCAAATCATCTCCAACTTGGTATTCCTCTTTTCCTGCTTCCTCTTCCAAAGCCTTTCTCAGCATTATTGTCTTTTCCAGAAAGTCCTGCATTCTCATGATGTGTCCAAAGTAGGACAGCCTCAGTTTTGTCATTTTGTCTCCAAGATAGTTTGGCTTGATTTGCTCTAGGACTTGTTTGCTCATCTCTCTGGTAGTCCACGATATCTGCAAAGCTCAAGCAAATCATATTTTGTTCCCGTCAGCTTTCTTTATTTTCCAGCTTTCCATCAATATACCTGTATATGATCCATCAAGAGTATGGATTATCTTGATCTTGGACTCTAATAAGACATTATTTAACACAGGGGTGGCCTTTCTTGTTGTTCCAACTGTTCTTAGACTTCAGTTCCCAGAAGCCCAAGTTAGCACACTTGCTAATCAGGGCTTCTGGGAATTGAAGTCCAAGAGCAGCTGGCGCACCAAGGTCGGTCACCCCTGCTTTAACATATCCAATAGCACATTAATTTCTGTCCTTCTGAATCACAATCTTCTTCTGATTTCTTCGCTGTAGTCTCTATTTGGATTGATGACTGAACCAAAGTATATAATGCAAGCGTGGCGCCAAAATGGCCACCACGCTCTTTGCGCCCCCCCCCGGACTCAGACATCCGGGTAGTTAGGGGGGCATGGCCACCCCTCTTTAAAAGGGGTGGCCACGAGGCAGCCGAGCTGCCATTTTGCGAAAGCGACGGAGAGGAGAAGTTTTTCCCTCCACCCCCTCCCTAGTGAACAGTGTGATATTTTGGTCGCTTCGGGGCCGGGTGGGAATTTTTGGCTGGAACCTACAATTGGCTTCCTGGTTCTGGCTTTTTTGCCCATCCCACACTGTTGCTATGGTTTGATATAGGGGCTTTGCTATTCACTTTGGTCACATGGGCGGGTAGCACTGGTAAGGTAAATATTGATGACCCACAGGTATCCGGCAGGTTCGCAATTGACTGGCCAACACTAGATAGGTACAAGTTGGTTAACGTTGTCCGGTCAACGACGAACCAGGCAATGGGGTGATGGCACGAGCTCTTCAGCATGCATCACCCCGTGATTTTACGGATACATGTCAGAGGGTGGGGTCAGTAGATAGTTTATTGACTACGGTCAACAATTTGTTTGTTGTAAACAAACAAATTGATACAAATGGATACATTGTAGCCAATTGCCATTGGCAATTTTGGGAGGAACCTTACCAGTGTTACTATGGCCTGCTTGCCTTAAGAATTATAATTGGCTGAGTACCAATTGAAATTTATAATTCAGACTAGGGCATGAATCAATAAATGTGGCCCAATGCCGTTATTCACTTATACCGGTGTCTGAGTCCTTTTTTGGGGGGTGCTCCTGCAAAATCTTTTACTATTTCAATTCTTTCATTGTGAATATTAAAGTTGTGTTGTTCTTCTGTAGTTATGATTTCTATCTTATTCTTGCTCTACAGTCCTGGCTCTTTGGCTATAAACAGAGATGAGCACTGAACCTTAGAGTTGAATACAACTGGCTTTCAAGCAAAGGTGACCTTTACCTATAAGGAGTACACTGTAAGCATTTGATGCTAGCCGGATAGACTAAGGATATATACCAAGAACTTTGTAGAAACAAAGGGAGAATGCAAGTCAAAAAAATCAGCTTTTTAAACAGTGGTAATAGATTGAACAGCTGAAGCAAGAAGATTTTATTCCCTATCTTTGTAAAGACCTGAAGGCATGTCAGTCTCATTCACACATGTATTCAATGAATTATGTAGGCTTGTATTTTAACCCTTTACAAATGAAAAAAGAATATATTAGTGCTGGGTTTGGTATTTGTACGCAATACCACACACACTTGAGAAAAACTACTTTGATGGATTAATAGTTTTAGTTAAATTATTATTAGTTTGCTTTTAATTGCATAACATTGCCACTGTCTTTTGGTACCACATGTTTTGTTTATAGTTCTCTGACATACTCTATAAGAAGCACACCATAGTTATGTTAATTTTCTGTCAAACTATAGAGTTTTAAATATATGTAGACACATAATATATATTCCCAATATTCTTCTCAAAATTCCCCTTTCCAAATTTTCACATGGTTTATTTTTGACACAATTAAATGTGCCCTAAAAGTGTATCTGCACCATTCAGTTATATCAGTTTGATCCCACTTATTTTACAAAAACAAAGAATTGTAGTAGCTTATTGGTTAAGACACTGAACTTGACATCTGGAAGGTCAGCAGTTTGAGACCTGAGTGCTGCATGACAGAGTGATCTCCCGCCTCTGTCCCAGCTCCTGCCAACCTAGCAGTTTGAAAGCAAGAAATTGCAAGTAGATAAATAGGCACCACTTTGGTGGGAAGGTAAACAGTGTTCTTCTGTGCACTCTGGTGTCTAGTCATGTCTGCCACATGTCCTTGGAAATGTTTGCAGATGCAGACAGTGCTGGCTCTTTGGCTATAAACAGAGATGAGCACTAAACCCTAGAGTCGGATATGACTGGCTTTCAAGTTTGGGCAACCATTACCTTTATGTAGGCCTGGGTAGGCAAAATTCCAACCCTAATAGCCCAATCACAGCCTCCAATATACCTAGGACCCACCACTACTACACACCCCAACATGTAAATGTTGAACTCAAAGAGTTCTTTTGTGTTCTTTAGTGAGCTTGGTGACACCTTTGTCATGTTTTGAGAATCCCCAGTTCCTTGGGGCATACATGATTTAAAAAACAACAACACACCATTGGCCACTACAGAGTGCAAAAGGGATTTTCCACAGTTAAAAGCTCTTTTTTCATAAGAAAAAAAATGTTGCAAAAGTAAGTACAACTATTCAGCACCAAGGAACTGATGCATGCAAACCTGACATTAAAAAACAAATCACTTATCTGCCATAGGCGGACACAAACAGTATAGTGGAAAAATAACACAACATTAAGATTATTTATCTCAGGACAAAAAAGCAGAGGTCTCAAACTATATGTAGCACAATCTAACCCTAGATATCAGGGCCACCATCAGGGCAGTACTACAAGTACTGCCGTATAGGGCCCGGAGCTGACAGGAGCCCTATACGGCAGCACTGGTAGTATGTGTATGTGTGGGGCCCAATAGGATTGCTCAGTATGGGGCCCATAAATTTCTGATGGCGGCCCTGCTAGATACACCTACACAGAAGTGGAGTTATAGTGAGTTTACATTAAAGCATGATCCTCAAGGTCTACTTGCCTATATCTCTGTCTTCATATGTAATTAGCAGAGGTTGCCTGGCATTGCCGAGCTGTTTTAAATTCTGTTGGAAGGTTAAATTGTGTTAATGTTTTTAAAAAATTGCTTAGTCTGTAATTTTAATTTTTAAAATGTTTATTTATGTAAAAAAAATTTGGTTTGGCTGTTATTAACTGTGATCTGCTTTTTTTTGAGGATTAATAAAAGAACAAAGTATGATATAATTTTTTCAAATTGTTTTATGTAAGCGAATAATGTTTTAGTTTTTTGAATTTTTTTAATTAGTTGTACTGTAGGTAACAATTTTAATAATGTAAAAGTAAATGTTTTTTACATTCAATGTTTTTAAAATGTGTTTAGATGCTTTGTGTTTTAATTTGAGTTATAACTCAGCACAGGATTTTTAAAAGTTTTTATTGTATTTTATTGACATAAGTTTGTGATTTGTGTTAAAGTGTGTTTTAGTGTAATTTTTTTGACTTGTTTTTATTGGTGTGACCTTTTGTGTAAAATTGTGAATTTGTGTTATGTTTTGGATTTGTTTTTACTCTTGTGGCCTTTTGTTTGGGGCTGTTGTCTGTTTTTGAATTGTTTTTACTATTGTGGCCAGCAGGTGGTGCTGGTAGGGGCTATTGTATTTTGACTGTTTTTTCTCTCCTGGCCTCTGGGTGGAGCTTCTTTTGGTAAGTAGTTTCTTTCTTTATTCATTTCTTTTCCGGTCCTCATGGAGGTAGGACATCTTTTGGTAAGTTTGCTTGTTTTCTTTCTTTTGTGTGTGTGTGTGTGTGTGGTGGTGGTGGTTGGAATTTGTATTTTTGTCTGTTTGTTTTGTTTTTGATTGTGTGTTTGTTTACTTCGTATTGTTTTTGGTGTTGTTTTGTTTGTTTTTGTGTATTTTTGGATGTTTTTGACTGTGTTTTTAGTAATTTTTAAAAAATTATTTATTTATTTGGTGGTGGGGAGGGGTGTGTGGTCGTTGGGGGTTAGGAAGGGTGGGCTAGGTGGTGGGGAGGGGGGCGTGATCATTGGGGGTTAGGAAGGGTGGGCTAGGTGATGGGGAGGGGGCGTGGTCATTGGGGGTTAGGAAGGATGGGCTAGGTGGTGGGGAGGGGGGCATGGTCGTTGGGGGTTAGGAAGGATGGGCTAGGTGGTGGGGAGGGGGGCATGGTCAGTGGGGGTTTGGAAGGGTGGGCTAGGTGGTGGGGAGGGGGGCGTGGTCGGTGGGGGTTAGGAAGGGTGGGCTAGGTGGTGTGGTAATGGTTTCCCTTGCTCGAAAGCCAGTCGTATCCGACTCTAGGGTGCAGTGCTCATCTCTGTTTCTAAACCGAAGAGCCAGCGCTGTCTGCTTCTGCAGACGTTTCCGTGGTCATGTGGCAGGCATGACTAGACACCGGAGCGCACGGAACGCTGTTACCTTCCCACCGAAGTGGTCCCTATTTATCTACTTGCATTTTCTTGCTTTCGAACTGCTAGGTTGGCAGGAGCTAGGATGAAGACGGGAGCTCATTTCCGTCCTGCAGTACTCGGGAATCGAACTGCTGACCTTCCGCTTCCCAGTCAGCGTCTTAGCGACTTGAGCCACTGCAGTACCCAGGTGGTGTGGAGGGGGGCTTTATTGTGTTATGGGTGCTTTGATTGTGTGGAGTCGTGAAAGTAGATTGGGGTTTCCCCTTTAATATCAGTGGGTGGGGGGTTGCGACCCCCCTCTCCACTGGCTCCCCTTGGGTTGGGAGGTTTGGGGGACAAAAGGGGTATGTCCCCCTAACCCTTCTGGACCCAGGAGACCAGGGAGAGGGGATCAATTCCACCCCCTCCAAATAAAAAACTCCGTTTTTAAAGAGAAGAAACTGCTTGGTTTCTTCTCTTTAAATACAGAGGTTTTTTGGGGTGGGGTGGGGGTGGATTCGATCCCCTCTCCCTGTTCTACTGGGTCTAGAAGGGTTTGGGGGACAGACCCCTTTTGTCCCTACAAACCTCCCAACCCCAGGTGAGCCAGCGGAGAGGGGGATGGCCACCCCCCACTTACTGATATTAAAGGGAAAACTCCGATCGGATTTTCCCTTTTAATATCAGGGGGTTGGGTTGGAATTGATCTCCTCTCTCGGGTCCCGTGGGTCAGTGAGGGTTGAGGGGGACAAAAGGGGTATGTCCCCCCAACCCTTCTGGACCCAGGAGACCAGGGAGAGTGGATCGATTCCCCCCCTCCTTAAAAAAAACTCATTTTTTAAAGAGAAGAAACTGCTTGGTTTCTTCTCTTTAAAGACTGAGGTTTTTTTTAGGAGGGGGGGAATCGATCCACTCTCCCTCATCTCCTGGGTCCAGAAGGGTTGGGGAGACATACTCCTTTTGTCCCCACAAACCTCCCAACCCTAGGGGAGCCAGCGGAGAGGGGGATCGCAACCCCCCACCTACTGATATTAAAGGGGAAACTCCAGTCGGGACCTTCAGGCACCGTTGGTGAGGGAAAGAAGGGTGGTTGGTGTTTGCGTGGCTGTGAGGTGGTGAGGTTTTTTTTAATTTTTCAGGCGCTGGCTTCCTCAGCGTTCTCTGGGGCTTGTAGTTATGGGTTTGTGATTTGTGGTTGTGGTGCGTTTTCCCCCCTGCGGCTTGATTTTGATTGGCCACGGCACATTTCTCAATGTTCTTTGTGGTCACGCCTCTCAGCCTAATTGGCTGTGGCGCGGCGCAGCACAAAGAACATTGGGAAATGAAGTTGTTTCCCTTTTTTCATGTTTGTGGGGCTGTTGCCCCACTGTCGGTTTTCTCAATCCTTCGTTGACCTGCGGACCCAGTTCGGCCATGTGCATGAATGGTGGGTGCGGGTCATTAGGGCGAGGCTTAGGAACCTATAGCAAGTTCCAACGGTTAACCCTTGGTTTTATAGGTTAAGATGTGCATGAATGGTGGGTGCGGGTCATTAGGGCGAGGCTTAGGAACCTATAGCAAGTTCCAACGGTTAACCCTTGGTTTTATAGGTTAAGATACTGTAAAATTGGGGCTTTCTAATTATTTCTGGAAATAGCAATATCTAAACTCGTGGAGTGCTTAATATACTGATTCAGACCTTTGCTTATAATCATGTGAAAGAAATGGCCATTATCAAAAGAAAAACTGGATGGCACTATTTCAAAAGAAGTCATACTGATGATTAGATCTGAAGAGATCAAACACTTATGGAATCTGGCTTGTTAATGATGTCACCTTAAATCCCAAATGATCTGATAAATTAAAATAATCATTCAGGAAATGTGTCAGAAACTAATGACATCTTCAGGGATAATTTAGCATTTGTGCAATACATAATTGCAAATGTGGCCAGGAAACTGGTAGGCTACCCTAGAGTAGATGTTGTAATCACTGTAAAACAGAATTAGTATTCAGTTCCTTTTCTTTCCATTCCTGGTCTTTGGAATAATGCCACCACAAAGTATTGCCAGTAATCCCTGGTTAACACTAACAACTCAAGAAATCATTCAATTAAAGTGAAATGCTAAGATTAGTGTGATTTAGATATGAACCTAAGCATATTTACTTGGCAGCAATTTCCCACATCAGGATAATTATAAATGGTGTAACTCTGTTAGAAACAGAATATACTAGTACTATGATTATAAATGTTGTTCCACTTCATTAACCCAATTTGTAACCTACATATTTGGCCACAGATACCACAATTTCTTGTTGAACAATATCAGAATCTCTTAATGATGACACAGGGAATATCTCTCGCCTCCCCCATTGCCTTTTTGTAAAAAGAGGTCTAATTATCTGAGTCAGAACCATGATAGGGTGCATACTTTCCGAATCTCATTCCCTTTCAATCTCTATTATTATATGTACTGTATTATTAGTAGTATGAGTTCTTCAAATGTTATCCCTTCTGTAACCAAAATTGTATCCTTTACATGAAAGTGTGACCAAGGTGTCAAGGTAAATGTAAAGGTCATCCTTGCTTGAAAGCCAGTCGTATCTGACTCTAGGGTTCAGTGCTCATCTCTGTTTATAGCCAAAGAGCCAGCACTGTCTGCATTTGCAGACATTTCTGTGGACATGTGGCAGGCATCACTAGACACTGGGGTGCACGGAACCAGTGGTGAGATTCAAAATGTTTACTACCTACTCTGTGGGCGTGCTATGGTGGGTGTGGCCAAGGGGAAAGCCCTGCGTTTTACCCGAATTAGGACTTCTTTATTTCCAAACTTGGATGGGCTACCAGTTCTGGCGAACTGGAGTAAACCTGCTGAATCCCACCACTGCACAGAACGCTGTTTACCTTCCCACCAAAGTGGTACCTATTTATCTACTTGCAATTTCTTGCTTTTGAACTGCTAGGTTGGCAGGAGCTGCGACATAGATGGAAGCTCACTCCGTCATGCAGTACAGTGCTTGGGAATTGAACTCCGACTCTGAACTCTGCGGTGGCTCAAGTGGTTAAGACACTGAACTCGATGGCTGTAAGGTTGAACAAGGTGTACACAAGTCTAAACAATTCCCCATAACCCACTTGGAACTGAGTATGCTCAGTAGACATGACTGATTGCTGAGTAGAACGTAACTACAGAAAATAGCAAGGAAGGAAAAATGGCATGGACTACAAACCACCACATTTCATGGGAAGAAGATGTAAACTCAGAGGTACAGACTGATTAAGGCTTATGCACAACAAAAGGAGCAGAGCAGGAGCTCTATTGGGGCCCAATAATAGTCATCATAAAAATGTATGAAGGAAAGCAATCACAAATCACACAATCTCCAGTATTAATATACAAAATTAATATATAAATGCCAAGAACTGAAAAATATAAATTGGATGAAAGAGAATGGAAAGAATAGAAAGGGGGAAGGATGTTGTACAGAGAAGGGACAAGATTTGTTTTCAAGCATTCGAGAATACAGGACATATAATAAAAAGCTCACGTTATAAGAAGGCAGATTTCTTTGGAATACCAGGAAAAATATCCTTACTGTTAGAGCAGTTCGACGATGGAACGAATTACCTTGGGAGGTGAGGAGTGCTCCAACACTGGAGGCATTCAAGAAAAAGCTAGGCAGCCATCTGGCAAATTTACTTTGATTTTTATTCCTGCATTGAGCATAGGTTTGGATGCAATAGGCTGCTTCCAACTAAAACCTTCTGTGATTCTATGATGAAGTAGACAGAAGTCCACACATGTTTATCAAATGCTGTTTTGTTAGACTCCAAGGTAGCACAGAATTTTTAGGTTTATTATGACATGCCTATTTAGCATCTCCTCTGCAAATCATTATTATAAATACAGCATACAGTAGTTGGTGTCCTAATCTATATCTTTTATGTTATTAAATGGTAAAGTGAACTGGTAGGTTAGGCACAAGTTTTTTGTTTGTATAAGTTAGTGCATGTTTGTTCACTTGTTGTGTGACATACATTTGACTGTTAAGAGCTAGAATTATTTACAGACATTGCAACACATGCTATATTTATTTACCATATTTTTGGACCATAAGACACACCTGACCATAAGATACGCCCATAAGATGCACCCAGTTTTCAGAGCAAGAAAACATTTTTTTTTTAAATTTAGTAATGTATTTTGTACCACCAACCAGTGGTGGTGCTGCAGGACAAATGGGCAGGCAGGCAAATTGCACTGAGGAAGGAAGTGATGCTCTAGCCTAGCCTCTTGCTCTCCTTCCAACCAGGAAGCATGTTTCCCCCCTCCATTTTGTCCATGTGGAGTAGAGACAAAGGCATCAAGGTAAGTGAAACCCTTTCTTTTTAAGCACAGGTTTGGTTTCCCACTTAAATGCATTGGGAACATATAAACAGAAAACTTTTGAATACAATACATTTATTTCCAATGCATTTAAATGGGAAATTGCAATTTTTACCCTCTAGTGGCCACTTGTTTTTCATATATTTTTCTTTCCTGTGCTCCGGAACAGCTGAGGTCTTTGGCCAGCTGTGGCTCTTGTAAAATATCATTTTACAACAGCCGCAGCTGGCTGGAGGTCAGCATTTGGACTATAAGATGCACTGTCATCCCCCCCTTGGGGGAGAAAAGTGCATCATGGTCCAAAAAATACTGTATTTATTTTACTTTTTTGTCATACTTCTTATGAAATACTTGCCGCTAATGATTTTGAAGCATTTATGCTGCCATTCTTTTGTTTTATTCAGAATGTCAGTGCTGATCTTTGTTATATCTTTATAATGCAGGGAAAATAAACATATAGATCAATATCCTGTTGAATATTTTATGTGCATAGAACTTTGATTGTGGAAATTGATGCAGTGATCTGATGAGGATTATGATCAAATGCCTGGTGTTGCACTAGCAGTACACTGTCAGATCGTTATGGCAACTTTCACTTTGGAGCGCCATACATCCACATACTATATATTGAACAGGTACTGACTACGCACTACAGTATAGTTATTAGGGTTACTGGAGTTACAGTATAGTTATTAGTTTCCAGGTTACTGGAAAATGAGATTTGTTGGACATACCATATTGCTTACTTGTTTCTTTGGGTTTTGGTTTATCTGCAAAGGAAGAAATGATAAACAATGACAATCCATCAGTTATTCATATAAAAAAGGCTTTATGTGAGAGGAAACAGTTCATCATACAAAGAGATATAGAATTACTGACATAAAGAGGTACAAATAGTTCCCTGATATATTTAATTAATAATACAGTAATTGGAAAAAGCAAAAGCAAAAAAGCCCTTCTTAAATTCTGATCCCGCCCCAGTGACATATAATTGTTATTACAGTAGACCCTCACATAACAACGTTACTTGGTTCCCCAAGTAGCGTTGTTAAGCAATTTTCGTCATTATGCAGGTTTCTATTGAGTTTCCCACATAACGACATTTTTAGCGTCGTTATCCAGATAACGATGCTAAAATGTCATTATGTGGGGGAACACGTGGCGCATAACAACGCATCATTAAGCAAAAATGACGCTATCCAAATGCGTTGTTATGTGAGGGTTGACTGTATTCAAAAAGTGAACACCTATTCACATGGAGGAAGCCTAAAAGGCCATTCACTGTTAATAACTCATTCTCAAATGGCCCCCCTTAAAATTGCCCCCTATGGGGCATGTTAATTCTATCTTAACAGGGCATGCACCCCCTGTTGGGAACCCCTGGTTTAGGGAAATGCTGGGCAACTCTGCTGGGTTCAGTGGACAGCATTCAGCTGCTGGCATCCTTGGAGCAGGGACTACACAGATCACAAAAAATGTCCCTGATCCCACCCAAAAGGAAGTGGCTAAAGCTATGTGTTAAAATGGGTATTAAAAGTTAGATAGCAGTGGGTTGGACTCAATAGCCTTATATACTGTTTCCAACTCCATTCTTCTATGACTAAGACCTTCAGGACTTTTTACCTAGAAAAAGTGGGGAATAGAAAAGGTTGGGACCACAAAGCAGACTTGAGGTGGGAGTCAGAAGCTGTCTTAGGCTCATACTTTGTCCACATCTGGAGAATGTGGTCATGTCCATTATTCTAATTTTATAATATTTCTGATTTTAGGATTGTTTCAGCCTTTTTATATTTCTTGAAGTTGCAGACTTGCGTTCTTGCACTACATCTCCCC
Organism: Bradypodion pumilum; assembly: GCA_035047305.1. Taxonomy (NCBI): domain Eukaryota; kingdom Metazoa; phylum Chordata; class Lepidosauria; order Squamata; family Chamaeleonidae; genus Bradypodion; species Bradypodion pumilum. The sequence goes on along the minus strand of JAWDJD010000001.1, from coordinate 125,647,132 downwards.
AGAATTCCCCAGGAAGCACAGCCAATTCTTATAAGTGTTCCTAACAACATGATAACATTTACGCTGACATAATGAAGATAAGTGTAGTGATACTGACAGTTTTAGTCTAAATGTCCCCTGATACAAGATTTTTAAAAGTGAGGACACATCTGAGTATTCTTTATGTGCATTTTTAACTGGAAAACTCTATCACAAAATATGGAAATATATCAGTGCTCAAGGATAACAGTGTCTCAGAATATATATTCATTCATTAAAGGTATATTAAGTACACTTTAGAGCTGTGAAGATTGCTAGAACAATCACCTAAGGAACTGTAGAGGATTTGTCAAAAAAAAAAAAAATCTGAATACCTCTAGGAAATGTGTAATACAATGAAATTAGAAAGAATTTTTCAGCCAGCCCTTGTGCCACAGAACCTGTACTCCAATCTCTTTATCCATTCTCCCTACCAACTTCACCACTGATCTTCCCAAGCAAAAAGGAATGATGGGTGACTCAGAACATGTTCAGCTGAATGCATATGGCTTGTTAACAAACATTATTTGTTTTGGTCTGATTATTCATCCACAAGAAGAAAATTAGGACTGAGTGACAATAGTGATTATATGCAGATTAAGTCCTTAAGGTAATTATCTAAGCAGATCACTGTCAATGTTGTTCCCCTATCTAAGATATTCATTCTGAGGGAAAGGAGGTTGTATATATTGTATATACAGTGGAACCTCGGTTAACGTAATTAATGTGTTCTGTGGGACGTTTCTTACAATGAAAATCCCTTTAACCAAATGTCCCATAGGAATGCATTGAATGCAATTTCCCATAGGAATACATTGAAAAACAAAATACTTTAACTGAAATGTGATTTCCCATAGAAATGCATTGAAAACCAATTAATTCGTTCCAAAAAAAATCTATTTTCTATGGATTTCCTTTTGTTATACAATTTTTATGTTAACCGAGCCACTTGTTAACCAAGTTCCACTGTACTGTATATAAACTGTGTTCAAAGGTCCCTTGGACGGACCATTCTAGAAACCTTGAAAGGTAATATTGCTTTTTTTTTGGGAGACTGTAACCAAAACAAATAACTAAAAAAGCAACATGAATTTGTTGGCTGCTAGAGGGCAAGGGTGACTTTTTAATTAAATATTTTTTTGTTAAATAAAATTTCCAGTTATTTATATTTATATTTAAACTGCTCATCTGGGGTGTTTTTCACTCTGGGCAGTGTACAAATAATTACATGAACAAACAACAATACTATACAACAACAAATAATATTAATAAATAAAAATTTCTGATGGCTTCTGAGGCAAGCAAGCTTAAATCTAAACATCTAACTAATTGGCAATGGCAAAATATACTTAAAGGCCTCCTTGAAGAGAAAGGTTTTGAGCTGTTTTTCAAAAATATCCATGGATAGGATCAGATAAAGCTCAACCAGTAATGCATTCCACCAAGAAGGGTCTAGTTCTAGTCACATTCTTTCTAGTTATCCTCAGAGTTAACTTTCATTTCAGAACGTGATTGTAGCAGCCTTTACAGAACATAAACACTGCCTTAAAATGTCTTGGCCACATATTACTTAACTTCTCCACTTAGATTGCCAGCAAATCTAAAAATGGTTCTTGACCCTACTGAGATCAGGCAACCTTCCTATAAATAATATCATAAGAGTTTTGTTTATTCATGCCACTGTTATCACTTGCATAATTGCTACTATCATTTAATAATAATTTCATGTCAGAAATTATTCTGGGTTGAAAGGATTTTTGCTGGAGAAACTCTGCTCAGGGGATGCCTGAATGAGGCTCATTTCATGTCCCCAAGATATTTTTCCCCACTGAAGTGGTTCCTATTTATCTACTTGCAATTTCTTACTTTTGGTCTGCTAGGTTGGTAGGAGCTGGGACAGAGACGGGCGCTCAAGCTGTCATGCAGTACCTGGGTCTCGAACTGCCAACTCACCAGTCTTCCACCTAACAAGGTAAACTTCTTAACCACTGAGCCACCACAGCCCCATTACTATCACTTATTTTGCAAAATTAAATTTATGCAGGCAGGATGTACTAGAAAATATATAAAGTAAATACATGTCTTTCTCATGGTTTCAAGATTCTGGTGCATTAAAATTACATTGCTCTGTATATACCTTTATCTTTTCTTAAAAATAAAATGTCTTAGGTTCTGTGATCTAGATTATTTTAATGTCTACATATTTTAACACTACCTGTTGATATAGACATCTAAATATAAAGGTGATTAAGGTTAAAATCCTATAATTATTTAACCCAATGGATGAAATCCTAATTATGCCTGCAAAGGCGAACAAGTATGACAGGCAGCACCTTGCTTGCAACATAAGAGGCCCTGCTGTGGTTCTGTGCCTGCAGCAAGTGAGTGGGATCAAATGAAGATCCTTTAACTGCCAGCAAGAAGCCACTGCAAATTATGTCCATTTACTTTCTGTAGGAATAAATAAGCAATAGGATTTTCCAGTGTGGCTTACTACTCAGTAGACATGGACAGGCCTGCATTTGAGCATTCTGAAATAGAAGGAAGGAAGGATGGAAGTTCCATCATATTCTACCTTTTGTGCGAAAATATCTCATTAGGCAAACTATTATTGCCACAAATTCAGTGGTGGGCATCAGCAGATTTGCACCAGTTCACCAGAACCGGTAGCAGAAATTCTGACTGGGCCCACCAATCCTAGTTTTGAAATAAAGTAGTCCTAATTTGGGTGTACAAGGGACTGCACTGGCTCAAGTGGCTAAGACGCTGGGAGGCGGAAGGTCAGCAGTTCGATTTTGCAAGACAGAATGAGCTCCCGTCTTTGTCCCAGCTCCTGCCAACCTAGCAGTTCGAAAGCAAGAAATTTCAAGTAGATATATAGGGACAGCTTCGGTGGGAAGGTTGTTACCTTCCCACCGAAGCTGTCCCTATATATCTACTTGAAATTTCTTGCTTTCGAACTGCTAGGTTGGCAGGAGCTGGGACAAAGACGGGCACTCCGTGCACTCCTGTGTCCGTGCACTCCTGTGTCTAGTCATGCCTGCCACATGATCACGGAAACGTCTGCAGAAACAGACAGCACTGGCTCTTTGACTTTGAAACAGAGATGAGCACTGAACCCTAGAGTCGGACACAACTGGCTTTTGAGCAAGGGAAACCTTTACATTTACCTTTACTTTAATTTGGGTGCAACACAGGGCTTTCTGCCCACAGTGTGGTAGTAAAATTTCCATAGTAACCAGCCCCTTGAACCATGTGGCCGGTCCATGGCCCGAAAAGTTTAGCAACCCCTGAGATAGATTTTCCTTGTTACATACCAACTGAAATCCCATTAGACGTGTGTTTCAGAGACATCTGACAGACAAACAAAACTGTTTCTGGAGATAACTATACAGACAAATTCAAACCTATCCATTTTTGAAGGTGATGTGTGCTGTCCTATTGTTATAGCATTATCCTTAGATAATGTCAGTGCCACTGAGTTTCATATTACCTTGCTCCGCTGCCTTTAATGGTCTATTTTCTTTCTTTTCAAGTACTGCTGCAAAACAAGATAAGGTTTATATTCTGCTTCTAGTCAGAAGTATAGGCATTCTTGCAAACAAAAGCTTTCTTTTTCTAACCTAACCATCAATTGCATAGCACTTATTTGAAGGCAAACAGCATCATCAAGATATTGATCTGATCATCCTTCATAACAGAAGTTCTAAAATTGTATAGTGTTTTCTCTTACAAGTAATCTGGAGATAGATTGGAAAGCTGTCCAGCTGCAAAGGGAATCATGTGAAACACAGCCTTCCAATAGGATTATTGCAGATATTAGTGTAAACCTCTACAATTCTGTTTCACCTTACACTCTAATCCTGAATGCATTTACAGTACTTAGATCAGGCATTCACAACCTGTGGCCTATAGGCCAGACCTGGCCCCTGATGCCAATTCATCTGGCCCCTGACACCCTCGCCACTTCCAGAAGCAGGAGTAAAACGAGTGCCGTGCATGCGCAGAACGCTGCTAAATGTGTTCTGTGCATGTGCAGCACATGTTTTACTTCTACTTCCAGGTGGGAGGAACAACGTGACCAGCCCAATCAGCTGTCTAGGAGGCATGGTCAGGCCTGCGACCTGAAAACCTTGAGAGATGCTGACTTAGATGAATGTCCCATGGATGAATTGGGCTAAATAAGAGAACCTTTAAATCAATTAAAATTTGCATGTTTTGATGTACCTATCTTCAGTTACCAAAAAGGAACAGCTGGGGCTCATAACTGAATTTAACCCACTGTGATAAAAAAGATATTTTATACATGATACTGCAGTAAACCTATGTTTTCCTCTTAGGCTCAGTTGCATCACTGGAGCACTGTGACTACTTTGCTACTATTTAAATCCATTTAGAAAAACTGAAGGCAATCATCAGTCCCTGAGAAATATATTGTCCATGTTTGCCAGACATATTGTTCGTAGCATTTAACAGTTGTGAGAATGGTCTTTGCCTCCTTCTGCCTCACCTTCTCCTCTGGTTTGATTCAAAGAAAAAGATAAGGCCATCTTTGCATTTCAGATTAATTTAGCTTGTTGTCCAAACTCTAAAGTGAGGTCCACCGTAACACAGGTTCATAAACTTCTTCCACCAAGCTAAAATATTTTCTTTTCTGTCATTTCTGCAAAATTGTTAGGATCCCATTGTGATTCTATTTATATAAGCAAAGAGTAAGAGGAGCCAAGAAAAATAATGGTTTTTAAAGAAACTATTTAAAATGGGAAGGAGAGATGAAGGAGTTACCTTTTTTAGCCAACTGGGCAGCAGGTACTATTTTGGTTTGTTCAGCTTCTGCAAAATTACAATAAAAATGGATGATGGATATCACACAAAGAAAAACAACTACAAATATATTACTGAACTACCTAATCAGATCTATTTGTAAAGCCATGCTACTGAAATGCATTTCTCTTTGAAATTATTTCTAATGTTGCACCATTGATGCTGAATGGTGGACTGTCCATGTAAACGAGGACTGAAACCTAGCAGCATGCAATATAAAATGCAAGTTTATGTTTCTTAATAAGAAATAATATTTATCTTTAACTGTTCAAAAACCATAGATAAAAATAGAATCTTGCTGAAATGAAAATGTTTCTCTAAGTATAAAGAATGACATTAATTACAGGGATACATACATAGGAAACAATTTTTTAAAAAGAATCACAAAACAAAGAACCCTACGCCAATGTCAAAACAGAAAGCTCACTGTTATAATACATACTGTCAATAAAAGTGATTGAATTTTCCTCAGAAATATAAAGCTTTGAAGAAATAAGGTTAACATTAGTGATATAAAAAGTATTGAAATTTAATTGAAAACTTTGATCCCACAGTCTGGAGTAAAGGAATAGTATTATTAACATGAATGATAACTTGAGAAGAAAAATTGCAGCAGGCTTCAAGGCCTCTCTCTGAACCTGTAATTTGGAAAATGAAATGTGAAATTAGCCTTTGTATCTGCAAAAATCTCCCACAATGCTTAGCAATTGAGCAATGCACCACGTTAATTTATGTAAATCCCTCCATGTACATCTGAGATGAGGAATGCCTGGAGATTGGACTGTTATAAATAACTATACTTAGTTCCTTTGCCAATAATGAAGATGTAACTAAGTGGGATTATGACTGAAACATAATGAGTGATAACTTTACTGAATGTGTGGTGTATTTTTCCAGTCTACCTTTGCACCAGGAATGGCAATGAATGACCTGTGGGTCACACACAGCCATCTCAGGACTAAAAAAAAAAAAAAAAAGCCACCTGCCCTTCCAATGCCCTACCCTCAGCTCTCCCACCCACATTTTAAAAACCTCTAAAATGTTGCTCACTCTTTCTGGAGTAATGGGGTAATCCTGTCAGGTTTTTCAACCCTATAAGGCAGTGATGGCCAGGGGTGTGCAGGACACCATGGGAAGGCACTGAACTGGGAGAGGTGGGAGTGCCTATTTGGGGGTCGGGTCGGGGGGGGATCCATACCCGTCAAGCGCAGCTCCAGAAAATACAGGAACTGCTCCGGCCCGGGCATGCATGTGCAGCACAGCATGCACAGAACCCTTTGCACATGTGCAGAACCCATTTGCGCATGCGCAGAACCCCTTTGCAATGGGCATGCATGTGCAGTAACCCCTTTCCCTGCCGTTCAAATATGGGATGGTGGTGGGAAAGTGGAGGAACACGTGGAGAAATACAGGATTTCCCGGCCAATCCAGGATACTTGACAGGTATGGGGGAATCCCATTTATTTTATAATTTTTTATTTTTTAGACTTGTATCTAACATATTTCATGCGATATCATGACACGACATAATATAATAAATCTTTTTTAAATATAAACATTATAAATTGGGCAGGTAGTAGGGTTAGTGGGTAGGTAAAGGTAAAGGTCGACCTTGCTCAAAAGCCAGTCGTACCCAACTCTAGGATTCAGTGCTCATCTCTGTTTATAGCCAAAGAGCCAGCAATGTCTGCATGTGCAGACATTTCTGTGGGCATGTGGGAGGCATGATTAGACACTAGAGTGCACAGAATGTTGTTTACCCTCCCACTGAAGTGTACCTATCTATCTACTTGCAAGTGATTGCTTTCAACTGCTAGGTTGGCAGGAGGTGGGACAGAGGCAGGAGCTAACTCCATCGTGCAGCACTCGGGTCTCAATTGCTGAACTTCCAGTCATCAGCATTGTAACCACTAAGCCACCACAGTTCTTCATTTAGTGGACAGTGATGGACTAAAACTGGGGAAACCTGAGGTCAGATCTTCACTCAGCCACAGAAATTCACCATTTCTTGAATATCTTTGAGCCTTGAAAATTCTGTTAAGGTCATCATCATTCACAATATTGTAAATTTTGTATGTAAAACCATACACAACTTGGTTTTATATATACAGATAGATACATAGATATGTTTGTGTGTATATACTGGTGTGTGTATATATAAATATTTTATTTTCTTACCTTTTGGTTTACCAGTTTCTTTTGTCACTAGGAAGCAAAATAAATCAGGAAAATATATTGTGATCCCCACATCAAGGTGCAATATCTCAAGTTAGGTAACAAACTTTTTTCTCTCCTGCTCTGATGAACTGTTAAAAGTGGGCAGCCAGAAGCAAGGAGGGCATAAGTCTGGGAGCCCGATTTATGTTCCTCTTAATTAATTGGGAGGAGGCACACAAGAGAATAAAAATGTCCCCAAACTAAATCAGGTTATTTTACATCAGATTGTTATTTCCTTATTAACCTAACAATGCACAGCACCACAATGTAGTCCGAAGACATGATCCTGCACATGAGCTGTTCTTGCTGGATTAGAACTCATACATTTCCTGGTAATGCAGGTTTTCTGACCATGGGTGCTCTATAACCACCTTCAGCTAAATACTGCCCCAGTTTGCAGACTTTGCACTGAATATGCAAACTCGTAAAAGGCAATTTAGAGCACCGTAAAACCCCGACTTACATACGCCTCGAGTAACATAAAATTTGACTTACATAATGATTTTGTGCTAAATCTATGTCCCGATTTACATGATATCCTATGGGTTTGCTTTGAGTTACATAAAGATTTTTTTATTCTATGGGTTTGCTTTGAGTTATGTAAAAATTCATTTCCCTATAGGTTTGCTTCGATTTACATAAAAAATTCATTTTTCCTATGGGTTTGCTTCGAGTTATGTAAAAACATAATTTTTCTTATGGGTTTGCTTCAATTTACATAAAAAACCGATTTATGCAAAAGCCTACAGAATGGACTTTTTTCGTAAGTAGGGGTTTTACTGTACAATAATGCTGGGGTTGGTGCTTATGCAAAGGGTTCCAAATGTTTGTAAAAGGTTCCAATGAATATATTTTGGAGAATAGCCACTGTGCCTTCAATGGGGCAGAGGGGAAGAGAAGGGACCAAGGGAGTGAAATGACAATGCTCTGCAACCCAACAGTTATAAAAACGGGTGGGGAGGAAAAACAGAGATAGTTGAAAGAAGTTGATAAACCTTCATCCAATTCTAGACCCAATAAAGACTAGACCAGGGTTACCCAAATTTTTCAGGTCATTGGCCAGTCACATGGTTCAGCAGGCTGGTCATGTGGTTCCTCCCGCCGGAAGCGGAAGTAAAACATGCCTTGCAATCTGTTTTGCAACAGATATGTTTTGCAACAGGATGAGATAGATTTTAGGCTGCCATTTTCTCTGCTTAAACCAGGGCGCCCAAACTGCAGCCCGTGGGCCAGATCCAGCCCCCAATGCCAATTCATCCAGCCCATGCCGCCCTTGTTGCTCCCGGAAGCAGAAGGAAAACACATCCACATGGGTGTGTTTTACTTCTGCTTCCGGGAGTGATGAGGGTGGAGTGGGCTGGATGAATTGGTATTGGGGGCTAGATTCGGCCCACTGGTCATAGTTTGGGCACCCCTAGACTAGACCTATTCAGAATTATAGAGGTAGCAATAATTAATCCAAGCTTAATGGAAAATATAAAGGAAAAGCATAGTTTGGGGGGGGGACTGGACTTTTGAAAGAAAAAAATGTGAGGTACACATCAAATGAGAAGAGAGGATTCACTTGAGAAGGCCTTGATGCTGGGGAAGGTGGAGGGCAAAAGAAGAAGGGGACGACAAAAGATGAGATGGCTAGATGGTATTGTAGACACAATGGGCACGGGGCTGTGTGGACTAAGGAGGATGGTGGAGGATAGGGGTGCCTGGAGAGCGATGGTCCATGGGGTTGCAAAGAGTCGGAATCGACTGTGCGACTGAACAACAACAAAGGCACATGATTATGACATTTTCTTGATTGGTTACAGAATTTATAAACAGATATTTGTAAAGTGTTTGCAGTAAGAATCCATGATAGGAATAATGTGTTTTGAATTCTGCCTAGTTACATTGCCCATAATAATTCCCCAGTTAGTCACTTGTTTTATTGTACACTCATTTCTATAGCATTATTTTAATGAGCACTTTTGAGCTAAACAGGAACAGTTCCATTTTCTGTTATAATTTTTATTCACACCTTACCTGATACTTTTATGGTCACATCTTTCACTGGTAGTTTGGCTGCAACATACATATAAAAGGATTAATAATATTAATAATAGTTTTTTGCAGCAAATTTTGAATGACTATTATACAATGTGAGTATGTTTAGAAGAAGCACATTTTAGAAAATAAGAGAGCATGTACCTGTTTCTACTTGCCTTTCTTTCTTCAGTGGTTCTTCAAAATAAAAATAACAAAAAGAGAACATTATTTCATTACAGAGAAAGACTATAAAGTTCTCACCTAAAATTATTCCAAATACAGGGGCAAGATTGTATTTTCAGTGTTTCCCCCTGATAATAACTACAGTGGTACCCCGTACAATGAATGCATCATACAATGGAGAAAAAGTACAACAAAAAGAATTTTGAGGGAACAATTGCTCCATACAACTGCTCCAGAAGTTGCAGAAAGCTGTTACATGTAGCAGGCATGAAAAGGCATGGAATGCTGTTTACCTTCCCACTGAAGTGGTACCTATTTATCTACTTGCAATTTCTGGCTTGTTGCTCAGGGCTTCTGGAAATTGAAGTCCAAGAGCAGCTGGAGTGCCAAGGTTAGCCATCACTGGCCTAGGGACTCTTCAGCCGCTAGGCGACAGTAGGTGAGGTTGGTAGGACTCACATTAAAGACAGCAATTAGTTTGACTCTGGATCATATTGTTCACTCAGTTGGGGATCCTCTCATGAAACATGTGCAGGGAGTCAGAGACAGATCTCTCTCTCACTCACTCTGACTTCCACTGCCCCTCAGCAGGTGGACTTTCCACAGAAAAGATGATTTTGGGTGCAAGATTATCTGCATTCCCCAAAGTAGTAGTTATACAACAATTTGACTGGACCAAGGTTCATCTTTGAGATTCATCTTGGACTTGACAAATCCAGTATGCATCCACAATGCTTCCAAATGTTTTCCAATATTTTTAGAATATGTTCAAAAACAAGAGTCTTCCTTTAAATTGTTAAGAATGTTTTTAAAATAACAATATTCTGAATCAAAATCCCTTCTCTTTTTGAAACATATTCTCTAGCTTTGATGCAAGTTCCTTACGGTTTGCTGAGCTACGCTACAAATCATAGCCAGCTTGCTCCCCCTACCTGATTCATGCAGAATATCACTGTCCAAAAATAAGTTAGTATATTATATGTTGAATAACATGTAAACTGAACACTATGGCAAGGCTTCCTGTTGCTATTTCTGCACATTATACATCAAATTAACAGCAGTTAAGAATGATATTTTGAAGCACAGTTCTAAGTACAGTTGGGGGCAGACACAGTAAATACAGTAAAACCCCTACTTACGAAAAAAAAGTCCGTTCCGTAGGCTTTTGCTTAAATCGGTTTTTAATGTAACTCGAAGCAAACCCATAGAATTTTTTTTTACGTAACTCAAAGCAAACCCATAGGAAAAATGAATTTTTTTTGTAAATCGAAGCAAACCCATAGGGAAATGAATTTTTACGTAACTCAAAGCAAACCCATAGGAAAAAGAATCTTTATGTAACTCAAAGCAAACCCATAGGAAATCGTGTAAACTGGGACATGGTTTTAGCACAAAATCATTATGTAAGTCAAATTTTATGTAACTCGAGGCATTTGTAAGTCAGGGTTTTACTGTAATTTAAGAAAAATAGGTTATGTTAATGAATAAATCCAAGACATTTGGTAACCTAATCCAGGACATCAGGCACAAATCTTTCTCCTCTTGCTTTCTTGAAAGCAGGAGCACAGGTACTCATGAAAATTATAGTGCATGCCATAATAAGAACTCTGGGAGGTTTTAGCTGCTGGGGTGGCCATTTGTATTAGTGTGTGTATATGTATGTGTGTGTTATTAGAGGGCCAAGGTGGCTTAGTGGTCAAGACAATGAGTTTGATGACCAGAAGGTCAGCAGTTGAAGTGGGTTCCTGCCATCTGTCCGAGTTCCTGCCAAACTAGCAGTTCGAAAGCAAGAAATTGCAAGTAGATAAATAGGTACTGTTTCAGCGGGAAAGGTAAATGGAGCTGAGCACCAAACCCTAGAGTTGGAGACAACTGGCCTTCAAGCAAGGGTGACCTTTATCTTTAACTATGTGTATTACTATAACTCTGAAAGTTATGCCAGGGGAATTTTTGAGAATTCTGGGAGTTCTAGCCCACAGACAAATACCTGAAGCTACCACTGTTAAAGTCACCTGGATGACCTACAGACATCTTTCTAGGCCTTCATTTTCTGCTGCACTATTTTCTGGGAGAAAGCTGCTAGAATGCCTCCGGGGAGGTGTTGGTGATGATTCTTGGCATTCTGGCATCTATGGATCCCAAATCCCAGAATCATCCATCCCGAGAGTTCCACCTGCCAGATCCATACCTTGAAAAAAGCCAGGCTGGAAGTCTCCATGTCCTAGGATGGGTTGAACTGCAGCCCAACTGCATGCTGGGAAGATAACTCCCCAGTACTAGATGGTTTTTCAGCAAGTTCTAAGGCAACTTCCTTTTCTCGCAGGTGGTGACTTCACAGTGTTGCCTGTCCTAGTGGGCCATGGCACCTTACAGCCAGGACTATCTCAGGGTGAGCCAAGGTTAGGGCTGGGTCTGGCAAGTGTACCTCCCAGAATTCTGGTATTCGAGCAAAACAAAACACAAATTGTACACATTTACTGGGTCTTCAGAAGGTACCCTATATGGAGCATAAATGGCAAAAAGATTGCAGCCCCATGAAGCACCACAACTGCTTTCTTCCCAAGATACACTGGTGCTGCCGATGCTGCAGAGGGTCCTTGCGGGCCTCTCCCGGGGCCCTGCCATCAGCCCCGGGATGGGAGGCACCTGCTCCCGGTGCCCCACCCCTTGCCCCATCCGGGTGGGGAGTTTGGGGGGATGCCAGGGCAGGCACTGCTGCCACCACTGCCACAGAGGGTCCCTGCAAGCCTCTCCCAGGGCCCTGCTGTCAGCCCCGGGATGGGAGGCACCTGCTCCCAGCACCCCTTCCCTTGCCTCATCCAGGCAGGGAGTTTAAAAGGACGCCGGAGCAGGCATTGATGCTGCCGATGCCGCAGAGGGACCTTGCGAGCCTCTCCCAGGGCCGCCATCAGCCCCGGGATGGGAGGCACCTGCTCCTGGCGCCCCTCCCCTTGCCTTGTCTGAGAGGGGAGTTTAAAAGGACACCGGAGCAGGCACAGACGCTACGATGCTGACACCACAGAGGGACCCTTCCATTCTCTCCCGGGGTCTCACTGAAGACAGTGAGCAGCACCACTGTAGACTCAAAAACTGCCACCTTCGTCGCCCCGCCAGAGCTCCTTCCCTGGCCCGGCATTGGCTGTGGGGAAGTCGGTGAGGGGTGATTGAATGTTGTCATATTGTACTTTTGCTTTTCTCTGCTCTCACTATTGATATTGCATTGATTTTTATATACTGTATTACAATACAGTGAAATGTACAATACAGTATTACAATACAGTGAAATGTGAATTGTGATGAATTTTTTCTAACTATATCTGGTTCTATTGTATCTTGAATTATTGTATCTTTACACTGATGTTGTTATATTGTATTGCATTGATATGTTGCTGCCGCCTTGAGTCGGCCTTGGCTGAGAAAGGCAGGGTATAAATTAAAAGTGTATTATATTGTACAGTAATACCTCATACGAAGTCCACTTCGTACAACATTGAATTCATACAACACCGCCTAATTTCTTGAAAAAAGTTACCTCATACAAAGCCGCTTGACTTTTTTTGAGGCATTGGGTTTTTCCCAGGTTGCATTGTGCCTGAGCAGTATAAAAGGCAGGACACATGCGTGCATTGCTCTTGTGGGTTTTGCACGAGGCAAAGAGTGTTTAGGAGTGGTTTTGAGCACGATTTTGGATTTTTAAATTTTTTTTGTCAGAATTTTTAGAAGCATTCCTAGGTTTTTTGCAGCATTCTTCAAGTTCTTGGACAATCAGGGTTGTTTGACATGTTTTTATAATGTTTTTAGCCTTTAGACAATGATTTCTTAAAGTTCTGTCATTTTCCTGTCTGTTTCCTTGACTTTGCCCTGAAGTCTCTGCTGTTACAGTACAATGTATCTCTATGGAAATGACGTTGTATGAGGCATCGCGGCAAGGATTTGGACGTTGTATGAGGCATCGCGGCTAGGATTTTGCATGCCTCATACAAAGTCCAAATCCATATAAAGTCCAAACTTGTGGAACCAAGTTTGGACGTTGTATGAGGTATCACTGTGTTGTAAAAGGAAACAAGGGCTTGAAAGAGGCCTCAGCCTTTCTTTGGTTAAATGAAATTTGTTTGTGAGCTGGGACTTCAGAATTCTGTCTGAGGGATTCCTGAAAAAAATCTCAGTTTTGGAATAAGAAAGAAAGAATGAATGAATGGGGGAAAGCACTCTCTGTAGTTCTCTTATTGTAGAGAAATCACCGCCTGGTTCTTCTTCTTTCATGTCCAGATCAAAGTTTGAGCTGCCAAAATGAAGTCACCTTCTCGGCTTTGTCATTGGCCTCACTGATACATGTTTTTGGTAGTAATCAGCAGACCAGTAAATGAGCCAGATTCTGTATCTTTCCACAAATGTCGGGTAAGGCACTGCCTGGTGGAGTTTAGAATCACTGGACCTCAGAGTCCCACTCCAGCCCCCACATGGTTCATTCTTATTCTTTCCTTATTAATAATTGCTTCCCATTTTTGCAACTGTGGCTGCCAAAATATTTTTTTACTGAAATTATCACAGTCCATCAGTACAGGCTACATGAAAGTTGTAGACCAGAAAACACCTGCATATTTGCTCATCCCTGACTTAATTCTTCTGGAGATTCACAACCATCTATACCTATAAAATGGTGTGACAAAGGATGTTGCACCAGGCCCCACTAGCCCATAATGGGCCTCCGTTCACTCACCCAAACCCGGTTCGCAGGTAACTGTCGGGTTGAAATTTTCAGCTGGGGGCAGGAGTCCCCCCGGACACAAACAAAAAGAGGGAACTTCAATTCCCAATGTTCTTTGCGCTGCGCCACACCAGAGCCAATCAGGCTAAGCAGCGCGGCAAAAGGAATGTTCGGAAATGCGCCGCGGCCAATCAAAAAAAAGCCGCAGGAAAAAAATCGCTGCAGGAACCAAACACGCGCAGGCAAAACTACAAACCCCTGCGTCCTGGCCACCATTAGCCCCTGTCTTTCCTTTCCATGAGCCAGGCATTGAGCCTGGCCTGCGGAAAAGAAAGACCCCCCTAAAAAAGTAAACACAAAAACACAAACCAAAAACAGTCAAAAACACTCAAAAACAAAAATAAAAAATACAAAAAGGAAACATAAAAACATCCAAAAAGTAACCCAAAAAAATCACAAAGACCCCCCCCCCCGCAAAAAAAAGTGAGAGAGCTTACCAGGAGACGTCTTCACTGCATGACGACCGGATCTCAACTGAGAAAATAAAGAAAATACTTACCAGAAGCAACACCCAGAGGACAGTAAAGAACAATTGTAGAGAGGAAGAAAAGCTCACCACCTCCACCCAGAGGCCACAAGAGAAAAAACATTCAAAAATATTGAAACTAATAAGATTAATTCCCAAATTAATCAAATCAGTTATCAAAACATTCAAAAATATTCCCAATAATCTCAAAAAATACCAAAAAAACCCTAGAAATCACTTTTCACTAAAAAAAACCAAAAAGCCAAAACAAAAAATAAAAATGTGTAAAAATAAAGATTTAAAAAAGCAAAATTAAATTTTAAAATAAAAAAATAATAATTTACATTAAATAAATTAAAATAAAATTTGCATAAACATAAAACAAATACCTTCCAAAACCAATTTAAAGAGCCCGGCACTGAGGAAGCCAGTGCACGAAAAAATAAAAATAAAACACACACTGGGAGCGCAAGTCCGCCGCAGGCGGACAAAATCACAAAACCTTTCAACACCATTTAAAACATCCCAGCACCATTGGTTCAAGAAAAAAAAATGAAACCCTTTACTATCCAACACAATTTTAAAAAGCCTGGCACCGCCGGGCAAAATATGCTAGTATAAGTATATAAACATATCCCTTCACAGTACTGACACTGGAGGCAGGAAATCTTTTTTTGTTTTGTTTTATATTCTTATCTCCAAGAAAAGAATAGCACCCTGTGTGTGTGTGTGTTGGGTTAGGTATTAGGCTGCTAAACTATATATATAAACTATATATAAACTATATATATATATAGTTACCTTTGTTGGGCGGGTCTGTTCCCCCCAACAACCAATAATGCAATCTAATGTAATCTAATGTTATATTATATTATATTATATTATATTATATTATATTAATCAAAGAGAGGTGTGTATATGTCCCGAATAGGCTCCCACACCTCTGCACCGAACCTCTTGCAAGTCAGCACACACCGATCTTGGCCATTCCGGTTGGCTGCTGTCAGAGTCACACATCCAGTGGGGAGCTGTGGGCCCCACAAATTGGGAAACAGAGTGGAGACTACAACTCCCAGGGTGCCTTGAGACCTGGAACGGAATGACATAGAGGTACGCGTAAGCGCGTATGCCTGGGCTAACCGCCATGACAGGAGGCAGCGGGTGAGATGGCACAGCAGGTTGCGGGCAGAATGATGGGGCAGTGCGCGTAAGCGCGCATGCCCCAGGCTAACCGCCTTGACAAGAGGCAGCAGGCGAGACAGCAGAGCAGGCTGCGGGGTGTGGGCAGTGGAGGAAAAAGTGGAGGAGGGGCAAGTGGGCGGCAAGTCCGCAGCCACCAGGGGACATGGAGGACACCTGTCCAGTGGGAGCAGTGGGTGAAGACCTGAGCTGTGCCCAGGAGCATGGTGCCAGAAAGTGGTTGTCGGGGGGAACAGACCCACCCAACAAAGGTAATGAGGATGGAGGTCTGGAACTGAGGAAGTGGGGATAGTTCAGTGGGTTAAGCATTAAGCTGCTAAACCAGAGGTTGGTATTTTAATTCCCCACTGTGTGACCTGGGAGAAGAGCCAGCCAGTGGAGTCCTGAGCGAGCAAGCTGCACAGTCTCAGAACACAGTCTCAGAACACTCCCTAAATCCCTTCTGTTTATTATTACACCTAGAAGACCCTGGAAAAAATTGCCATAAGTCAGAATTGACCTGATGGCACAATATTATTGCTATCATAGATTCACAGTGCCTAGTGCTGACTGCCATTTTGAAAGATAAAAGAAACAAAAGAAAATTATTCATATTTCATGTATGTACTACTGAGGAGTTATTGCTACTCTACTTGTATTACTGTAAATAGTAATTGCTTTATAATGAAGGCATAATTCTGCCAGTGGATGCCTTCATTTCAGTTGAGCACTGCCATTATAAATCCCTTGAACATGCTTTGAGTGCTAGTGTTACATTTCCAGAGGGAAACTACAATTCAAAATGATTACTGTATTGTCTTTTTTTAATGTGAGGATTTATAGATTTGTGAAAGGAGAAAAAATGTTTGCCCTTGTGTTAGTCTACAGTAGTTTTATGCAGAACCAGATGGAAGGAAACATATTGTGTGAAAGCTAGGTTAAACTTTATATACCTGTATGTCCCTTCACATTAATGTGAATAAAGAAAGATCACTGGTATCCTATGTCCTCTCAGAGATAAGTCCCACACTATGTGGTAGGATTCATCTCCAGATAATTTCAAAGCCTTCACTTTGGGATGCCTGCCCAGAAGAAGGAAGAAATTTTACCCATCCCATCTTAGTCAATATAACAAGTTAACTCTACTTAGTTGTCATTGTGCCCAGAATAATGTATATCCCCATTGTTTCAATACTGTACTTCAATACAGTTATGTTGTTCTTTCCCAAATGACTTTTGCTTTCTGAACAGCCACTGCATGTAGCAATTTCTTTGAATAGTAGCCGTGTTAGTCTGTGTTTCAAACATATCAGAGAGTAAAGAAGGAAAACTATTGTGGCATTTTAAAGACTTCATGGCATCAATTTATACACATCATGTACACTCTGTACCTCTCTTACCTGATGTGTATAAACTGATGCCATGAAGCCTTGCTCCTACAGCTGATGAAGTGGATTTGATTCGCAAAAGCTAATATTAAAATACAGCAGTTGGTCTTTAAAGCAAGGGTTCTCAATCTTTTTTAGCCATGGGCTGGACCAGACCACACACCCTCAGTTAGCTGAGTGGGCCAGATTGGAGGCTGCCTCACCGTAAACACCATAAAACGCATCCGTGGCCATTGTAAACGCGTTTACAATGGCTACAGACTCATTTACAGCTGTAGTAAACACATTTATGACGGCCATAAATGAGTTTGTGGATGATTCTGGCTGCTGCTGTGGCTGGAGTGAGGTCGGGGTCTGGATTATTTTACACCACGGGCCAGAAACGAAAGGAACTTCCAACATTTACTATCTGCTAGAATTCACGCTGCCATTTTTACCACATATAGAGCAAAATGAAGGTGTACTTATAATATTAGCCATCAGATGGCGCCATGATGCAATTAAAACTGAAATACTGTAACTCCTTTTTAAAAATTTTAGAAAGAAAGAAAGAGGAAGAAAGAGAATCCTTTACCTGGTGCAGCTGCTTTTCTAGAGGCTGCTTGGGCTGCAGGAGCTTTTTCTGGCTCTTAAAATGAGAACAAATTAAAGCAATAACTACAAGGCATTCTATAACAAAAACAGAGAAATCAGAGGAAACTGCAGATGAAAAAATATTGCCCTTAGCATCTCTCTTACAGAGTGAAAGAAGATTATTAAAAAACAAGTGCCTGTTGGTGTTCTACTAAATCAAAAGCATGGAAAAAGTAATGAGCAAAAATAGTTATCTGGAATCACTTGATAATTACTATCATTAACAAATGTTGGTTTTTTTAAAATTGCACCACTAACCATTAGAACTTAGTAGCATCTCTTTTATTATTTTCCAACATGCATCTTAATAAAGAGCCTTTTTTCCAAAGTAAAACACAACATCTGCATTTGAATTCCAAACCTCAGTTTTCTTTTTTTGGATTACATACCTCTCTATTAAATTAGTCAGCCAAACTAAAGATTGCCAGCTATTTCCTAAGTCTGGCATGTAGGGTAGAGTCACCAACCCAAATTTTATGTTCCATGTATGTGTAGCAATAGAATAAAATCTGGAAACAGATTTAGAATAGCTTTGAAGGGCTGATGTTATATGAATCTTTTAGGGGCTTGGTATTATATACAGTTAGTTAGGTTCAAGCTTCTCTCTCATATGCTGTCTTGACTCATTCAATGTCTGCCTCATCAGAACATGCTCATACTCTCCAGTCCATTATGCAGAATGTTGAACTATTATAATGTACTGTAGTCAGAGTTGAAAGGAACATATTAGAAGTAATGACATTATCTATAGTATCTCACCCCACTCCACCTGGTAGGTTTGCAGATCTTTGGGTGTACCATGTAATGCTCTGTACAGCTCCTGTGACACTGTTCAAATGAACATCTTTATGTTGCTATGGATCAGGAGCCCTTCTTTATTCCTTGATCACAGAAAACTGTAAGTGCATTTGCAAACCAATATGATGAATCCACAAAAGGTTTGCAAGACTTCTGGATGGGTAAGGATATAGGGATCAGGGTTACATACACCTCCCATGTATACCAGCCTCTCAGCCCTACAAAATTTCAGTCTCAACACCTGACACAGGTATAAATTCCACTGAAATAGAGATTTCAATACACAATTAAGCTTCACAGATTGCACGCTCTACATTTGGAATTGTCACCATTTAATCAAGAACTTGGTAGCCTTGTTATATTAAAAGCGGATGTATTAACCTTCTCAGTTCTTCTACCCCATTCTTGGACATCAAGAACACATCCAGAGAAGATTACAGTTGACATTTCAATCTCTACAAAATCTGCTTTTCCAAGTCATATGAGTGAAAAAACAAATTGAAAAAGGAAGGAAATAACTGTCAGTCACAAACAGAAAAGTAGAATGTGAAATGCAGCTGGTGAATTGATTTCAAATGGAAGCAGCAGTTGAAGTCCAAACATGTCATTTTGGAATTTTAAATGATGCCATCACTCCTTCATTTGCATATTCTTGCAACATTACTTAATTCTTTGCTTGTCTTCTCAGAATTAAGCTCAACTGAGATCAATAGGACTTCATGCTAACTATATACAGGATTGTAGCCTAAATACATGTAATTTGTGTATCTCTAGGCAAACTGCTCTAAAACTGTGCTGTACACATTGTAGAAGCATCAATGCAAAATGACTTTTACTTTTCAAACCCTTGATCAACACGTTCCTTATCCACAAATGTATTTTTTGAAAATAAGTTATATTATTACACAAAATCATAGTGTCAAATGTCATCATATATATTTATAAGTGATTCATAATGAAGAAAATACCATAATTTATTTATTTTGAGACCATATCCTTAATGCTGTAGCCAGGGGTGGACCTTTTATTGGAAAGGGTGATAGATAGATAGATAGATAAATCTTTATTGCAGGCGCACCCCCCAATAAAGGACTCAGACACTGATAAAAGTGGATAACGGCATTGGGCCACATTTATTGATTCATGCCCTAGTCCGAATTATAAATTTCTATTGGTAATGGACCAATCATAATTCTTAAGGCAAGCAGGCCGAAGTAACACTGGTAAGGTACCACCCAAAATTGCCAACGGCAATTGCTACAATGTATCCATTTGTATCAATTTGTTTGTTGACAACAAACAAATTGTTGACCGTAGTCAATATCTAACTAATGACCCCACCCTCTGACGCGTATCCGTAAAATCACGTGGTGATGCATGCTGTCTAGCTATAGCCATCACCCCGTCGCCTAGTTCGTCGTTGACCGGACAACGTTTAACCAACTTATGCCTGTCTAGTGTTGTCCAGTCAATTGCGAACTTGCCGGATACCTGTGGGTCATAATGTTTACCTTACCAGTGCTACCCGCCCATGTGACCAAAGTCAACAGCAGCAACAGACAAAACCCCTATGTCAAACCATAGCAACAGTGTGGGATGGGCGAAAAAACCAGGACCCGGAAGCCAATATGGGTCCCAGCCAAAAATTCCCACCCGGCCCCGAAGCGACCAAAACATCACACTGTTAACTAGGGAGGGGGCGGAGGGGAAAAACTTCTCCGCTCCGTCGCTTCGCAAAATGGCAGCTCGGCTGCCTCGTGGCCACCCCTTTTATAAGGGAGCTGGCCACGCCCCTAACTACCCGGATGCCTTCGTCCAGTGGGGGGGCCCCCGCAAAGAGCGCGGCGGCCATTTTGGCGCCGCGCTTGCATTGCAGGCGCACCCCCCAATAAAGGACTCAGACACTGATAAAAGTGGATAACGGCATTGGGCCACATTTATTGATTCATGCCCTAGTCCGAATTATAAATTTCTATTGGTAATTGACCAATCATAATTCTTAAGGCAAGCAGGCCGAAGTAACACTGGTAAGGTACCACCCAAAATTGCCAACGGCAATTGCTACAATGTATCCATTTGTATCAATTTGTTTGTTGACAACAAACAAATTGTTGACCGTAGTCAATATCTAACTAATGACCCCACCCTCTGACGCGTATCCGTAAAATCACGTGGTGATGCATGCTGTCTAGCTATAGCCATCACCCCGTCGCCTAGTTCGTCGTTGACCGGACAACGTTTAACCAACTTATGCCTGTCTAGTGTTGTCCAGTCAATTGCGAACTTGCCGGATACCTGTGGGTCATAATGTTTACCTTACCAGTGCTACCCGCCACACGGAGGGGCTTCAAAGAAGGCTCGACACCCCCCCCCGACCGTCAGCTCGGTCAACAGGCCTGCTCGCCAATCACCCAACAGGAGGTCCATACCTCCTCGCGACAGATGGACCCCATCCCCTGCATACAAGTCATAACTTTGTAGGCTAATAGCGGGGTGACGACTGACCCTCCCCCAAGCCCTGTCGACAAGGAACCGCACCACTGCCCTATTCACCATGCGTCTAGCGCGGTCAAGGGCCAGGAGGTCAACGCCCCCTCTGTAGGAATGGCGCGGGACCATGTCCGACCAAACAAGGGTTGTGGCGGGCCAGACGTAATGCAGGTAGGCGAGGTCCTCGCAAATCGCCTGCTTCAGCGATAAGCCGGTGACCTGGCCCAAATCATTGCCCCCAAGATGTATGATCAGAATGTCAGGCGGGTCAGCATTCTGGCCTGAAAAAAGGAAAGGCAGCAGCTCCCGCCACAACATCCCAGGCTTACCATGCCATGTGAGACTTGCGTATGCACCCAGTCCCAGTCGGGGTCCCCACTCTGTCGCCGCAGCGTAACGCGCTGCCCTGTGCACGTAGCTATGGCCCACCAGCCATACTGTCACCGGTGTAATACGACACCCCGGGTCTGCAAGAAAAATGAGGAAAAGAAGGTAAGGTGACTGAATTGGTACTCACGGCGGAAGTGGGCGCACATAAAACTGAAAACACTGCGAACCCCACCTTCCCATGCTGCGTATGTCAGCCCCGGAGTACCCAAAAGCAGCTGCGGTTGAGGTCGCCCCTATACGGAAGGAATGGGTGCCATAGCGGGCACCTGGGAGGCCCACACTGGCCAGCGCTTTGCCCGTCACCTTCCAAAATTGAAATTTAGTAAGGGGAGACCCATCTTGGAGACAGAAAAACGGGCCATGGTGCGTGCCACGCAGTGCCAGGAACTCCTGTAGGGCACCAACCGGACAGATGTCTGCCAAAGAACACCGTAGCAGTCGCACACCACTGCCTACGCCATGCTGATCCGACTTAGAAGAGCGTATCCTCAACTGAGCCCAGTCTTTGGCAACATAGACATCCTCGAGTTCCAGTGCCCTACGACTTGCATCCGCCTTAGACAGCATCACAAGCTCGCTGATGCGGAGCGCTCCAAAAAATGCCACCGTTGTGGCTGCATGAAATAGGGCTGCCTCATATGCATCAAAACAGAGGCAAGGCCAGCCCCGGGCCAACTGGGTAAGGACCCCTGGGGAAATCGGGTGGCGGTTGTCCAGGCAACGCCCGCGCTCGCGCACCCACCCCTCCAAAACATGTCTCACACGGAAGTCAGAGGTGCTGTCCACATGACCCCCCACTTTGGCCATAAAAGCCAATGCTGAAAGCTTAGATGCTATGGTGCGAGGTGCAAGGCCCTGAGAATGCAGGTAAACCATGAACCGCAGAACATGGGTTACCGGGATCGGCCAGGTTCCTGGCAGTTGAAATTGGGTACAGAATGCCCTGAAAGAATTAATTGCTTGGTGATACGCCTTACGCGTGCGTGGCGCTATCGACAGGCCAATCGCCCGGTTCACCTCTCCTTGCCAATGGTCCATATCTCCTCCGGGAGTGGCGAGGGAAATTCCTCCGCATCCGGGGCCAAGGCACGGAACCGGGAGATCTGTAGGCGGGACAAAGCGTCAGCAATATCATTATTAACCCCTGGGACATGCCTGGCCCTGAACAGGACGTTGAGGCGCAGGCTGCGCAACACAAATTGGCGCACTAGGTCCATAACCCTGGGCGATTTAGAAGTCTGTGCATTGACAATGTGGACCACAGCCGCATTGTCACACCAGAAATGCACGACCGAGTTGGACCACTCCTCGCCCCATAGCATCAAAGCACCCAGGATAGGGAAAAACTCCAGATATGTGAGATCACGCAGGCGACCCGTGCCTGCCCAGGCCGGTGGCCACCCACCATAGGCCCACTTCCCATTGAAGTACATCCCATAACTGAGGGATCCCGAGGCATCAGACTGAATCTGAAATAGAGGGGAAGCCAGGAGGTCACACCTCCAAAATGAGACCCCATTGAACTCCCTCAGGAACTGTAACCAGACAAGCATGTCCGCCCTGATACCCCGGGTAAGCCGAACCCTATGGTGAGGCCTGGATAATCCCGCCATGGCATCGCACAAGCGCCGGGCAAAAGCCCTGCCCGGTGCGACCACCCTGCAAGCGAAATTGAGGTGACCATGAAGCACCTGCAATTCTCTCAGTGATGCCCTGCGCTTGGCCAGCAAATCCGAGATAAGGGCCACAATCCTTGACACCTTCTCCCCCGGTAACCTAGAAGCCTGCGCTATCGTGTCAATCTCCACCCCCAGGAAGACTAGCTGAGTAGATGGGCCCTCGGTCTTTTCGGGCGCTAAAGGGACACCGAGATCCTCCATTAGCATCTGAAATGTGTTGAGGAGACGTGTACACGTGTCCCAGCCCTGTTCACCCCCGAATAAAAAGTCATCCAGGTAATGGGCTACAGACCGGGACCCTGACCTGCGGATGAAAGCCCACTCTAGGAAGGTACTGAAACGCTCGAAAGCCGAGCATGATATGGAACAGCCAAACGGCATGGCCTTATCAAAGTAATATTCGCCCCGAAATTTGAAACCCAGCAATTCAAAGTCACCCGGGTGCACAGGCAAGAGGCGAAAAGCCGACTTAATGTCGCACTTAGCCAGCAGCGCACCCGGGCCACATGAGCGCACCATGCGCAGCGCGTGGTCAAAAGATGTATACCTGACTGAGCAAAGGTCATCAGGGATAGCATCGTTGACCGATCGGCCGGCTGGGTAGGACAAGTGATGGATAAGGCGAAACTCGCCTGGGGACTTCTTGGGAACCAAGCCCAGGGGCGATACCTTAAGGTTGGTGAACGGGGGTGCAGGGAAAGGGCCAGCGACCCTGCCCACATCGACCTCCTTATTAATGCTGGCGGCAGCCACCTCTTCCCTCCCCCTGAGGGACAAAAGGTTGGGGGCATCCTGAGGGGACCTATCACCCATGAAAGGAATACGGAACCCCTGCCTAAAGCCCTGAAGGAGATAATCCGCATCCTCCCCCTTCGGGTACAATGTGAGCCAACGCTCCAACATGTCCACATTAATTGGGGAGGGAGCCTTTCAGTGAACCAGCTCCATCTGCGGCAGTCTTGCCAGCCCACTGTCTGCCCCTCCCTCTGCCCCGCGTCCCTCCAGGCCTGGGACAGGCAGAGGCTGCATGGGGGCCCGCACAGGTGGGACACTCATGTCTGTACTTGCAATTCTTCTTATTGCAGGAACCATTAGACGAGAAAGTCCAGCACAGCAGGCGGGCTGGAACCCCCTGCCCCGCCACCTGGCGGGGAACTTGTGCTGGAGCCGCTCGCTGGACCGCATGCCCACAATGGTATCTTTCCCCTGGCGCGGGGCGCGTGGGCGTCATGTACAGAAGCCAAAGCCTCTGGCATGGCTCATCCCACCTCATCTCGGGGTGCAGGGGAATTCGCATACGGAATTCCTCGTCATAAGCCAACCACGACGGGCCCGGAAAGTCAACCATCGCCCGATAGATGTTGTCCAAATACTGGACCATCGGAATTGCGAAATCCGGCCGGGCCCTCAGGTACACCGCCATGTAGATGAGGTAAGCCGGCAGCCAGTTGGCCCACGTACGTGGTGGCTTGCGACGATGTGCCTGTTCCTTATCCTTCTCATCCTGCCACTCCCTCTCTTCCTTGGTGGGCTCCCTATTTAGGAGTGAGAAGATATCTACATACTCCCCCCGCCATATTTTCTCTTTGGTGGCCTGTGCCAAGTGGTCGCCCAGTGGCAAGGAATACCCCGCTGTCGGCAAGGCCGAGACAGGCACCGCAGAAACTGCGGGCATCTGGAAAGGGGCTTAGACTAGCCCAGCCACCCCCAAAACATTCCCCACAGGGTAGGAAACACCCCCCACCCCAGGGCCCTGGGTGGTAGTTGTCGTCGCCGGGTGGGGCGTCAGTGGCTGGACCGCCGCACCACCCACGCGAGGCCAGGGCCATTGGAACGCCCCCCCAACATGGCCACGTGTGTAGGTGCACTAGTTTGGACCGCATACTCACATGCTGCACCCCCGCGGGCCGCCCCCACCGGGGGTTCCGGCCCACTGGGGGCGTCGGAGCTCACGACCACCGTTGAGCTCGTCGCTGGGGCCTGACCCGCACTGGTCTGTTCGCTGGGGAGCTGCGAGGCAGTGGCCAAAGACGCACCACGCGCCTCAAGCAGCTCGACCCGTCCCGTCGCCTGCCGCTGCCCAGCAGACGACGCTTCAAAATGAACCCCAAAGGGAGCCCCAGCGTGGCTGGCCCGAGCCAGGGAAGCCTCAAGGGCCGCAATGCGGGCCAGTAAGGCCTCCACACTGACGAGGGGCCAAGGGCCGGCCGGCCTGCCTGCTACAGGCGTGGGTACAGGCCCTTGTACTCCGGGGCCCGAATAAGGCCATGACCCCACACCCAGGCCTGGTAGGGCCGATGTAGGCACCTGCCAGGGAAGGGGACCACACCACCCCCCAAGGCTGGAAGGCCCCGGGGTGAGCTGCGCCCCTATAGAAGAAGGAGAAGCACCAGGAGCGGTGTCCACCGCTTGCGGGCCGCGGGCCACAGCCCTTGCTGGACCCATGCTTGGGTCCCCCGCCTCCGGCCAAGGGGGAATAGACCCCATCCCACCGATCCCGGTGGGTGTAGGCAAAGGCGGCAGCTGGGGAGGCGCAGCCACGGTCCTCCGACCCGGATTGCGCCTCCGAACCGCACGAGCCGCGCTCGCGGCTGCCTTCTTCTTCGAAGGCATCTCAGTCCAACCTATGGGAAGCCGAAGGAAGAAAATCAGCAGCCAAAAGGCTTCCCAGTCAAGGCAAAAGCGACGGAGGTAAGAGGGAAAAACTTCTCCGCTCCGTCGCTTCGCAAAATGGCAGCTCGGCTGCCTCGTGGCCACCCCTTTTATAAGGGAGCTGGCCACGCCCCTAACTACCCGGATGCCTTCGTCCAGTGGGGGGGCCCCCACAAAGAGCGCGGCGGCCATTTTGGCGCCGCGCTTGCATTGTCATTGTCCCCTTGTGGGAACAACGAAATTTCTCAGTTGCTATATATCAACTCAAATAAGGCATACCCCTTAATTTAAAACAGCTACAGAAACACCAATTAAGATAGTACCATACAGTACAATTTAAAAATTTAAAAATTTAAAAATTTAAAAATTTAAAAACTTAAAAACTTAAAAAGTTAAAAACTTAAAAACTTAAAAACTTTAAAACTTAAAAATTTCAAAATTCTAAAATTCTAAAATCCTAAAAATTAAAAATCTAAAAAAATTAACAAATTTAAAATAAGATAAGATGACGTCAGAGTCCAGAGTTTCGATTTAAGGCCAAAACTGCTCTGGAGAAGAAACCTTTCTTGAGATGGCTTGTTTTTACCTTCATTGTTCTATATCTCTGTCCCGATGGCAGAAGCTCAAAGAAGCAGTGGCCAGAATGCGATGGGTCTCCTACTATATCTAATGCTTTTCTGTGGCACCTGATGGTGTAAATGTGTTCTAAAGTGGAGAGTGGGCAGCTGATGATACTCTCTGCTGTTTTAATAATTCTGTGCAAAATTATCTTATCCCGATGAGTACTACTCCCATACCACACACATAAGCCATAAGTGAGCATGCTCTCAATAGCGCAGCGATAGAAGGCGAGCAGCAGCTTTTGTGGAAGATGGTTTTTCCTTCGACAGCAACTGAGAGAACTGTCAGTGACTGCTGTCTTCTGTTGCTTACAGAGACTTGGTTGACACCACTTATTCCGGACCCTGCCATAGAACTAACAGGCTACACAGTGTTTCGTCATGATAGGAGAGAGGACTCTGGTAAAAGAAGAGGAGGGGGGTTGTGTGCATATGTGAATAGCTATTGGTGCACAAATCCTGTTGTGATATATATCCCCTGTGAATTTACAGTAGTATTGATAACTATAGTGTATATTGCACCTGATGCAAATATCAACGAAGCATTGGGTCTTTGCAGGCGCACCCCCCAATAACGGACTCAGACACCATTGAAAGTGGATAACGCCATTGGGCCACATTTATTGATTCATGCCCTAGTCCGAATTATAAATTTGTATTGGTAAAACGACCAATCATAATTCTTAAGGCAAGCAGGCCGAAGTAACACTGGTAAGGTACCACCCAAAATTGCCAACGGCAATTGGTTACAATGTATCAATTTGTATCAATTTGTTTGTTGACAACAAACAAATTGTTGACCGTAGTCAATATCTAACTGATGACCCCACCCTCTGACTCGTATCCGTGAAATCACGGGGTGATGCATGCTGGCTAGCTATCGCCATCACCCCATCGCCTGGTTCGTCGTTGACCGGACAACGTTTAACTAATTTATTCCTATCTAGTGTTGTCCAGTCAATTGCGAACCTGCCGGATACCTGTGGGTCATAACTGTTTACCTTACCAGTGCTACCCGCCCATGTGACCAAAGTCAACAGCAGTCATAGCAGAACCCCTATATCAAACCATAGCAACAGTGTGGGATGGGCAAAAAAACCAGGACCCGGAAGCCAATGTGGGTCCCAGCCAAAAATTCCCACCCGGCCCCGAAGCGACCATAATATCACACTGTTAACTAGGGAGGGGGTGGAGGGGAAAAACTTCTCCCCTCCGTCGCTTAGCTAAAATGGCAGCTCGGCTGCCTCGTGGCCACCCCTTTTATGAGGGAGCTGGCCACGCCCTAAACTACCCGGATCATTCGTCCTGTGGGGGGGGGCCCGCAAAGAGCGCGGCGGCCATTTTGGCGCCGCGCTTGCATTGCAGGCGCACCCCCCAATAACGGACTCAGACACCATTGAAAGTGGATAACGGCATTGGGCCACATTTATTGATTCATGCCCTAGTCCGAATTATAAATTTGTATTGGTAAAACGACCAATCATAATTCTTAAGGCAAGCAGGCCGAAGTAACACTGGTAAGGTACCACCCAAAATTGCCAACGGCAATTGGTTACAATGTATCAATTTGTATCAATTTGTTTGTTGACAACAAACAAATTGTTGACCGTAGTCAATATCTAACTGATGACCCCACCCTCTGACTCGTATCCGTGAAATCACGGGGTGATGCATGCTGGCTAGCTATCGCCATCACCCCATCACCTGGTTCGTCGTTGACCGGACAACGTTTAACTAATTTATTCCTATCTAGTGTTGTCCAGTCAATTGCGAACCTGCCGGATACCTGTGGGTCATAACTGTTTACCTTACCAGTGCTACCCGCCACACAGAGGGGCTTCAAAGAAGGCCTGACGCCCCCCCCCAGACCGTCAGCTCGGTCAACAGGCCTGCTCGCCAATCACCCAACAGGAGATCCATACCTCCTCGCGACAGATGGACCCCATCCCCTGCATACAAATCATAATTTTCTTGTCCAATAGCGGGGTGACGACTGACCCGTCCCCAAGCCTTGTCGGCAAGGAACCGCGCCACTGCCTTATTGACCGCGCGCCTAGCGCGGTCAATGGCCATGAGGTCAACTCCTCCTCTGTAAGAATGGCGCGGGACAATGTCCGACCAAACCAGGGTTGCGGGAGGCCAGACGTAGTGCAAGTAGGCGAGGTCCTCGCAAATCGCATGCTTGAGCGACAAGCCAGTGACCTGACCCAAATCGTTGCCCCCCCAAGTGCATGATGAGAATGTCAGGTGGGGCAGCAGTTCTGCCTGAAAACAGAAAAGGCAGCAGCTCCCGCCACAACATCCCAGGCTTACCATGCCATGTGAGACTGGCGTGTTCACCCAGTCCCAGTCGGGGTCCCCACTCTGTCGCCGCAGCGTAACGTGCTGCCCTTTGCACGTAGCTGTGGCCCACCAGCCATACTGTCACCGGTGTAATACGACACCCAGGGTCTGTAAGGAAAAAACGAGGGAAATGATGTAAGGTGACTGGGTTGGTACTCACGGGGGGAGCGGGCGCACATAAAACTGAAAACATCGTGAACCCCACCTTCCCATGCTGCGTATGTCAGCCCCGGAGTACCCAAACGCAGCTGCTGTAGAGGCTGCCCCGATACGGAATGAATGTGTGCCATAACGGGCACCTGGTAGACCCACCCTGGCGAGGGCTCTGCCTGTCACCTTCCAAAACTGAAATTTAGTGAGGGGAGACCCATCCTGGTGACAGAAAAACGGGCCATGGTGCGTGCCACGCAGTGCAAGAAACTCCTGTAGGGCACCAACCGGACAGATGTCTGCCAAAGAACACCGTAGCAGTCTTACACCACTGCCTACGCCCTGCTGATCAGTCTTAGAGGAGCGTATCCTCAACTGGGCCCAGTCTTTGGCAACATATACATCTTCGAGTTCCAGTGCCCTACAACTTGCATCCGCCTTAGACAGCATCACAAGTTCGCTGATGCGGAGCGCTCCAAAAAATGCCACCGTTGTGGCTGCATGAAAAATAGCTGCCTCATAATGATCAAAACAGAGGCCTGGCCAGCCCCGGGCCAACTGGGTAAGAACCCCTGGGGAAATAGGGTGCCGGTCGTCCGGGCAACGCCCGCGCTCGCGCACCCACCCCTCCAAAACATGTCTCACACGGAAGTCAGAGGTGCTGTCCACATGACCCCCCACCTTGGCCATAAAAGCCAACGCTGACAGCTTAGATGCTATGGTGCGAGGTGCGAGGCCCTGGGAATGCAGGTGAACCATGAACCGCAGCACATGGTCCACCGGGATAGGCCAGGTCTCTGGCAGGTGAAATTGGGCGGAAAATGCCCTATAAGAATTAAAAGCTTGTTGATACGCCTTACGCGTGCGGGGCGCCAGTGACAGGCCGATCGCCCGGTTCACCTCTCCCTGCCAATGGTCCATATCTCGTCCGGGAGTGGCGAGGGAAATTCCTCCGCATCCGGGGCCAAGGCACGGAACCGGGAGATCTGCAGGCGGGACAAAGCGTCGGCAATATCATTATTAACCCCTGGGACGTGCCTAGCCCTGAACAAAACGTTGAGGCGCAGGCAGCGCAGCACAAATTGGCGCACTAGGTCCATAACCCTGGGTGATTTAGAAGTCTGTGCATTGATGATACGGACAACCGCAGCGTTGTCACACCAGAAATGCACGACCGAGTTGGCCCATTCCTCGCCCCACAGCATCAAAGCCCCCAGGATAGGAAAAAATTCAAGGTATGTGAGATCACGCAGGCGACCCGTGCCTGCCCATGCTGGTGGCCACCCACCATAGGCCCACTTCCCATTGAAGTACATCCCATAACCCAGGGATCCTGAGGCATCAGACTGGACCTGAAAACTCGGGGAAGCCAGGAGGTCAGACCTCCAAAATGAGACCCCATTGAACTCCCTCAGGAACTGTAACCAGACGAACATGTCTGCCCTGATACCCCGGGTAATCCTGACTCTATGGTGGGGCCTGGATAACCCTGCCATGGCATCGCATAAGCGCCGGGCAAAAGCCCTGGCCGGTGCAACCACCCTGCAGGCAAAATTAAGGTGACCATGTAACACTTGGAGTTCCCTCAGCGATGCCTTGTGCTTGGCCAGCAAATCCGAGATGAGGGCCACTAACCGGGACACCTTATCCCCCGGTAACCTAGACGCCTGCACTACTGTGTTGATCTCCACCCCCAGGAATACTAGCTTGTTAGATGGGCCCTCGGTCTTTTCGGGCGCTAAAGGGACACCGAGTTCCTCCATTAGCGTCTGAAATGTGTTGAGGAGACGTGGACACGTGTCCCAGCCCAGTTCACCCCCGAATAAAAAGTCATCCAGGTAATGGGCTACAGACCGGGACCCTGACCTGCGCACGAACGCCCACTCCAGGAAGGTACTGAAACGCTCGAATGCAGAGCATGATATGGAACAGCCAAAAGGCATGGCCTTATCAAAATAATATTCACCCTGGAATTTAAAACCCAGCAATTCAAAGTCGCCCGGGTGCACAGGCAAGAGGCGAAAAGCCGACTTAATGTCGCACTTAGCCAGTAGCGCACCCGGGCCACATGAGCACACCATGCACAGAGCATGGTCAAAAGACGTATACCTGACTGAGCAAAGGTCATCAGGTATAGCATCATTGACCGATCGGCCGGCTGGGTAGGACAAGTGATGGATAAGGCGAAACTCGCCCGGAGATTTCTTGGGAACCAAGTCCAGGGGCGATACCTTAAGGTTAGTGAACAGGGGTGCAGGGAAAGGGCCGGCGACCCTGCCCGCATTGACCTCCTTATTAATGCTGGCGGCAGCCACCTCCTCCCTTCCCCTAAGGGACAAAAGGTTGGGGGCATCCTGAGGGGACCTGTCACCCATGAAAGGAATACGGAACCCCTGTCTAAAGCCCCGAAGCAGATAATCTGCATCCTCCCCCTTCGGGTACAATGCGAGCCAACGCTCCAACATGTCCACATTAATTGGGGAGGGAGCCTTTCGGTGAACTAGCTCCATCTGCGGCAGGCTTGCCAGTCCACTGTCCGCCCTTCCCTCTGCCCCGCGTCCCTCCAGGCCTGGGACAGGCAGAGGCTGCGTGGGGGCCCGCACAGGTGGGACACTCATGTCTGTACCTGCAATTTTTCCTATTGCAGGAACCATTGGACGAGAAAGTCCAGCACAGCAGGCGGGCTGGAACCCCCTGCCCCGCCACCTGGCGGGGAACCTGAGTTGGAGCCGCTCGCTGGACCGCATGTCCACAATGGTATCTCTCCCCTGGCGCAGGGCGCGTGGGCGTCATATACAGAAGCCAAAGCCTCTGGCACGGCTCGTCCCACCTCATCTCGGGGTGCAGGGGAATCCGCATGCGGAATTCCTCGTCATAAGCCAACCACGAGGGGCCCGGAAAGTCGACCATCGCCCTATAGATGTTGTCCAAATATTGGACCATCGGAATAGCCAAATCTGGCCGCGCTCTCAAGTACACTGCCATGTAAATTAAATAAGCCAGCAGCCAGTTGGCCCAGGTACGTGGTGGCTTGCGACAACGTGCCTGCTCCTTATCCTTCTCATCCTGCCCCTCCCTCTCCTCCTTGGTGGGCTCTCTGTTTAAGAGTGAGAAGATATCGACATACTCCCCCCGCCATATCTTTTCCCTAGTGGCTTGCGCTAGGTGGTCACCCAGTGGCAAAGAATATCCCGCCGTTGGCAAGGCCGAAACTGGGACCGCAGCCAGCGCGGGCATCTGAAAAGGGGCCTGTGCTGGCCCCGCCACCCCCAATAAATTCCCGGCAGGGTAGGGAACACCTGTAACCCCAGCAAGCTGTGCAGCAGTCGACATCGCCGAGTGGGGCGCCGGCGGCTGGGCCACCGCACCACCCGCGCGAGGCCAAGGCCATTGAAAGGCCCCCCCCCAGTAGTGGCAATGTGTGTAGGTGTATTGGCTTGTACCGGATACTCACATGTCGCACCCCCGCAGGCCGCCCCCACCGGGGGTTCCGGCCCACCGGGGGCGTCGGAGCTCACGACCGCCGTAGAGCTCATCATCGGGGCCTGACCCACACCTGCTTGCTGGCCGGGGAGCTGCGAGGCAGTGGCTGAAGATGCGCCATGCGCCTGCAGCAGCTCGACCCGTCCCGTCGCCTGCTGCTGCCCGACCGACGGCGCCTCAAAACTAACCCCACCGGTAGCCCCAGCGTGGCTGGCCCGAGCCAAAGAGGCCTCAAGGGCCGCCACACGGGCCAGTAAGGCCTGCACGCTAACCTGGGGCCAAGGGCCGGCCGGCCCACCTGTGAGAGGCGCGGGTACAGGGCCCTGTACCCCAGGACCCGGGTAGGGCCATTGTCCCACACCGAAGCCCGGGAGGGTCGGTGCCGGCACCTGCCAAGGCAGAGGGCCAGACCACCCCCCGAGGCTAGAAGGCCCCGTGGGGAGCTGCGCCACCGCTGGTGCAGGCCCAGCAGAATGAGCAGATCCAGAAGCGGTGTCCACCGCGTGTGGGGCGCGGGCCGCAGCTTCCGGCCAAGGGGTGATCGACCCCATCCCGCCGGTCCCGGCGGGTGCCGGCAAAGGCGGCCGCTGGGGAGGCGCCACCGTGGTCCTCCGACCCGGATTGCGCCTCCTGCTTGTGCGAGCCGCACCCGAAAGTGCCTTCTTCTTCGAAGGCATCTCGCTCAAGGCAAAGGAAGCCAAAAGAGAAGATTCGCTGCCAAAAAGGCTTCCAGGTAAGGAGCGACGGAGACATAGGGAAAAACTTCTCCGCTCCGTCGCTTAGCTAAAATGGCAGCTCGGCTGCCTCGTGGCCACCCCTTTTATGAGGGAGCTGGCCACGCCCTAAACTACCCGGATCATTCGTCCTGTGGGGGGGGCCCCGCAAAGAGCGCGGCGGCCATTTTGGCGCCGCGCTTGCATTTGCACGATGTTATTAGTAGACAACAATGCAAATATCCTGAGGCTGCACTCATTGTATGTGGGGACTTCAACCAGGCGGATTTGAAAGTGGTCCTACCTAAATTTTATCAGCATATAAAGTGTGCAACCAGGGGCAAAAGGACTATGGACAGGTTGTACACAAATGTCAAACAGGCATACAGGGCTGAACCATTGGCACACTTGGGCCAATCTGATCATGTGTCCCTGCTCCTGACTCCTGCATACATCCCATTGAGGAAACGGACCCCAATAATAAAGAAGGATATTACGATATGGCCAGCAGAAGCGTCTCAACAGCTACAGGATTGCTTTTATGACACAGACTGGGAGGTATTTGACCAACAGGATATAGAGATTCATATGGAGGTAGTGTTGGATTACATCAGGTTCTGCACTGACAATGTAACACCAAAGTGCCGGATAAAGATCTATCCAAACAGGAAGCCCTGGATGACAAGGGAGGTCCAGGGGTTGCTAAAGGCAAAGAATACTGCTTTTAGAAGTGGACATAGGTCACTGTATAGCCTAGCCAGAGTGGATCTAAAGAGAGGCATTGGTGTGGCCAAGGAGGCATATAGACCACGGCTGGGAAATCATTTACAGAGTAACGACACCAGGCAGGTGTGGCGAGGTGTACAGGAATTGACTGGGTATAAACCTAAAGGCTCCCTGGCAGGTGAGGGAGGGGCATCACTGGCAGATGAGTTGAATGTCTTTTTGTCCACTTTGTAACAACATCAGCAGTGATATCTTCAGAGGCTTCATCACCATCACTACCATCAACATCATTGGTACAAAGGAATGTAGTATTCAGTGTGGAAGAAGGCGATATGAGGAAGGTGTTGAAGGGAATTAACCCAAGAAAAGTCACAGGGCCACAGGGAGTAGCTGGAAGGGTATTGAAAGACTGTGCAGATCAACTAGCAGGAGTTTTTACAGGGATATTTAATTGATCCCTATCTCAGGCTATTGTTTCATCCTGCCTAAAGTCTTCTATTATTGTTCCAATACCGAAAAAATCCAACCCGGAAAATTTGAATGATTTTCATCCACTCACACCTGTAATCATGAAGTGTTTGGAAAAGCTGGTATGAAATTATGTTATCGCTTGCCTACCAGAGGGACTGGATACATTCCAATTTGCCTATAAAATGAAAAGATCAGCAGAGGATGCTGTGGTGATTGCCCTTCATGCTGTTCTTGCACATTTGGAGCAGCGGAGGGGGTATGCCAGATTGTTTTTTGTGGATTTCAGTTCAGCATTCAACACCATTCTACCGCAGCATTTGATATCTAAGTTGAGAGATCTGGGGTTCCTGCCATCACTTTGTGGGTGGATATTGGATTTTCTGTCAGAACACTCCTAGAGGGTCCGGTTGGGCCCTTATACCTCTAGTATGCTTAGTACAAATACAGG
This sequence comes from Bradypodion pumilum, assembly GCA_035047305.1. Lineage (NCBI taxonomy): Eukaryota > Metazoa > Chordata > Lepidosauria > Squamata > Chamaeleonidae > Bradypodion > Bradypodion pumilum. The sequence continues at coordinate 125,612,471 of JAWDJD010000001.1, read as the reverse complement.
AACACCACAGGGATGTGTGCTTAGTCCACTCTTTATATTCTCTATATGTTTGACTGTGTCTCTGTCCACCCTAGCAATAGGATTGTCAAATTTGCAGATGACACAACTGTGATCGGGCTCATCTCTGATAAGGAGGGTGAGACGGCCTATAGAGATGAGGTGGAGCGGTTGACAAAGTGGTGTAGAACCAATAATCTGCTCCTCAACATAAAGAAAACAAAGGAGCTTGTGGTGGATTTTAGGAGGCAGAGAACTGATGTCCAGCCACTTTTGATTGATGGAACCTGTGTGGAGAGGGTAGCGACGTTCAGATTTCTGGGCATTGAGATACAGGAGGATCTGTCCTGGAGTGCCAACACAAGGGGGCTTGCCAACACAAGGTGAGCCAGTTGCTTCAGGGAACTGATTTTGAGAGACATGAAAGGGTACATATGATTAGTTATTTAATGTGGTTGTCCTGCCATTATTTTTCATTGCCAGAGAGAGGCAACCATTAAAATTTATGTCTTTGTCACAAATGAAGACACAAATCGGTATGCCCTCAGTGAGGTCACAGTCATATCCCTCTACTCATTATGTTCAGTGCCAAAATACAAATCTCCAACATGTGTTTGCAGGACATCCCTTCTTCCCCAGTTCTTACAACTCAGAGGTCAAGGGAAGGAAAAGCTTTACCACCCTCTGAAGTAACCGCTTGTGTAGAAATTCCTGTCATCATCAATCCTTTGTTTTCATATGAATGAGGTCTGCTTCTTATACTGATTTTTCAGTGCGCAAGACCTTCTGCCCTTTTTGTACATTTCCTATTAACACCCATCTTCTTTGATCAAAAGCAATAAAAAGCCTAGAAATTTCAAGGGGAAACTCATTTATTCTTGGGTGTACGTACATTGCACTATGGACTAAAAATATTTCTAGGTTAATCTGCTGCCTCTATTAGCATGTTTTCCAGGAATCACTTCAAAGCATGCTAATTACCACATTGAGATGAAATTAATCATAAAGCAGCTTTTGGCCATGGGGGTCTGCTGAAGCATTGAAGAAACGCTTTATAGTTGCCAGATATGGAAATTTTAAAAGGTGTCACTTGTAGTTGATATGAATCATTTATCACAATAATCTGCTATTACTGGAAGCTATAAAATCCGAATACACGGCAACATTATACACACTAGCAGATGTAATGTACAATTAAATATCACAAGCTCCTTTAGAAACATTCTAACATCTTGGGATATTTTGGTATAGTTCAGATAAAGAGGTCCCTTTGTATCTAAAAGCTTATTTGGATTTGGATTATGTACAAACACATTTCAAAATGAAGTGCTCCTCCCCAAATTTCTTCTTCTTCTGTGTCTAGGCCAGATGAGAAACTGTCAAAATGAAGCCACCTTTCGGTGAGTTTATTCCGCAGTTCCTTTTGCTTGACCTAGTGCAAAAAAGATTAGCTAGCAACACAAGATTGACGTTACCAGGGTACGCCCTACTGTGGTTCTAAATTATCACAATCTTCGAGGAGGCTCTTTCTGTGTGCCCCTCAGCATGACCCTTCCCAAATTCTTGTTTTGGTAATACCTTTATTAGACCAAATAGAAAGGCACAAGATTCTCTGTGAAAATTTCCAAGATAGAATAGTATCTCTATTGGGAAAGTGGGAAAGGGCTTTATCTTAAAGCAGTGTAATCTGGAAGGGCAGATCCTCAACAATTAAAATTCAATCTAAGTGGCATGCTATTTATAACATCATACTTGATGAAATGTTACTTTTTCTAAAAAGCTTGCATACCACCACCACCACCACCATTGAACTGTAGAACTCAAAGGAACCCTATGGAACATCAAGCCCAGCCTCTGTCAGGGAGACACAATGAGGAATTAAGCCACCAGGGCTGGGGCTGGCGAGAGGACCACCACATACCTGTCAACTATCCCGTTTTGCCAGGGAAAACCCCTTATTTTTACCCCTCTTCCCGCCCCCTCCCATTTTATTAATTTTCCCTTATTATCCCTTATATTTTTTATAAAAAATCCTGACCTCACAGGCGAAGCTGCAGTATGTTTTTCCGGCCACCAGACGCCGCTGTCTGTGGCTTTTCGCTTGTGGAAGGGGAGAGAGAAGGGGGGGGGGAGTGTTCTGTAGTTTATTTTTCATTTCCCTCAGCCGAAGGAAAAGGTAGTGACCAGGATCGCTCTGTGTGTGTGTGTGTGTGTGTGTGTGTGTGTGTGTGTGTGTGTGTGTGTGTGTGTGTGTGTCCGGGGCTGGGAACTGCAGCAGAGCTGAAGGAGGACCCGAACCAGTGTATGTGCTCTTGCTGCTGCTCTTGAGGAGCTGCGTCGTGGCACTCCCGTGGCCGCCGCCCGCCAGCGCTTTCTGCAATTCCTGGAGCGCCCCTGTGCCTTGTTTGGATCTCGGAGGGGAAGGGAGGCTGGGCAAGTCGGGTGGCCTCGCTCGCTCCCACCTTCTTTTTCGGGGGGGGGGTGTTGGAAGGGACGACGGGCTGGCTCGCGTTGGGCTGCTGCTGCTCTTTCTTTCTGGCTTGGGAAGGCTCTGGCTTCGCAGTGCGAAAGTGCCTTGACGCGCTTGCCAGGCAGGCTCTGCTTTGGCGCAGTGAGTGGATTCATCTCGGCGGATGGAGAGGGCCGTGCCATGTGTCCAGCAAGCAGGCACCAACCTTGCCCCCCCCCACTCCAACACCACCACCACCCACTCACCGCAGCAGCCAGATCCCCTGGCTAAGAAAGGGGAAGCAAAAGTATCCTGGCTCGCACAGAGTCGCCCCCCCTCCCCACTGCACATAGGCTGGACATGGGAGAGGGGGAGAGGGTGCCTGATTTGACCATCCCCCCTCCCCCCTCAAATAAAAGGCCTGAGGAGGAGGAGGAGGCCAAAGGGGATCTAGAGATCCCCTCACCCCACCCCCAACGCCTCCTCCCGGGTGACCCACCCCGCCTTGCCCTCCCCCCGGTGGGTGCTGCTGGGAGTTGGCGAACTTGGCCCGGAGAGCGCATGCTTTGACGTGGCCAGGCCGCCTGCCTCGGGTAGGGAATGTGTGTGTGTGTCCCTCCCTTCCAGGTGTTCCGGGGCTCCGATGGGCACACCACTGGAGGTGCCTCAGTGGGACCGCTTCCTTAACCGGCCCTCCGCTGCTGGGGCTATTGCCTGCTTGCTTGCTTGCTTCCCTCCCGCTGGGCTGATTTGCCTCTGTCCCCAAAGGAATAAGCCCGTTTGTTGGCGGCTTCTCCTTAGCGACTGGCGGGAGCCGCGTCATCGACCAGTCACCAGGCCAGGATCTCCAGGGGCGGGTTTTCTTTTTTGGCTTGCCCTGGTTGGCATCGCAGGGGTGGGGTGGCCTTTTTTGGGCTACAATGTGGTGGTGGTTGGCTGAGCACGTAGTAGCTGTAGCCTCCTCTCCTCCCTGACCTCCTTTGGTGCCAGTCAACCCCCCACCCACCCTTTCATAGCAGAGGGCTTCCCAGGAAAAAATAATAATTAAAAGGGAGTAAACAAGAAAGAAAACAAAACAAAAGTCCCCCAAGAAGATGGGAAGATGGTTCTTTGGCCCACACAGCTTTGTGCCCATTGCATCTACAATACCATCTAGCCATCTTATTTTTGGCCACCCCCTTCTTTTGTCCTCCACCTTTCCCAGCATCAAGGTTTTCTCAAGTGAGTCCTCCCTTCTCATTTGATATCCAAAGTACTTTAGTGTCATCTTTCCTATTTGGCCTTTAATGAGCAGTAGTGGTTGATTTCTTCTAGGATCGACCTATTTCTAACACCACATTTCAAAGGCATCTATTTTTCTGCGCTCAGCTTTCCTAATGGTCCAGCTCTCACACCCATACATTACCACCAGGAATACCATTGCTTTGACTATGCAATTTTTTGTTTGCAAGGTGATGCCTCAACTTTTAACTATGTTCCCCAGGTTTCTCTTAGCTTGTTTCCCAAGCATCAGTCACCTTTTTATTTCATGGCTGCAATCACCATCTGCAGCGATCTTTGATCCTAAGAAAGTAAAATCTGCCAGTCGTATCCAACTCTAGGGTGCAGTGCTCATCTCCATTTACAGCCAAAGAGCCAGTGCTGTCTGTGTTTGTAGACATTTTCATGGCCATGTGGCATGCATGACTAGAGCCCAGCAAGTCACATGGCTATATTTGGCCACTGATGGGTGTGGCCAAAATTTCCCTTATTTTCAAATCCAAAAGTTGACAGGTATGGACCACCACCACTGCGTCCCGCCAGCTGAGGCTGCTCCTGGGGCCAATTTGGACTACCATGGCCGCCTCTGCCACTGCAGCCAAGGCGCGGAGCTCCTTCACCTGAGTTGGCGGGGGGAGTAGAAGTACTTGTGCTGGCTTTTTTTTTTGTGGCCATGGGGAAACTTTGCCTCTGCTGAGACTACTGCCAAGGGATAAGAACATAAGAACAGCCTTGCTGGAAAAGGCAACAGCCCATCCAGTCCAGCATTCTGTCTCACACAGTGGCTCACCATTTGCAGTGGCTCAGGTAGCTAAGACACTGACTGGGAAGTGGAAGGTCAGTAGTTCGATTCCCGAGTACTGCAGGATGGAATGAGCTCCCATCTTTGTCCCAGCTCCTGCCAACCTAGCAGTTCGAAAGCAAGAAATTGCAAGTAGATAAATAGGGACCACTTTGGTGGGAAGGTAACAGCGTTCTGTGCGCTCCGGTGTCTAGTCATGCCTGCCACATGACCACGGAAATGTCTGCAGAAGCAGACAGCGCTAGCTCTTCGGCTTAGAAACAGAGATGAGCACTGCACCCTAGAGTCGGATACGACTGGCTTTCGAGCAAGGGAAACCTTTACCTTTACTATTATTCCCTGTGGGATCCGCAAGCAAAATTGGCTAACTGTCCCTGACAGAGGCTACACCGGTCGAGAAGGCTCCTGGTCACTGGGTTCTGCGGGGACAGAAATTGGGGAGCGGATTAATAGTCATAAGATTGATTCACCCATATCTGACCTGACAGGCAGTTCGGCAAGAGGGAGTTGAATACCTAACTTGTGTTAGGAATTAGGTAATTCCGCACTTGCAGATTAGCCCAAGCCCTAGCGCAAACAGTGGCCATGTTTACTCTTGTGCAAGCCATGAACAATGGATTTCCCCTGTCAGTATTTGCCTTAGTTAATTAACTTCCCCAAGAGAGATTCCCAATTAACCCGGGTAAACAGGTGATGTGATTTTCTGTCAGATGACAATTCTATCACACGCTGCCTTGAATTCCTATATATGATGATGATTTTCCCTCAATAAACCACTGGTCTTCGCTCCATCTTGTCTCGTGTCGTTACTTGACCAGTCTCCTCCGGGACCTCACGGCCGCCCCGCGGCCCCGATCCAACATCTGGTGACCCCGACTTGATCCTACTCGTGAGTAAGCGATCAACGCGGTCCGGTTCTACGCTAGAACCGTGTCTGATCACCCCGGAGGACAGCGCGGCAGCCCGGTCGGAAAGCCAGCCGATCGGGAAGACAGCTACGCGGCGAGGCATCTCAGAGAGGCTTCCTACAGCTTGTCCGGCTATCACGGCGGCTTGCAGCACGGAAAAACGCGTTCCGCTCAGGGTCGGCTGTGAACCCCTGACAGCGCAGAGGCCACCGAGGGCCCATGGCAGCAGTCCACGCTCCGAGCTCTACCCAGAGATTCGTCACGCAAAACCTATTGCCTGAACTTCAGACGCGTCGACTCATCCCAAGAAGGAGACTTCAAAGAACCGGCAGGTAATATGGGGGCTTGTCCTCAGCTAGTCAAAGAATTCATGAGGAAGAATTCAAGACCCTGGCCAGGGTATATCAGATAAGCTTTCACAGTGGAGAACTAGCGCGGCATTTGGTGTTCTTGAGGGAACACTGCCTACTTTACCCAGAAGTAGGTACATTATCCCTTCAGCTCTGGGATCAGATAGGAGTCTGCATTCGGCAACCCCCGAAAGCTCCAGATGGCGTAATTCGCACATGGAACAATGTAGGAAACTCTTAGCAGAGGTGGACCCAGTCCGGGTAGAAGCCAAAGAACCCCCAGCACCATCAGAGCCATCGGCGCCCATGGCGCTCTATCCGTCATTTCAGTTTAAGCAGAGTAGTGTAGGGAGCTTTCCCTCGGTGACAGCTGCAGACGTCACCGGTGGAATGCATGGAATGGGGAGTGCTGGCGCTTCTCTGATAGCTACAGGTTCCCGAACTACCAAGAGTGCCCTTCAGCGCACAGTTGAGGAAGAGATCAGGAAGGGGGAATTGCCAGCAGAAGAACTAGCTGAGCTTAGTCAGATTTGTCCAATTCGCTTGGAGGTAGATGCCCTTACAGGGCAGCAGCAGATAATTCATTCACCAGTCCCGTATAAGCTCCTCATGGCTATACGGAAGGCCATTTAAGAGACAGGACTACAGAGTCGCTTCACTAGGAGCACGCTTCAGCAAGTGTGCGAGAACACGATGTTCATTCCGCACGACTGGAAAGCCGTCATGCGAATGATGCTCAACCCCAGCCAGTATTTGTTATGGGACAGCGAGTATCACCTCAAGGCTCAGGCAAGGGCTGCCAGGATGGGCGGGGCAATAATTCCTGACCAACTATATGGTTCAGGTGCTTTCGAATCCATCGATGCGCAGACCGCCTTGTCAGCTGAGACGGCCTTTAGGGCTTTTCTCAAGGTCCCAGCAACTGGCAAAGCGGCCCAAAATTACACCGCAGTCAAACAGGGTGCCCAGGAGTCCTACATGGACTTTATCAATCGACTAGAGGAAGCGATCAGTAGACAGATCGATAATGAGCAAGCCCAACAAGAGCTCATGATGAAATTGGCTAAAGACAACGCCAATCTCGACTGCCGTAAGATCTTGCAGTCACTGGGCAATCGTCCCGACTTGACTCTCACGGACATGATTAGGGCTTGCGCCGACGTTGGCACGGACTCCTACAAAATGGGTCTGTTGGCAGCGGCGGTGCAAGGGGGAAGGAAACCCAAAAACAAAACCCTAGGGGCATGTCACAATTGTGGCAAGGTCGGCCACTTCGTTAGGGAGTGCCGATCCAAGGGCGGCGGACAACATTCCACCTGTTCCAAGGCTCCAACCACCCCATGTCCGAAGTGTAACAAAGGGTTCCATTGGTCCAAATTCTGTCCGAATTCGGGAAACCGGAATGCGGGCACGTCTCTGGCCCCGGTCCAAACAGAGGCTTCCCTCGCTCTGGGCGAGCCAGAGCTGGATTAGATTCCAATCACATTCTAGACATTGCGAAGGCGCAGGCCAGCCCCAAGGGTAGTACAGGGCTAGAATTGACTTGCCAGGCAGACGTCACATGTGACTTGCCAGGCACAGTCTATCTGGTGGATTCCCAGTACATGGGACCCCTGCCCAAAGGCTTCATAGGCTTAGTTTTGCCTCGTAGTGTCGCAGGAGCACGCGGAATTCTTGTAATTCCGGGAGTCATTGACTCCAATTTTTCGGGTGTTCTCCAAGTCCAACTCTGGACGCATCTACCCCAGACCATTCACAAGGGAGACACGCTAGCGCAACTGATTATGGTTCCTTGTAATTCGCCAGCAGATAGCCAGAGAAGGCTCAGGGACAGCTCAGAGTCCGGGTCGGAAGACCGCTCGAGCGCAAGTGAGGCAGTGCAAGGATACCAGGTCTTAGCGACAGTGGAGACCAACATAGAATGGAAACGGCGGCCAGTTATTGAGGCATTTTTGAATAAAAAATCGTTCACAGAGCTGCTAGATACCGGAGCTGACGTCAGCGTGGTCAGCCAAAGTCAGTGGCCGCAGGAGTGGGCCATTGAGCCGGTCTCCGATGTGTGGGGGGTAGGCGGCATCCAAGAAGCGTTTAGGAGCCGGGAGTGGGTGGAAGTCACGATCCCTAAGGCTGACGGCACAGCGGTCATTCGGCCGCACATTCTGGACGTGCACGTCAACCTTTGGGGGCGAGACATTTTGCAGCAATACCGTGCCACTCTTACATTTGGGTAATGGCTCAGCCACTTAAATGGCTTACCAACACGCCAGTCTGGGTGGAGCAATGGCCGGTAGCGGGGGAGAAATTAGTCGCCCTAAAGCAACTGGTTAAGGAACAGCTAGACGCAGGACATATAGAGCAGTCCACCAGTCCTTGGAATTCACCCATTTTTGTCATAAAGAAAAAGTCGGGGAAGTGGCGACTCCTCCACGATCTCAGAGAGATCAATAAATGTATTCAGCCAATGGGTCCGCTCCAATGCGGCATTCCGAATCCAAATATGATCCCCAAGGGTTGGGAGAGCCTGGTTGTAGACCTCAAGGATTGTTTTTATACCATTCCCCTAGATCCCAGGGATCGGGAAAGGTTCGCCTTTACGGTGCCGGTTGTGAACCATAGCGAGCCCACGCAGCGTTACGCGTGGAAGTATTTGCCACAGGGGATGCTCAACTCGCCCACCCTGTGCCAAATTTATGTTCACAACGCACTGGCAAAGATTCGAAACCTTCACCCCACAGCTTTAGTGTGTCATTTCATGGACGACATCTTGGTCGCAGTGCCGCAACTCGGCAGCGAAATGTTTAAAGACCTCCAGGCCAGCCTGGGGAAAAAATGGTTACTCTTTGCCCCAGAAAAAGTACAGAGAACCGAGCCATTCTCATACTTGGGTCATCGGCTTCTCCATTCTTTCACAGCACCAGTTTTGCCCCAGATCAACTTGAAAGACTCAGTCACCCTGGTAGAGTTGCAGCAGGTTTTAGGTAACATTAATTGGGCCAGACCGTATTTTAGATTGGATACGGATCTTTTAAAGCTGCTCTTCTCGCTGCTAACGTTAGGTAAGCAGCCGGCAGACCGGATACAAATTCCTCGAGAGGCATGCTTGACTCTCGAGAAGGTCAACCAAATTCTCAGTCAAAGATGGGTGGACAGGATTGCTCAGGGGCCATATGCCCCGATCCTGAACTTGTACATCGTTCGGGCTGGATCCATGTTCACCGGAGCCCTAGGAGTGGACTCCGAGCGAGGAGCGAGTATCGTGGAATGGGTGTATTTACTGAACACCTCTTCCCAAAACATCGTTTCCCCCCAAGAGTTGGTCTCCGTGGTAGTCTACCACGGAAGGCTGAGAGCAAGGGACATTTCAGGGCACGACTTAGCAAAAATCGTGATCCCGTTCACCAAAGAGCAAGTTCAGCAGCTGATGCAGCTCGGTGACTCACTTCCAATTGCCTTGGAAGGATTCACCGGATGCTTGGCATACCACTTACCAAAGGACCCCAGACTCATCTCGCTTCAAACGCAGACAGTCAGCTTGTACAAATTGATATCGTTGGTTCCACTTCAAGGGGCCAGAACAGTCTTCACGGATGGGGGTCGCAGATATGGTGTCTTAACTTGGCAGGAGGGCCAGGCTTGGCACACGCTTCTAACTCTTCCACAGAAGTCCGCGCAGCGGGCAGAGTTGGCAGCGGTGAACCTCGCTTCGCGCACCTTCGCCAAAGAATGCCTCAACATTATTACTGACAGTCAATACGTTAGGAATTTGCTTCACAGTCTGCCGGGAGCATACATCACTCTCGCGATAGACAAAAATTTGCTGAGTTTGTTCCTCACAGCTCAATTTCACTTGCGGAACCGCACGGAAGCGCTCTATATCACCCACATCCGAAGTCACCAGGACCTACCTGGTCCAATTTCTGTGGGCAATAGCAGAGCGGATGCGGCCGCAAAGGAAATTCAGCAATGGTCAGTTTTGGGTGTATTCACGACTCCGATTCAGAGCCATGCATTCTTTCATCAGAATGCCAAAGCGCTCGCCAGACAGTTTAACCTGCCACTCTCTCAAGCCCAAGGCACAGTTCGCTCTTGTCAGCATTGTGCAGGGGCACCGGGGGGGCCCTCGTGGGGGGTCAACCCAGAGGGACAGAGACTAACCAGGTGTGGCAAATGGACGTCACACATGTCCCGCAATTTGGCAGATGGCAGTACATGCACGTTTGCATTGATACTTTTCACAATTCATTTGGGCAATGGCACAAAAAGGGGAGACAGCTTCCCACGTGGAGCAGCATCTCCTTTCCTGCTTTGCGGCGATGGGTAAACCACGGCACGTGAAAACCGATAACGGCCCGGCCTACAGCTCCAGGCAGCTGGCCGACTTCATGGCCACCTGGGATATCAAACATACCTTTGGCGTTCCATACAATCCGCAGGGGCAAGCGATTGTGGAACGAGTCAGTCGGACACTCAAGTCCTACATTGACAAACAAACAGAAAGGGGGGAGCCACCAGCCCTCCCCAAGTCTCAGGGTCAGGCACAGCATTGTCTGAACAAGGTATTGTTCACGTACAATCACCTTAATGTTTTTTCGGATTGCACACCACAGGAGAAGCACTTCTGCTGCTCGGAAGCTCTCCCGCGGCCAATGGTGCATTACTGAGTGCCACCGGATCCTTCTTGGAGGGGCCCGGCGCCACTCGTAACCTGGGGAAGAGGGTATGCTGCAGTTATGTCTCCTACAGGTGTCATCTGGATTCCAGCCCGGTGCATCAAGCCCCACTTGGAGCCACATGGCGTGGACCCAGGCCGACCCGAGTCCGATCCCGGAGATGGAGGACCTCACCCTGACCAAGGGGACCCGGCGGAGGAAGCGGCGACAGCAGATGGCAGCGCCGAAGGTCACCTGGGGGATGGTCAAGACCCTTTGCCATGAGGCCAAGGATGTCGTCCAACGTGAGGACTGGGAACCGACACCGGAGAACATCGTGTCTGCAGTCTTTGCCTTGATTACCGCCAACACCGTGGCGGTCACCATCATCCTGACCCTCTCCCTACTTGCGGGGGGAGGCATTCAGGCAGCTTCGCTGAAGGCCAGCGACCTGATGCCCGGAGGAGACCTCTCTGCCCGGATGCACTACAACCTATGGGAAAGGTTGGCAACTCTTGTCAACCAGTCTGATTTTTGCCTAAAGCAGAACACCGGTTCTGCCTCAATCTTGAGCACCTGTCTCATCCCGGTGTGCCATACTCTGGAGGCGCACACCAGGAACGGCGACTGGCTGGTGAAGCGGATTTTCGGCCCGCTTTACACAATGGGTTTCTCAATGTATGCTCGCTGGGGAGCCCAGTTAACCATGACCTTGCCGGCTGATGCAGCCACTCTCTACACCCCTCGAGTGCCGGTCAGCCCGAACGCTACTTGTGCCCAAATGACCGGCTGCTCCTCGACACCGGCAGCGGCAATTGGACTTGTGATAACCCAGAGACAATTGGTTCAATGTATGCTCATGTTACCCTGCCTTCAGGTTGGTTCTTTACATGCAATCAGTACACTTGGAATTACATTCCCGCCAATGTATCAGATTCCACATGTTGTATCAGTCGCTTAACATTGTTGCTCCCCACTAGGGATATGATCGTTCCAAGCACGAATGTTTCCTCACCCATACGGCGCACTCGCGCCACCCAGCTAGACAGCTCATGTGATAGTAACATTAGGGTTCTGAGTCAAGCCGAGTACGTCTCGTTGGCAGTCAGCATACTTGGCGTGCCAGGCTTAGCCGTTGGCAACGCTCAGAGAATTGGTCAATTGGCTTGCGGGCTAGCAAAAGCCATCAACCACACCTCCTCGGCAATAGCGCTGCTCAACCAGGAGCAGGCAGAGCTTCGCCATGCCATACTAGACAATCGAGCAGCTATCAATTACCTTCTGTTGCTACATCATTTGGGTTGCTAGTCTGTCCACGGCATGTGTTGCTTTAATCTCACAGACAACACCCACAAGGTACAGAGCCAGCTCACGAACCTCCACACCCTGGTCAAGAACATCAAGGAGGATGCTTCATGGGGGTGGTGGGATTCGTTGTGGTCATGGTTCCCATGGGGTTGGCTACAGACGACACTCAAGGTGATTGTGGGGGTGGTCATACTGGGCACAACAGTGTGTTGTTTCGTGCAATGTATTCCCTCACTGATATCGAGATGTCCCCCATGGAAGGAACCCTGAAACGTCATCCCCCCACACCAGCTGATGCCCCTCCTACGCAGGGCCGTCTGTCAGGTCCACAACAAGTAAAGGGGGAGTGCGGGATCCGCAAGCATAATTGGCATAACTGTCCCTGACAAAGGCTACACCGGTCGAGAAGGCTCCTGGTCACTGGGTTCTGCGGGGACAGAAATTGGGGAGCGGATTAATAGTCATAAGATTGATGCACCCATATCTGACCTGACAGGCAGTTCGGCAAGAGGGAGTTGAATACCTAACTTGCGTTAGGAATTAGGTAATTCCGCACTTCCAGATTAGCCCAAGCCCTAGCGCAAACAGTGGCCATGTTTACTCTTGTGCAAGCCATGAACAATGGATTTCCCCTGTCAGTATTTGCCTTAGTTAATTAACTTCCCCAAGAGAGATTCCCAATTAACCTGGGTAAACAGGTGATGTGATTTTCTGTCAGATGACGATTCTATCACACGCTGCCTTGAATTCCTATATATGATGATGATTTTCCCTCAATAAACCACTGGTCTTCGCTCCATCTTGTCTCGTGTCATTACTTGACCAGTCTCCTCTGGGACCTCACGGCCGCCCCGCGGCCCCGATCCAACAATTCCCAAGCAGATGCCTTCACCTGCTTAGGATTTCCTGGAAATGGCATTGAGAGATATCCTACCTATCTCTCCAACCCGGAGGTTGTTCTTAGGTATTCATAATTATAGCCATTGATACCTTTGTCCTCCATGAACTTGTCTAATGCTTTCTTGAAGCTGTCAAGACTGACAGCTGTCACCACTTCTCGCAGGGAGTTCCATAGACCAGTGATCCTCTGGGTGAAAAAGTACTTTCTCTTAATTGTTTGAGAACTAGCACCAAAAAGTTTCATGGAGTGCCTCCTAGTTCTAGTGTTATGCGATAGGGAAAACAGTTTTTCCTTATCTACTTTGTCCACACCGTGCATGATTTTATAAACTTCAATCAGGTCACCTTTTAGATGCCATCGTTCAAGAGTGAAGAGGTCCAACCGTTGCAGCCTCAGATGGTAAGGAAGGTGTTCCAGTCCCCTAACCATTCTCGTTGCCCTCCTCTGCACTTTTTCCAGCTCCATAATATCCTTCTGGAGGTATGGCGACCAGAACTGTACACAGTATTCCAGATGGGTCCTCACCATATATTTATAAAGAGGCAAAATGACACTTGCTGACTTGTTTTCTATACCCTTCCTAATGATCCCTAGCATTGAGTTTGCTTTTTTCACTGCTGAGGCACACTGGGTTGCCACCTTCATTGAGCTGTCCACCAGGACACCAAGGTCCCTTTCCTGGTTTGTCTCAGAGAGTTCAGACCTCATCAATTTACAGATGTAATTGGTTTTTTTTGCCCCAACATGCATCACTCTGCACTTACTAATGTTGAAGCTCATTTGCCACTGTTTTGCCCACTCCCCCAGTGTCAAGAGATCCCTCTGGAGCTCCTCACAATCGCTCACAGTTTTTACTACCCTGTATAATTTAGTGTCGCCAGCAAATTTGGCTACCTTGCTATTTACTCCTACTTCTAAATCATTTATGAAGAGGTTGAAAAGCAGTCATCCCAGTACTGAACCTTGGGGGACCCCACTCTTTACTACCCTCCACTTGGAGAAGTGTCCATTTAGTGCTACTCTCTGTTTCCTGTCCCTTAGCCAGTTGCTGATCCAGGACAAGACCTATCCCTTTATTCCATGACTGGTAAGTTTATTGAAGAGCGTTTGGTGCAGGACCTTGTCAAAAGCCTTCTGAAAGTCCAGATAAACAATGTCAACTGGATCCTCCTTATCCACATGCTTGCTGACACTGTCAAAAAATTCCAACAGATTAGTGAGGCATGATTTGCACTTGCAAAAGCCATGTTGGCTCTCCTTTAGCAGCGCCTTCTCTTCTATGTGCCTATTAATTCTATCTTTTAGGATGGTTTCCATCACTTTACCTGGGACACATGTCAAACTGACAGGTCGGTAATTTCCTGGATCACCCCTAGATCCTTTTTTGAAAATTGGTGTTACATTCGCTACCTTTCAGTCATCAGGCACAAAGCCTGATTTGAGGGAAAGATTATATATTTTAGCTAGGAGATGAGCAATTTCATCTTTAAGTTCCCTGAGAACTCGTGGATGGATGGCATCTGGTCCTGGTGATTTGTTAGCATTTAGTTTAACAAGACATGCAAGGACCTCCTCCCTGGTTATTTCTATCTGGCTTAATTCTTTGGTTTCCCTCCCTACGAAGATAGGCTCTGTTTTGGGCATGTGGCCTCTGTCTTCTTCAGTGAATACTGAAGCAAAGAATTCATTGAGTCTCTCTGCAATCTCTGTTTCCTCTTTAATAACCCCTTGCCTTCCATTGTCATCTAATGGTCCAATGTCCTTCCTAGTTGGGATCTTACTTCTAATGTACTTAAAGAAGTCGTTATTTCTCTGAGTATTTTTAGCTATACACTCCTCAAAGTCTTGCTTTGCTTTCCTGATTGTTGCCTTGCATTTGTTCTGCCAGAATTTATGTTTCTGCCTGCTGTCCTCATTCGGACAAGCCTTCCATCTTCTAAATGAGCTTTTCTTGCTTTTGATCACTTCGTGAACAGCTCCTGTAAGCCATATTGGAGTCCTCTTGGACCTGGCAGTGCCCTTTTTCCTTTTGGGTATGCATTCCAATTGGGCCTCTGTTATTGTTTTTATAAACAGCCTCCATGCCTCTTGGAGTGTTTGGACTCACTCAATTTTCCCTTTCAGCTTCTTTTTTACTAGTTTCCTCATCTTTGGGAAATTTCCTTTTTGAAAATTTAAGGTCTCTGTGTTAGATTTTATCAGTGACTTGCAGTCTATGTTCAAGTTAAACATAATTGAGTTGTGGTTCCCTATTGGATCAGTCACATTAACATCTTGCACCAGGCATGGAGCTCCTTCCCCCATTTTGCAGGGGGGGGGGGAGTGGAAGCTCCTGCACCGGCTTTTCACGGCCATGGGGACTTTGCTGTTCTGAGGCCGCTCCCGACACTGAGTCTGTTGGGCCTTAACTCTGCTTTGTATGGTTGTATTATTCATATTTATTTTGTATTGACTTGTGACTATGGCATTTTGTATTGTGTTTTGTAATATTGTAGTTCTATTCCATGCCTTATTGTAATTTTTATACTGTATCTTATACACTGTATTGATATTGATATGTTGTTGCCATCTTGAGTCAGTCTTGGCTGAGAAAGGCAGGGTATAAATTAAAATTGTATTGTACAGTATTGTAAACTCCCAATCTTTTAAATCAGCACTTCTAGTTTGTCTAATAAAGTTACCACCTTACTGTGGATTTTAGAATTTGTTTAATGGCCAACATGGCTTTCTCCTGTTTTGCAAATGTAGATGCTAAATTTAGCTCTTTCAGCAGTAGGACTGGAGAGAAAGGATTTCATGGCATCTGGACTATGAACTAAATATCTGAAATGAAGTCCTCCAACTGGCATCTGTTGACTTGTTTTACCTGATCCAGCATCTACAATCTTCTCCAGCCTTGACAGAACAGAAAGTGCCTATAATTCTACCATAGGAACTTGGGGCTAGTCAGGGTGAAATTGAACATCTAATGAGATCTATTTTAGTGTCTGCAACTTTACGTATGAAGACAGCATGCACCCTACTTTGCTCTAACTGAAATATCCTCCCCCCTTTATTAATATGCCATCTGATAAATAAATGTTTTGCCTTACAAATAGAGGTATTCAGATTTGTGTTTTTGAACTACATCTCCCAGAATTACTCCAATAGCCAGTGAGCATGGTGCTGGAGAATTCTGGCCAATGTGGCCGCAAAACACTGCACACTTTTACTCAAAATCTCACACAATTTCTTTGTGTATTTTTAGTTGACCTAATAAAGATGTCACTGCAACACACAACTTCTAGTGAATTAAATAAAAATAGTGATCAAATAAATCATGAACACCTAGCAAATCAAGCTGCTTGGTGCTGAAGCTAGATTTAGAAGAAAAGGAAGAACCAATTAGAGCATGCCATAGTTTTTCATAAGAAAATCAACTTGTGCTTTATAATAATTAATATTATTTGCATGCTAGCAAGTCACTTCTGAATTCTAACTACCCTTTCCTCCTTTACAAGAATACACATACATGGTTTACCATTCCCTTCTTCTGGAGTGCCCTGGAACTGTGTAGATTACCTATGACTACATAGGCTGGCTTTTCTGGCAGTAGACACAGTAAGTAATCAAACTCACAACAATCACTGAGCTTCTCTCAAGAGGCTTAGTGGGAAATCAAACTCCCAACCACTGACATCCAGATACAGTATTTAAACTACTGAATTATAGACTATATTAAGCTTTTGACTGTGCAGATAAGTCCACATTGTCGTACCTGCACCAAAAGGGCAGGATATAAATGCATCAAGTAAGTAAGTAATTATCCTGGACAGCGACGAGAACAAATAGGTCAATTTTAGAAGAAATCAACCCTGATTACTCCTTGGAAGGTCAAATAGTGAAGATGAAGCTAAAGTACTTTGGATATCAAATGATAAGAGAGGATTCAGTTGAGAAAGCCTTGATGCTGGGAAAGGTAGAGGGCAAAAGAAGAAGGGGGCAGCAGAGAATGAGATGGCTAGATGGTATTGTTCATGCAGTGGGCACAGAGTTGGGCAGGTTGAGGAGGATGGTGGAGGATAGGGGTGTCTGGTGTGTAATGGTCCATGGGGTCACAAGGCGTCGGAATCGACTATGCAACTGAACAACAAAAATAAGTAAGAAAGAAAGAAACAGAAGCAACACTTAGGACAGAATACGGAATGACAGAGTGGTTTGGAATAAGAAAAGGAGTAAGACAAGGCTGCATTTTATCACCCTGCTTATTCAACTTATACACAGAGCACATAATGTGCAATGCAGGGATGGAGGAATCACAATTTAGGATCAAAATTGCTGGGAGAAACATCAACAATTTGAGATACACAGATGATATCACCCTAATGACAGAAAGTGAGGAAGACCTAAAGAAGCTCCTTCTTAGGTTGAAAAAAGAGAGTGCAAAAGTTGGCTTGAGACTCAACATCCAGAAAACCAAGATAATGACAACAGGCCCTATCAGTCCCTGGAAAATAGACGGGGAAGAAGTAGAAAGTGAGAAGGAAACACCCAGGAACTCAAAGGGGTGATATCAAAAGTGAATAATATTTACTAAATCTATGTAGTGTATTCAAAAGTAGAGAAGAGCAACCAAGAACTGCATAATTACAATGAAGGCTCAGTTATATACAATACAATATTAATGACAAAAAGCTATCTCAAGTTTATACCACGTAACAAAATCATAGATGTATCATATGTCAGATGAACGAACAATCAACAAGCATAATATGCGTGGTAAACATGCAATAATCCATACTCATCAACAATAATAGTCCTGATTCATACAATATGCAGGGTCTAAAAGGTAAGTAACATAGCCATGCTCAGGTTGCCGAAGAAACTGTGCAGACCAAAAACTCTATACAGTTCAGCTCTATACAGTTCGTATGGTGCAATGCAGAAAGTCAGAGTCAATATCCATCCGGTATATTTGGATATTTCGAGTTCTTCTTCAAGAATCTGAAAAATATAAAATATGAACACGTTCGAAAACAACCTCTCTCTGAAAACTCGTCGTGGGTTAGAGCGCTTTTTAACGCTTCATTTTGTGTTCCCAGACCAAATTTGCCTGTTATTCCATCCACTTTTTGATTTCCTACTTTTGCATTCCAGTCTCCTAAGATAATGTGGGCGTCGTTTCTTGGTGTCTGTTCTATAAGATGTTGTAGTTCCTCATAGAACTGGTCCACTGTGGCTTCATCTGCACTAGTGATTGGTGCATATGTATGGATTACAGTGATATTAAATGGTTTGCCTTGTAGTCTGACTGACATCATTCTATCATTTTTGAGATTGTATCCCATTACTGCTTTTCTCACTCTTTTATTTACAATTATGGCCACTCTGTTTCTTCTGAGGTTTTCTTGTCCACAGTAGTAGATATGATGGTTTCCAGAGCTGAATTCGCCCATCCCTGTCCATTTTAGCTCACTGATTCCCAAGATATCAATGCTTATTCTTTCCATTTCCTTTTTTTACTACTTCCAGCTTTCCTTGGTTTATTGATCTTACATTCCATGTCCCTATGCAATATTGTTCCTTAAAATACTGTATTTCTCCTCCCCCTTTCCTGCCCATCCCTTTCTGTCCATCTAATGTGCTGAGCATCCTTCCTGTTTCCTCTGATTTTTCCATTTGTTTTGCCTTTGCTTTGGTCAATAAGGTTCTCTTGGCAAACTCCCTGGCGTGCTTTGCTGGTTTCTACGCCATTTCCCCCCATCATACATATTATCACAGTTTAAAACAAGGTAACCTCATGTATATTATCACAGTTTAGAGCACAATATCAGTTTAGAACACAATATCAGGCCATGATTGCAGCCATGAAATAAAAAGGTGACTGATGCTTGGGAGACAGGCTACAGTATGAGAAACCTGTGGAACATATTTAAAGGTAGAGACATCACTTTGCAAACAAAAATTCGCATAGTCAAAGCAATGGTATTCCCAGTCGTAATGTATGGTTATGAGAGCTGGACCATTAGGAAAGCTGAGCGCAGAAGAACAGACACCTTTGAAATGTGGTGTTGAAGGAAAGTTTTGAGAGTACCCTGGACAGCGAGGAGAACAAATAGGTCAATCTTAGAAGAATTCAACCCTGACTGTTCCTTATAAGGTCAAATAGTGAAGATGAAGCTAAAGTACTTTGGACATCAAATGAGAAGAGAGGATTCACTTGAGAAAGCCTTGATGCTGGGAAAAGGGGGGGCGGGCAAAAGTAGAAGGGGGTGGCCAAAAATGAGATGGCTAGATGGTATTGTAGACACAATGGGCACAGAGCTGGGTGAGTTGAGGAGGATGGTGGAGGACAGGGGTGCCTGGACGGCAATGGTTCATGGGGTTGCAAAGGGTCGGAATCAACTGTGCGACTGAATAACAGTGTGTGTAAGTAAGTAAGTAAGTAAGTAAGTAAGTAAGTAAGTAAGTAAGTAAGTAAGTAAGTAAGTAAGTAAGTAAGTAAGTAAGTAAGTAAGTAAGTAAGTAAGTAAGTAAGTAAGTAAGTAAAAGACAATGATCCTAGAGAAAATGTAAACCAGTAATAAAAAAAAACAAGTTCTAGCCAGGAGATAGACTGACTCCATTAAAAAAAGTAATAGCCTAAAGTTTGCAAAACTTGAGCAGTCTTATTGACAGGATCTTTTACAAATAAATAATTCATTGAGTCACCATAAGTTTGAATGACCTGATGGCATATACCACCACCCATGAGTATTTGTGGAGGAGGAGGTAGGCATAATGCAACCTATACAACACACCAGCCTTTGAGTGTCTCCTCAGTAAAATGTTTTTTAAACTGCCAGAACTTGGTGCAGGGATTTAAGTGTAGCATTTAAAGAGCTTATGAGGAACCATCACATTTCTCCCATGGAAGAATATCCATTTCGTTCTCCTTTCCCACTTAACCTCTGACTCCACCCCACAAGGTAGAGGTAAAGGTTGCCCTTGCTTGAAAGCCAGTCATATCTGACTCTAGGGTTCAGTGCTCATCTCTGTCTGCAGATGTTTCCGTGGTCACGTTGCTGGCATGCCTCGACACCTGAGTGCATGGAACACCTTTTAACTTCCCACCAAAGTAGTACCTATTTATCTACTTGTAATTTCTTGCTTTAGAACTGCTAGGTTGGCAGGAGCTGGGACAGAGATGGGAGCTCACTCTGTTGTGCAGCATTCGGGTCTCAAACTGCTGACCTGCCGACCTTCCAGTCATCAAGTTCAGCAACTTAACCCCTAAGTCACTGCAGACCCCCACTCCACAAAGATCCTCTCAAATTCTAATTCAGCAGGTTATTGTTTCTTTATTCAGTATATATAGCATCTCAAAGAGGATGCTAAAGTTTTGAAAATGAGAGAAGACGCAGGGCTTCTACACTGCTAAGAGGCTTTTGAATCTCACTTCCCCCAATAAGGGGGCACCTATAAACCAGCAGAGTCTGTTCCACAGCTGGATTTGCCATTCCCACTGCCAGAATTTGACCAATCCTTTGGATACCACACAGGTAAACACTCTGCTTCTTTATTTTAGCAATCAAATATTTTAACAAACGTGCTCTATCTTTATTTCTGTCAAGTAAGGGAAGGGCACAGATCATAAAGAAAAAGAACTGCACCGTCCCACTCTTTTACCTCTTTCCAACAGAAGCAGCTCTGGGTGTTTTTCTTTAACCTCAGGCCTTGATCAGCATTCTTTTGAAGTACAGTACAGTAAACTAGCAACAAAACTGCAGCTGTAAATGACATCTAAACTACACATAGGGTGATAAAAACTAAGCCCCTGTTGTGCTTCTCATGCAAGTACACCCCTAGGTGGTTTATAATAAACCACTATATCTTACTGATTCTCTCCCCATACCCATGCACACGCTGAATACTCCAGATCTTGAGCTGGAGTGAATTCCCAATTTAATGTGCACAATAGCTTTACAAGTCAGCCCCCCCCCCCCGCACAAATATCATTGCATGATATAAAGGTTAGATCAGGGGTTCTCAACCTTTTCAAGTCGAGGGCTGGGTCACGTTCCCTCAAACAACTGAGTAGGCCAGATTCACAGCACCTTTAAAATTGGACTAATATTTTGCCATTGTTATAGGGAGGTAGGCTGAATAGGGGGAGGGGAATGTGCATTGGGAAGATCATGATGCCTACACCTTGAGTAAACCTGTTGGAATGAATAGAATTTAAGTTACCTGATTTCAATGTGCCTAGCCTTAGGTATTGACCAAGGCTAGATCTAACCTGACAGTATAACACCTACAACAAAATCTCATGCAAGCTTATTTGGAAATAAACTCAATTCGCTGTGGCAGTTACATGCATGGGAATAGAATTGCAGCCTTAGCCTACTGCTGACTTACTGTAAATACATTGCTGATGAAATGGCTGAAGTCTTTCCGACCTCTTACTTAATGCCTATAGGCCAATCAGCATTTCCACTTGCATGGGTATATAAATCTACAGTAATCACACACAGACTTCAGTGCTTCCAAGAAACTAAATAAGCAGATTCCTAGATACAGTATGTCAACCACATGTGTGAAATCATTTCCTGCATATTTGACACATTAATGGGAGCTTTTAAACCAATGCATCATGCATGGATGAGTCTTAATGTTCCATTTGCTGCCCCAACAATGTATTAATATGTGTTAAAATAAAAGCAGCAGCAGGTGGCATATGTTCTCTTTTTAAAAACCACAACAGTTTATCATCTGTATATTTTATTCAGTGAGAGCAAATTCTTAGTATAGCCCAGTCAAACTGCAAATATGCCAGTGGGCCAGACTGGCCATTGTATTCTTCAGTTTGTAGTATCCTTGAAAATAACTTATTTAAGTTTTGGATTTTAATACTAGTGGCCGAGCGCTGTGCCTTTTCTTTCTTTCTAAGTATCTAAAATACCAATTAGATATCTAACCCAAGCAAAGAACAAACTGAAATTAACTGGGATGTCAATCAGCTTTGTTAAAAAAAATCCAAATGAGGCGAAGCAATTTGTACCTCACTGTAGTACAAAGGGAAGAGTCATCAAGCATGACCTAACTGGGTATGGTACTCCTACATATCACTGAAGTTTGCTCTGGCATTTTTAGGGTTAAATAAAAAAAAATTCATGACAGAAATTACTCTGGGTACAAAGGATTTTTACTGGAGAAACTCCACTCAGGGAATGCCCAAATGTGGATCCTTTCATGTCCCCAAGAGCTGTTGCGCAGCACTCTGATATCGAACTCCAGCCTTCCAGCCTCCAAAGTCACCGTCTTATCCACTAAGCCACCACAGTGCTATTTTTGGGGTTAAATGGCTGACATTTCAAGAAAAAAACCATGTAGCACTAGTTCCTGGAGCAAAAGAAAGGTATAGCAAAGCAGAAGAAGATTGACAACTGAAGCCCCAGTGAAAAGCCAAGCCTCTCCTGGAAACTCCAGTTGTTTAGCTCTAGGGAGAACTCAGGTTAACAATTCTCTGTCAGTGTTGTGTCCTATCAAGATGCAACCAACAGGGATCCCAAAGTAAATGAGTTGTTTACGAAGTGGTATTGCTAGCACCATCTCCCACCAGTGGGTTTTTGTGAACAAGTGAAGCTTCAAACTCAGGTCTCCTAGTCTGTTATTCAACCTGTACCCCACACTAGGTATCTCCAGTGGTCTGTATTTATTTCTCATCTACCTCACAAAAAGAGATTCTGCAAGGAGAAGGTGGTGCATTGCCTATTAGACTGGCTGCATTCTAGAATTATGCCCCCACTCTTTAGGTAGCTATCCTGAGTCTTCGTTACACTTTGGACTGGTTGTATGTGTGGATAGGGGATGGACAAATGACTTTTGCACAGGATTTGAATGGATAGGTCAAAGTATTGCTAGAGACTTTGTTTTTTTTCTCCATCACCACCATTTTCCCCTCCCTTTCTTCTTCTTTTATTCAATGTCTACTGCTTGCCTTTGTTTGCAGAATGATTTCACCTCTTACTGTAAGTGCCAGTGAATGTTCCAGAGTGGATTGGTACCAAATGTTCACAACTTTGTTTTAGGCCAGGCAGTGAGTAAACAAACTTGGGCAGGTCAGGCTAGGAACAAGTACATCTTCCATTCCCTCAACCATGCTTTCCATTCTAAGATATATGTACAACTTGAATTGTGCAAGTGGTTCTCACAATTTTCTACCTCCCATGTATGTCCAAGCACATGGCAGACAGTAATAAAGATCAACACAACAATTATACAATTTCAAATTTAACCTACACAGCTGCAGTAGGATTGTGACCGGTACATTCCTAATGCATCTTTTACCAGTCTTCTAGGTTTTCTTCACCCTCACAATTATTAGAGCTGGTGCTCTATAATTCCCATCATAAACTACTGTACTGTTGGAGAAGATGGAAAGCCACAACTTTTAAAGGGAGAAGGCTGCTGCAAGAGAACTTTATTAATAATTATCTTAGAGAGTGAAGAAATCCAGAATATAGAGGAGCTTTTTGGGGTGGTGGGGCGCATATTCAGTACTGTTTTTAAATTTGGCATTTTCAGTCTATCATTAACCATGTGGAAACTTAGCACACACATATAATATTGTGTGCACGGTGCATTTCAATATCTGCATGGTGATTTGCTAAAAACTATGTAGCTTTCTTGTTTACCAGGGTAATGATGACAAACTTCTTACTGTTCCAAAGTAGTGAGTAACTAGTACTTTTCAAGAACCTACTTTCAAGCTCTGCTCCAGTCAGTGTATGCCAGACATGGATAATATGGTACTGTCTTAAACTCAACACTTATACTATTTGCTTGTTGGATTGCAACTTTCAATAAAGAAAATAACTTGCTTAAGCTCTGCTAAAGCTTATACAATATCTCAAACAGAATTCAGTATGATATCTGTCAGTAATATCTAGAATGTTAGTTCTATATTTACTTACTGATTTTTTTCATTATTTATTACAACAAATTTATAACTAACCCAAAATGGCTATTAAAATAAGGTCAAATATATTTTAGACTCATTTTAACAACTGTGGTGGGTGCCTTTAATTTATGTCTTGCAGGTTTTTGTTATTATTTTAATTTTTAATTATGCATGGCTTTATGAATGGAGATTAGTGAAATACAGTTACAGTGACTCATAAGAAGCACGTCAAAGGTAGATTCAGAAATCTCACTCAGAAAAAACAACAGCAAAACAACTGAATGGGAAGGCAGTTCATTTGCATTTTTTTCCAGAAGAAGCTAACAGCAAAGTTCAATTGACATGTTTTCATTATGCAGTCCTTATCACTGTTTGGTTTCCTCAATCTTATGCTGAAAAGGAATGAATATTATGCCTTGTGATTACCAATAGTTACCATAATTATATACAGGATGAAATATGAATGACTATGAATTGAGTTCCCCTGGCTTTTTAAAATTTAAATTTAAGTATATATGCACTACACACAAATCCCAGCAGAAACTTTATTCATGGAAAATTATTAGAGGATTCTAAAAGATGAGCACATGAGCTATACTATGGTTGTTTGAGAGGACAGAAGCAAGGATAGCTGGTATCTGACTCTCTAGTCCCTCTGTGACAAAACATTTTGAAATACTGTTTTGGACTAAATGAAAAGGTGAAGTGGAGGTGTGAGCAAATGCAGAGAAACAGACATACCCTTAATGCTGTCAGGCAAACTATTGTTGCCATGCCCACACTGAAGAATGCAGCCTAGAAAATGACTTTCCAGTTTCCTTGAGTTAAGCAACCTAAGGAAGAAAAGCTATATTTGAACAAAGGACCTCCCCCTGATGGTGCCATACCAAGGGGTGAGGCTTTGCCGCCCTTCCCCGGACGTGACTGCAGTGGCAAACATGGCAGGGCATGCTAGGCATGGGCTGGGGGCCTGGCCGGTAAGTTAAAGGCCAGCTCTCTCCCCTGCCCAGCCTTTCCGTAGATTAGTGAGCTCCCAGAATACCTTGGGAGTGGGCCCCAGGGTGCTTAACATCCAGGGTACCAGGATCCTGAGATTCGTGGCCTGGATGGGGGGGAGACCCTGGATGCCCACTGACAGGGCTGACCACCTAAAGCAGGAAGGCTTGGGGGTAGTGTCTGTCATTTGGACCCATGTTGCTGGCCAGGACTGGGGCTGTCCAAGGACAGCACACTCTCAGGGCTTTAGGACTCAACCTGAGGGAAAGGGGCGATGGGTAAAGAGGAATCCCATTGGTCCATCCCTCCTTTTCCTAGCCTAAACCAATCAGTTGTTCCATCTTCTGTCCTAATTGTCACTTCTTGACCCACATACAGGCAAGGTCATCTGGTATTCCTATCTCTTTAAGGACTTGCCACAGTTTATTGTGCTCCACAAAATCAGTGGCTTTGAAAGGTAGGCAGTAGGAAAAGAAGAAAACCTAACATGAGACTCAATAAAGGAAGCCACAGCTATTAGTTTGCAAAACCACAAAAATTACTCAGACAATATTGCTTGTAGAATTGTCTTGTAGAATGTCATTTTGCTCTGCTACACAATGACATAACTGCACTCCCATGCAACTATAATTGAATTTGAAGTAGACATGAAAAGAAAGGATCTTGTTGACATTTTATTAATCATGAAAAGAACAAAACACCTGCTGGAGATATTCCTCATTTGCAGTGAGCTTGATTGCTTTCTGTTAGGATTTTGCAATAGTCATTAAGAATTCTGTTAAAAGTGTAATGTATTAGAGTCATTAAGAATTCTGTTAAAAGTGTAATGTATTACAGTGTAGAAAAAGAATATCTGACAATCATGGGCTTCAGTGTCTTATACCCTAAGACACTGGTGGTGAACCTATGGCACACAGAAGCCTTTCTCCTGGCACATGAACCATTGAGGGGAAGCCCTACCCAGCACAGCACAGCCTGCACTACTCCTCACTACCACCACCCCTCTCTCTGCCAAAGGAAAGGTGAGAGGGGAGGCTGAAATCCTGGCCAGGAGGCTGCAGCTGGGAGAGGTAAGGTGGGGAGCACTTGGGGAGGGGAGGCCCAGTGGGGGAGGGGGGTATGAAAGCCTGGTGGGGGTAAGAAGGCCCAGCCAGGAAGGTGGCCTGGGGGGGGGTTAGGAAGGTCCAGCCATGGGGGGTAGGAAGGGCTGATGGGGGCTAGGAAGGCTCAGCGGGGGCTAGGAAGGGCCAATGGGGGGAAGGTCTAGTGGGGGGGAGGAAGGACTGGGGTGTCGGGAGGCCCATCTGGGGGTGAGGAAACCCCATGAGGGTGGGGGTTGGGGAGCACCCTGGGCTGGGGATCAGACACACACACACACAGTGTTGCTGGCATGCACATACACCCACATGACTTCACTGGAGGCATGCTGATGACATCACGTGGGTGTGTCGGCACTCGTAGTGCTTGCCCACATGCCTCCTTCTCCTTGGGCACTCAATCTCTAAAAGGCTTGCCATCAACAAGCATACTTCCATCTTTAAAAAGCATTATGAAAGATGTTCAACTTATGCCACAAGTTTAGCACTTCATATCGTAGCTATCACATCTATTCTGATTGCATATATCAATGTACAGATATTAAGGAGCTTAGTGTTCTTCCAAAATGGCTGCTTGTTCATTACCACCTATTCACAATGTAAATGCATATGGGTTCTCTAAGAGGCTGCACACTTTAATATAATTCTGGAGTGTACAGTAACATTCAACATAATAATTTACCAAACGGTATATTCTTTGTGTAGTACAGAATCCTCCCACAAAGGGGTGTCTGAATAATATGATTTCTGTCATCCTGTCCTAATGAGGGACATTATACATAATTATGACTACATCCTCATAAGTGCTCCACTACATACCGTACATTTATTGCTATTTCTTAAGAACACCTGCACATACTGTTAAGGCATTCATTTACACAACACTTCACAGAACGTAAAAGCTCTAAGTACTGTATAAACAAAATGAAAGCGCGGCGCCAAAATGGCCACCACGCTCTTTGCGGGGGCCCCCACCCAGACTCAGACATCCGGGTGAGTTAGGGGGCATGGCCACCCCTCTATAAAAGGGGTGGCCACGAGGCAGCCGAGCTGCCATTTTAGAATTGCGACGGAGAGGAGAAGTTTTCTCCGTCGCTGTTTTTTCTCTTAGTCTTCGGCTATTGAGCCATTGCAGTTCGTTTCCCCGCTGGGGAAAGGAGGATTAAGCACGCGGAGCCTCGGACTGCTTGGCTACCACGGTGCTTGAGCATTAGGAGTTCGATCCCTGGCTAGGGATCCAGCCTTTCTTCTCCTAGGGAGACATGGTTCCCAAGCGGAAGGCTCCGGCGCTGAAGCCGCGGCCGAGGGGAAGAACTTTTACCGGCCCTGCGCCGGATAGGGGCCAGCCTTTGGGTCGGAGGACCAGGCCTGCGCTCCCTTGGCAGGGCAATGTGCCAGCCTTGCCCACTGGTACCAGTGGGGCTGGTCAGGCTACCACTTGGCAGCCGGGTTCCAGCTTGGTAGCTGGCCAGCTACAGGCCGGCCCCTCTGGGGCTTCGGCCCTTGGCCCGCCTTTGCCGGGCATGGGACTGGGTGGCCCGGGGGGGGGCTGGCTCTCCTTTTGGGTTGCCTTTTCCTCAACTGCCTAGTGGGCCGTCCGGCCCACCCGGCCCGCTTTATACTGGGGGCTCTGGGGCAGTGGATGCTCTGTTAGCACGGATAGCAGTGCTGGACGCATCCTGGGGCATTGCACAGCCTCCTTAGAAGGGGGGGGGCACTACTCTTTCTTCAACAGGGGCCCCTTCGTCGGCCCCGGCTACTTTGCCGGCCGCAATGCTTGGCGGGCGGCCAACCGGGTCGAGCTGCTTGAGACGGTCCGGCCGGCCCCAGCTGGTGTCTCGCAGCTCCCTGTTCGACCTGATGTCCAGGCTGGGAGCAGTCAGGGGTGGTCCCAGAGCTCGATTCCGGTCACGAGCTCTGACGCCCGCCGTGGGCTGGAACTCCCGGTGGGGGCGGCTCACGGGGGTGCACCTAGTGAGTATCAGGTTCAATTTAGTGCACCAACACCACAGCCCACTTACAGTGGTGGGGTTCAGTGGCCCTGGCCTCGTCAAGTTGATGCGAGTGGGCATCAGTACCATCCTATCCCAGTATCCCATGGTTTCAAAATGGTCCCTCGTTAAGGGCGGGGGTGTCCGCCCCTGGGGCAGTGCCGAGCATCGCAGGGGCTGTCCAGGTCCCGCTGCGTATGCCCTCTATACTGAATGTGCCGACGATGGCTTTGCCGACGGCTGGTTATTCCTTGCCCCTGGGTGATCATCTGTCACAGGTCACGAGGGATAAGATCTGGCAAGGGGAGTATGTGGATATATTCTCCCTATTGAACCATGAGCCCACTGAGGAAGAGAGAGAGGGACAGGACGACAGAGACAAGGAGCTGTCCCGTCATCGTAAGCCACCGCGCACCTGGGCCAACTGGTTGCCGGCATACTTTATATATATGGCGGTATGCCTCAGGGTCCGGCCTGGTTGGGCCATTCCAATGGTTCAATACCTTGATAATATTTACAGGGCGATGGTTGATTTCATGGGCCCATCGTAGTTGGCTTACGATGAGGAATTTGGATGAGGGTGGCCCTACATCCTGAGACGAGGTGGGATGAGCCCTGTCAGCAATTGTGGCTCTTGTACATGACTCCCACGTGACTGGCGCCTGGTGATAGGTACCATTGTGGTCATGCTGTGCGGCGGGCTGCTGCAACACAGGCTCCCCGCCAACCGGTGGGACAGGGGGTTCCAGCCCGCCTGCTGTGTTGGACTTTCTCAGCTAGCGATGTGTGTAATAAGTGCCAGTGTTGTTACCGACATGAGTGTCCCTCTTGCGCTGGCCCCCACGCCGCCTCCGCATGCCTGCGGGTTGGTGGGTTACGGGGCAGAGGTAGGGGTGCACAGGGGGTGATCAGAGCTCCATCTGATGGAACTAGCCATGTCAAAGCCCCCCTCCCCAATTAGTGTACTCATGCTGGAGCGATGGCTCTCAGCTTATCCAAGAAGGGATGATGCAAGGTACCTGCTGGAGGGTTTCCAATGGGGCTTTCGTATTCCATTCGGGGGTGTTAGGGCCCCAAAGATGCTACTAATTTAGTTCCCTTGAAAGGTAACGAGAAGGTTGCTGCACTGAGCATAGCTAAGGAAGTTGAGGCTATGAGAGTAGCGGGCTCCTTCTTGGAACCACCTTTCCCTAATTTGAAGGTCTCCCCTCTGGGGCTAGTACCGAAGTAGAACCCGGGTGAATGTCGTCTAATCCTCCATCTAGCTTACCCTGCTGGTTCTTCGGTCAGTGATGCCATTTCTGATGACCTTTTTCAGTCAGGTGAACATCGTTTGTTCAGCCCCTACGGGTGGCACGCTCATGCGGTCCCGGTGCTTTCCCGGCACAGTGTGATATGCACTCGGCTTTCCAATTACTGCCAGTGCTCTCAGGGGATTTTGACCTATTGGGTTTTAGGTTCCAAGGGGAATTTTACTTAGATAAGGCCATGCCTTTTGACTGCTCTATTTCATGTTTGGCATTCGAACGATTTGGTACTTTCATTCAGTGGGCCTTTGCTCGCAGGTCGGGGTCTCGGTCTCTAGCCCATTACCTCGATGACTTTTGGTTCGGGGGTGAACGGGGCTCGGACACGTGCACGTGTCTCCTCACTACATTTCAGACACTCAGGTGGGAACTGGGCGTCCCCTTAGCGCCTGAAAAGACCGAGGGCCCAGCTACTAAGCTCACATTTCTAGGCATTGGAATTGACTCTGTCGCACAGGCATCCGGGTTACCCATGGATAAGGTGGCTCGGATCTCCGCGGCAATTTTGGCATTGATTGCCAAACGTAAAGTGTCCCCTCGTGAGCTGCAGCTACTTCATAGCCACCTTACCTTTGCCTGCAGGGTGGTTACACCTGGCAGAGCATTGGCCAGGCGCCTGTGTGACGCCATGGCTGGCCTGTTAAAACGTCACCACAGGGTCCGGCTGATCAGGGGCATACGGGCGGACCTTTTGGTCTGGCTCAAATTCCTCCAGAGTTTTAACGGGGTATCTTCCTGGAGATCAGACCTTATGGTCTGCCCTAGATTTCAAGTACGGTCGGATGCCTCCGACTCCCTGGGTTATGGGGGTTTACTCTGAGGGTAGGTGGACTTACGGCTGAGAGCATCATGCATGGCTTGGCACGGATCGCCTCCGCGATCTTACCTTCCTTAAGTTTCTTCCCAATTTGGGGAGCACTGATGCTATGGGGCGGCGAGTGGGCCAACTCAGTGGTCCATTTTTGGTGTGTCAATGTGGCAATGGTGCACATTGTTAACACCCAGACAAGCAAATCCCCCAGGGTCATGGCATTGGTTTGTCAATTCTTTTTGAGAAGCCTACGCCTAAATGTGCTGTTCAGGGCCAGACATGTTGCAGGTATTGATAACGATATTGCTGATGCTTTATCCCACCTGCAGATCCCCCGGTTCCATGCCTTGCTCCGGAAGCAGAGGAATTCCACTCGCCACTCCCGGCCGATATTTGGACATTTGGCGAGGAGAGGTGAACCGGGCATGTCATTGGCACCTCGCACGCGTAAGGCGTATCACCATGCTTTCATGCGATTTAGAACTTTTTGCGAGTAACTACCGTTACCTCAAGTGTGGTCAATATCAGAGGACCAGGTTTTTACAATGCATGTTTATCTTCGCAGTCAGGGTTTGCCCCCCCCCCCGTACTATAGCCTTCAGGCTTTCGGCACTGGCATTTATGGCCAACGTGGGGGGGTTTCAATGACTGCGTGGTTACTTCCGCATGCGTCGTGTTTTGGAGGGGTGGACACGTGAACGTGTCTGCCGCCCGGACACGCGTCACCCCAGTTTGCCAGAGTTTCTGACCCACCTTGCACGAGGCTGGCATGACTTATGTTCGGATAGGTGTGAAGTGGCTCTTGGTCACGCAGCTACCACGGTAGCCTTTTTGGAGCGCTCCGTATCAGTGAGTTGGTGCCCGAGTTGGTACCATTGTGTAAGGTGGATGTGTCTCGTAGGGCACTGGAACTCGACGATGTCTATGTCACACATGAGTGGGCTCAATTGGGGATACGGTCCTCAAAGGTTGTTCAGCACGGCGTAGGCAGTGGAGTTAGACTGCTACGAGGTTTCATTGGAGACATCTGTCCGGTTGGTGCCCTACATGAATTTTTGACAGTGCCTGCTGCGCGTCCCAGCCTGTTTTTCTGCCACCAGGATGGGTCTACCCTTACCAAAGTAAAGTTACTGAGGGTGACCGGTGCCGCGCTTCGCGGTGTGGGGCCCGTTTTGGCAC
Source organism: Bradypodion pumilum (assembly GCA_035047305.1). Taxonomy (NCBI): domain Eukaryota; kingdom Metazoa; phylum Chordata; class Lepidosauria; order Squamata; family Chamaeleonidae; genus Bradypodion; species Bradypodion pumilum. Next base: position 125,581,545 of record JAWDJD010000001.1, on the reverse strand, counting down.
TCATTTATTTAGGATAGGCGTCGCGTTGATTGCGGCTACGTTTGGGGTACTCGGAGGCGGATATATGTGTACGCATAATTTCATATATGTACATTCCCTCACGATATGAGTACCTAGTTATGTCCTTCACCTCTTCTCCTTTTTTACAGATCCTGTGTGTCTTTGCACACCGGTGGCAGTGGGGTTGGTGGGCCGCAGCTATGTACACTGGGCAGCAGTATATGCTGCGGCGACAGAGAGTGGACCCCGACTTGGGCTGTGTGCATCCGCACGTATGCGATGGTATGGTATGCGTGGCACATGGGGGCGGGAACTGTTGCCATTCCTGATGTCCGTCAGGGATGCTGGACCGCCCGATGTTCTTATTAGGCACCTCGGCGGCAATGATCTTATACGGATCACTGCTATTCCTAAACTGTCAAGGGGCAGTGACCTGGCGTTTTATATCATGTATGGCTTACACACGGTCGCTATGGTCTAACATCGTGCCGAGACACCAATTTAGGGGAGACATGGATCTCCGTGGTTCGGACTGTTCCGGCAGTCGGTGGACAGGGCTGTTGCTCAGTCCCTTGCTGAGCATGGCTGAGAGACAGCCATTGGAAACCTGCGGATAGGCTTACAAAAATTTTTTTGCTGGTAGGCAGGAGATGGGGTCCACCTGTCGGCTGTACCTATGTACCTCTTTCTGGGCGTGGTGCAAGCAGGCCTGGTGACCGAGCTGACGGTCTGGGGGGGGCGGTGAGTCATCATGGACGCCTCCCCGTGTGGCAGGTAGCACTGGTAAGGTAAAGATTTATGACCCAGAGGTATCCGGCAGGTTCGCAATTGACTGGCCAACACTTAGATAGGTACAGGGGTAATAGCTTTGGCTGGTCAACGATGAACCAGGCAAGGGGTGATGGCAGGAGCTTAACAGCCTGCATCACCTTGAGATTTAACGGATACACGTCATAGGGTGGGGTCAGTAGATAGTTTATTGACTCCGGTCAACAATTTGTTTGTGTCAACAAACAAATTGATACAAATAGTTACATGTAGCCAATTGCCATTGGCATTTTGGGTGGAACCTTACCAGTGTTACTGCGGCCTGCTTGCCTTAAGGAATTACAATTGGATGATTACACCAATTGAAAGTTATAATTCGGACTAGGGCATTATTCAATAAAAGTGCCTTTATCCATATACCGATGTCTGAGTCTTTCTTTGGGGGGTGCGCCTGCAAAGATAAGGTGTTAGATTTCTTCTTAAAAAGGAAGAAAACTATAATACTTGTTGGTTAAACCTGGAAAAACATTCCATAAAATACAATTCTACTGGATCTGTGCAGAATGAACACAAAAAGCTGTGCACAGTTGTTCTAGGTGTCTATCATGTACTCGGACAACTCAAGTCATGCACTTGGTTGCCCATTTGGATGTGTCGTAATCAGCAAGCAAAATTAACAGAAAAAGCTTGTGCAATTCCATGCAACATTTGTTATGCAGTAGAGATCTAACTCTCACTACAAAGATTCAAAAAGTGATATGCTACACATTCCCAGTGTTGCTATATGGCAGGGGTGCCCAAACAACAACCCGTGGGATGGATCTGGCCTGTGGCACCAAATCATCCAGCCCATGCCGCCCACACCACTCCCGGAAGTGGAAGTAGAGTACGCCCATGCATGTGCAAAATGCTGCCATAAATGACCCACAGCTGTTGTAAACAAGTCTATGACAGCCATGGGTGCATTTATAGTAGTGTTTTGTGCATGCATGAGCATGTTTCACTTCTGCTTCTGGTGGGAGGAACCACGTGAATGGCCCACTCAACCATGTGACTGACCCACGGCCAAAAAAGTTTGAGCACCCCTGCTCTACGGTGTCAAAGCTTGGACATTGACTAAAGCATCTGAAAAGAGAATCAAGTTTTTGAAATGTGAATCTACAGACAGCTGCTAAGGATATCATGGGTTTACCATGTGACTAACATAGAAATATTGCGCTGAATGGATAAAGAACAAAAACTCTTTAAGACCATTAAGCAAAGAAATCTCCAATACCTTGGCCGTATTATAAGGAACAACATAAAGTATAGAACTCAAACTTACTCTGCAAGGAAAAATCCCTGGGAAGAGAGGTCCTGGCCATAGATGAATTTTATGGCTGAAGAACCTGAGAGACTGGTGTAGCATGTCCTCAGAAGAACTGTTCTGAGGAGTTAGGAATAGGAACAGATATGGCACCTGAAGAAGAATTCCTCTTATCACAAAATATTTCACAAGATGATTCTGGCCATAATAGCATAATTAAGGATAGAATAGAATACCCTTTGTTTCTTCCAGGTGCCATAGCAGAAACTTTTCTTCACAGATAAGAATGCTACAGCGGGAAATTTCATGTAATACAGAATGATGGTCAATTTTTACTTAATGGTCGGATTTTTTTCATGATGCCATTGTGTGCCAAAATGGAGTTTGGCTAAAAAGTCCTATACTTTTGTGTTGGATTTTGAATATATTGTGCAATTGTATATTTGCAAATGGCATCATTCAGAAGACTCTCATGTTCACCCAGTTCACAATGTTTTCTTTTTTAAAGTAATGCATAAAAATAGAAACATACTTACTCTTTTTCTTATATTTATCACAATATTTATTATAAATGTGCAGTAAAAGATAGTTCCAATCATGCCCTCTCTCCCAGTTTCTTTGTTCCAAGTATAAATCCTATTTTCTGGTCCTGCAGAATTATGTATGGCCAACACAACTTGAAAGTATTAATTTAGTAGACCTTAGTCTTTGACAAGATGCAAAGAAATGTTGAGCCCAGCAGTGAGATCAACAGAATCATGTGATGCAGCAGCTCAAAAGGCAAGTGGCTGTCATACAGTATTTTTAAATATTCCACCAGTACAAAAAGTAAATACTAATACACTACCTTGATGTCTGAAGTGGAGCAGTCTGATGTCAGGATGGCTTTGGAAAAGGGTTAAATAAACTCATGGAAAGTGAGGCAAACTGTTAATAAGACAGTTCTGCTGGCTTATTAAGACAAGAAACTGCTGACCTTCATGAGACTTCTCACTTCCAGTGTGAGAATATATACTTCATTTATTGAGGTATTTGTAATTTGTGTAACATATCTATGCCCAGAATTGGAGTCTTTTCCCTATATGACACAAAGAACAGGACAGTCAATTGATTAAGAGCATGCAGACAGCTCATCTGATGTTTCTGATTTAAAAATAATGATACTGTACACAGAAAAAGGCAAGAACTATCATAATTGAGTGTCAAAATCATTCTTATATGTATGAAAATGCTCCTTATTACCAACAGAAAATTTCTTGCCATCTTGAAGGAAAGGAAGGGGAAAGCCAGTTTCTCCATCTCATTTACATCTTTATGATTAATACATGATTCACTTGCTTTAAAAAATATCTTTGCAGACAATATATTATGTGGGTCATTGGATCAGAGGAACGTAAACAAAATACTGTGGTATCTTTTGATAATCTACCTACTGACGTCAAGTGCATCTTTTATGAATTAGAATCCTATTTTTGATGTTATGTTCTGCATTGCTTATATTAGAAAGAAGAGAGAAGCAAATGCTGAAGGATGCCAGGAAATAGCAAATGAGTCACCAGGAAAGATTTGTGGGTGCAAAGCAGGAAGGTTGGAGGGATGAAATGATTCGTTGTGCTGGGGGCTACTTTAAGTCAGCATGTCTCTAGCTGTAGCCCATGCACTGAATGTTTGGTTCACTGGAAATCCAGATTAAAATAAAACTCACACTCTTATTTGTTATTCTGAAACTTAATTACAACAAGGCTTTTAACTACTTTACGTTTCATAGTGAGCTACGGGAAGATATCTATGATCGTCACATGAACTCTCTTGTCAGTCTTCCTCATAAAATGCTCATTCCTGGTAGTGATATTTAATGGGGAGAAGCAATTACACAGGCAAACAGAAAAGCTAGACGAGAATAATGGATGTTTAGCCACAAGAGGCCACCTACATTTCTTTTGTAAACAACAAAAACAAAAATCAAAGCTATTAACATATTAAATCTTCTATGAGGCAAATGTGGGCAAAGGAAACCACACAAAATAAAATTAAACTTACTCAAAACATTGTAAAGTCTTAAATTATCACAGGGCCTTACTCTTATTTTAAAAGTGTGTCTATAAAAAAGAGTAACAATAGCCAGTTAGTGGTAGAATGGTGTGGCCTTTTCTCCTAATTTCTCATGTATCAGTGCCCTTTTGAAAGCAACAGAGATTGGCATTTCAGCATCATGATGTTGGTGACAATATGCCTGCTGTTGGACTATGGGAAAAGGCAGCAGGAAATCCAAATACAGCCTTGTCATTGAATCCAACTCCTTTCTGTGACAACACTGTCATATGGTTGATCCAGATGCAACAACTATTGATTTTCTAACTATAAAATCACACATCTACTTGTGGCATGAAGATTAGACTGGGTGTGAAGTAACAGCTTGTCATGTGATAAAACTATTCATGGCTTATGATTCTTCAGACTACAGAAACAAGGATCTCCTCATGAAGTCTTTGAACGATTATTTTTAAAACTCCCTACACACAGACAACTAAGGCTAGCTTTGCATAAATGATTTTTATTTGATTTGGGAAACACCAATGTTACACTGGCATTTACTGTGGGAAACACTTAACGTAGGCCTGTCACAAAGAAGACACAAAGCGTTTGAGCCATATTGGACCATCAAAATGCCATGAACAAGGGGAGGAGGCTGGGAAGACTTACAACCACCGTGGAACAAGACAGAATATAGAAGGCTAGCATGATACCTTTTCTTGCATAAGCTCCATCAGTGCAGGGCCTGGTTAAAAACAAACAAAAACAACTCCCCAAAAGCTGGTGGCACACCTATGTGTTGGCTGGCTTTAAACAAGGCCAAACAGGATGTTAGCCCTCCTGTAAATGGCGACAGTTGTTAGCAAATAGCAATTACACTTATATACCACTCCATAGTGCTTATTATCTGGTCGGTTCATAAGTTAATTAACATTTTGCCCCCAAACATGCTTGGTACTCATTTTACTGACTTCAGAAGGATGGAAGGCTGAGTCAACCTTGAGTCCTGGTCAGGATCAAACTCACAATGTTCAGAGTTTAACCACTCTGCTACCAGGACTCAACACTTCCAACATTTGATTGCCTGTCTGGTCACCAAGCACTAACCAGCTAACTAAGCTTGGCCTGAAGTAGCTACATTTATTATTAACTGATTTCTACTCAGATTCTGGGTCTATTTAGCTATTTTTTTCTGATCTGTTTTTCTAATCCAGACAAAATTTGGGTTCTCCCTCTCAACCGTGTCTGCATTTACTTCTGTGACATCACAGGACACCCACATCCACACGCACACACATAGATACTGTTTACAACATAAGGTGTACTCTGTGAAATTGTAACACACTCTGATTCTATCTATCTATCTATCTATCTATCTATCTATCTATCTATCTATCTATCTATCTGTCTGTCTGTCTGTCTGTCTGTCTGTCTGTCTGTCTGTCTGTCTGTCTGTCTGTCTGTCTGTCTGTCTGTCTGTCTATCATTGCAAATACAATCTTCACATATTCTTTACCTTTACCTAATCTAGCAGTTTAAAAGCAAGAAATTGCAAGTTGATAAATAGGTACCACTAAGTTGGGATGGTAAACAGTGTTCTGTGTACTCTGGTGTCTAGTCATGCCTGCCAAAAGTCTACGGAAATGTCTGCAGACACAGACAGCGCTGGTTCTGTGGCTAGAAACAGAGAGGAGCACTGAACCCTAGAGTCAGATACAACTGGCTTTCGAGCAAGGGTGACCTAACAAAACTGGATTTGCACATCTTGAGCTCTTTTCATCAGCACCACAGTAGCAGTTGCTTGAAGAATTAAAGAAGAAAGAATTCAAATGTCTCTTCGAAATTAAATGAGATCAAAGTCTAAGGTGTGTGTGTGTGTATGTGTATGTGTATGTGTATGTGTATGTGTATGTGTGTGTATATATATATATATATATATATATATATATATATATATATATATATATATATATATATATATATATATATATATATATATATATATATATATATATATATATATATATATATATATATATATATATATATATATATATATATATAAAAACTTAAGTAGGACATCCATAACAAAGAGGAATCAGTTCCACTCTAAAACTCTAAAATACAATGCAAATTGGTAAGATTGGTGCGTCAATTCACCCTTCCAGTGTCCCTCCTGCACAAACATATTGAAATTCTACTACCTAAACCAAGGTGGTGAGGGTGTTATCATCCCGTGTGGAAACAGTAGTCCTTCCCTCTCTAGTTCCTCCCTCTCTTTCTAATTGAAATCCTGAATTACAGGCATTCCCAGGCTCTCTCCAACCATTGGGGTGAACTACTAAAAGTCCACAGAGATTACCACATTACAAGAAGTTATTTTCTAGTCTCATATTTTAGTCCAGAAATTTTAGGAGGCATGCTGATAAATTTACATCCTTTCATATCAGCTACCCATCCAAAGGAAATGGGACATGGAGTAGGCCTTCCTTGAAAGATCAGGTTTGATGCAGACAGAGCTGGTTTTCCAACACCCACAGTTCTCTGAACACAGGGAAGTGCACTGAAGCTTTCCTACAAATAAAACTGAATTTAAAAGTGATGGTAGACTATTGATGGTATACAATAGCGCCAGCATTGGAAAGGACCCTGAGGATAATCAAATCCAGCCCCATGCTAATCTAGCATCTGTGTAGGATGCAAAGACAACTCCCTTGACAGATGGCTACCTGGCTTCTGCTTAATTACCTTCACTGATAACAACCTGCCAACTTGTGCAGCTCTTCTCCTTTGCACATTTCCAATATTGAGCCACATTCTGCCATTTCAACCTATTGTTTCTAGTTTTGCCCTCTAAAGCTAGACAACACAAGTGTGTTACTTCAAGGACTCAAGCTCTTATTAGCTATCTAGCTGTAGCTTTGCCCGAAAACATTAGACCAGCTGTGAAGGAAGCTGCCATCTGGACAAGCCAGTACAGCTGTGATGCCATGTCTAAAATAATAGAAGATTGGTCTATGAATAGTGTCAAATCAGTTTGTGCCAGATGTTTATTTTCCAGCTATGTTTATTTAACTGAAGCTTTTGAGTCAACAGCAGAATTGTCTGTCCTTGTTGGGTTTTTCTCTCTCTTCTGGAACAATTAATGTGCTTGTTTGCATTACAGCAGGTCAAAGGATGAATGTGTTATTTGCACAAATATTTTTAAAAGCTAATTAACAATCCTCAGGTTCATTCTGTGTGGAAAAGTGAAACATTCTGTTTCAGTTTACACTACAGCAAATGAGCAGGAGAACAGAGCAAAACAGACAAAAAGTAAATATGACTCAAAATAAATATCCTATTTAGAGGGATTTGGTTTAGCAATGCATTATGGTCGAATGAGTCCTACTTATGAGTTGGCAGAAGTGTAATGTTTTACTTGGCAATTAGAGAAACCTTTTAATGAAACTGCGAAACAGTGACCTTTAGATGAAGTTAAAAAACAAGAGTGTTATGTAGAGAGATTTTATAGCATACTAGCAAAGGTTGCCTGGTGTTGCCGGGCTGTTTTAAATGGTGTTGGAAAGTTTTTGTTGTTGTTGTTGTTAATGTTTGTAAAGAAGAGGTTAATCTATATTTGAAATTTTTCAAATTTTTATTTATACAATTTTTTTTATGGCCTGTTTTAAACTGTGATGAGTTTTGTTTGGTGTTTTGGTTTTGTGGATGAAAAAAAGTATAAAGGATGATATACTTTTTCGAAAAACTCTTGGGGCCTTTTGTGTGGGGCTATTGTGTCTTTTTGATTTTTTTTTATTATTGTGGGCAGCAAGTGCTGCTGGTAGGGGTTATCTTGTATTTTGACTGTTTTTTCTTTCGTGGCCTCTGGGTGGAGCGTCTTCCAGTAAGTAGTCTCTTTCTTTATTCATTTCTTTTCCAGTCGTTGTGGTATGAGGTCGTGTGGTGGTGAGTTAGCTGTTTTTCTTTATTTGGGGTGGTGGTGGTGGTTGGATTTTGTGGTGTTTGGCTGGGTGCTGGGTGTGTTTGGAAATGTTTGTTGTTGTTTACTTTTTTGGTGTTATTTTTGTTTGTTTTTGTGTATTTTTGAATGTTTTTGATTGTTTGTTTTTGTGTTTTTTGGTGTCCTGGGGGGGATTCCCTCTCAGACAGACTCCTTTGGTCCCCCCAACCCTCTCAACCCCAGGGGAGCCAGTAGAGAGGGGGATTCCCCCCTAACTCTGTTTTTAAAGAGAAGTAACCGCTTGGTTTCTTTTCTTTAATATGGGGCGTGTGTGTGTGTGTGTGGGGAAAAGGGAATCCCCTCTCTGCCAGGTCCCCTGGGGTCAGGAGGGTGGGGGAGACAGACTCCTTTTGCCCCCCAACCCTCTCAACCCCAGGGGAGCCAGTAGAGAGGGGGATTCCCCCCCCAACACCATTTTTAAAGAGAAGTAACCTCTTGGTTTCTTCTCTTTAATATGGGGCGTGTGTGTGGGGGGGAAGGGAATCCCCTCTCTGCCGGGTCCCTTGGGGTAAGGAGGGTTGGGGAGACAGGCTCCTTTGGTCCCCCCAACCCTCTCAACCCCAGGGGAGCCAGTAGAGAGGGGGAGCACAACACCCCCCCCCCCAGTGATATTAAAGGGGAAACTCCGATTAGGAGCTTCAGGCACCGTTGGGGAGGGGGGCTTTGGTTCCCGTGGCTTGGCGGACTTGCTCTCCCGGTGTTTTTGTTTTTGTTTTATTTTTTGGGTGCCGGCTTCCTCAGCATTCTGCGCGTTCATGGCGCGCAGGACACTGAGGCTTGTAGTTATGGGTTGGTGCTTTGTGTTTGTGCTGTGTTTTTTTAAAATGGTTTTCTTTTGATTGGCTGCAGTGCGTTTCCGAACGCTGCACCGTGCGAGAGCCTCTCAGCCTGATTGGCTCTGGTGCGGCGCGGCGCAAGGAATGTTGGGAAGTGAAGTTGTTTCCCTTTCTTCGCATTTGTGGGGCTGTTGCCCCACTGCCGGTTTTCTCAATCCTTCGTTGACCTGCGGACCCAGATCGGCCGTGTGCAGGAAGGGTGAGTGCAGGCAAGTAGGGCGAGGCATAGCAACCTATAGCCAGTTCCAATGGTTAACCCTTGGATTTATAGGTTAAGATCTGTAAAGATTTTTCTGTGATTTGCTTGCTTGATTCTGTGAGTCTGATCATCAAAATAGACTAATATTTTCTAAGGAAACATGGCAATGTATGAAATGTAAATTTCATAAAAGCATACATGGAATTTGGAAAGATGACAGATGAAGGAATCAAGCAATAACAGTTCCTATCTTCATAGACGCCAGATTTTGAAAAATCAGCCCTAGCTCTTCTCCTGCTGGGCTTTTTGTCTTGAGATACTTGTCTCCCTCCACAACCTTCACGCTGTAACAGTTTCTGTTCTAATCACTCAAGGTCCCTTTTAATGCTTGTTTCCTGGTGTTTTCCTATCTGCTGTTCCAACAATCTCCCCATCTCACCTGTCATTGGTTTTACATCTAACCTGTCCACCTCTGGTTTTCAGTTGCCTCCTAGAACAGGCATTCACAACCTACAGCCTGTGGGCCAGATGCCATTTCATGTGACCCTCTGTCCTCATCCCCCCTGCTGCAAGTGGCAGAAGCACCAAAAACTTGCAGAAAATGCAGTGAAAATGTGCATTTTCGCACGAGGACTCAGCAAAAATACGAGAATACACATGAGAACTCACTGAAAACATGCCAAAAACACCCCAGAAATGCACAAGAATTCACGAAAAATGTGAGAATACACACGAGAACTCACACAGAACCACATGACCGGCCTGCTCAGCCATCTGAGGGAGAGTGATCTGGCCCATGACCCGAAAACATTGAGAAAGCCTATCCTAGAAATTCAAAATCTTCTACTTCCATCTCACAAGGCTCCTCTACATCACATATTTAACCTGCCCTGCTCTGCAATTTTTACCACCACCTCTTTCATTCTCAATAAATAAATAAATAAACCCTTCATTGAGGATACTCTTACCCTCTCATAACTCTTACTGTACACTACCACCTTTGAATTATAAATAATTAAGCAAATGAATGAATGAATGAATAATGAATAAACAAAGTTATAAAACAAATTGTACAGTATTGATTCTGGAGATCCATTTTCAGAATGTAATTGAAGTTTGAAATGGCACTGAAAGGTGAAGCAAAATATTGTGAAGCAGATCAGAGAAATGAACTAAATTTTTGTATACTTTTGTATATATGATATTAACTGCCATTGTAAGCAAGTCAATGCTTTCATATTTTAGCTTTTTGATTCAGTGCTTCCAGGTAGCCATCTACACGTTATTGTCTTGTTTTGGTTTAGGAGATCCTACACTAGGGGTGCCCAAACTATGGCCTGTGGGACAGATATGGCCCCTGACACCAATTCATCCGGCCCATGTCACCCTCATTGCTCCTGGAAGTGGAAGTAAAACACATCTGTATGGGCATATTTTACTTTTGCTTCCAGGAGTGACAAGGGTGGCATGGCCTGGATTAATTGGTGTCAGTGGCCAGATCCATCCCCTCGGTCAAAGTTTGGGCACCCCAGTTAAAGCAGAAAAATGTTCCTAGTTTGAAATCCTCTAAATTCTGCAATAAATTCTCCGATATTAGAAAATAATCAATTTGGGAATATGTCTTGAACATTGCAGAGTAAAATGTAAATGCCTTTTCTCCCCCCTTTACTATTCTCCAAGCATTCTTAACCCATAGTTTCTCCATCCTTCTATCCAGTATATTTTGTTGCCCTTTTCTATATCTAGCTAATTGTGAGACATCCGATATTGATCTTCACTAATCTTATGCTACTTGATTCTGGTGCTCAGTAGCATACATCATGGTAAGTATTCATATGTGAGCACAGGCCATGTGGGGGCATTTCTGACATAATTTGCAGGTTTTCCAACAGGCTTCTCCAACAAAGGTTCCAAAGGCCAGCAACTGTAGCAACCTTTTTTATTGTCCCTTCATACATGGCCCAAAAAGAGGAATTGACTGTCCAAAACAGCGTTTCCCAACCTTTGATAGATAAATCTTTATTGTCATTGTCCTGCACAGAACAACGAAATAGGGGAGGAAAACAAAAAAAACCCAAAAAAAACAAAAACCAACAAACAAAAAAAGCTTATCAACCCAACAAAAACTAAACAAAATACAACTATACAAAATTATCAAGATACTCCCACCCCACATATACACATTTAACCCCTAAAAAGCTCTAAAACTCTAAGACTTTAAAAACTCTAAAACTCTAAAAACTATATACAGAAGCTCCCTCATAGACTGCATTGCACTGCATTCAAAGCCAGAACCACTTTTGGGTAGAAACTATTTCTCAAGTGGCTGGTCCTGGTCTTTATGATCCTATACCTTCTTCTAGAAGGCAGAAGCTGAAAGAGATCATTTTGCGTACTATCTTGCACAATCTCTACAACTTTCTTATAACACTTGGTGGCATAGATTTGATCTAGAGTAGGAAGAGTACGCCTGATTATCCCCTCCGCAGTCTTTATGACCCTGGACAGCATTGTTCTTTCCCTAGCTGTACAACTCCCAAACCATACACACAGACCATAGGTTAACACACTCTCTATGGTACAGTGGTAGAATGCCAACAGCAGGTCCTTTGAAAGATTGTTCTTCCTGAGGATTCTCAAGAAGTATAACCTCTGCTGTGCTCTCTTCATCAGATCTTTGGTGTTTGCTCCCCATGTTAAATCATCCCTCAGCTCCATTCCCAGAAACGAATCACCGAGACCTGTTCCACACAATTCCCTTCAATAATAAGTGGCTGGATGTTCAATCTGCATTTTCTAAAGTCTCTTTTGTCTTTTTTACATTGAGGAATAAATTGTTTTCCCTACACCACTCCGTCAGCATCTCAACCTCCTTCCTGTAAGCCGACTCCCCCTCCCGAGCAGTAATCAGACCAACCACCATTGTGTCATCTGCAAACTTGATGATCTTATTGCTGGGGTAACTGGGAAAATAATCATATGTGTAAAGCGTGTACAGCACACACCTTTGCGGTGTACCCATACTTATACTGAGATCCACAGAGACATGAGAGCCCATCCTGACCCGTTGGGAATGATCTGATAGAAAATCTAGTATCCACCTGCATAAGCATGGCGGAAGCCCTAGATCTAATAATTTGGGCAGCAGTCTATGCAGAAGAATAGTATTAAATGCAGAACTAAAATCTACAAATAACAGTCTCGCATAATTTCCTTGTTTCTCCAAATGGGTCAGAACAGCATGTAGGGCCATAGCCACAGCATCCTCCGTGGATCTCTTTCTCTTATATGCAAATTGACAAGGGTCAATTTGCATATGGTTTTTGTACAGTAATGTAGATTTGCTTAAAACTGTGTAGGTGTGAAGCCATGCATGCCGATACAGCTTTAGAAGTGCTTGAGCAGACCATCTAAGGTCGGAAAGTTTCTGGGCACCAGCTGAAGTCTCAGGGAATAACTATACTTTTTGGAGTCATCAGATGGAAAGGGAAAAGCTCATAGGAAGCACTGCTGGAGGAGGATAAATTTAAATTTTTATGTGATGACTTAGAGCCTGTTACCTACAGTAGTTCCATCCAGTCTCAGCTGGTGCCAGGGTGAAGTTTTCTCTGTGTGAAGATGTTTATGCATGCATTGTATGATGGGCTTAATTGGTTGTCTCCATCCATTCTGTTCCCAGTCTTTGTGCCTCACTCCTGGCTATTCTGATGCTCCAGCATAGGAGGTTTTGACATGTTCAATATAGAGCAAGGCTAGCATTGTGATTCATGAAAATTCTAGCATTATCAAGCCTAAGGTAAGAGCCTTCCCCCTCTCAACCTTTCACCTACCCAACTCATCTGACATCATTTGGGCCCCACTCATATGATGTCTAGGTTGTGACCCAGAATGTAAACCTAAAATCTCAGGAAATGGGATACTGCTAACCTGACAAACCCAAGTACCTCCCGTCATGGTTTGGGGAATGGTGACCAGATAAACTTCCTGCCCACTATATCTGCAGCCCAGGTTTTAATTGTTGATGGATAATTTCCAGGTCTGTGCTCTTCCTTCCTGCTGGCTTTTACCTATTGCATCAAGCAGACTTGGGGTGTCCGTTGCAGAGCAAGATAAACCACCATATTATAATATCATGTAGGAAGGCCTACAAACTCAGGGAATATTAGTGTAAGTGAAATTGTAGCAAATATTTCAAAATTAATGCGCCTTAGCAGGGCCAGTCAGTGCAAGACACTTTGCTGTTCAGGAATGACTTCTCACCCCTGACATCAAGATCCATAAAAGCCCAGACCAGCCAAGCTTTTTTGATGACTCAGGAAATAAACCTCACAGATACTTTCTCCACTAGTATCAATAAAGGCAAGAGACTCCCTTTATTTTTATTGTTTCTAGCTGTGTCTGACTCTAAGAGGCAATGCTCATCTCTGTTTACATCCAAAGAGTGAAGGCTGTCTGCATATGCAGACGTTTCCATGGTTATGTGGCAGGCATGACTCAATGCTGGAGTGCATGGAATGCTGTTACCTTTCACAGTGAATCAGTACGTATTTATCTATTTGTAATTTCTTGCTTTCAAACTGCAAGGTTGGCGGGAGCTGGAACAGATGACAGGAGCTCACTCCATCATGCAGCACTCACATCTTGAGCTGCTGACCTTCCAGTCATCAAGTTTAGCATCTTAACCACTAAGCCACCACAGCCCCATACAATGCAACATGTTTTTTTTAATTCACAAAACCCCAAAAAAGCTGATCACAGTTTATAACAGCCCGGCAACGCCAGGCAACCTATGCTAGTCTATCTTATAAAAGCAAAGGAGAAGGAGGGAGAGAAGAGCTATCTGCTTGATGATGGTTCTCTCCTCTCTGTCTCCTTTCTCTCCTGGCTTACCTAACCGGAGATCGGCAGGCAGCCATCCACAAGGGGTGGTGCTCTTCCTTGTGGATTGCTGGCTGCTGCTTTTGTATTACCTCCGCCAGAAGTACAAATGCAGCAGCCAGTCATTCACCAGGGAGGGTGCTTCCCCTGATGAACTGCTGCCTACCGTTGGTTTTTTTCCACCCCGGCTCAATTTTCCTTGAGGTCGGCAGTGGTCTTGCCATGTCTTCGGCGGGGTAGCGTGGAGGAGAGGGAGTCCCTCTTCTCCCCATTGCTCCGGGAAAGAAGGCCAGCGGGTGTCTCGCAGTGGATTTTTGTGGCTTGTTTGTTTTGCAAGGCTGTGAGGTGCTGCGTCTGCCTGCTGGGGAATTGCGCTCCTGTTGCGTTTTGTAATTTTATTTTTCACGAGCTGGCTTTCTCAGCATTCTGCATGCTCACGGCATGTAGGACGCTGGGACTTGTAGTATTGCGTTTGTGGTTTGCATCATGCGGCGGTTTTTTCCTGCGGCTCAATTTTAATTGGACGTGCTGCGTTTCCGAAAGTTCTTTTTGCTCGCGCCTCTCAGCCTGATTGGCTGTGGCGTGGCGCGGCATAGAGAATGTTGGGAAGTGAAGTTCTTTTCCTTTTTTTGCATTCATGGGTCTCTTGCCCCACTGGCGCCTTTCTCAACCCTGCAGAATCCTCCAGATCGGGTTTGGGTGAGTGCAAGAGGCTCAGTACGGGATAGGATGGACTGGTGCAGAAACGTATAGCAAGTTCCAATGGTTAACCCTTGGATTTATAGGTATAGATAGTTAGGAGAGTGCTCTGTTTCTACAGGTAGATTGGTGCCGTTACCTTTGCAATTTTTATCAGGCTGTTTAAAGGGCTGGCGTTGAGGAAGCAATTATTTCAGTGGCATTTCATTTCTAATGTATTTTAAATGTTGCAGTTAACACCCGATTACATGGTTTAGTGTATGGGACCAAAGACAGCAGGACAACCGAAGGGTTGGTTTAACACAGGTTTATTGCATGGTGTTCCGGTGAAGCATGAGGTAATGGCGGTGATACATCTCAATATATACAGTAGCCCTCTACATTTGAATCTTGTAGCACGGTAGCTCATTGCCTGCTACCGGCGTGGCCTCGCCCAGGCACGCCTCTTTCTTCTGCTGCTGAATGCGGGGAAGGTTTTCCCGCGGCTGTCCGTGATTGAGCAATGTGAACCATGTGAGACTGAACGCTCGCAGCTGCCCTCTATGGGCTGTCTGCTCGCGTTCCTTTACAGCTGAGATCGTTTGTATTTGGAGTGGTTACATTCTTGCCTTTACAGTACACTGAACATGCACGCATACATACACAACATCCCTCCCCCCTAGGATGGGATGAAGTCCCGCAACCATTGTGGCTTGCCGCACGTGCGCTTGGGGCGTGCCTGCGTCTGACCTAGTACTGGAGAGCCTGTGATCCCTGATTCCGCGGGTGCTTGTCCTGCAACGGGAAATGGGGATTCGTTAGTGGCTCTGTGGGGCGTCCGTGCCTGCCTTGCGTCCGGGGATGGGAACGGAATGAATAGTTGGGAGGTGAACCCCTGCCTGTTGCTCTCGGACCCTGGGGACCCGCCTATTGTGAACCGCGGAACCGATGAGGTCGCCCTTGTGGTCCTGCTACCTTGCGATCCTTGCTCGGGGGACCTTGAGACTGTGGTGGGCGGACTTGCTGTTGCCTCCCGTCTTGGGGGTGTCGGCCTCCGGGAAATTGGCGCTATATTGCATTCTAACTCACAGGGGCTACTTGGACTGGAAGTACCAGGGGCTGAACTGAAACCCCTCTTTTCGCTAGGACGGGTGGGGGACCACTCCGCTAACTCCCCCTGGTACTGTAAATCAACGTCTAAACTTCTATGGGCATCTGTGTTTCGGGGAAAATTCCGGGGGGTATGTGTGAGGTCGGGGCTCTTCCTTTCTGCCGCGAACTCCCGCAAAAGATCTCTGTGGATCGATTCCCTTCCCTCCCCCCTTGGTGGGGGCCCATGTTCCCCTTTCCCTCCCCCTTGGGCTAAACGGGTGGGGGAGTACCCTAACGCTGATTCACTGCTTGTCTCGTCTCCGTCCTGCTCTCCGGGGACCCTGCGCCTGAGTTGGTCCACGTGTCGCCTCCACAGGAAACCTGTACTGGTCTCCACGCGGTATGAGACGGGGCCGGTTCGTTCTACTATGGTGCCCGGCACCCAGGCTGGCCCCGCGCTGGCGTAGTTCCTGCAGTGCACCGGGGCGCCTACGCTGAAACTCTTTGAAGGTTCCACCCCTATGTTCCACCCCTTGTCCTATACTCTCGTGGGGTCTAGCTTGGAGATTCCCATGGCCAGCTTCCTGCGCATCAGCAGCTCTGCGGGGGAGTGCCCTGACGCCAATGGGGTGACCCTGTACCTTAGCAGGAATTGGCACAATTTCAGGTCGAGGTCTCCGGGGCCCATGCGCAGCAGCGCGTCTTTCGTGGTGCGCACGAGGCGCTCTACCTGGCCGTTGGTGGCCGGGTGAAAGGGGGCGGAGGTGATGTGCCGAATGGCGTTTCGCTCCATGAACGCCCCGAACTCGGCGGACGTGAAACAGCTAGCGTTATCGCTGACGAGGGTGTCGGGTAAACCGAACGTGGAAAAGACCCTCCGTAGCTGTTTAATTGTTGTGGCCGAGGAGGTGCTCGAGACTGGGATGACCTCCAACCACTTGGAGAACGCGTCCACCACAAGGAGGAAAAGCGTTCCCCTGAATGGGCCAGCAAAATCTACGTGTACCCGGGACCAGGGCCCCCTCGCTGCGTCCCACTCCCTATGTGGCGAGCGGGCCTCTTCTGGCCTGGAGCTCTGGCACGCTTCGCAAGTGCCGACCATGTGTTCGATGTCGGCGTCTAGCTGGGGCCACCAAAAGTAACTGCGGGCCAGCGCCTTAGAGCGGACGATCCCCGGGTGGCTGACATGCAGCAGTTTAAGCACCCTCGGCCGGAGAGACGTGGGGATCACTACCCGCTGTCCCCACAAAAGGCAGCCCCTCTCTAGGGACAACTCTAGTTTCTTTTTGAAAAATGTGTCGAATTCCGCTGCTGGGGAAGACACGGGCCACCCTTTCTGTACCCAGGAGCAAACTGTGGCCAGCGTTTTGTCCTTGCCGGTCGCTTTAGCGATGTCGGCCGGTACTACTGGAGGGGAGTCTAGGACCTCTATCATTAAAACCTGGTGGTCCCTCTCTACTTCGCCCACGTGGCAGCAATCCCAGGGAATGGGGGACCTCGACAGGGCATCCGCATGGCTGATCTCCTTCCCGGGCCGGTATACCAACGCGTGCTGATACGCGTTGAGAAAAATGGCCCACCTGAGCATTCTCGGGGACAGGATTTGGGGTATGGGCTTATCTGCGGTGAAAATGCCTAGCAAGGGCTTATGGTCAGTCACTATGGTGAAGGGGCGGCCGTACACGAAATCATGAAATTTCTTAGTCCCTGCAATTATCGCTAGGGCTTCCCTGTCTGTCTGGGCATAGTTCCTCTCCGCTTGGGACAAGGACCTAGAGTAGAACGCTATCGGGGCCTCCCTCCCGTTCTCTAGTACGTGGCATAACACCGCCCCCACCCCCACCGGGGATGCATCGCATATCAGGACCACTGGGCGTTTGGGATTGAAATGGGTCAGTACCGCATCTGATGCCAGGAGTCGCTTCAGGTCATTGAAAGCCCTCTCCTGGTCGTCGCCCCACTTCCATGCCTCGTCCTTTTTTAACAATTTGTGTAGCAGTTCCGCTACTGCTGCCTTCCGCGGGAGGAAGGAGTGGTAAAAGTTGAGCAGTCCAAGGAACGACTGCAACTCGGGCTTGGAGGTGGGGCGAGGGGCCTTCTTGATGGCGGCCACCTTGGATTGGGATGGCCTGATTCCCTCGGGAGTAACACGGAACCCTAGGAACTCGACCTCAGTTGCGAAGAAAACGCATTTGTCCTTCCGCAACCGCAACCCCGCTTTCTCGAATATAGTCAGGACCCTTCCCAACCTGCTTGCTAATTCGGCCCGGCTCCCCCCTGTAATCAATACGTCATCAAAGTAGGGTAACACCCCCTCTAACCCCTTCAGGAGGCGTTCCACGAGTGACTGGAAAATCCCGGGCGCCGAATTCACGCCGAATTGGAGGCGCGATACCTGGAACGCCCCTTTGTGGGTGGCTATGGTCTGCGCAGCAGCTGCGGCGGGGGTCACCGGGAGTTGCTGGTAGGCTTGGGCCAGGTCGAGCTTAGCGAAACACCTCCCCCCGTGTAACCTGGCCAACAAATGGCTGACTACCAGCAGCGGATAAGCATTAGGGCGGATCGCCTTATTGATGGTGCACTTGTAATCAGCGCATATGCGGACCTCCCCGTTGGCCTTGAGCGCTGTTACAATTGGAGTTTCCCACTCCGCAGAATCAACAGGAACAAGAATCCCCTGGCCCACCAACTTGTCCAGCTCCGCCACTATTTTGTCCTTTAGTGCGAAAGGCACTCTGCGCGGTTTAAGTCTGATTGGACGTACTTCAGGGTCCAGGTCGAAAGTCACTGGGGGGCCCTTGAATTTTCCGAGCCCCTTTTTGAAAACCTCGGGGTGCGCGTCGCACACGCTCTGTATTGGATCAGTCCCGGTGGCGTGTGCTCCCACGGCGTGCACCCCCCCAATGAACAACCCCAGGGGCTGGAACCATTGAGTCCCGAGGAGGCTGCACTTTCCTCCCTTGAGGACGACTAGGGGAAGCGTTGCGGTGTGCTTTTTAAACTGGACCTGGAACTTCCCAACCCCCAACACTGGGATGCGGTTCCCTTGCACGTCCTTTAGTGTGGCCCTCAACGCTTTGAGCTTGGGCCGCACGCGGGGGGCGATTTTCATGAACTCTCCCTGGGGAATAATAGAGTATGACGAACCCGAGTCCACCTCCATTCTAACAGGGGCCCCTTGTATTACTACCTCAACGAAGTAACGGGGGTGCTCCGTGGAAACGCTGCAAACCGGAGCGTCGTCCTCGCTGTCATCGGAGATGCGCCCAACGCCGTCCCGCGTCCTCGTGGTCCGGGTGCCGTCCTTGGGCCTCGTGGTGCGGTCCTGCCTCGCCGAGCGGTCTGGAGAACTCCTTGTTGTGGCCTCGCGCCGTTTCCGGCAGACCTTGGCGATGTGCCCGCGCCGGCCGCAGTTGTGGCACTCGGCCTTGCGGAATGGGCATTTGGCGCGGGCGTGGGCGGCGCCGCAGCCGTCGCAGCGCCGGCCCTCTCTCTGGACCCTCCGGACGTCCTCGTCGTCGCTGCTCTCCGCAGATGAGTTCGAAACTCGCCGGGCCGCGCGCACCGAGCTCTCTGCCTTGGCGGGCTTCGGGCGCCAGTGCTGAAGCTCTTGCACCCCGGCAGTCGTGGCTTCCGCGGCCTGCGCCGTGTCGAGGACTTGTTGCCACGTGGGAGGCGGCTCTCTTTTCATCAGCGCGCGCTGAGTCTCGGTATCCCTCAGACCGCAGAGCAGGCAGTCCCGGAGGGTGACTTCTGGGGTCTCCCACTTGCATGGGCCGGCGGCCAGCCGCAGGGCCGCGGCGAACTCGGCGACCGATTCCCCGGGCGCCTGGACTCGCCTCCAGAACGTGCTCCGAGCGGGGAACATCGCTATCGCTGGCCGGAGATGGGCGCGCAGTGCCGCCAGGAGCTCTGTGGCTTTGAGGTCGCCCACCTTCCTCGGCGCGATCAGGTCCACCAAGGTCCTCTTGGTCTCGTGTCCGAGCATGCGGACGAAAATGGCCCTCTTCTTGGCCTCATCTGAGACTTCGAGCTCCACCAGCGCTGCGTTGAAGTCTATCTCAAACAGCTCCAAGTCTCCCGGCTTCCTGATCTCGTAGCCGGCGCATGTCTTGGTCCCGTGGGCAGCCATATCCCACCTTCGTCGCCAATTTAGTGTATGGGACCAAAGACAGCAGGACAACCGAAGGGTTGGTTTAACACAGGTTTATTGCATGGTGTTCCGGTGAAGCATGAGGTAATGGCGGTGATACATCTCAATATATACAGTAGCCCTCTACATTTGAATCTTGTAGCATGGTAGCTCATTGGCTGCTACCGGCGTGGCCTCGCCCAGGCACGCCTCTTTCTTCTGCTGCTGAATGCGGGGAAGGTTTTCCCGCGGCTGTCCGTGATTGAGCAATGTGAACCATGTGAGACTGAACGCTCGCAGCTGCCCTCTATGGGCTGTCTGCTCGCGTTCCTTTACAGCTGAGATCGTTTGTATTTGGAGTGGTTACATTCTTGCCTTTACAGTACACTGAACATGCACGCATACATACACAACACATGGTTTTCAAAATGTTTTATTTTGGGACTGAGGCAATTGATAAATTGAAAATCCAAATGAATTGGAGGGGGAGGACAGAGCTGGCATATCACAACCCTAGGCTTCTTTACATGTAAACAAAAACTTATCTCCCCACTCCCCTCATGAAACTTAAACCCAGGTAAATCATGTATAATACTGGAGCTTATTATTGTTTAAGTGCCAACATGCTGGCTTTATTTGCTTGTAAATCATTCCCCCAGGCTTAGAGTAATTGAGAGGCTGAATTATTTTGTCACAACTGAAGCTCTTTATTTCCTCCCTAGTCCAAAAAGAATAGAAAAGACTTCATTTCACATAGACAAACCAATTTTATATATGCCTAGTAGCCATGATATTATGAATTAGACGACAATATTTACATATGACATTTAAATAATGCTATAAAACCCATTTCTCAGTTCAGTATTTTGCCTTCTGGAATTTCAAATGCACTTTCGATGACATCTTTTTCTGAAATGCAAATCCCCTTATATCAGTGTATTGTAAATGGTGAGGAAATTGAGTATCATGTAGCAACTCTCTAGATCTCTCCAGGAGTGAAACTGCTAGATCATGTGACCTTGGTGTTATCAGCATCTTAGCCACTTGAGCCACTGCAGTCCCTTACTCAACCACTTACTCTTTGTGAAAAACCATCTTGCTCACTTTGAGCAGCCCAAAACCTCCTGGATAAATAATTCTTTGAAACGTGAGTTAATCTTCATTGCGGTGAATTCTTGAACATTTTAATATAAATTATACAAGAATTTGAAATGTGGAACTTCAGAGTGTTGATATCTTCTCCAGGTGGTGAGATTAAGTAATGAACAGGCTCACATTGGTTGCAGATAACATTATTAGCACTTTACATGTTTACCACCCTTGCCTCCAGCTGGCAGTGCCAGGCCTGCTTAACTGTATTTCATTTTTATACTGTATTTGATTTATCTGTTGTAAGCCGCCCTGAGTCAACCTGGGCCGAGTAGGGCGGGGTATAAATTGAATTAATAATAATAATAACAATAATAATAACAATAACAATAACAATAACAACAATAATAATAACAATAATAATAATAATCTGTGGCCATGTTGTGAGGAAACATAGCTGAGACTGACCCCAATTCTGCACTAAAGCTCAGGTTACATGGGTAGCCAGGGATAAGCTAACTGAGTTTGAGTGGTTAACAAAATAAATTACAGTATGCTTGAACTGACCCTGGGAGGCAGCCCTTTCTCACTTTAAACAATGTACCATCAGCTATGCTGCCAGCCCTAACAGTGACAATTACTGACAATTACTTCAGCTGCAACTCATATACTGAAGCTGGAAAAATGCCATTGGTATGAATTTGTTTAAGGTGGATCCCAGCTTGCCATGAAGTGATGATCCACACACTGTGATCACTGAGCCATCTCCTGTGGCACATATGAAATGAGACATGCAGGTTTTAACACCGGGACTGCAATGGACTGCCACAGCCTTGAGGATATGGACAAGGTGCACCTTCACAGCCAATCCATCTGGTATGGCCTCTTCCGCCTCCATGACTATTGGGAATTAGGGTTCCTCCTCCGCTCATTTTGCTGTTGGCATTTCGTCCACTGAAGGGAACATTACCCCACCTAAAGGGGCTCATCCGCCTGTAGCCCTTGGCCCCTTTAGGGAGCCAGGTAAGTTAACCGCTGCCTGACACTTGGCATTGAGTCGCTGGCTGTATAGTATAATCCATTACTGTAGCAGGATGTCCAACCAGACTATTAGTATTACAGAACCAAACATTTCATGCAGTTTGGGTTTTCAAGTCTGACCGCTGAGTTGCAAAGGCAAAACTTAAGAATTTCAATATGTTTAGAAAAGTGCAGTCATATGAGAAAGAGAGAGAGAGGGAGAGAGAGACATAAATCTTACATATTGTTTTCATTATGTCATTAGGATAAAACAGTGTAGTACTATTCTTTAAAATCATGGAAAGATAAATTATTAAAAAGAAACACTCTCCCTCTCTGCTATCTCCCCTCAGGGCATCTTCTTTCAAGGCATCTTGCTATACATGTTGTAAATTAAAAAACCAGACCTAAGTTCTTTTCCTTTCCTTTGCTATGCCTATCAATTATAAAGCATCTATCAATTATAAAGCATCTTCAGAGCAGCAGTGTTTCTGCTTCTGTCAGTTAGATCTAGCTCATGGGGTCATTGTCCCTTTACATCAGGAATTCTCAACCTTTTAAAGCTGGGGACTGGGTCATGCTCCCTCAGACAGTTTTGGGGGCTGGATGGCAATTTTGCCCTTCCTTCATGGCAAATCCTGGTATAATGGAGGCAATGGGGGCCACATGAAATGATTTTGTGAGCCGCATCCGGTCCCCAGGCCGCAGGTTGAGAATCCCTGCTTTACATTTAGTTTCAGGGGCTAGCAACGTGGAGATCTCCAAGAAGACGTGGAAAATGTCCACAATATGCTCTGTCCATTTCTAAAGTTTCCTCTCCCTCACATATAACACTATAAAATATTTCTAACATTATTAAAGATAATAAAAATATTGTTTTATGTAGTTTTAGTCATAGAATATGAAAATGGGAAAAAGTGAGGTTTACTTTGGTCAAAAATCTTAAATGTATAATATTTTAAGTGATTTTTAAAAATATATATCTGAATTTAAATGAGCTCATAATTTACATACTTACCTAGTCTAAGCTTTTAAAATCTAAAAATATACACTTGCAACAATGAGGTTTTACTGAAGACAATGACAGATTGATATTTCCTTACCTGCTTTTTTAACTACAGGAACAGCTGTCTTCTCAGGAGCTTCCTTCCTTTCTTCCTTCCCCCCTAAAAATTAATTAAAAGGAAACATTTTGTAAAGGCTAGAAATATGAATTAACAGTATTCAATTTGCATCAAGTCAACCACAAGGAATAATATGTGAGTTATTGTCTAATGTAAATTCTCTCCCTGATCCGTTTGCACTGGAATCCAGATTTTATGGCTCACTTAAATCCTGCTTATTTCAATGGGTCTACTCAAAATATGACCAGAACCAAATTTTGTTATTTATTTGCATAGTCGCTGAGTAAGTCTCCCAGTCCAAATCTCTTTGACTTAAATATAATAGTAAACACCTTTATTTAAATGTGGGTTTACCCAATGAAGGGTAAAGTAAGGTACAGTATGAAGTCAAGGGGTTATTATTGCAGCAAAGGAGGACACAAAGAGAGATCTCCTCAACCTTGATCCATCTTTCTGCAGCCTATCCTCAGGGTTTTGTCTAATCAATGCCCTTTTGGGGTTACAATGCCCAGCATTCACATGCTCAGTGAGCAATCCGGTTCCTGTTTTTCCTGTTTATGTATGATTGGGAGACATTGGTTTAAATAAATTGTTTTGCTGCCATTTCTTCTACTTTGACTGTGATAATGTCCCAGTAAGTATATAGAGGTGTTGTAGATGAAAACTCCCCACCACCCACCCCAGACCACAGCAGTTGCCGGCTTCAAAATCCCAACTGTCTAAATGCAGAGTGTGAAGGCATCCAAAACAAGATGCTGAACAAAATGTTTGGTTGTAATGAATAAATAAATAAATAAATAAATAAATAAATAAATAAATAAATAAATAAATAAATAAATAAATAACAGAAGGAGGGAGAATGAAAGCACTCGTAATTTTGGACTGCGAAATTTTTGTCATCCCTTAAGAGAGGAAGATTATACTATAGCTGTAAGTAGCTTCCATTTTCCAACAACCCTCATAGGATTTTTGAGGCATCTGGCAAGTTCAAGGAGTGGTTTACCATTGCTAACTAATTCCCACCCAGTTTCCTTGGCTGAACTGGGGTTTAAATCAAAGTCTTCTGAGTCCTAATCTGACACTCCATTCATTGCAAACATTTTAACTATGTCAATGTAATATAATCTTTGAGGTCTCCCCCCCCCCAGAGTAAGTCGTGTGCTTTGTTTTGTGCATGAATGCATGACAGAGGACCAACACCTCCACTTTTCAAAGGTCATTATTGTTCATATGAATGGAATACTGGCAAGGGTAGATACCAATGGTATTGCCTCCTGAGCGGTGGCTCTTCCCTTTCTGTGGAATAAATGCTATACAGTATATGCCATGTGATCCTGTCCTCTGGCCTTTAAACACATTTGCTGGTTTTACCTTGCATTAGAGCAGGGGTGCCCAAACTTTTTGGCTGTGGGCTGGTCACGTGGTTCAGGGGGCTGGTCACTACAGCCCGGCGACTGGATCTGGCTGCTAATGCACATCCAATTCATCTGGCCCATGATGCCCTCATCACTCCCAGAAGCAGAAGTAAAATGTACTCGTATGGGTGCATTTTACTTTCACTTTTGGGAATAACAAGGGTGCCGGGGGCTGGATGAATTGGTGTCGAGGGCTGGATCCAGCCCTCGGGTCATCGTTTGGGCACCCCTGCATTAGAGAATCCTAACCTGTTGCTAGGGTTAAAGTAAGACTAAAATGCCATGCTGTATGTGGAGTGAAGAAGGAAGGTAATCTTATCCCTGGCCTCAAGTAACGATATGTCATAGGCCAGCTACATCAATTGGGTAATATTTTTGTGTTGTGTATTCAGGCAGAATTGCAAGTTGCTCAAGCAACACCTTGCAAAGACAAAATGGCGATTTCCCGCCATCAGAATTTGGAGCTAGATTTGGCGCACAATCTCCCCTTCACGGTGTGCTCATTATGATAATTAGAGTTCTGTGATTGGTTACAACTTTGGATCCTGTTCCTGATTGGTTAATACTTGTATAGCATGTTATGATTGGTTAGTTAGGATTGTCCGGTGGGTTACTACATTGTAGCAATGGAGTCACTGCCATGGAGACACTATATAAGCCCCATGGGTAAACAAGGGTGCAGTCGGGCCGGATCTATGCTTCCCATTACCGCTACAGGTTAAGCCACAGAGGGCTAACCTGGGGTCTTTTCTATACGTACATCCACAGGGTGTAGCTCATTGCATTGCTTTCTACGGGAGAATTCAGAGAGACCGATTACATGGGACTTGTGTAGCACTCTGATGTCCGGATAGCCTTGTAAGAGTAACCAGAAGGACTTTACAATAAACCCTTGTTGTTCTGTTCATCGTTGCCTGGACTATTCTTTACAAAGGGCCGGACATGACATTTTGTTAATGGGAAATTTCTCCCTCAAAAAAGCAGACACAGATTAGACAATGAAAATAAGTATTTATCAATTGCACACTGCGTTGTGACAGGAGGAAACACTGTCTACTCAAACTGGATAAAAGTAAAATGAAAGAAAATCACTTTCAAGAAAAGGCTACCTTTTGTTTTCAGTTCAGAAACAGCTTTCTTCTCATGGGTTATCTTCTTTTCTTCTTTCAGTTCTAACATAGAAATTATAAAAAAGTCGTATTTAGTCTTCTTTTCATTCAAACCTCTGTTCCATGTTATGGTGGTTAAAATATATGCTATGTATGTGCCCATCCTGCGTTATCCTTGCTAATACAATTTTGAGATTGTTAAGAGTTCAAGCATTGTGGTGTAATGTACTTCTGTAGATATATTTTTCCCCCCTTTACACAATTATGTCAGTTTGCAGCCTTGGACTATAAAATGTATAAAAATGCTAAAAATGTATAAATATATCTAGTCAATTAGGAGGCATGGGAGGGGAATGCTAGATTATGCAAACCTGGTTTCCTATCACCAGGATTTATAAGGGGAGTAATATTTTGAGGCAGCAACGTCCACAGCCCAAAATGAATAAACGAAAAGAGGTTAGGATGCAACATGAAAACAAGATACCCTTTGAAAACTAAATGTTATATATCCAGGTAGGTTTCTCTTTTATACTTAGCTCAGTAGCAATATTCCAGTTCAGAATTAATTTTTTATATATATTGTATATATTTTCAGATATTGGAAAGTTAGCAAGTCAAGTTGTCTGATGAAGGGAAAATCTCCCGAAAGAGTCTGCATACCGGTTGACTTTCACAATTTATTGGACTTGTTGTATTGCTCTATTGGAAGATTCTGAATATATTAACTACAAGATTAACACAATATACTACTTAAGAATAAAACATTATATTATATTACCTATTACTACATATTCAAGCCTCAAACGGATTTCCTATCTTTGAACATTGCCACTCAGTTTGGCCACTTCTGTGTACTTGCACCTACAAAAGCGGACCAAAAATTGATGTAACACAAAAAGCAATTGAGTGAAGAATGCTATGCATACAATGGGTTGATCAAATATCAAATGAAGAACTGAACATAAGACCAGGTGCAAAACAAGCATTAATGCTGATTGAGTGGGCCGGGCATATGTGCTGCTTTAAAGATGGCAGAATGGACCAAAGCTATCACAGAATGGATACCACTTGACATAAAGCAACTACTAGGAAGGCCAGCAACCAGATGGGAAGACCAACTCAGGGCAAAGCTCCAGAGGCCCTGGATGAGACTGGCATGGGATCAGAAATAATGGGAGATGATGCTTTGATCCGCCACATCAAACTATGTATATTGACATGTGAAACATGGATCAACCAAGTAAGTATTTGATACCTTGCTTTCTTAGTACAACACTCTTAAAGCAGTTTTACAATAATAACAACACCCTGCTTCACTATGCCACTGCTGCTACAGACAAAAGGTGGCATTCCACATGTGTGACAGGCACATTCTTTGTCCAAGGCATAGGAACCGTCCAGCTACTATATGCAACATTTTCCACTGTGCAATCATCTTTCCCAAGGGGCCATCACATGGCTTTTTGGTGACTGAAATCTCCCATGTAAGTGGCAATATTCCTATTCCTCCTACAAATTCAATTTAATAAAATTCTGGCTGTGTAATCCAAGCACACACATCTTACCTTTCCCTTTAACTTCAGGAGTCACTTTCTTCTCATGAATTACCTTTTTTCTTTCTTCTACTTCTAAGACATGAATCAAAATTTTATTTTTTTATTTCTTTAGGAATTATAACAGGCAAAGTTCTCTGAAGAGTGCATACATTAACTGCCACATTTTAAAAGAAGGTACTACCTTTTGCTTTAACTTCAGGAGTAGTTTTCTTTTCTGGAGCTGATTTTCTTCCTTTTCCTTTTTCTTCTCCTAAGAAATGAAGAATTATTCAGCTGTGCATTTTTTTCACTCAGTGATTGCTAGTCAAAATGGCAAAAAAAACACAACAACACCTTTTTCTTGAGGTTCAGGCTCCATCCCAGCCAGAATAAATATCAGAAATAAAACAAAATGTAGACGATAGGTTGATGGTTATGATACAAGTGTTAGGAAATTATTTTAAATACCAATTTTGAGTATCAAAAAAACCACAACTATTCTCCAACAGGTTTTATTTATTAGAGGTGCAATTTGTGATTTTCTGAGAGAACTCCTCAGTCCAAAGGCAAAGGGCAAGCAGAAACAGGCATATTTTATAGACTAGGTAAAGGTAAAAGTTGCCCTTGCTCGAAAACCCGTCACATCCGACTCTAGGGTTCAGTGCTCATCTCTGTTTATACCCAAAGGGCCATTGCTGTCTGCATCTGCAGACGTTTCTGTGGACATGTGGGAGGCATGCTTCAACACTGGAGTGCACGGAACACTGTTTACCTTCCCGCCAAAGTGGTCCCTATTAATCTACTTGCAATTTCTTGCTTTCGAACTGCTAGGTTGGCAGGAGCTGGGACAGAGCTGGGAGCTCATTCCATCATGCAGTGCCCGGGAATCAATCTCCGACCTTCCAGTAAGCAAGTTCAACGTCTTAACCACTTGAGCCACTGCAGTCTCCTATAGTCTCTGCATCACTAAACATCTGCTTTCTGAAAGTACAGCTCGTGCTTTCTTTTGCCGTCCTTGGACATTTGGAGGTGTTTCCACTTTTTTAGTAGAGCAGGTTTACATAATTGCTTACTTTTTACTGGACAAAGCTATGCTCACCAAAGGCTATTGCATTTTCAATTAGAAGCTGAAAATTGTACTTCAGTTGTACTTCAGTGATACTGAAGAACTGTAAAAGTTCTGTGTGTTTTATAAACTGAATCAATGCAGCTGGAAGAAATACCTTTGAAGTTAATGGAGTTTACTATCAACTAAGCATCAGCTATGCATAGGATCAAAAATACATAGGTTCAAAAATTGAGAATTTTTTTTTACTAATGGTATTTTTGTTTTTTGGACCATAAGTCCTTCGCTCAGCTTGGCCATGTTTACATAGGATTGTGATCATCCCTATTGAAACCTAGTTGTGACATTTTATAACATGCATAACTTTATTACCACCACCAAGAAGATAAAATTTCATAACATTTTCTTGATTTTTAAAAAAATAATTTCTGTCTATTATGATGAAGTCAACCAGAGTGTTGGCTCCTTTGAGTAGAAACAATAGAAAAGTAAGATATTTATATTTACAAGAGCTGTATCTGTATCTCTCTCTCTTTCCCTCTCTTGGAAATATAACTGTTTTTTTTTTGGGTGGGGATGGTTAGCTATGAATGCTCTTATTATGAATTGCCATCACAATATCTGTGCATTTGTTTATACAGTAAAACCCCTACTTAGGAAAAAAAAGTCCATTCCGTAGGCTTTTGCTTAAATCGAATATTTTTTTACTTAACTCAAAGCAAACCCATAGGGTAATGAATTTTTACGTAACTCGAAGCAAACCCATAGGAAAAAGAATCTTTATGTCACTCAAAGCAAACCCATAGAAAATCGTGTAAATCGGGACATGGTTTTAGCACAAAATCATTATGTAATTCAAATTTTATATAACTCAAAGCATTTGTAAGTCGGGGTTTTACTGTATTCTTACATCTATCCAACTCCCTCAGGACTCAATAGGAGTTATAGGACAGCTTATCTGCCTGAGAATGCTATGTGTGTATTGGAGTCCACAGAAAACGTGGAGTCAGGTGGTGTTCCTCAAATGTTTATTCAGTTGTTGAAACTGAACACCATGTTGGAGAACTACCCAACAGCGACACTGATGTCTTTCCAAAATCAAAGAGGTTTTACTTTGTTGTTTTCCCTGGAACAGACTTTATGAATAACATCCATTAACTCCTGCCTCAGCACTAGTGAACTCTTCTCTCAGCTACATATCTTCAGGCTCGCAGAAAGAAGCCAAAATGATTGAGCCCCCCCCCCTTCCTCCCTTTCTATATACAACCCCTGCATATGGACTATTGAATATCAAGTTGAAAACTAGGCTTTTCCCAGGACATCTTCTTTTCTTTGTAGAAGGACTTTTGTCACATAAAGGAATATTCAATCATGTGAATTCCCACTTGCAGCATGAAGTGACACAGCTCATATTTATGAGTTCAAGCAAGGTTCACCCATCTGCTCTGAGGGCACTTAATGTACAAGAATGTATGGAAAATGAGATTGTGGGAATCATTTTAAATCTAGTCACATACAGTTCAAAATACAAAATTTCAAAATATTACCTTCCTGGACTACAGTCCAGCAGGATTCTTGAAGCAATCATCCAAAAGGTAACTTTGCTGAGCTTGTTTCAGTGATGCAGATGGCCAACCACAATTTTGCTTCTTGCATGAAGAGAAGCTTTGCATACATTGCTGTAGCAGTGAAACTTAATGGTTATCTGGAACTCTGCACTCCTCCCTGCAAATTCTTGTGCTATTCATGCAGTTGCCAGGAGATGGAGCTAGTCAGAAGTAGCTAATTACAAGTAATGCCGCAATATGCAATAGTAACTTTTGGAGTAATGGGAACTCTAACAAGTAGTTTCAAAGTTATGGTAAAAGTGATATAATGAGCAACAACAAAGTTTAACAAATAATGTCTTCTAGTTACTTGCAATGTTTTAAAGGCATTTAAGGGCACTGTTAAAGCATTCTGACTGAAACTTTTCAGTTTTCATGTCATTTTCTTGTCAATTCCAGGTGACAAGGGAAGTTTTGTCTTCCATATTTTTAAAAGATTTGCAGGGTGCAGTGTCAGAATTGGCCACTGGAGTGAGCTAAACAGTATTTATGTGTATTGTCACAGTCCCCACAGGTGAGGATCAACACATTATATTAACAATACACAACCTCACAAATTGCCTACAAAGCGTAAGTGAGAATGAAGACACTACAAAATTGCCAGCTGTGAAGTCCTTTTTAAAAAATAGTGTTTCAACCTGTTTTAGGGTTAGAGCTAATTGGTGCAGCCCTGTGCTCTCACCTCAATGTTGATAGAATACCTGAGGCATTATTTTGAGTACTGAACTTTGGCAAGATTGCTCATGTAAACAGAGCCTCAATGAGAATTAGTTGTCACTCATCAATTTATTAAAAAAAACAACAACCCCAAAATCAATACATATTACTTACTTTTTGATTCTGTGGCTGTCATATTAGGCTTTCCCACTGCATCAGAAAATAGTATATTTTGAAAGTTAAAACCAGAAATACAAACAACAAATTACAAAGGCTGAAACAGCTTAGTGAAGCTCTGGCAAATATGATTGAGCTGCTTTTTACTGTGGGGAACCATGCAGTCATTTTGTATATTGATTCCATAAATAAAAGCCCAATCTATGTTGAAAGACATAGAGGTTTGATTTTAAGGGAACGTGGCAAAAATATACTAAATCAAATGCATTCTACTTGCATTGCAATAGTGTGGCCCCTAGAATGCAGTTGAAAAAAGGTTCAGCCATAAGTGGCTACATAGGGAAGTTTCTTTGCACTCAATAGTGCACAAACTACTTCATGAGTTTTACCCCTCCAGTCTAGTGCAAGAATGTCCACAGGCCAGATATACTGTCCAACATGCAAAGGATCCTTCCCGAGGCTGAAATGTCCCAGATTTAACAACCCTGAGTTTGAACAGACATCCACTCAAAGACAGATGGCTCTGATGATGCCAGACCGCTTTTTAGAAAAGCACAGTGGATTAAATCTGGAGGTCCTCTCCCATTTGTAACAGACAATTTGAGCTATCAGGAAATAGCAGTGATCTCTGGCTGAAATCCTGTTGTTTGGCATAGTAAATTGCACTAAAGTAGGACTATTGAATCAACAGGGATTTGCTGATTCAACTGTTCTGTAGATTCCATTGGATTCATGGGCCTACTTTAGTTGCAACTTATCAAGTAGGCCATTGAATCAAATGCAACTTACTGAGGACTTGACTCACCCAATCACTGCTGATTCAATAGGCCTACTCTAGTGCAACATACTATGCCAAATAACAGAATTTCAGCCAATGCCTGTTCTTGGGGCACAAAGACTAAAGATAATTTATAAGCAGCTATAAATAGTAATGCCTCACATTATACACAATGATCTACAGATCTGGGGAAAAATGTTCAAAATAAAAGAAACTGGAGACAATGATGAAATAATTTCAATCATAACGTTTCACCTTATTATGCAATTGCTGCTCTTAATTTTGCGTTCTGAATAAAGATATATAGATATATTCTTCAAATACAAAGAATATCACATTAACTTTGAGAAATGTATTCTCTCTTCCCCCCTCACAGACATAGGCACGGGTGCGTGCACGCACGTGTATGCGCATGCGCGCGCACACACACACACCATTGTTAACATTTAGTCCAACATCCAAATTAGAAACACAAGGTAAAATAAATACTAATGTGAAAAGAACTGAAAATAAATCAAAATACAAGAGTGTAAAAGTAAATGTGGAAGAACTCTATTAGGCATTCAGTGGAAATAAATTTCTGTAAGTAGGAAATACATTGTGCATGTTTATCAGAGGTAAGTAGATTGAGTATGGTTTACTTCCAGATAATTATACAGTAAGATGGTTAATGCATGCCATTATAAGACTTTATGTTACTCCCTGAAATTTCACTTGCCTGCCTCAAGGCCCAATTGTATGTTAAAGATAACCTGTCACTAAATGAAGGCATTCCTGAAAGGCTGATTGTGAGTGATTGTCACTAGAGGAATTTTCCTCTCCTCTCAGAATTGGCAAGTACCGGTAAGCTTGATTGATATTCAGGCCAGAAGCATGTTTTTTCCTTGTAAATCTGATTTCTCAGGCAGAAAATACTGCCTCAGACACATTGCTTGAGTGCTAGTCCTGATTCGGTGATTTAAACTCTAATTCCGGATTTTCTGTAACATATAGCTTGACTCTTGGGCTTCACAATATGCCAGTGTAGCTTTCCTTCTTGCAATTTATGACTAATTCAAGGGTTGTCAGAAGGGCTTGACTCCCTGTTGATTAACAAAAGCAAATCGCTTCTTCCTTGCTAAGTCAAGTTACTGGGGAAAAGAAAAGGGACCAAGACCCACATGGCAGTGGCCAGAGCAGAAGCCCTTGGTTAGTGGTGAGTTGTGGACATGGCTGGAGCAGACATTGTGACTCCTACATGGCTTTTTCAAAGCCTGGGGGACACCAGGGTGAAGACAGCAGAGGATTTCACTACCTCTGCTGGCTTATCAATGGCCATCAAAGAAGGGTTTCTCCTCTGTGTTGGCTTTGTATTAGCTAACAGACTTAGACCCTCCCATGCTATGTAACATATCAGGCAGCTAAAGATCTTCAATGGTATCAATCTCCCTTTTCATTTTCAGGGTCTTTAAATCTGCCAAGGAAATTATTCACAATGTATTTCAAGAGCATCCTAGTTGTCATTTGCCATTAGGAGGGGTCAAACTTATCGACACCTTAGGGATCCTGGATGAGAAAGGAGGAGAGTTGTGTATCAGGCTAGCAACCTATCCCTATAAAACTAAAATCGCAATAGTTTTGAGTTGTATAATTTGTAAAATGACACCTGATCAATCCAGTAATCCAGTTCCCAAATGCTAGGCTGGGACTGCTCTTGTAACCAATAAAGCTGTGGCCCTTTTTCCTCCAAAGAGTTGTGTGTTGTATCCTTTGTACGTAGACTTCACCAAGCTGGAGCCTGCTCAAGTCTAGGCCAATGAAAAAGCAAATCTGACAGTAAACAAGGAGTGAATGTATGATTTATTCTGAAAACCGACTTTGAAAATGTTCTTTATTCTCAATAGACACAAGTCCCCCATTTCCCAGTTTTTCCCATGGTTCTCCATCTGGTTGTCATTATTATTCTAGTGGAACAAACAGCCTGAGCCTGTTTACCTTTTGCCAAGCAAAATGAACAAACTAATAAAATAAATCCAAATTACTCATGCAAAAAATTGCTGGTCTGAAAGTGCATTATCTACGAGCAACAACTCAATGTATCACAATAAATGTAAGGTTTCTTGGCCTCAAATATAGTTGCTATGTGCACACACTTGTGGTTTTTAAAGATATGCTTTACATCTCATCATCTTTAGAATCTTAAATAGGAAAAAGGAGCCCAATTCCTAGTGTATGGAAAATATTCCTGGAAACTTGCCTGAAGTAAAATTAAACTTTCAAAAGTCAATGAGATTTATTTCTGAAGGCGTAAAGGATTGGAAGATTTGATGAGAAAAATAAGACAGATTTAATGTAAGCGTCAAAAGGTCAGGCACATTGCGCTAAATGGTCTTTGATGACTTCTGTAGCATCTCCTGTTTTCCACCTGTGATGTCAAGGAGCTTTTAAGAGATAGAGAGGAGAAGAGTAACATCATTGGCTTTAAGCCAAGTGTCCTTCAAAGTAGAGTTGAGTGTAACAACAGCCTGTTGATCTGTCAAGTAAAGGAAAGCTCTAAATATAGCAGTGCACTTGAGTTACAAGATGTGGTGCTACACAAATGAGACTTTCTCAAGACACGTATTGCATGACTCAGTATTTTCACACTGAGCTTTCAAGATCGTGCAGGTTAATACTTACTCAGAAAGCCCTTAGCTGCTCGTCCACTATCAATAGGATGAGGTAAGAAAAGTGCTGAAGAAGGCAACTGTCAATATGTTGGAGTGTGGGGACTGGTTTGGGGGAAGAAATCCAGAAGCAAAAACTTGAAGCTAGAGAGGGAATACTGAGAAGGCCAGTGGATCTGTTTTAAGCATACCAAAACTCCAATTCTGCAGGCTAAAAATTTGTCTGGATTAGACCGTCTACACATTGTGGAGATCTCTACAAATTCACCCTATTTAGGCATCCAATATATCGCTATAATTCTGCCCAGCATCCTGATATAATGTGGCCTTAGTCACTTCAACATTTGCTGTGTTGATCTTTTGCTTCTTATCAAAAGCTCAGGAAATGCAATGGAGAAACCTTTTATGACAGAGATCTGGTATATTAACTTGATGTTTTTTAAAACTAAATATTATCTTCAAATTTAAAATGAGAAAATACAGAGAGACATAAAATAAGCATAATAACTCATATTATACCTCATTTCCATATCAACTCCTACCAATATTGTGTTAATATGACACAGAGAATAAAGTTTAGCAATAAAAATGTTAAAATCTCAAATTAAGATTATGTCTCATTTTGCCTATTGACATGATTTAGGGGCATTCAGGATCACATTTTTTGAAATGAAACTATTTAAAGTATTGGCTTAAATATACATTTCTGAGGGCCTTGAAGTATAAATATTCATTAATATCAAATGGGAATAGATTAGAAATGATATGCTTTGAATATTAAAGCTTCACTAAAGTATGTTCCTCATCTCATCCAGTAAAGTCTTTTTAAACACCTTTAGTGTAAGGGACCAAAGATAATACAACAGCCGAAGGGTTGGCTTAACACAGGTTTATTGCATGATGATCCGGAGGAACATGTGGTAATGGCGGATGGGTAGCTCAATATATACAGCTGGCTATACATTTGAATGTGGCTCGTTGACAGACTATTGCTTGCTGCCTGCGTGACGTCGTAGGAGGTCACGCCCTTCTTGACCAGGTGAGGAAGTCGCGGGGAATCTTCCCGCGCTGCTGAACCAGGTGACTGATGATCCATTAGAGCTGGACGCTCGCTACTGCCCTCTGGTGGTCACTAGCTCGCGTCCCCTTATTGGGCTAACATTGATACAGGTGAAGGTTATAATGTTGCACACAGAAAGGTTACATTGATAACACATGGTAAAGGTACATTGTTAAAGGCACTGCTTTACAGAACACAACATCCCTCCCCCCTAGGATGAGACGAAGTCTCTCAGCCAAGATGGCTTGTTGCATGTGCGTTTGGGCCGTGAAGAGGGCTGCCCCCCCGGGGGCATTATTGCTTCTTTGTTCCCTGGTCCCTTGTCCTGAAACGGGAGAGGGAGACTTGTTAGTGGCTTGCCGCTGTCTGGCGGCCTTAGGGGAAGGGAAAAACTCCATTGTGGGCAGACCGGGGGCCGTCGGGGCTAACGAAAAACCCCTCTTCTCGCTTGGACGGGTGGGGGACCACTCCGGAAAACCCCCCCGGTTCTGAAAATCAAAATCTAAGTTGGTAGGGGTACCCGCATTTGTGGGGACTTTCCGCGAGATATGTATGGGGTCGGATATCCTCCTCCCCCCTTGGTGGGGGCCCACGGTCCCCTTCTCCTCCCCCTTGGGCTAAACGGGTGGGGGAGAACCCTAACGCTGACTTATTTCCTGTGTGAACCGCGTCCTGCTCGTCGGGGACCCTGCGTCGGAGCTGGTCTGCGTGCCGCCTCCATAGGAGCCCTGTGCTGGTTTCCACGCGGTACGACATGGGGCCGGTTTGTTCCACGACTACGCCCGGCACCCAGGCTGGGCCTGTGCTGGCGTAATTCCTGCAATGCACGGGGGCGCCTATGCTGAAACTCTTTGTAACTTCCAGCCCGATGTTCCTTCCTTTGTCCTCTACCCTCGTGGGGTCTAGCCTAGTAAGGATGGTGGTCAGCTTCCTGCGCATTAAGAGCTCTGCGGGGGAGTATCCTGACGCCAACGGGGTCACCCTGTACCCTAGCAGAAACTGACACACTTGTAGGTTCAAATCCCCTGGGCCCATGCGCCACAACGCGTCCTTCGTGGTGCGGACGAGGCGCTCTACTTGGCCGTTGGTGGCCGGGTGAAACGGGGCGGAGGTAATATGCCGAACGGCGTTAATCTCCATGAATGCCTTAAACTCGGAGGACGTAAAACAACTAGCGTTGTCGCTAATTAACGTGTCGGGTATGCCGAACGTGGAAAAGAGCCTCCACAAGTGCCTAATGGTCTGGGCCGAGGAGGTGCTCGTGACTGGGATAACCTCCAACCATTTGGAGAAAGCGTCCACAACAAGGAGGAATAGGGTGCCTCTGAACGGGCCCGCGAAATCAACGTGCACCCGGGACCACGGCCCCTTAGCCGCGTCCCATTCCTTGTGGGGAAGGCGGGCCTCCTCCGGTCTGGAGCATTGGCAACTTTCGCAAGTGCCGACCATGTGCTCGATGTCGGCGTCTAGCTGGGGCCACCAGAAGTAACTCCGGGCCAGCGCCTTGGATCGCACGATGCCGGGGTGGCTGACGTGCAGCAGTTTGAGCACCCGCGGCCGAAGGGAAGTGGGAATCACCACCCGCTGCCCCCACAAGAGACATCCCCTCTCTAGGGACAGTTCTAGCTTTTTTCTGAAGAATGGAGCGAACTCCTCCGCTGGGGAGGATGCGGGCCACCCTTTCTGTAGCCAGGAGCTTACTGTCGCCAACGTTTTGTCTTTCTCTGTCGCTTTGGCAATGTCGGCGGGCACTACCGGGGGCGAATCCAGCACCTCTATCATGAGAACCTGATGGTCCCGCTCCCCCATGCTCACCTGGCTGGGCGTTAGGGGAAGGGGAGACCTAGATAGGGCGTCCGCATGGCTGATCTCTTTCCCGGGCCGGTAGACCAACGCGTGCTGATACGCGTTGAGAAAAATGGCCCACCTGAGCATCCTTGGGGACAGGATTTGAGGGGTGGGCTTATCCGCGGTAAAAATGCCTAGCAGGGGCTTGTGGTCCGTCACGATGGTGAAGGGGCGGCCATACAGAAAATCGTGAAATTTTTTCGTCCCCGAGACTATCGCTAATGCCTCCCTGTCCGTCTGTGCGTAGTTTCTCTCTGTTTGGGACAGGGACCTGGAGTAAAATGCTATCGGGGCCTCCCTTCCGTTCGCCAGCACGTGGCACAGCACTGCCCCCACCCCCACTGGAGATGCATCACAGATCAGAACTACTGGGCGTTTGGGGTCGAAGTGGGTCAGTATGGCGTCGGACGCCAGGAGGCTTTTCAGCTCACTAAATGCCCTTTCCTGGTCATCGCCCCACTTCCATGCCTGGTCTTTCTTAAGCAGCCTGTGTAGCGGTTCGGCCACCGCTGCCTTCCGGGGGAGGAAGGAGTGGTAAAAGTTAAGCAGCCCTAGGAACGACTGCAACTCGGGCTTGGAGGTGGGGCGGGGGGCTTTCTTGATGGCTGCCACCTTAGACTTGGATGGTTTTATCCCCTCAGGAGTCACACAAAACCCTAGGAACTCAACCTCGGTTGCGAAGAAGACGCATTTGTCCTTTTGCAACCTCAGCCCCGCCTTTTCGAATATCGTCAGTACCTTCCCCAACCTCTTGGCCAATTCAGCCCGACTCCCCCCTGTTATTAACACGTCATCAAAATAAGGCAACACCCCCTCCAGTCCCTTCAGGAGGCGTTCCACGAGTGACTGGAAAATTCCTGGCGCCGAATTCACGCCGAATTGGAGGCGCGTCACCTGGAACGCCCCCTTATGGGTGACTATGGTCTGCGCAGCAGCTGTGGCAGGAGACACCGTAAGCTGCTGGTAGGCCTGTGCTAAGTCGAGCTTAGCGAAATACTTTCCCCCATGTAACCTGGCCAGCAGATGGCTGACTACCGGCACCGGATATGCATTCGGGCAGATCGCCTTGTTGATGGTGCACTTGTAGTCGGCGCATATGCGGACCTCCCCATTGGACTTTAGAGCAGTTACAATTGGAGTTTCCCACTCCGCAGAATCTACAGGCACAAGAATCCCCTGACCCACCAATTTGTCCAGTTCCGCCTCTATCTTGTCCTTGAGTGCGAACGGCACCCGGCGTGGTTTTAGGCGAACAGGGCGGACCTCCGGGTCCAGGTTGAAAGTCACTGGGGGCCCCTTGAATTTCCCCAGTCCCATTTTGAAGACTTCGGGGTGCGCCTCGCACACCTCCTGAATTGGGTCAGTCCCAACAGCGTGCATCCCCACGGCATGCACCCCCCCCCAATGAACAAACCCAGGGGCTGGAACCATTGAGTCCCGAGGAGGCTGCAATTTCCTCCCTTGAGCACGACCAGGGGAAGGGACGCGGCGTGCTCCTTGAACTTGACCTGAAATTCTCCAACCCCCAACACTGGAATACTGTTCCCTTGCACGTCCCGTAGTGTGGCCCTCAACGCTTTGAGCTTGGGCCGCTTTTGGGGGGCAATTCCACAAAACTCCCTCTGGGAAATGATTGAATATGAGGACCCCGAGTCAATTTCCATCCTAATGGGCACCCCTTGGACTAGTACCTCAACAAAGTAGCGGGGGTGTCTCGTAGACACGCTGAACACCGAGGCGTCGTCCTCGCTGCCGTCGGCGATGCGGCCCACGCCGTCCTGCTTCCGCGTGGCCTGGGCGCCGTCTTTTGGTTTCGCTGGGCGGTCTCGTCCCGCGGACCGGTCTGGGGAGCTCCTCCGGGACTCGCGCTTCTTCCTGCACACCTTGGCGATGTGCCCGCGGCGGCCGCAGTTGTGGCACTCGGCCTTCCGGAAGGGGAATTTCACGCGGTCGTGGGCCGCGCCACAGCCGTCGCATCGTCGGCTCTCCTTCCGGACCCTCTGCACGTCCTCGTCGTCGCTGCTCTCTGTAGACGACCTCGAAGTTCGCCGGGCCGCATGTACCGGAGCCTCTGCTTTGCTTGACTTTGGCCGCCAGTCCTGGAGTTCTTGGACCCCGGCCTTCGTAGCTTCTGCGGCCTGGGCCGCTCTAACGACCTCCTGCAGCGTGGGAGGCGGCTCTTGGTTCATTAATGTGCGCTGAGTCTCGGCGTCGTTCAGGCCGCACAGCACACAGTCTCGGAGGGTGATTTCGACGTTCTCCCATTTGCACGGGCCGGCCGCCAGCCGCAGGGCCGCCACGAACGCGGCGACCGTCTCCCCGGGCGCTTGGACTCGCCTCCAAAACGCACTCCGAGCGGGAAACATCGCCGTGGCGGGCCGGACATGCTCACGCAGCAACTGCATGAGTTCCTTGGCCTTGAATTCACTCACCCTCCTCGGTGCAATCAGGTCCACCAAGGTCCTTTTTGTTTCTTGTCCGAGCATTCTGGTGAAGATGGCTCTTTTCTTCGCCTCTTCCGTAACTTCGGACTCGATCAGTGCGGCCTGGAAGTCCATTTTGAAGATCTCCCAGTCGCCCGGTTTCCTGATTTCGAAACCGGCGCATGTCTTGGTCCCGTGGGCTGCCATCCCACCTTCGTCGCCAATTTAGTGTAAGGGACCAAAGACAATACAACAGCCGAAGGGTTGGCTTAACACAGGTTTATTGCATGATGATCCGGAGGAACATGTGGTAATGGCGGCTGGGTAGCTCAATATATACAGCTGGCTATACATTTGAATGTGGCTCGTTGGCAGACTATTGGTTGCTGCCTGCGTGACGTCGTAGGAGGTCACGCCCTTCTTGCCCAGGTGAGGAGGTCGCGGGGAATCTTCCCGCGCTGCTGATCCAGATGGCTTTGATCCATTAGAGCTGGACGCTCGCTACTGTCCTCTGGTGGTCACTAGCTCGCGTCCCCTTATTAAGCATACATTGATACAGGTGATGGTTATAATGTTGCACACAGAAAGGTTACATTGATAACACATGGCAAAGGTACATTGTTAAAGGCACTGCTTTACAGAACACAACAGCAGGCATCAAAGGATGTCTCTCCAAAATGGCAGAGATTCCAACCTTTTATCTTTTTATTCTTCTGACTGTAACTAGAGGTTATAACTGTAAGTAAAGATAGCTTTTTTTTCTACTTAAATGGCTGTAAAGAGATTTTTTTATTATGCAAAGGGCTAGTCACTGTGAGAAGGAGGATAGTTCTAACACAGGGTATTCTTTCATACTTTTCCCTGTGTTGTTGTCATTTTGTCTTTCACCTCATATCCTGTAAATGAGAAAAAAATGACTGAAATTTCCCAAGTGTTTTAAGGGTCCTTTCATGTCAGATCCAATAGTTTTGTTTACGGAGCTTAAAAGAAAAATTATGCTGTCTGGATACCTTAAAGAGTTAGATATCTGGCTCTGGGAAAAGAGCTAGACTATTTAGCACTTCACGTGGCAGAATCCTAGAGCATCCCCAGAAGTAGTATAACACTTCTGAATATTGGATATCTAGAACTCTGGAAAAAGTACCATAAATCAGAACTGAGTTGATGGCATGCAGCTATTGAAATTAAGGAAAATTGACCAACCTAACTCCCTACCTATTTTTGATAGTATTTCAGATTCTTTCCTTTGGAGGGAATGTGCCTACCAAGAAAATACTGATCTTCGGAAAGCCTCTGGCTTATAAATGTCAGAAATTGTGCTTCTGTTTTCATGATTCAAAATGGCAGGAAATGGCTTGATATTGCTGCATCATATTATGTCCATGTTGCGAGGAAGAAAATGTTTTATATAACAAAGGCCAACTTGAATATGGACAGCATCCATGGCAGGATGGTCTACATTATAGGATACCCACGTGTCTCTACTATTCACATTGAGACACCAAGCAAAGGAAAATTCTAGAAGCTGACTCTTTTTTTCATTCGCTAATCACTTTTCACTCAAACACTAAGCAATTGTCATGGCTGGTTTTTGATGTGTGAATGGTAGTGAGCACAAGAGTGTTGTATAGACAATCTTAACTGCTGTCATTGGTGTTATGAACATTCAGTTTTGCTTTTGCAAAGTAAAGCTTTCTTCTTTTTTTCCTGCTGACAACATGGGTATGATTTTGGGCTATTTCCTGACATATTAAATCATGGATACAGTATGATTTTTAAAGAATATTTTTTTATCTTTTAAGGTAGAGTATCTGTGGTGTCTCCATTATACTCACACTGTGGTCATTTTTAATTTTTCTGTATAAGTTTTGGGGCATTTTAGGTTGCAAAATAATGTCTCAGAAGATGATGCAAAATTTGGTATCACTGGTACATAAAATTTAAGAAAGAGAGAAAAAGGAGAAGGAATATGTGGGCAAAGAGGGAAAGACACAAGGACAAACTGTTTATATATTGTGTTCCATTCTGAGCAGTGCAGTTGATTATCGACAACCAAGGAAGTACTGTAATAAAAAGATTTAGAATCTTTGAAGAAAGAAACTTGAACTTGCCTTCCACAGCTGGGATTGTAGTTGTAATTTCTGGGGTCTGTGGTGAGAATAAATGAGGAGCTGGACCTGCATGTAAGATAAGAAGGAAATATCTACAATCAAACAGAACATTTATTTTACCATATATAATTTCTACTGCAGTACACTTGGAATGTACTCCACTGTTTGTTTAACGATCCCTTAGCAGCTAGAGTTCTTTTCTGAATTATTTGTATATATTATTAAATATCTAGCAGAAACAAAAAGAAATAACAAATCAAATAAAACAGAGGGATTAAATAGCTGAACATTCAAGTGTATGGTGATTTTTTAAAGGAAGAAAACTTTTATTTGCTGAGTGATCTGCTATTTCATCACATTTAAAAATCACAAAAAACATAAATATACTAAAAATGTTTCCATACTTAGGACCTTTTTTTTTAAAGCACATTTTCTTCTGCTTTTAGCATAAACAGTTCTTCTAATTAACCAATATTCATTATATGGACTTGGCTGTGCACTGATCTTCAACAGCCATTTCATAGAGATTATGGTAAAATGTCTCCTACTAAGAAATACAGACTAGAGCACTTGGCACTTCAATTGGCTGCTATGTGATGAGCTGATGAAGTACTTTTCTAAGACCATCTTGGCATTTTATGCATTAAATTGAACTAATCTCACTTCTGGTTCCTATGCTTCAAATACAGTTATAATACACAACTAGAAAAGGCATACTCTTCTTAGATTATTATGAGTATTTTAATTAAGAGGTTTTAAGGTGCCCTAATTTTAATTGTGCTGTAATCTTATAATGAGTTTAATTCCATTTTTACTCTTTCTAACTTGTAAGCCAGAATTTGGTTGGTTAGTTATACTAGAGTAGGTTCAGTGGTATAAATAGCAGCAGAAAATTGCTTTCAGTGAATGAGCTTCCCCCTGCACCATCAGGTGCCAATTTATGCAGCTCAAGTGCAATATAAACAGCATTTTATTAACTAATGGCAATGCACTGATGAATTTTCATGCAACCCAGCATTACTAAACAATAGGATTCTGGACATAATATTTTGATGGAATTGCTTTTAACTAGATTGTAAACAGCCTCCCCCTCCAAAAAAACACACCACACAAAACCCCTGCATCCCAGTTTTTTGAGGAAAGGTAGGGCCTGCAGCGGTTTTGTGATTAAGATGCTGAACTTGATGACCAGAAGGTCGGCAGATCAGCAGTTTGAGATCCGAGTGCTGCATGACAGAGTGAGTTTCCATCTCTGTCCCAGCTCCTGCCAACCTAGCAGTTTGAAAGCAGGAAATTTAAAGTAGATAAATAGGTACCACTTTGGTGGGAAGGTAAACAGCATTCCATGCACTATGGTGTCTAGGCATGCCTGCCACATGTCCATGGAAATGTCTCCAGACACAGACAGAGGAGCAAAGGTGACCTAGTGCATACATAAATTATGCTTCCACAAAATAAAAGAGATGCTGAGATATAGTACTCTTCCAAAAAGTGGACTAGGAACTAGGACAGAATATTGTTATTTCACTCTGATTGTAGATATTTCTGTCAATTCTTGCAGAATAGCTCAGATGAACACTATTTCTTATAAATGCTATTTGCCTAACTCCTCCAACAGCATATTTGTGCTGTGAGATGAGATCTGTCCCCATGCCTCCTCCATCTTCTCAAAAACATACTGGTTTGTATGTCTCCAGTGAAATGGAGAAGGATTAATTCTCCTTTTTTTCCCCTACATGTTTGCCATGTGTCTATAAAATCTGTTCTGGAGGCTCAGGGGATCCTTCAGAGCCAATTCTGGTGGTCTGTGGAGTATAAGGTAAAACTCCTTCATGTAATTAGAGGTCAACTCACACAACGTTTGATTGATACATAGTTATTATTCTTTATAGAATCAGAACAGCAGAATTGGAAGGGACCACAATGGTCATCGGGTCAAATCTCCTGCCAAAGCAGGAAATCCACAGCTAACAAAATATGATTTGTTAGTACTCACTGTATGGTTATTATATACAGTAGTTTCATAAAATTGTAAGTTTGTTAGATTTAAGAAATTAGATAACAGTAATTAATAAGTGAACACAAACAAAGGCGCACTGATGATGGAACAATGAAGACATATTTTTGGAATTTGTTTAACCAACATGATAGAGTGACCTACCGTAAACGTTAGTACTGATGTAAAAGGTGATAAGTAGGTAATTCACTTGCTGTCTGTACAATTCGTGTATTTTGTTATTCTTGTTTTTTGTATTTTTCTTCCTGTTTGTTTTTACAATTATTATTTTTTTAAAAAGGAAAACCTGTGTATGTGTAATGAGCCTTCATCACACTGGCCATACCAGCTGCTCTGTATATACCTAACAGGTTTCACCAAAGTTCTGGTCTCTTGCTGGAGATTTGAGTTTGTTACAAAATCAACTGCTCTGCAGTTGGATATGCAAACTGTCCTTCCTGCAATTCTTGCTATGAAATATGTATCCAGGTCACTTGAACAAGTAGTCTGCTGTTTGCTGGCCAAAATCTATTGTGTATTGTACAGTAGTATAACTCAATCAATATAAACCCCTATGGTAAATTGCAATTGCAGGCGCACCCCCCAATAAAGGACTCAGACACCAATGAAAGTGGATAACGGCATTGGGCCACATTTATTGATTCATGCCCTAGTCCGAATTATAAATTTCTATTGGTAATTGACCAATCATAATTCTTAAGGCAAGCAGGCCGAAGTAACACTGGTAAGGTACCACCCAAAATTGCCAACGGCAATTGCTACAATGTATCCATTTGTATCAATTTGTTTGTTGACCACAAACAAATTGTTGACCGTAGTCAATATCTAACTAATGACCCCACCCTCTGACGCGTATCCGTAAAATCACGGGGTAATGCATGCTGTCTAGCTATAGCCATCACCCCGTCGCCTAGTTCCTCGTTGACCGGACAACGTTTAACCAACTTATGCCTGTCTAGTGTTGTCCAGTCAATTGCAAACTTGCTGGATACCTGTGGGTCATAATGTTGACCTTACCAGTGCTACCCGCCCATGTGACCAAAGTCAACAGCAGCAGCAGAAAAAACCCCTATGTCAAACCATAGCAACAGTGTGGGATGGGCGAAAAAACCAGGACCCGGAAGCCAATATGGGTCCCAGCCAAAAATTCCCACCCGGCCCCGAAGCGACCAAAATATCACACTGTTAACTAGGGAGGGGGTGGAGGGGAAAAACTTCTCCGCTCCGTCGCTTCGCAAAATGGCAGCTCGGCTGCCTCATGGC
Organism: Bradypodion pumilum; assembly: GCA_035047305.1. Classification (NCBI taxonomy): domain Eukaryota; kingdom Metazoa; phylum Chordata; class Lepidosauria; order Squamata; family Chamaeleonidae; genus Bradypodion; species Bradypodion pumilum. The sequence continues at coordinate 125,536,675 of JAWDJD010000001.1, read as the reverse complement.
CACCCCTTTTATAAGGGAGCTGGCCACGCCCCTAACTACCCGGATCCCTTCGTCCTGGGGGGGGGCCCCCGCAAAGAACGCGGCGGCCATTTTGGCGCCGCGCTTGCATTGCAGGCGCACCCCCCAATAAAGGACTCAGACACCAATGAAAGTGGATAACGGCATTGGGCCACATTTATTGATTCATGCCCTAGTCCGAATTATAAATTTCTATTGGTAATTGACCAATCATAATTCTTAAGGCAAGCAGGCCGAAGTAACACTGGTAAGGTACCACCCAAAATTGCCAACGGCAATTGCTACAATGTATCCATTTGTATCAATTTGTTTGTTGACCACAAACAAATTGTTGACCGTAGTCAATATCTAACTAATGACCCCACCCTCTGACGCGTATCCGTAAAATCACGGGGTGATGCATGCTGTCTAGCTATAGCCATCACCCCGTCGCCTAGTTCCTCGTTGACCGGACAACGTTTAACCAACTTATGCCTGTCTAGTGTTGTCCAGTCAATTGCGAACTTGCCGGATACCTTTGGGTCATAATGTTTACCTTACCAGTGCTACCCGCCACACGGAGGGGCTTCAAAGAAGGCTCGACGCCCCACCCAGACCGTCAGCTCGGTCGACAGGCCTGCTCGCCAATCACCCAACAGGAGGTCCACACCTCCTCGCGACAGATGGGCCCCATCCCCTGCAAACAAGTCATAACTTTGGAGGCTAATAGCGGGATGACGACTGACCCTCCCCCAAGCCCTGTAGACAAGGAAACGCGCCACTGCCCTATTCACCATGCGTCTAGCACGGTCAAGGGCCAGGAGGTCAACACCCCCTCTGTAGGAATGGCGCGGGACCATGTCCGACCAAACAAGGGTTGTGGCGGGCCAGACGTAATGCAGGTAGGCGAGGTCCTCACAAATCGCATGTTTCAGCGACAAGCCGGTGACCCGGCCCAAATCATTGCCCCCCAGGTGTATGATCAGAATGTCAGGCGGGTCAGCATTCTGGCCTGAAAAAAGGAAAGGCAGCAGCTCCCGCCACAACATCCCGGGCTTACCATGCCATGTGAGACTTGCGTATGCACCAAGTCCCAGTCGGGGTCCCCACTCTGTCGCCGCAGCATAACGCGCTGCCCTGTGCACGTAGCTATGGCCCACCAGCCATACTGTCACCGGTGTAATACGACACCCCGGGTCTGTAAGGAAAAATGAGGGAAAGTAGGTAAGGTGACTGGGTTGGTACTCATGGCGGGAGTGGGCGCACATAAAACTGAAAACATTGCGAACCCCACCGTCCCATGCTACGTATGTCAGCCCCTGAGTACCCAAAAGCAGCTGCGGTTGAGGCCGCCCCTATACGGAATGAATGAGTGCCATAGCGGGCGCCTGGGAGGCCCACACTGGCCAGCGCTTTGCCCGTCACCTTCCAAAATTGAAATTTAGTAAGGGGAGACCCATCTTGGTGACAGAAAAACGGGCCATGGTGCGTGCCATACAGTGCAAGGAAATCCTGTAGGGCACCAACCGGACAGATGTCTGCCGAGGAACATCGTAGCAGTCTACTCCACTGCCTACGCCGTGCTGATACATTTTAGAGGAGTGTATCCCCAACTGAGCCGAATATTGTTCACTCAGACATCTTCGAGTTCCAGTGCCCTATGACTTGCATCCGCCTTATACAGCATCTCAAGCTCGCCGATGCGGAGCACTCCAAAAAAGGCCACCGTTGTAGCCGCATGAAATGGGCTGCCTCATCTTATCAAAACAGAGGCAAGGCCAGCCCCGGGCCAATTGGGTAAAAACCCCTGGGGAAATCGGGTGGCGGTTGTCCGGGCAACGCCCACGCGCGCGCACCCACCCCTCCAAAACATTCTCACACGGAAGTGAGTGGTGCTGTCCACGACTTGCATCCGCCTTATACAGCATCTCAAGCTCGCCGATGCGGAGCGCTCCAAAAAAGGCGACCGTTGTAGCCGCATAAAATGGGCTGCCTCATCTTATCAAAACAGAGGCCAGGCCAGCCCCGGGCCAAGTGGGTAAAAACCCCTGGGGAAATCGGGTGGCGGTCGTCCGGGCAACGCCCACGCGCGCGCACCCACCCCTCCAAAACATGTCTCACACGGAAGTCAGTGGTGCTGTCCACATGACCTCCCACTTTGTACTGATATATTGTTGTACTGATATATTGTATTGTGGAATTTATTGTAATTGTATTGTAAGTGTATTGACTGTTTACTTTTGCATTGTCATACTGTTATATTGTATTTATATTAACTTGCTGTTAGCCGCTCGGAGTTGGCCTGTGCCGAGCTGAGCGGGATATAAATCTAAATAATAAATAAATAAATAAATAAATAAAAGCCAACGCTGACAGCTTAGATGCTATGGTGCGAGGTGCAAAGCCCTGGGCATGCAGGTAAACCATGAACCGCAGGACATGGGTTACCGGGATCTGCCAGGTTCCTGGCATTTGGAATTGGGTACAGAATGCTCTGAAAGAATTAAATGCGTGGTGATACACCTTACGCGTGCGTGGCGCTAGTGACAGGCCAATCGCCCGGTTCACCTCTCCTTGCCGATGTTCCATATCCCGTCCGGGAGTGGCGAGGGAAATTCCTCCGCATCCGGGGCCAAGGCACGGAACCGGGAGATCTGCAGGCGGGACAAAGCATCAGCAATATCATTAGTAACCCCGGGACATGCCTAGCCCTGAAAAGAAGGTTGAGGCGCAGGCTGCGCAACGCAAACTGGCGCACTGGGTCCATAACCCTGGGCGATTTAGAGCTCTGTGCATTGACAAAGTGGACAACAGCCGCATTGTCACACCAAAGTGGACAACCGAGTTGGCCTCCTCCTCGCCCCATAGCATCAAAGCACCCAGTATAGGGAAAATTCCAGATACGTGAGACCACGCAGGCGACCCGCGCCTGCCCAGGATGGTGGCCACCCACCATAGGCCCACTTCCAATTGAAGTACATCCCATAACTCAGGGATCCCGGGCATCGGGCTGTATCTTAAAGCAAGGGGAAGCCAGGAGCTCAGACCTCCAAAATGACACCCCATTGAAATCCCTCAGGATCTGTAGCCAGACAAGCACGTCTGCCCTGATACCCCGGGTAAGTCTAACCCTATGGTGGGGCCTGGATAGTCCTGCCATGGCGTCGCACAAGCGCCACGCAAATGCCCTGCCCGGTGCGACGACCCTGCCAGCAAAATTGAGGTGACCATGTAGCACCAGCAGGTCCCTCGGTAATGCCATGCGCTTGGCCAGCAAGTCCGAGATAAGGGCCACTAGCTTTGACACCTTATCCCGCTGCAACCTAGAAGCCTGTGCTACCGTGTCAATCTCCACCCCCAGGAATACTAGCTGTGTAGGCGGGCCCTCGGTCTTTTCGGGCGCTAAAGGGACACCAAGTTCCTCCATTAGCGTCTGAAATGTGTTGAGGAGACGTGTGGACGTGTCCCAGCCCCGTTCAGCCCCGAATAAAATCATCCAGGGAATGGGCTACAGACCGGGACCCTGATCTGCGAACAAAAACCCACTCTAGGAAGATGGAGTAACGCTCGAATGCCGAGCCCGAATTGGAACAGCCAAAAGGCATGGCATCAGTGCAATAATATGCTCCCCGGAACGGGGGCGCAGGGACAGGGCCAACGACCCTGCCCGCATAGACCTCCTTATCATTGCTGGCAGGAGCTACCTCCTCCCTCCCCCTAAGGGATAAAGATTGGGGGCCTCCTGAGGGGACCTATCCCCCATGAAAGGGACACGTAACCCCTGCCTAAAACCCTGAAGGAGATCTCCGCATCCTCTCCCTTCGGGAACAATGCGAGCCAGCGCTCCAACATGTCCACATTAATTGGGGAGGGAGCCCTTTGGTGAACTAGATCCATATGCGGCAGTCTTGCCAGCCCCCTGTCCACCCCTCCCTCTGCCCCGCATCCCTCCAGGCCTGGGACAGCCAGAGGCCGCATGGGGGCCAGCACAGGGGGGACACTAATGTCTGTATTTGGCATTCTTCCTATTGCAGGAACCATTGGACGAGAAAGTCCAGCACAGCAGGCGGGCTGAAACCCCCCGCCCCGCCCCCTGGCAGTGGACCTGTGCTGGGGCCGCCCGCTGGACCGCATGTCCACAATGGTATCTCTCCCCGGGCGCGGGGCGCATGGGCGTCATGTACAAAAGCCACAGCCTCTGGCATGGCTCAACCCACCTAATGTCGGGGTGCCGGGGAATCCGCATATAGAATTACACGTCATAAGCCAACCACGATGGGGCCGGAAAGTCAACCATCGCCCTGTAGATGTTGTCCAAATACTGGACCATCGAAATTGCCAAATCCGGCCGGGCCCTAAGGTACACCGCCATGTATATGAGGTAGGCCGGCAACCAGTCGGCCCCCGTACGTGGTGGCTTGCTACGACGTGCCTGCTCCTTATCCTTCTCATCCTGCCCCCCCCTACTCCTTGGTGGGCCCTCTGTTGAGGAGTGAGAAGGTATCCACGTAATCCCCCGCCAGATCTTCTCTTTGGTGGTCTGTGCCAAATGGACACCCAGCGGTAAGGAATACCCCGCCGTCAGCAAGGCCGACACGGGCACAACAGGAACTGCTGGCATCTGAAAGGGGGCCTGTACTAACCCAGCCACCCCCAAAACATTCCCCACAGGGTAGAAAACACCCCCCACCATGGGGCCCTGAGTGGTAGTTATCGTCGCCAGGTGGGGCGTCAGCAGCTGGACCGCCGCCCCACCCACGCGAGGCCAGGCCATTGGAAACCCCCCCAATGTGGCCACGTGTGTAGGTGCACTAGCTTGGACCGCATACTCACGTGCTGCACCCCCGTAGGCCGCCCCCACCGGGGGTTCCGGCCCACTGGGGGCGTCGGAGCTCACAACCGCCATCGAGCTCGTCGATGGGGCCTGACCCGTACCGGTCTGTTGAATGGGGAGCTGCGAGGCAGTGGCCCAGGTCGTGCCACGCGCCTCAAGCAGCTCGACCCGTCCCGTCGCCTGCCGCTGCCCAGCAGACGACGCGTCAAAACGAACCCCAAATGGAGACCAAGAGTGGCTAGCCCGGGCCAGGGATGTCTCGAGGGCCTCAACGCGGGCCAATAAGGCCTCCACGCTGACATGGGGCAAAGGACCAGCCGGCCCGCCTACTACAGGCATGGGTACAGGTCCCTGCACCCTGGGGCCCGAATAGGGCAACAACCCCACACCCGGGCCCGTTAGGGCCGATGTAGCAACCTGCCAGGGAAGGGGACGGGACCACCCCCCAAGGCTGGAAGGCCTCGGAGCGAGCTACGCTCCTATAAAGGGAGGCCCAGCGGAATGGGCAACACCATGAGAGGTGTCCACCGCTTGCGGGCCGAGGGCCGCAGCCCCTACTGGCCCCGTGCGTGGGCCACCATCCTCCAGCCAGGGGGAATAGACCCCATTCCACCGGTCCCGGTGGGTGCAAGCAAATGCGGCTGCTGGGGAGGCGCAGCCGCGGTCTTCCAACCCAGATTGCGCCGCCGAACCGCACGAGCCGCGCTCGCAGCCGCCTTCTTCTTCGCGGGCCTCTCAGCCAATCGATGGGAAGCCGAAACGAGAGAATTCAGCAGCCAAAAGGCTTCCTGGTAAAAGCCAAAAGCGACGGAGGTAAGAGGGAAAAACTTCTCCGCTCCGTCGCTTCGCAAAATGGCAGCTCGGCTGCCTCGTGGCCACCCCTTTTATAAGGGAGCTGGCCACGCCCCTAACTACCCGGATGCCTTCGTCCTGTGGGGGGGCCCCCCGCAAAGAGCGCAGCGGCCATTTTGGCGCCGCGCTTGCATTTGGTTAGTTATCGGTGTGCAACAGCAAATGCCCACTATGACTCTTTAATTGCCACTATGTGGCATTTTGCTACTGAGATTTACTTTGATTATATTATTATGGGGAGGGTGTGGTCCCTGCAGGTGTGGCAGAACGGCCCTCGTAGCACCTGGACACCAGGAACTCCATCTTTGCTGGCGTCCTGGGCCCCGCCCCTTCCTCAGCAGGAGGCTTAAAAGACCCGGAGGCAACCGGACTGTTGCTGCTGCCTCTGGTCTTCCCTCTCTGTGGGTGTGGTGGAGCAGCCCTCACAGCACCTGGATGCCGGGAACTCCATCTCTGCCGGTGTCCTGGGCCCCGCCCCTTCCTCGGCGGGAGGCTAAAAAGACTGGGAGGCAACTGGACTGTTGTTGCTGCCTCCGGTCTTCCCTTCCTGCGGGTGTGGTGGAGTGGCCCTCGCAGCACTTGGATGCTGGGAACTCCATCTCCGCCAGTGTCCTGGGCCCTGCTCCTTCCTCGGCAGGAAGCTTAAAAGACCCAGAGGCAACTGGACTGTTGCTGCTGCCTCCAGTCTTCCCTCCCTGCAGGTGTGGCAGAGCAGCCCTCACAGCACCTGGACGCCGGGAACTCCATCTCCACCGGCAGCCTGGGCCCCGCCCAACCACCACTTAGAACTTTTGAGGTTTGCTGGGATGTCAGTACCTCTTTCTCTCTATTTGGACTTGCCAGGGTTGGGGTGAGTGCAGGGGGGTTCTGCTGTATCAATTGTATTGTACATTTTGATATTGTATTTGTGGACCGATATTTATTTTTTGATTCTTGTTGTATTGACTGTACTGTATTATTGATATGTTAAGTAGCCATCCTGAGTCAGCGTAAGCTTGAGAAGGGCGGGATATAAATTAAAATTACAAATTACAAATTAACAAAATTTAGGCATTGAATGTTTTGTTTATTTTAGTTTATTCCCCAAATGGCTTCTTCCAAATCATTACCTAAATTCTACTCCCCACCCAGGTGTAGAATCTTCTCTTATGTTCAGATGTATTTGTTTTGGGCTCTTTGCCATAGCTAACGGACATATACAACACATCTACGTTGTTGTGTTTATAACTTAAATAGTGCTTGTAAAACAGTTGTATTAATATTGCGGGATTAGGGTGATCCTCCATTTTGTCTTCTTGGTACTGACCTATCATGGGACTTGCATTCCCGCCCTTTCTAGCAAGACACACGAAGTCTTCACTCAGGTCCAGTTACCTTCCAATCACCCCACTCCCCTTCTAACCAATCATATGGTTTCCCACCCAAGTGTATTCGTTGTACAGTGTATATAAGGAGCTGTTGCTCCACTGCTGTTCATGTTTGGTTTGCTTACAATAAAGTTGTGTTTGGCCTTTTTATGCTAGCTGCTTCTCTTCAATTTCCGAATATTAAACACATGTACTAAAATTATAAACTGGTGAAAAACTCTTAGAAAAGAGATGAACTTTAAAATCAAACTTCCAAAAAGGTTCACCAAGATAGACAATTCCAAAAGGAATTTGGTCATTACAAGAGAAACTACTGCAAAAAAATTCTCATTATTCAGCAGATCTAACATGGTAGTTTAAAGACAGATTACACATCTAGTTGCAAATGATTCCAGCTTCAGTAATCAAGTAAGGAGACATGAGTAGATTCCATACAAATTGAGAGTCATCCTCAAGACAGGCAAGTGCTTAGAAGACAAGGGAGTCATTCACCTCTGAAGAAAAGCCTGAACAGAGAAACTAAGCTTACATTGAAAAACCTTTATAGAAAGGATTTTTAAGTCCAATTAATGTTATCATTGCCAAGTAAGAGAACATGGCAAATTATGCAATTAGAATTAATTGCTTTTTGTGAAGTGTGATAAAGGACTGACTGACTCAGAATGTTGACTAGATCAATAATAGAAAAAAGATGGCTAATCATTAAGCTGCCTTATAGACCCTGGTTACTGCAAGGGGTCATGTTCTAGCACCTTCAGGTATTTACTAGATAGCCTAAGGAGAAGAGGGGTAAACCCTGTGGAACCTCTTGCCACCGGAACTTCACCTCCAGATGGAGCTCCTCCCCTTTAGAAAGGCACTCAAGACCTGGCTATGCCAGAGGGTATGGGATCTGTCATGTGGAACGGCCCAGATCCACTGGCTGGTTTAGCTGCCTTAGGTTACTGCTGTGTTTGTCAGAATTTTGTACTTTGTTTGTTTTTTATGTTCTTTTCTGTATGCTTTTATCTTTTAAACCTTTTATTATTTTTCTCTTAATGGGTTAGGGAGGGAATTGGAGGGTGTTAGATGTTTTAAGATTGTGTATGTTTTTATTGTATTTTTATCTTGTATTATGTTATTGGGTCCTACTGAGATTGCTCTTATTGGTTTTAAAGAACTCTCTCATTTTATGTTGTGAGCCGCTCTGGGTGGCGTCCGCGCCAGAAGGGCAGGATATAAATATCCAAATAAATGAATAAATAAATAAATAAATCACCCAAAGTAGGGAAAACTTAACACCATAGATGAAAGAGACATTTAGGTCATAGTATTTGTTCCAAAAAGGTTATCTTCTATCCTCATAAAAAGCCTATCTTATGTTTCCATGCATAAATGTATCTCTTTTCACTTTGATGAGAAAGCATAGGATAGGGCAGTAATGGCCAACCTTGGCACTCCAGGTATTCTTGGACTTCAATTACCAGAAGCCCAGGTCAGCACTCCTGCTGATCAGGGCTTCTGGGAGTTGAAGTTCAAGAACATCTGGAGTGCCAAGGTTCACCATTACTGGGATAGGGTAGCCAAATTAATATTTTATTCATTCTTTTGATTAAAAATGTTAAAGGGGTGCCCTAAGTCAATTTACTTTCCTTCAAAGGTTCAAAGCATGCCTTTAAATCATCTCATAATAGAAAAATATTGAGAATAGAATAGAAAAAGTTGGATACAAATCCTGTCAACAATGCTGTTAGTTATAATATGCTGAACTATATGCTCCACAAATATACAGAAGTGAAATATTTGTGCCCTACCACCTACTAGACTCAACTATGGGTTTTGCAGGGATGACCAATTAAGCATGTAATGCATTACTGATTGGCTGTGGTGCGGCGCGGCACAAAGAACATTGGGAAAGGAAGTTGTTTCCCTTTTATCGCATTTGTGGGGCTCTTGCCCAACTGGCACATTTCTCAATCTTGTATTTACCTGGGTACCTAGTTCGCGCGTGTGCACGAATGGTGAGTGCAGGCTAGTAGGGCCTGGCTAAGGAGCCTATGCAAAGTTCCAATGGTTAACCCTCAATTTTATAGGTTAAGATTTTTCTGTCATAAATTATTCTGGGTTGAAAGGATTTTTTGCTAGAGAAACTCTGCTCAGGGGATGCCTGGATGAGGCTCCTTTCATGTTCCCAAGATTTGGGACAAAGATGGGAGCTCAATCTGTCATGCAGTGCCCGGGTCTCGAACTGTCAACTTGCCAGCTAACAAGGTGAGCTTCTGTACCACTAAGCCACTGCAGCCCCCAAAATGTCAGATTACTCTGGGTTGAAAGGAATTTTTACTGGAGAAACGCCGGAATAAGGCTCCTTTCATGTCCCCAAGTGCAATCCTTGGGCATCGAAACCTGACGTTCCATTCTCCAAGTTTGGCATCTTGACCACTAAGCCAACGAGTGAGCTGAAACTTGAAACTCTTGAAACTTAGGCACACCTTCTACTCATTGCTGCCAAACTGGACATTTAAGTAAAATTGTTCTTTTCAATGGCTAATTCACAAATTGCTTCAATTATCTTGGATAATTAAAACATGTCAGGGAAGCCATCATCAAAGCTAATTTTCATAGTTACTGGACCTAAATCTAGAAATCATAATATGGGTCTCAATCAACCAAAAGTACATATATATATATATATTTTTAAAAAATGCACACCTTAATATCACACCACCTCAGCCACAAGGAAAGCTCTCAGCTTCAAAGAGGGCCATTTGGGAGTAGGGAATGTGCAAATCCCTGGCTTCCTGCCTTTGGATTGTAAAAAGATGTAAGCTGCTATCTGTTTTCCCATATAACATCTAGGAATGATCATGGCTGAGACTCCATCCCATGATGAAGCCTAAAGAAGTAACCATGAGTTACGAAAGCTTGCCAAGTTTGAATTTTTTAAAGTGACCTGGAAAAGGTATCATCTGCCTCCTGCATTTGTTTGATTTTATGAATGGGTCACATGGCTTAATTTTGTTTATCTTAATATAGAGGTTCCCCATATGAGGAATGTTATTTGTTTGGTAAAATGTGCCCTTTTCAGCTGTTTATATAGATACTTTGCCTTGTCATCATAACCTCACAAAGTCCTTAAGATCAGTTTAGCTAACAAATTTCACAGGAGAATCAAAGTAAAGTATTGTTCTCTTTCCCCTGCCCTCCTGAATTGCTTGTATTTACATGGTTCTTCCTGGCACCGCTGGCAGCACCGAGTGTATTTGTGCCACATTTCGCAGCATTTTCCCCACCTCCACCACTTCCCTTGGACGAGGGAGCGAGGGAGGAATTTTTTTGCACCATTTTCGATTTCCCCACCACCACATTTTCACAGTGTTCCAGTGTGAAAATGTGGTAATTTCAGCGCTTCCAGTGGTGTCGGGGCACTTCTGGTGTGTGTGGCAATTTGGCCTGGGGGGTCAGATGAATTCAGCCCTAGGGCTGGATCCAGCCCACAGACCGTAGGTTGGAAACCCCTGATCTAAATCCTTGTATGCTCTGATTGACCAGATGATGTTTGAAAGACAATCACACTAAGATAGATCCCTGCCTTGGGAGAGTAGCAGCTTTTTAGGAGCCCAGTTACCTTTTTACCAGAGGATTAGGTATTAGTCTCAATGCACCAGTTCTGCATACCTTGGGTACTTAAATTCTCTTGTGTGAAACCAGTTTGTAACAGTAGAAATTACAATCAAAATTATGGTTTCATAAATAGTCAGCTGGTTCACAGTGATATTCTTAAAAAAGACAGGCACATGCAGTTTGGGTAAAGATTTGAAGGGGATGGTTTCCTCTAAGAAACACAGCAGTGTGTAGAAAAAGAAAAACAGGGGAACAAGAAGAGAGGCTTGATGAAGCTTCTACAGTGAAAAGAGTGTACCAACAGAAGAACCAGGTTAGAAACCCAAACATTTAAGGGCTGGTGGAAGTAAAAACATAACCATGCTGTCAAGTGGAACATCACTGCTTATAATCACAATGCATCTGATATATATTTTTGCAGAAAGTTTCCCATGGTGACTTGGAATGTGTCTATAAACCAAAATACACAACATGTGCAAACATACATAACGATGGCAACTGTGAAAGTTTTCCCAGAGTGATAAGAAACTAAAAAGAGGAAGTGCTACTGGTACTTATTAAGCTATTAACCACCCATCACATTTTTATGCTCTTCCAGCAGGCAATGATAGATGCTACATATATTAGATACATATATAAAACATAGTTTTCTTCCATTCCAACCATTTGCAGCCCAATATAACTGTGGGTAATTATCTAGTTATAAAAGTAAATTAGCTATATTATATAACATTAGGTGCAGAAAAAATGTTCATTGATTAAAACAAGTTATCGTCCTCCAGAGTTGTAAGAGGTTTAAATATTGCCCAAACATCTAGATCTAGATTTCCAGCTTTTTTATTTAAATAACACTGATTCATGGTTTCTTATTAATTTCGTGTTTTGGAGACAAAACCTTTACCCCATTATACAGGATGCTGTAAACTGGAGTTTTGGATGAAGAACAGGGATCTCATAACTATGGTTATTGTAAGAGGCACAGAGCAGATATTAGTCCCATTGCAATCATGAGTTCCATGCAGCTCAGAATCAAATGCTTAATTAAAAAGATTGCTGCTGATAATGCAGTTTCCCAAACTCTATCGTGCCATAAGGTCAATGTGTCCTGGGGCTGTTGTAATAGGGACTAGTAAGATATAATAAGCAGCAATACAATTAATCAGTCACATGTTTATAATCTGGTACATTGGCTATCTGCCAGAGAGCTAATAGGATGCCCACTGTTTCCATATGAAGGATAATATATTACTGCCAAAATATCCAGTATGTTTCACTTAATTTTCTAAGAAATATTTTGGAGACAATCCACAAGAAATATGTTCAAGATGAATTCTACATCGATTAATACAGTTCCATGCTATTCCAAAATGGCAGGAAATGGGAGAGGAAATCTACCACCACTATGTCAACATATGAATACATAAATGTTTATTATATTGAGTTAGGACATTAAATAATCTAGCCAGGTATTGTGTATTTTTACTGGCAGTGATTTCCTAAAAGTGTTCAGAGAATACATATTCTTCTGCTCATTATTTTACATCACAATGAAGTCTGTTAGCTTGAGAGATAGTAACTGGGCAAGTGTCATCCAAGAATATGACCGAGGAGCAATTTCATTTCAAATATGAATTATTATTCAGAACTATAACTGTGACACCATATTGGCTTCTCAGGATCAAACTAAATGTTTTCTTCTTCTTCTTCTTGAGCTGCATCTGATTCCGAATATTGGCGACCATCACGGTGAACAGCCATGAAGACTGTCTTGAGAATATAATGCAGTGGGCTTTCATTTGCCTTCTGCATTGCAGTGTGACACCTATATCACTGATCCAGTTCCACAAGTTACTTTCTGGTCCCAAGCCCTTTTGGCACACAAAGTCCTCTTCAGCCCCAGGGCAGTATTGATGAAGCTGCTTCCCTCCATCAAGATGGATTCAAGTGGGATTTAATCCACTTGGGGGCCATCACCCTTCCCTGTGGACTTTGTCACCCAAGGCCACTAGTCCTCAGGGTTGCCAGATTAATATGTGTGTTTTAGTGTCAGCAATTACTGTGGGTTGATTTATTTATTTTTTTGCAGGGGATGCCCGAATGTGGGTCTGTTCAGATTAATTAACCACTGCTTGACGACCAGCATTGAGTCACTGGCAGTATAGCCTACTCTGTTACCATAGCAGGACAACCTGTCCAGTGACTCAATGCCGATCATCAGGCAGTGGTTAACTAATCTGACAACCCTGAGAACTAGCGGCCCTGGGTGGTGAAGTCCACAGGGAAGGGTGATGCACATTGGCACAGTCACAAACATTCCATCCTTCCTTCCTGCATGCACCCATGGATGCATACAAAACCCCTATCAAAATACATTTGAACAGCATAAATACACAGTAAATTAAGTGAATAACAACTTTTAAAATTACTCAAACTGGGAAAGTGTAGAGAAATTTTAGCCAGAGGGTGGCCACAGAAAGGGAGATTAGGTCAGAGATTGACCAAGCACTTGTTGAGAATCCAGCTCAACAGCGTGTAAGCATAAAGTCAGAAGAAATTGAACTGCAGTCAGAGTTAATGGTGCGCAAAAATTATCTGCCCCAGCACCGGGGAAGCAAGTTTTATTGAAGTTACAGGTTACACAGGATGTCTACGAAAGCATACACAGGAAGTCTACAAAAGCATAGGTGCGTGGTATTCAGCCAATAATATGACATTCTCTACAGCATAACCATATATGGAACATGACCTATATCTTTTACTAGTACATGTGCAGTAGCTTATATCCTGCCAGAATAGGCCCAAAGCCTATTCTCTGTGGCGGTACCCTTGCAAAAGCTGTTACCTGTAAATTCAGCAGTAGATACGATCTAACTTCAGCAGTAAAATGCTGATACCAAAAGCACAGAATACATGAAGTTGCCAGGCAACTGTTAACTCAGGAAACTTAGACTCTGCACAGAGGCAGGAAACAATTGCTAGTTCAGGAAACTGTGGCTGAGCGCAGGAAGAGCTAACCCCAATTGCTAACTAAATGCTACACAGCTAATTATTTAGGCTAAAAGTTATAATGAACTCCCACATGCCCACTTTCTTAAATTTATTTATTTTTTGCGGGACATAGTTTGCCAATTATACACACGCTGGAATTCAATCTCACTATCAGATTCCGAGTTACCATCTTCATATTCCACATTATTTGTTGGCAAACAATATACATATTCCCCATCATCATCATCGTTCTCCTCTTTCACACAGGGAACGGCTCTATAACTACCCTGACAGATCTCATTCTGATAGCGAGCCTGATAGATCTGATTTTGAGTAAACCCTGTAGATCTTCCAGGTACATGGAAACATTTTTTACTCACAGCCATAAGATTTGGTACACATTGAACGCAACAACATAACATAATGCAGCTTACTATAAAAACACCTATGGCAATTAGCACTTGTCTTAATTACCCCGCTCCCGGCAACCAGGACCATAATGCATCCCACCATGCTGGCAAGGCATTCTGTGTTATGTGCTTAAGAGTGTCTCAAATGTCATCAAGTTGATCCTGTACCTTGTTTGAGTTGTCAGTAAGATTAAAACAGCACATATTCTGAACTGCCTCACAGCCTGAGGCTTCCTTTCTATTCAGTAGATACATCATAATGCACATTATTAGTGACAATCTCCTACAGATCCTGAAGTTCTTTCTCAATCTGGCCTAAAACCAATCAGGGTCAAAATTTATCTAAACAATATCTGGCTTTCAAATCAATTGACTATCTATGTCAGGTGATGAAAGATGAGCATCTTCATCCAGAGTAGAAAACAACATTTTTTAACACCATAAAGTTGCAAGAGGGAGTCAAGAGGCCCACCTGCAATACAGGGCAACCAGCTCCTCTAAGAAACATTAACATGCCATGTTTGATGACCAGTGCTATGTTATTGCAACCCTCTCCACAAGAGATTGCACCATGGAACTAGACATGAAACAACCCTGACATATCGAATAACACCATTGCAATATAACAAACTCAGTTACATATATAGGGTTACAGTGAAAAAACTCTTCCAGGCATTTTCATAATTGTATTACAAGTACAGCAAAGTCCCAAAATACATTCCACTAAAAGATCAAAAGCACATAGTTAAAGCAATCTGCTGGAGGGGGGGAGGAAGAAGGCTGGTGCCCCCCTTTCCAAGAGACTACATTTTGGCTGTTTGCCAGCCAGCTTTTCAAGAGCGACTCCTTGAATGTGTGAGGGTCTCCTCCTCTCGGACAAGACCCCTCCCATCAGGATCCTCCCTTTGACCCTCCTCCTTAGGGTTTACCCCCAATGACCTTCCTACAAGAAGACATGTCAATCACACACCAGGTTCCATCCCTTCTTCCCCAAGTCTGCCATGTGGCCTTGGCTCCCAGGTGTCGCCATCTTGCAGGGGCATCTCCCCCCCTTCCAGGAGGCAGGAAACATGGAATGAGCAGGACCTTCATTCTATGACACCCCCCTCGTTAGGGTGACGAAAACCAGGATCTTCTTGTAAAATCATGCTTTTCGTCATAGTTCACTGTATGCACTTTTAAAACAGGCAAGCACATTTCTTTTCTTCCTTACAAGAAAGTTTCTCTAACAATTCTAGCAAACAAACTACACATATCATTTTAACAACATTTCCCACCAGCAGAGCATTTAGACAATTTTAAAGAGGTTTCAGGTTTCATAATGCAAACAAGGCCAATTCATCTTTGGAGTCCACACAAACTTTTTAGTCCAAATTAAAATGTCCAAATTAAGAGTCCAAATGTTGATTGAAGATCTCTTCAGACTAGAATTTAAACACCATCTTCCTTCCAGCACAGTTCTTGGTACGGCAAGGCTGGAATTAGGCCGTGAGTTAATTCACACTGAATTCACAAGACAACCAGGCAACCCTCCGCCCTCCAAACAAGCACATCTTTCAGCTTTTCAGCTACTCACTCAGTCCTTCACTCTCCAGGCACATCCATCTGTATTTCAGCAGGCAGACAATGCAGGAACCCAAAAGAACAGCTTCCAAAAACTGGAGTATATCCTCTCCCATCTTGTGTTTTGGCAGAAGCCTGCCATCCATAGAGGAAGGATCCACGCCCTGTTTTCTCTGGGCTTCTTTCAGCTGCAGTATTTGAATCTTAACCAATTGAAAAACTGTCAGGTTGGATTTGCGAGAAGACCCCCTTCTGAGTTTGGGTTCTTTGCTCTCCCCCTCTGGCTCATCCTTCCAATTCCTGCCCCCAAGTGAGGAATCAAGCGTACCACTCAGCTTCTCCTGCTTGGTCCTCTTCTCCACCTTTTGTGATGGGGGGCACTTCAGGGATGAGCCGAGGTCCTCTGTGCTGCCCTCAGAACCCTCTCTGCCTGCCATTCTGCATGCAGTAATAGCTTCTATCTGTGATGAGGTGGCAGGGAGGGCTGGAGCATTCCCAACTATTGGGGCACCTCTGATGATTGGAAATGTAGTAGCAGGCTCCAAGTCCAGAACAGCTGCACTTAAAGCAACAGAGCACGGGGTTTTGTAGTCTTAGCAGTGCTTGATTGCTGCAAAGCAGGATATCCACCTCCATCAGTGGGTTCAGGCAGTTGTGTCTTATATGGTAGGGGAGGTGCCTGCGCAGGTGGCAACAATTGTGGCAGTGGGATGGTAGGGCCTTGAGACAAAAAATGTTCTTTGGAGTAAGTCTCTGAAGGCAGATACTGACTAAGTACCATGTATGCTGTACTGAAATCGAAACCCTGGGATAACCCTTAAAACAATTTCCAATTTTGTCCCATGTCTTTAAGTCAAAACTGCTCCCCTCTGGAAACCATGGGGTCACATCATTTATCACACAGACCAAAGCCTCTACTTCTTTGGTTGATACTACATGTCCATTCTTCTGCAGAATGTATTTAAGATCCTGACAATACTTTTGTTGTGGAGAAGAGAGACCACTACCCATTTTGTCTTGTCTAACTTGACTGTGTCACTCACCCGAAATCCTTAAACGGATTGTGCGGGACGTCCTTGAACTAGCCGGTCGTGGGTGAGGACCGTGAGGCCGCAGCGTTGAGGTCCTGAGTGTGGTCGAAGTGAAGGGAGATTGCAATCTGGATCTGGTAGATTGCAATCTGGATGGCCTCACATGGGGCACCAGATGTAGAGAAATTTTAGCCAGAGGGTGGCCACAGAAATGGAGATTAGGTCAGAGATTGACCAAGCACTTGTTGAGAATCCAGCTCAACAGCGTGTAAGCATAAAGTCAGAAGAAATTGAACTGCAGTCAGAGTTAATGGTGTGCAAAAATTCTCTGCCCCAGCACCGGGGAAGCAAGTTTTATTGAAGTTACAGGTTACACAGGATGTCTACGAAAGCATACAGAGGATGTATATGAAAGCATAGGTGCGTGGTATCAGCCAATAATATGACATTCTCTACAGCATAACCATATATGGAACATGACCTATATCTTTTACTAGTACATGCGCAGTAGCTTATATCCTGCCAGAATAGGCCCAAAGCCTATTCTCTGTGGCGGTACACTTGCAAAAGCTGTTACCTGTAAATTCAGCAGTAGATACAATCTAACTTCAGCAGAAAAAGGCTGATACCAAAAGCACAGAGTACATGAAGTTGCCAGGCAACTGTTAACTCAGGAAACTTAGACTCTGCACAGAGGCAGGAAACAATTGCTAATTCAGGAAACTGTGGCTGAGCGCAGGAAGAGCTAACCACAATTGCTAACTAAATGCTACACAGCTAATTATTTAGGCTAAAAGTTATAATGAATTCCCACAGGAAAGCACCCTCCCTGGAAAACGGCAAATTTAAAATGCCCACAAACACACACATTTATTTATTTATTTATTTATTTATTTATTTATTTATTTATTTATTTATTTATTTCAATTTCTATACTGCCCACTTGGCCAAGGCCAACTCAGGGCGGTTCACAATCATAATTAAAACATAATTAAAAACTGCATAAAAAACTACCCTCCCCCTAAAAATGGGTGCAGGGACCAAGGGAGCCCGAGTTACACTATACCAGCCACCCAACGGAAGTCACCCTTGCACCTGCACCCCATACTTGGCCTGCCAGCCAGGTTTTAAGTTCTTTTCTGAAAGGCAGCAATTCCATCTGGAGATGTACCTCTGTTGGTACATGCACACCTTTTTCCCAAACCAAGAAAAGCAAGCAAGCAACCAAGCAAGCATTTTCCCCAAACCAAAAGGATTAAAATGTAGGGAGATTTCTCTCCATTCTGTCACTTGATGTCATTTCATTAGGAGAAACATGTATTTTCTGTTTTCTTTCATGAGTCCAGGAGGCAGATAGCAAAAATAATCCAAGAAAGGTAAAAACAAAGAGGGAGGAAATCCCCAAAGAAATCAGGAGGGAAATTTTAAGAAAATAATCACAAGCAGGCTATTTTCCAGGAGGAGCAACAACAACCGAAATAAATGGAGGGAATCCTACCACAGTTCAAGAGAAATGGGAAAAAGGGAAAAATCAAAGAGGGAGGCATGGCATGCAAGTAGGTAGCAATCCAAGATGAAGAGCACACAGGAATCTCATAGACAAGGAACAAACAACTGAATCTCAGAATGGACATAAAAGCAAAAGCAAAAAGACACATATAGGAAGTGGAAGGAAGGCCAGGTAATGAAAGAAGAGTACAGACAAGTAGCAAAGAATTGCAAAGATGGTGTTAGGAAGGCAAAAGCTGAGAATGAGCTGAGGTTAGCAAGAGGCACTAAAATGATAAGGCATTCTTCAGGTACACGTGTAACAAAAGACAGAGAAAAGAAACAATGACTCCGCTATTCAGTGGGGAATGGAAGAATGATAACGAACAACAAAGAAAATGTAGAAGTGCTCAATTCCTACCTCAGCTACAGCTTTTCTGAATGATGGTCTACAACCCTCCAGGCAAGTGTGAAATACAAGGGGAAGTCACGGGATTGCAGCTTGAGATGGAGAAACAAATAGTCAAGAAATACTTTGAATAAGTTCAAATCCCCAGGGCTGGATGAACTTCATCCAAGGATATTGAAGGAACTGGCTGTAGAGATATCAGAACCACTTTCTGTCATTTTTTGTGAAATTATGGAGGATGGGTGAAGTGCCAGATATTGGAGGAAGGCTAATGTCCCTATCTTCAAAAAGGCAGAAAGGAGGAGCTAGAGAATTACAACCGGACTTCAATCCTATAGAAAAAATTATGGAGCAGATTATAAGTGGCCACTCACGGACCTTGACAACATTATAGTAATAACTAGAAACCAACAAGAATAAATCCTGCCAGACCAATCTTATTTCATTTTTCAATTGGTAGATCGTGGGAATGCTATAGATATAATAGATATTGTCCCCAGCAAAGCCTTTGACAAAAAGGTGTTGAGTGCTTTTCATTAAAGAGAAAATTGGATAGTCAGTCTGTCAGATCTGTTTTGGATCCTCCATTGAGCAGAGGGTTGAATCTTCTGAAAGAAAGACCCCTTATAGATCCTTCCCAACTCAGTTATTCTATGACTCTTGATTTTATAAAGAAAAAGCAATTCCCACTGGGTTCCAGCCAATCTTGGCCCTTTTAAAGATACAAAATTCACACTCCAGTTAATGTTATGACTGCATGTTGGTGTCAAGCCTCACAATGTTGTTGGACAAGTTGCCAAACAAGATGGTGAAAGAAAGGTTAGACTAAACAGGAAAACATGAAAAAGCCACATTTTTTGTGTACCCTTCTTTCATTAATAATATAATAATTGATATTAATTTATTAATTAGGAAGCAGTATTTCAGTAATCAACAAAAGAACATGAAAACAACAACAAAAAATAACCTCTTTTGTGTTTTAGGCCAAACCATGAGCGTCACATTTTTTGTGCCTTTTGTACTTGTGTACTGCAACATTTCCTGATTTCAGATTGCAGTTTCCAGCTTTGGTGAGGCAGCACTTCAGAGAAGTCTTTTCTTTGATGTGATGGCAGTGCTTGCCAGCCTTACTGAACAGATGTAAATGAAATTAACACAGGAGGCTAAAGCATTTTAAGGCCTAAATAAACAGGGAAAGAAGTAGAAAATGAAAATGGTTTTTTAACAAGGTAAAGCAAGACAAGAGTTTGGAGAACAGCAGCTCTTGAGGTAGAATTTCTAGAAAGGCCATTGAACAAAAACGGAGAGTGAAATAGTGAGAATAACTAGAAAAATATTTCATGACTGCTAACAAGAGACTTCATATGCCACACAATATCACATCTTTCACCAGGATGCTTTCCTCTTCATCCTTTATGCACACCGGGTGCCACCTTTGCTGACAGCCAAAGTCTAATGAGCAACCCACATCATCCCACTGATGTTGCCTTAAGACCTGAGCACAAACAATGGGAGATCAAACAAAAAGACACATATTTTTCCATCCTGCTTTTTTAAATAGGCCACTGACACTTGCCCATACCAACTAATTGCAACTTTGCGGATTCCCCATGCCCCGCAGGGCATGGAACGGCCCGCCAGAGGCCACCGCGGTGAGAGACACTCCCAGCCCGTGGGCTCTGCGGCCGCCAAATTAAGGGGGGGTGAATAAAATATAGGGGTTGATTCACCCAATTACCGTGACCTGACCTACGACTCTGCCAAGCAAGCAGATAGCTGACTCCTGTCAAACATTAAGTGCATAGCTCATCTCCCGGCTCGGGGGAAATCCCTGGCGCAAATAAGCCATGTTTGTCCCTGCCTAATCCCCAAGACAATGAGGCTCCTAAATCCATGTTTGCCCCAGTTAATAACTTCCCTTTGAGGTGTTCCCCATTAACCCGGGTACGTGGGTGAGGTAATTTTCCTGCCAGGTGACAGCTTGTCACCGTTGCGCTTTTTCCCCTATAAATGATGTTGCCTTTCTTCAATAAAGCACTGATCTGATCTCGCTCCTGTTGCCTCGTGTTGTCATTGATCAGTCTCCTCCGGGCTCTAACGCCGCCCTAGCGGCCAGACATCGCTACAGCTGGTGACCCCGACGTGATTTACTCATGAGTAAAGGACCCCGGAGAGGTCTACTCGTGAGTAGCGATCCACGCGGTCCGGTTCCACGCTTGAACCGCGACCCGCCAGCCCGGAGGATAGCGCGGCGCTCTGGTCGGCAGCCAGCCGGACAGAGAACGGCCTGCCGCGAGGCATTCCAGAGAGACATTCCTACAGCTTACTCCCCGCTTTCGAGGAGGTTTGCCATAGAGGGAAATGCGTTCCGCTCAGGGCAGGCTGTGAGCCCCTGACATCGCAGAGGCCGATAGAAGGGCCTGTGGCAGAAGGTCCACGCTCCGAGGTCTACCCCAGACACTCGACGCCCGAACCTGTTGCCTGCAAAGACGCGTCGACTCGTCCCGGGGAGGAATCTTCCGGAGACCCAATCGCAGGTAATATGGGGACTTGTTCTCATAGACCAAGTCCGTCCGCTAGCCAAAGAACTCGGGAAGAGGAGTTCAGAATCCTGGCCAGGGTATTTAAGTTACGTTTTCACAGCAGGGAACTAGCGAGACTTTTGGCGTACCTCAGGGAACACTGCCTACTTTACCCAGAAGTAGGTACGTTAACCCTGAAGCTCTGGGATCAGATAGGAGACTGCATTCAGCAAACCCCGAAAGCTCCAGGAGGGATAGTCCGCACATGGAGGAAGTGTAGGAGACTCTTAGAGCAGATCGAGCCAGTCCGGGTAGAGGCCAAAGAACCCCCGTTAGTTGAGCCATCAGGCAAGGCAGTCGAGCCGACTGCGCCCACGGCACTCTATCCGTCAATTAGCTATCAGCAGAGTAGCGCAGGGAGCCTTCCCGCGGTGACAGCTGCAGACGTCACCGAGGGAACGCAAGGAATGAGAGGCGCTGGCGCTTCTCTGACAGCCCCAGGTTCCCTAGTCGTGAAGAGTGCCCTTCAGCGCACCGCTGAGATAGAACTTAAGAAGGGGGAATTGTCAGTTGAACAGCTAGCTGAACTTCGACAGATTTGTCCCATCCGCTTGGAGATGGACGCGCTCACGGACGCACAGCAGATAGTACACTCCCCAGTCCCGTACAAGCTTCTCATGGCTCTACGGAAAGCAATTTCAGAGACAGGGCTCCAAAGTCGTTTTACGAGGGGCACGCTTCAGCAAGTGTGCGAAACCACCATGTGGATTCCTCACGATTGGAAAGCCGTCATGAGGATGATGCTTACCCCCAGCCAGTACATGATTTGGGACAGTGAGTTCCGCCTAGAGGCGCAAGCTCGGGCTGCCAGGCTGGGAGGCGCGGTAATCCCTGACCAGTTGTATGGTTCAGGTGCCTTTGAGTCCATCAACGCTCAAATCAACCTGCCTCTCGCCACCCTAGAGATGTCAGCCGAGGCTGCCTATAGGGCATACTTCAAGGTCCCAGCGTCTGGCAAAACGGCCAAAAATTACACCGCTATTAAGCAGGGAGCCCAAGAGCCCTACATGGACTTCATCAATCGCCTGGAAGAAGCAATCAGCAGGCAGATTGACAATGAGCAGGCCCAACAAGAGCTCATGATTAAGTTAGCCAAAGACAAGCCAACTTGGACTGCCGTAAAATCTTGCAGTCCTTGGGCAACCGCCCTGACTTGACCTTAACGGACATGATCCGAGCATGCTCCGACGTTGGCACAGACTCCTACAAGATGGGTCTGCTAGCGGCAGCTGTGCAGGGGGGGAAGAAGACCTAATGGCAAGAACAAAGGGGCATGTCACACTTGTGGCAAGGTCGGTCACTTCGCTAGGGAGTGCCGATCCAAGGGAGTTGGGCAAAAGTCCGACCGTCCCAAGGCTCCGAACTCCCTCTGCCCGAAGTGCAAGAAAGGCTACCATTGGGCCAGGTATTGTCCGAGTTCGGGAAACCGGAATCCGGGCACGTCTCTGGCCCCAGTCCAAACAGAGGCTTCCTTCACCCAGATCCAGAACTCCCCCGATTTAGACTAGGTCCCAGGCACATTCCAGGCACTGCGAGGGCACAGGCCAGCCCCAAGGGCAGCACAGGGCTAGAATTGACTTGCCAGGCGGACGCTACATGCGACCTGCCAGGCACAGTCTATCTAGTCGACACCCAGTACATGGGACCCCTGCCCAGAGGCTTTATAGGTTTAGTTTTGCCCCGTAGTGTAGCTGGAGCACGCGGAATTTTTATAATTCCAGGAGTCATCGACTCGAATTTTTCAGGCATTCTCCAGGTCCAGCTTTGGACACACCTGCCCCAAACAATCCACAAGGGAGACACGTTAGCGCAACTGATCATGGTTCCTTGTCACTCGCCAGCAGGCAGCCAGGGAAGGCTCAGGGACAGCTCAGAGTCCGGTTCAGCAGACCGCTCGAGCGCGAGTGAGGCAGTGCAAGGATACCAGGTCTTAGCGACAGTGGAGACCAACATTGAGTGGAAGCAGCGCCCCGTTATCGAGGTATTTTTGAACAAAAGGGTGTTCTCAGGGTTACTCGATACCAGAGCGGATGTGACAGTGATCAGCAGGAGCCAGTGGCCAAGAGAGTGGGCCATTGAGCCGGTCTCCGATGTGTGGGGGGTAGGTGGCGTTCAGGAAGCGTTTAGGAGCCGAGAGTGGGTAGAAGTCACGATCCCAAGGGCTGACGGCACGGCGGTAATTCGGCCGCACATCCTTGACGTGCACGTCAATCTTTGGGGGCGAGACATTCTCCAGCAGTACGGTGCTACGCTTACCTTCGGGTAATGGCGTTGCCACTTAAATGGCTCACCGACACTCCGGTCTGGGTTGAACAATGGCCGGTAGTGGGAGAGAAATTAGTTGCCCTCAAGCAGCTAGTTAAGGAACAGCTAGACGCAGGACACATAGAACAGTCCACAAGCCCCTGGAATTCGCCAATTTTTGTGATTAAGAAGAAGTCGGGGAAGTGGCGACTCCTCCACGATCTCAGAGAGATCAATAAATGCATTCAGCTGATGGGTCCGCTTCAATGCGGCATCCCCAATCCGAACATGATTCCCGAGGGGTGGGAGATTCTAGTCGTAGATCTCAAGGATTGCTTTTATACAATCCCCTTAGACCCCAGGGACCGGGAAAGGTTCGCCTTTACAGTGCCGGTCGTGAACCACGGAGAGCCCACGCAGCGTTACGCGTGGAAATTCTTGCCACAGGGCATGCTCAATTCGCCCACCCTGTGCCAAATTTATGTTCACGGCGCACTGGCAAAGTTCCGAAGCCTTTACCCTAAAGCTATTGTGTGTCACTTCATGGACGACATCTTAGTAGCGTTGCCACAGCTTGGCAGCGAAATGTTTTCTGACCTCCAGGCCAGCCTGGGGGACAAAGGCTTACTCATTGCCCCGGAAAAAGTGCAGAGAACCGAGCCCTTCTCATACTTGGGCCATCGGCTTCTCCGCTCTTTTGCAGCGCCAGTTCTGCCTCAGATAAACTTACAAGACTCAGTCACCCTTGTAGAATTGCAGCAAGTTTTGGGGAACATCAATTGGGCCAGACCGTATTTTCGTTTAGATACGGATCTTCTAAAACCGCTCTTCTCGCTGCTAACCTTAGGTAAGCAGCCGGCAGACCGGATAAAAATCTCTCGAGACACGCGCTTGGCGCTCGAGAAGGTGAACCAAGTTCTCAGCCAGAGGTGGGTGGATAGGATCGCCCAGGGGCCATATGCCCCGATCCTGAATTTGTACGTCGTACGGTCAGGATCCATGTTCACTGGGGCACTAGGAGTAGACTCAGAGAAGGGAGCGAAAATTGTGGAGTGGGTATACTTGCCGAACACCTCTTCTCGGAACATTGTTCCGCCCCAAGAACTGGTCTCCGCGGTGATCTACCGCGGCAGGCTGAGAGCAAGGGACATTTCTGGGCACGATTTAGCTAAGATCATAGTCCCGTTCACCAAGGAACAAATTCATCAGTTAATGCAGCTAGGTGACTCTCTTCCGATAGCTTTGGAGGGATTCACTGGAAGCTTGGCATACCATTTGCCCAAAGACCCCAGACTTGTCTCACTCCAAACAGGAACAGTCAGTTTGTTCGAATTGCTTTCGCTGGTCCCGCTTCAGGGGGCCAAGACAGTTTTTACCAATGGGGGACGCACATATGGTGTCCTGACTTGGCAGGAGGGCGAAGCCTGGCACACGCTGCTAACTCTTCCACAGAAGTCCGCGCAGCGGGCGGAGTTGGCAGCCGTGAACCTTGCCTTGCGCACCTTCGCCAAAGAACGTTTAAATATCATTACTGACAGTCTGTACGTAAGGAATTTGCTCCACAGTCTACCGGGAGCTTACATCACCCCCGCGATAGACAAGAACTTGCTTAGCCTGTTTCTCACTGCTCAATTTCATCTGCGAAACCGCACGGAGCCGCTCTATATTGCCCACATCCGAAGTCACCAAGACCTACCGGGTCCGATTTCCGCGGGCAATAGCAGAGCGGACGCGGCGGCAAAGGAAATTCAGCAACGTTCAGTTTTGGGAGTTTTTACCACTCCAATTCAAAGTCATGCCTTTTTTCACCAGAACGCCAAGGCACTCGCCAGACAGTTCAATCTGCCACTCTCTCAGGCCCAGGGTATAGTCCGCTCTTGCCAGCATTGTGCAGGAGCACCGGGGGGGCCCTCGTGGGGGGTCAACCCACGAGGGACAGAGGCTAATCAGGTATGGCAGATGGACGTCACGCATGTGCCGCAGTTCGGCAGATGGCAATACATGCATGTCTGCATTGACACTTTTTCTCAATTCGTTTGGGCGACGGCGCAGAAAGGGGAGGCTGCTTCCCACGTGGAGCAGCACCTCCTTTCCTGCATTGCGGCGATGGGCAAGCCGTGGCACGTGAAGACGGACAACGCGCCGGCCTACAGTTCCAGGCAGTTGGCCGCCTTCATGGCTACTTGGGACATCAAGCACACATTTGGAATTCCCTACAATCCGCAAGGGCAAGCGATTGTAGAGCGGGTCAATCGGACGCTAAAGTCCTATATTGACAAACAAACAGAAAGGGGGGAGCCACCAGCCCTCCCCAAATCACAGGGAGAAGCACAGTTCTGCCTGAATAAGGTATTGTTCACTTACAATCACCTTAATGTTTTTTCGGATTGTACGCCGCAGGAGAAGCATTTCCGCCGTTCGGAAGCTCTCCCGCGACCTATGGTCTGGTACCGAGTGCCACCAGACCCTTCTTGGAGGGGCCCGGTGCCGCTCATAACCTGGGGAAGAGGGTATGCTGCAGTTATGTCTCCTACAGGTGTCATTTGGATTCCAGCCCGGTGTGTCAAGCCCCACTTGGAACCGCATGGCGTGGAACCAGGCCGGCCCGAGTCCGATCCCGGAGATGGAGGACCTCACCCTGACCGAGAGGACCCGCCAGAGGAAACGGCCGCCGATGCCCAAGATCACCTGGGGGATGGTCAAGATTCTTTGTAGTGACGCCCAGGACGCCGTTCAGCGCGAGGAGAAAGAGCCGACACCGGAGAACCTCACAGCTGCAGTTTTTGCCCAGATTCACGCCAACACAGCGGCGATCACCATCATCCTGGCCCTTTCCCTGCTTTTGGGGGGAGGCATTCAGGCTGCTCCAATCCAGGCCGACGGCTTGCCGCCTGGCGAAGATATTTCCGCACGAATGCGGTACAACTTGTGGGAAAGGTTGGCGGGTCTCGTCAACCAGTCCGATTGTTGCCTACAGCAGGACATTGGTTCTGCATCTATCCTCAGCACCTGTCTCATCCCCGTGTGCCACACTCTGGACGCGCGCACCAAGGATGGCGACTGGTTGCTGAAGGCGTTCTTTGGCCCACACACTCCTACCACCTTCTCAGCATACGCACGCTGGGGGGGATTGCGACTTGCGTCAACCTTGCCGGCTGACGCAGCCACTCTTCATACCCCTTGAGTGGCGGTCAGCCCGGACGCTGCGTGTACCCGAATGACCGGCTGCACCTCAGGCGGTCAGACTCGGCGCCGCTGCCTTGACCCCGGCAGCGGCAACTGGACTTGTAATAAACCAGAGACCCTCATTTCGCTGTACGCTCATGTCACCCTACCTTCAGGGTGGTTTTTCACCTGCAACCAGTTCACATGGAACTATATCCCTGCGATTCTGTCGGACTCAATGTGTTGTATCAGCCGTTTGACACTGTTACTTCCTACTAAGGACATGGTTGCCCCAAGCACAAATGACACGAATGTACCAAATGTTGACATTTCCTCACTCACACGGCACACACGCACAACCCAGTTAGACAGCTCTTGTGACAGCAGCTTTAGGGTGATGAGTCCCGCTGAGTACGTATCACTAGCAGTCAGCCTTGTCGGCGTGCCAGGCCTGGCCGTCGGCAACGCACGGAGGATTGGCCGCTTGGCTTGCGGTTTGGCAAAAGCCATTAACCATACCTCCACAGCGATAGCGCTCCTCAATCAGGAGCAGGCAGAACTTCGCCATGCTGTTCTTGACAATCGAGCGGCTATCGACTACTTCCTCTTGCTGCACCACCTGGGTTGCGAATCTTTTCATAGAATGTGTTGTTTCAATCTTACTGATAACTCCCGTAAGATCCAAAGCCAGATCACGAACCTCCACACCATAGTCCAGGGCATTACTGAGGGTTCTGCATGGGGAGCTTGGTGGAGTTCCCTGTGGAATTGGATGTGGTCATGGATCCCCTGGGGGTGGTTGCAAACGGTGCTTAAGGTAGTGGTGGGGATAGCCATACTAGGCATTACGCTTTGCTGTTTTGCTCAGTGTATTCCCTCGCTGATCTCCAAGTGCCGCCCCAGGGAGAAATTCCGTGACGTCATACCCGCTCAACAGCTGATGCCGCTCTTGCGCAAGGTCGCCAGTCAGGTCCTTAAATAGAAAATAAAGGGGAGATGCGGATTCCCCATGCCCCGCAGGGCATGGAACGGCCCGCCAGAGGCCACCGCGGTGAGAGACGCTCCCAGCCCGTGGGCTCTGCGGCCGCCAAATTAAGGGGGGTGAATAAAATATAGGGGTTGATTCACCCAATTACCGTGACCTGACCTACGACTCTGCCAAGCAAGCAGATAGCTGACTCCTGTCAAACATTAAGTGCATAGCTCATCTCCCGGCTCGGGGGAAATCCCTGGCGCAAATAAGCCATGTTTGTCCCTGCCTAATCCCCAAGACAATGAGGCTCCTAAGTCCATGTTTGCCCCAGTTAATAACTTCCCTTTGAGGTGTTCCCCATTAACCTGGGTACGTGGGTGAGGTAATTTTCCTGCCAGGTGACAGCTTGCCACCATTGCGCTTTTTCCCCTATAAATGATGTTGCCTTTCTTCAATAAAGCACTGATCTGATCTCGCTCCTGTTGCCTCGTGTTGTCATTGATCAGTCTCCTCCGGGCTCTAACGCCGCCCTAGCGGCCAGACATCGCTACACAACTTGGTAGAAATCATGGCACGTTGCGATAAAGGTCGTCAGCTCATAGCTGACTCTAGGGTGTCTGTGTCTGCAGGTGTTTCCATGGCCATGTGGTAGGCACGACTAAATATCAGAGTGTATGGAATGCTGTTACCTTCCCTCTAAAGTGGTACCTTATTTATCTACTTGCAATTTCTTGCTTTCAAACTGCTAGGTGGCAGGAGCTGGGAAAGAGACGGTCGTCAAGTTCAGCATCTTAACCACTAAGCCATGTCAGTCCCAATGTTGTGGTACACAAGTACAAATGATACAGAATAGGGATGAGATGTTCATGAAAGGGTTTCAAAAGCAAGGGCTACTTACTGGAACATGATTAATTGGGAGTACATTAATCATATTCTGCCTCCAAGCAGCTCAGGGCAACACATAGGAATCTTATTTCTTTTGCTTTTACAACAACCTTCTTAAAACGAGACCAAGAGACCGTAACTAGCCCTTGGTTGTGTACAGCTGATGCAGCCTCCTCAGGCAGTAGGCTATCAGGATGAGGCAGCAACTGGTTACTTCTGTACTTTTTGGTTGGTGCAATTCTACTGCAGGAATGAGAAGAGATACCTGTGTGCTTTCCCCTCTGGACCAAAATAATTTGCCTGGGTTTCATTACTGAGCACCTTGCCTTGGATAGGTGGCAGACATTAGCAGAAGATGCCTTAGGCCAATAGTGTCTAATTTAAGTGGAGATGCAATTCTTTTTCTGGATTCCAGGTAGAGAGGGGAATATTACTTTTCCTCTCCTCATGTGCCAAACTCCCCACAGACATTTGTTTCACTAACCTCTTACAGCCACAAGGCACACAACTAATGTGACTGGTAAGTCAAGTCCCTCTGTGAGGGCTATGACTCAACAGCAATTTGAACGAAGCTGTACCTAGTTCAAGTCTGATACTATAAAAGCTAGTTTGCAGCGGAGGCATGGTAGAAATCACTCCAACCAATCATATGAGTATTCCTCTGGCTAAATGACTCACAGTGCACTGTTTCTCTGTACTGACTCTAGCTAGAAATAAATCCAAGTCTCGATAATCATGTTGAAAGACTTCTGCATTAAAAATGAAGGGTGATGGCCTCTAGGTATGTTCTAATGATGGGCTGAAAGAAGAGTATTAGTATATTTTCCCCCCAGGAACTGAGGATGTCTATTAGCTATGAAGCTGAATAATATACATACAATATAGCCCACATCTCTTTAGTAGTGATAACGTAGGCTGTAACCTTAAATGTAAACACTAATTTGAAATTTCCTCCATAAGGGGTGTATATTAAATGCATGAATAAATAACAATTTTAAAAATGGGACATTTATATTTTTCTCTTTTAACACTTAATAGCTCACAAATAGTTAAGTTACTTCCACAGCTCCTATGAAGCCCAAAGCATGTTGATTCCACTGTTGTCTGCCTCCACATCAACTTATTTATCAGTGTTATTAAATAGGTTGTTGCTGCTGCTGCTGCTACTGCTCCTCCTCCTCTTCCTCCTCTTCTTCTTCCCTCAGGTTGATTCTAACAGAGTGATTCTTTGAATAAGGGACCTCTAGAAAGGTATAGATTAAAAAAAAATTATCATGTACAGTAAAACCTCATATATGATTTTTTTTCCGTTATAGTTTTCCCCCCTACTAATGAAAATTCCTATGGACAAAAACATATAATGAAAATCACTATGGAAAAAATTATATAGCGAAAAAAATTCGCTAAGTGATTTTTTCCATTGAAATCTTCATTATACGATTTGTCCCCATAGGGATGCTGTATCACATAGTGAAAATTTTCGTTATACAAGGCACCATTTTAAAAAACATCTTTTCATTGTGCAATTTTTTCACTATAGGGGACATTTGTTATACAAGGTTCCACTGTATGTATATGGAAGAATACTGAAAAGGTATCAACATGGCTTCTGCATAGTCCTGTTTCACTAACATTTTAAATGTTTTTGTGTTTTGCTTTATGGTTGAGGTGTGTGTATGTGACATACCTGTCAAATATCCTGTTTTTCCTGGGAAACCCCCTTATTTTTACCCCTCTTCCCACCCCCTCCCGTAATAGCCCTTATTTTTTTTTAAAAAAAGTCCTGACCAGAGACCTCACAGGTAAAGCTGCAGTATGTTTTTCCAGCCACCAGAGGTCGCCGTGTGGCTTTTTGCTTGTGGAAGGGGAGAGAGAGAAGGTGGTGGGGGTGTTCTGTAGTTTCTCTTTCATTTCCCTGCCAGCCACATGGCCATGGAGGCTTTGGTTTTGCTGATGCTGTTCGGAGCAACCATGGGACAGGGAGTCTACTCTACAGGTGAGCGATATTTCACATATGCAGGGGCAAATCAGTGAGAGACTTCTCTCTCACTCTCATGGTTTATTGAGCTATTTCTGCCCTGCCTCCTGGCTGGAGGCTTCTGTTTCTGTTCTAGAAGAGTTAACTTGGGAGGGGGAGTGTTGCTTGATCACTATGTGTGTGTGTGTGTGTGTGTGTGTGTGTGTGTGTGTGTGTGTGTGTGTGTGTGTGAGAGAGAGAGAGAGAGAGAGAGAGAGAGAGATTGATTAACTCCTCAGCTCCTGGGAGGCTTGGAATCTACAGAGGTTGCTTTTTACTTATTTACTAATTCCCTTCCTTAAGCTGGATCCGACATTCTCAGGTGTTGGTGCTTCAACTGGTTGCAGTGAGGAACAAATAGTGTGGTTAATTTGGGGGAATTAATCCCTTGCTCCTCCACCCTAATTTGGGGGGGGGGGAGTGTCTAGCCATGTGCAAGGCTAATTCATTAAAGCCAAGCTGCTTACAAGCAGTTGGTAACCCTAGGGAGCTGATTTACTATTCTGCACTTTCTTTGCTTTCCAGGAATTTTTTAAAATTAAAAATGAGTAAGGTAAAGGTAAAGGTTTCCCTTGCTCGAAAGCCAGTCGTATACGACTCTAGGGTTCAATGCTCATCTCTGTTTCAAAGCCAAAGAGCCAGCGTTGTCTGCATCTGCAGACATTTTCGTGGTCATGTGGCAGGTATGACTAGACACCAGAGCACACAGAACGCTGTTGCCTTCCCATCAAAGTGGTCCCTATTTATCTACTTGCAATTTCTTGCTTTCGAACTGCTAGGATGGCAGGAGCTGGGAAAAAGACAGGAGCTCATTCCGTCCTGCAGTACTCAGGAATCGAACTGCTGACCTTCTGCCTCCCAGTCAGCATCTTAGTCACTTAAGCCACTGAGTAAACAAGAAAGAAAACAAAACAAAAGTCCCCCAAGAAAATGGGGAAAGGGTTCTTTGGCCCACACAGCTTTGTGCCCATTGCATCTACAATACCATCTAGCCATCTTATTTTTGGCCACCCCCTTCTTTTGTCCTCCACCTTTCCCAACATCAAGGCCTTCTCAAGTGAATCCTCTCTTTTCATTTGATGACCAAAGTACTTTAGCGTCATCTTTACTATTTGACCTTTAATGAGCAGTCATGGTTGATTTCTTCTAGGATCGACCTATTTCTAACACCACATTTCAAAGGCATCTATTTTTCTGTGCTCAGCTTTCCTAATGGTCCAGCTCTCACACACATACATTACCTCCGGGAATACCATTGCTTTGACTATGCAATTTTTTGTTTGCAAGGTGATGCCTCTACCCAGGTTTCTCATAGCTTGTTTCCCAAGCATCAATCACCTTTTTATTTCACAGCTGCAATCACCATCTGCAGAGATCTTTGATCCTAAGAAAGTAAAATCTGCCAGTCGTATCCAACTCTAGGGAGAAGTGCTCATCTCCATTTACAGCCAAAGAGCCAGTGCTGTCTATGTTTGCAGACATTTTCATGGCCATGTGGCAGGCATGACTAGAGCCCAGCAAGTCACATGGCTATATTTGGCCTCGCCCACAGATTTGGCCACACCCACAGAGGGGTGTGGCCAAAATTTCCCTTATTTTCAAATCCAAAATTTGACAGGTATGGTATGTGATCTACTAGATTATAGATCAACAGAGTCTTCTGACACTTTGAGTCAAACACATTTTTTTTTGAATTAGGTGTCATGTGTATCATTAATGCCTAAAGTATAAGTATCAAAACAGGTCTGCTGTGCAGGAAATGAGGAAAGGCACCATCCAAAGACAAATCCTCCTACACAAGTCCTATTCAAACGAATTGTCTTTTATTTGTGTCAGTGTTTGTGTTGGAATATTCCAAAACCTGCATGACAGCAAAACCTGTGTTAGGCAAACCAGACCTGGCTGGCAGGGCAGGTGTGGGGCCCTAATGGGAACACAGTCCCCGCCTGCTGGCTTATGTAAACAATTAAGAACTCTCTCTTCTTTTTTATAGTGGGTGAGATGGGTGGGTGGGATATGGGTCTTTTAAAGTGGGTGGGATATGGGTCTTTTAAAGTGTTTTTTATGTGTTTTTAGAACTTGTTGTAATACCGCCCTGAGTTGGGTTCTGCCTGAGTGGGCGGCATATATAAATATGACTATTAAATTAAAATTAAATTAAAATGGCTGCAAAAGTGGATGCAAGATTTAGACTTCTTCACTGGGGAAGCCAATTCAAAAGTCAGGAGGTGCAGTCTTATAGTTATGGGTTTCATCCATAATCAATCCAGGCTTGCTGAGAGCAGGAAAAGCAAGAAGGTTTGGTCCTTCAGTAGAAAGAGGAGGACAGAATGGTTCTTGATTAAATTCAACTACAAAGGAGAGTTCAAACATGGTGAAACACTTTTTTGTATAACTGAATAGAACTGCAAAGCCAGTAGTTGTAATTACCAGAAGCATATCTCATGATAAATAATACCTGAATAGACATAAATGATTAAATGAGTGTCTTGATTTTTTGTGTTCCTCCTAGGAGGTGCTTCAAATTGCTCTGCATTACGTCTTCCCTCCAGACACATTAAAAAATGTGGCAAGAAACTATCACAGCAGGGCAACAGAGAAGTAAAAGACAAAACCTCACACTATCAAATTATCACTAATTTTGCAATCTGCAGGGACTATCACATAAATGAAAGCTATAGCAAGATTGCTAGAAAGCCCGTTTTGCTCAGTTCACAGAGTTTCTTTTGAATTCAAGAGATCTGGATTCAGTTCCTCACTCAGTAGCAAACTTTGGTGAGTTAACGTCTATGGAAGTCCCATTCATTCAATGTGCCTACACTGGTTGCGATTTACCATTGGATTTCTTCTACTTTCTATTAGTTTACATTATGTTAAAGATTGTTGCAAAGATAAAATAAGATAATATTAATAATAAGAATTGTGTGCTATCAAGTCAACTCCAACCAATGGCAACCCTGTATAGAGTTTTCTAGGTACGAAATATACATTAGTTTACCATTCTTTTCTTGTAGGGGCACCATGGGACTATGCAGCTTGTCCAGGGTCAGTGGTGGGCATCAGCAGGTTCGCACCAGTTCGCCAGAACTGGTGGCAGAAATTCGGGCTATCCCCACCCATCCAAGTTTTGAAATAAAGTAGTCCTAATTTGGGTGCAATGCAGGGCTTTCCCCCTGGCCATGTCCATCATACCACACCCACAGTGTGGTAGTAATTTTTTTTTGAGCCCACCACTGCCCAGGGCTATATAGGCTGGCTCTTCTCCCAGGAGGAACAGTAAGAAAAGGAACTCCAAATCTCTGGCTCTACAGTTAGACATCTAAACCACTGAGCTATCCAGCCAGCTTTAGGATATTATTACCCTACATAAATCATCCCCTGCTTCTTGGAAAAGGTATGGAATATAATGCAGTCACAAATCAAGAAAGCTTGAGAAAGTTGGGACTTCAGTAGTATAAACTGTCTGTAGACTCTACGAGCCACAGTTCACAAGAATAGCTTTCCCAAGCATTGATAGATAAACAGCAACTTGTGGAAACCAGAAGGCAAGATGAAAGAACAAAAAGAGATAAATATGTGCACTTTCAAATAGACTGCCATCTATGGGGTCAAAACCTAAATAGTTATCAACATTTTTGAAGGAACATATAGCTACGTGGGTCTGTGCATGAAAAGTGTTTGGCAACCATAGCAACTTAAATACATCTATATGCATAATTTGTTAATTGTATTACATCAGGCTTGCCCCACCTACACTGCCTTTCTGATTTGTCTCTGTGACCAAATAAAAGTCTAAATAATTTGGGCCAGTATGCTTCTGTACAAACCTGTCCCTGGTTTTGAGAACTGCTTCAAAGGTTTTCCTCTATGGCCTAACCAAGAAAGGCTAGGTTGTAGGGAACATGGGACAACAGGTGAAACTTGGAAAATTAGAATATCGTGCAAATGTTCATTCATTTCACTTAAAAGGTGAAACAAATATATGAGATAGACTCACTACATGTAAAGCGAGAGATGTCATGCCTCAGTTCGTTATAATTGTGATGTTCATGGCGTACAGCGTACATGAGATTATGTGATGATTATGGGGTACATGAGATTGGGGGGTTGGGGTTTTCATAAACTGCAAGCCATACGCATCAATATTATAACAAAGTAAAGCTTGAACTACAGGTATCTCGCTTTGCATGTAATGAGTCTATCTCATATATTTGTTTCACCTTTTAAGTTGCATTACTGAACTGAATGAACATTTGCACGTTATTCTAATTGTCCGAGTTTCACCTATAGGCCTTCTCTGTGATAGCATCATGGTTGTGCAACTCTCCGCTAATAGAAGATAGATACTCAGCCCTGTTTAGTTTTTGGTAGACACAACAATGTTCTGTTTTTCATTGCTTTTGAAGGATTATACATTAAGATTGTTCTGTTTTTAAAACACCCTCCACAACCCCTGTTTTCTGATTTTTCTGGGATTTGGTGTTGTTTATAAATTTTAAAGTTTTAAATTGCAAATCATTTTGGAGGCCCTTTTGGGACTTAAATGTGACTTCATAACAAATTAGTAATGACAAGGAATTGTTGTAAACATTTTAATTTAAGTTATGTTGGAGATGTAAAGAAACAGATGGAACATATGAACACATGTGGTGGAGTTGTAAAAAAATAAGGGATTTTTGGGGAAGAATAGAAGGGGAGTTTGGTGAAATATTGGGTAAAAAGGTCAAGTTGGTGTCAGGTACCATTCTTTTAACAAATGTGGAAGGTTTGGGTTTGAATAAGTAGGAAAAAGAATTATTGGAAATTCTATTGACCACAGGCAGACAATGTATAGCTAGAAATTGGAAAAATGATGTAGATATACAGATCGGAGAATGGTACAAGGAAATGTGGAGCCTAGCAGTGAATGACAAATTGACATGGGAGATTAAAGTGAAACGAGATAATTTAAAAGAGAATAGGTTTTGGAATATATGGAAACCGTTTGTGGAGCATTCTCTTATGGTAAATGACAGTTCAGGACCTGCACCATCTCAAAGAGGTTTCTGGAGTTGAAATAGCAATTAAGCTCTCCGGGCATTGTATATATTCACAGGGTGATTTGTAATTATTAAAAAAGTATAATAGAGGTAGCTTAGAAAGCTTTTATTGTTTGATTGAGTATCATTTTACATTGTGGTATCTAATATTGTGGTTAAATGGTAAACAATTAGTTTAAGTATTGTTATGTGCTAGCCTCTATGAATGTGAGTTAATATTGCATTGAGGTTATCTTTGAGGTATTATTGTATTGTAATGTTATTGTTTTCTTTTTTTTCTGTATGTCTGTTAAAAAAACTTAATAAAAATCAATTATTAAAAAAACATTTTAATTTGTCAGTTTCTGTCATTCCTTTGCTTTGAGTCTTTTGTAGTCTTGGATTTGAGCCACATTAAACTAGCACTATGGTACCTGTATTTTCTTTTCTGAAGAGAAATGATTAGAATCTAGATAGCTCTTCAAAAAGAAGTGGGGAAAGAGAAAGATTTCTTTTTACATGGTGCTTCCCAAAAATGGAAGAAGACCAAGTGGCTACTTTGTTAAACTCCAGGATGAGATTCCTTTCTGAAAAGGAGGGCAGTGTAGGGACTTTATAAGATTTCTAGTTCTGTGATCTTCTTTGATGGTCACATATTTGAACCTCCTTGAATGTAAGAGTTCTAGTTCCAAGTAAGAAAATGTTCTGACAAAAACGCTAGTGAAAGTCTTTGCCATTTGAAGGGTGTAAAGAAAACTTCAGTAGGCAATGTATTGACTGAAAATAACTTTATATCCAAAGCTTTCTCTTTTCTTATCCATAGAATTGGAGGAAATGTGGATTACAACCGGATTCGTGTATCTTAAAGAACTTTGTTGAAGATGTTGCCTCAGTAATTGGACTTGGAAAGTAAGTTCATGTTTACTTTCCAATTATCAATAGCAAAACAAAGCACAGCTAAATGAAAGAAATGGAGGTGAAGGAAATATTACCAAAAGCAGTTCTGTTGATAGTGGAGCCACTGTGGCCTAGAGGTTGCAATTTTGCCTTGTAAGCATGAGGTGTTGGTTCAAATCCCCAGAGGGGAGCTGAAATTAGAAGGTGAGTGGGAACATATATAATTGTTTAGGGTTAGACACCCTAATCACTCCATCACCCTTTTAGGGAAGCCAGCAAGCACAAGGACAGAGGTAGAAAATTTGTGTCCCTATGGTTGTTATGGAACATCTGTCAATCCTAGCCACTATGGCCAATGACAGATATGATGAGAGCTGTAGTCAAAACATATACAGAAGACTGCTATTTCTTCCATTCTGTAGGGTTTGAAGAAAAGCTGTATTAGCTAAAGAATAGAATGGAAAAGAGGCATACTGTATGTGAAGATGAAATGGTGGATCTACACTTCTGCAAGTAGCCGCTGGCACTCTGCATTTTCTAAAGATTCTGTTGTGTTCTAATGGTTCTACCTTCCACATGAATTACAATGTATCTGAGCCAATGTAACCTTGCCTATAGCAACAATGTAACCTTCAGCTGTATCATATAAACCCTGTAATAGGACGCGAGCTAATGACCACCAGCTGGCAGCAGCGAGCGTCCAAGCTCTCTTGGTCCGAACTCATCAAAGGCAACAGCGCGGGAAGCTTTCCCGCCACCACCTACACCTGGACAAGAAGGGCGTGACCCACAATGACGTCACGCAGACAGTAGCCAATGGGCTACCAGGGCACCACGTTCAAATGTATCCCTACTGTATATAAAGAGCTATCGATCCGCCATTACCTCATGTTCCCTCTGTCCACGATGCAATAAACCTGAGTTAACCCAGCCCGAGGCTGTGTCCTGTGTCTTAGTTTCATACACTAAATTGGCGACGAAGGTGGGATAATGGATCCCCAAGGAGCAGCCAGGGCACAGAGCGGGTTCAACATCACCAAACCGCAAGACTGGGAGTTGTTTGAGATGGACTTCCATGCGGCGCTGGTGGAACTCAAAGTCAAGGAAGACGATGAGGAGAGGAAGAGGGCCATCCTCACCCGCATGCTTGGGATGGAGACCAAGCGGACGCTGGTGGGCATCATCGCTCCGAAGAAGGTGAGCGAATTTAAAGCGGACGACATCATGAAGCTGCTTCGGGAGCGCTTCCAACCCTCGAGGGCGATGTTTCCCGCTCGGAGCGCGTTTTGGAGGCGAGTCCAAGCGCCGGACGAGTCGGTCGAGACATTCGTGGCCGCCATGAGGGTAGCCGCCGCCCCCTGCAAATGGGGCAACATCCTAGAAATGGCCCTCAGGGACGGCGTGCTGTGTGGCCTGAAAGACAAGGAGGTGCAGCGCAGCTTGATGAATAAGGAGCCGCCACCAACGCTGGCAGAGGTCGTCGAGGCCGCGGAGGCCGCAGAGTCCACGAATGCTGGAGTGGACGAGATGCACCAGTGGCGTGAGTGGCGTCCCAGAGCCGGTAAAGCGGAAAAATCGGTGCACGCAACTCAACGGGCCTCAAAGTCGTCTTCGGAAGGCAGCGACGGCGAGGAGATCCAGAAGGTCCGAAAGGGGGGGCGCCGCTGCGATGGTTGCGGAGCGGCCCATGAGCGTGCGAGGTGCCCATTTAGAAAGGCCGAATGCTACACCTGCGGCCGTCGGGGGCACATCGCCAAGGCATGCAGAAAACGGAAGGAGGGCCGGAGGCAGTCACCGGACCGTTCGACCAGACCGGACCGTTCAGCGAGGCCCAAAGATGGCGTCCAGACCACGAGGAAGCAGGACGGCGTGGGCCGCGTCTCGGACAGCAGCGAGGACGACGTCCCAGTGCTCAGTGTGTCCGCGGAACAGTCCCATTATTTCGTTGAGGTACTAGTACAAGGGGCCCCTATCAGGATGGAGATTGACTCGGGGTCCTCCTATTCCATAATTCCCCAGAAAGAGTTCTTGAAAATCGACCCCCACGTGCGGCCCAAACTTAAAACATTGAGGTCCACGCTACGAGATGTGCAGGGGAACAGCATTCCGGTGTTGGGGGTCGGGAAATTTCGGGTTGAGTTTAAGAGACACTCTGCGGAGCTGCCCCTAGTTGTCCTCAAGGGGGGGAGTTGTAGCCTCCTAGGGACACAGTGGTTCCGGCCTTTAGGCCTGTTTATAGGGGGAGTACATGCAGTGGGGGTGGACCCAATACAAGCGGTGTGCGATGCGCATCCCGCCGTTTTTGAAAAAGGACTTGGAAAATTCAAGGGACCCCCTGTAGCTTTCGACCTAGACCCGGAGGTCCGCCCGATAAGACTCAAACCGCGCAGGGTGCCCTTCGCACTAAAGGACAAAATAGAGGCGGAACTGGACAAATTGGTGGGCCAGGGGATTCTTATTCCTGTTGATTCCGCGGAGTGGGAAACTCCAATTGTAACAGCTCTGAAGGCTAACGGGGAGGTGCGCATTTGCGCTGATTATAAGTGTACAATTAACAAGGCGATCCGCCCTAACGCATACCCGGTGCCGGTGGTCAGCCACCTTTTGGCCAGGCTAAATGGGGGAAAGTGTTTCGCTAAGCTCGACCTGGCGCAAGCCTATCAGCAGCTTCCCGTAACACCCGCCACGGCCGCGGCACAAACGATAGTCACTCATAAAGGAGCGTTCCAGGTGTCGCGTTTACAGTTCGGCGTGAACTCGGCACCCGGCCTTTTCCAGTCGCTTGTGGAACGCCTCCTGAAGGGGCTGGAGGGGGTGTTGCCTTATTTTGATGACGTATTAATAACTGGGGGGAGTGAGGCCGAACTGGCAAAGAGATTGGACAAAGTACTAACGGTGTTCGAGAAAGCGGGGCTGAGACTGAGGAAGGACAAATGTGTTTTTTTCGAAACCGAGGTCGAGTTCTTAGGGTTCAGGATTACACCCGAGGGTATCAAGCCATCCAAATCCAAAGTAGTAGCCATCAAAAAGGCCCCTCGCCCCACATCCAAAACCGAGCTACAGTCATTCCTGGGGCTCCTCAATTTTTACCATACATTCCTTCCGCGGAAGGCGTCCGTGGCCGAACCGCTCCATCGGTTGCTTAAGAAAGAGGAGACTTGGATGTGGGGTGACGAGCACGAGAGGGCCTTCAAAGAATTAAAGCAACTCTTGACCTCTGACGCAATTCTAACGCATTTCGACCCCAAACGGCCGGTGGTCCTAGTCTGTGATGCATCACCGGTGGGGGTGGGGGCAGTACTTTGCCACGTGTTGGATGACGGAAGAGAGGCCCCGGTTGCATTTTATTCAAGGTCCCTGTCCCAGGCAGAGCGAAATTACGCACAAACCGACAGGGAGGCATTGGCAATTGTAGCGGGGACCAAAAAGTTTCACGATTTTTTGTATGGCCGCCCGTTCAAAATCGTGACGGATCACAAGCCCCTGTTAGGGATTTTCACGGCAAGCAAGCCCACCCCGCAGATCCTATCACCGAGAATGCTGCGATGGGCCATTTTTCTCAACGCTTACCAACACGAGTTGGTGTACCGGCCCGGAAAAGAGATCAGCCATGCTGATGCACTTTCGAGATCCCCTTTGCCCTTGTCGGACGACCAGAAGGCTAGAGTAGGAAGAGACCGCCAGGTGTTACTAATTGAGGTTCTAGATGCACCCCCAATTGTACCAGCCGATATTGCGAGGGCGACAGGCAAGGACAGGACACTCGAAAAAGTCAGCTCATGGGTACAAAAGGGGTGGCCGGCATCGTCCCCAAGCACGGAATTCGACCCATTCTTTCGGAAAAAGCTAGAGTTGTCCCTAGAAAGGGGGTGCCTATTGTGGGGCCAACGGGTGGTGGTTCCTGCAGCCATGCGGCCGAGGGTGCTCAAACTGCTGCACGTCAGCCACCCGGGCATCGTTCGTTCGAAAGCGCTGGCCCGCAGTTACTTCTGGTGGCCACAGCTGGACGCGGACATCGAGCACATGGTCGGCACTTGTGAGGCATGCCAGGGATCCCGACCAGAGGCGGCCCGCCTCCCGCATAGGGAATGGGACACAGCAAGGGGGCCGTGGTCCAGAGTACATGTAGATTTCGCTGGCCCATTCCGAGGAACCATGTTTCTCCTGGTGGTGGATGCGTTCTCCAAGTGGCTGGAGGTTATCCCAGTAAAGAGCACGTCCTCCGCCACAACAATTAGCCAGCTACGGAGGGTCTTTTCCACGTTCGGTTTACCCGACACTTTAGTCAGCGATAACGCGAGTTGCTTCACCTCCTCGGAGTTCGAGGCATTCATGGGAGCAAACGCCATTCGGCATGTCACATCCGCGCCGTTTCACCCGGCCACGAACGGCCAAGTGGAACGGTTGGTGCGTACAACAAAGGATGCGTTGCGGCGCATGGGCCCGGGGGACCTAAATCACCAAGTATGCCAGTTCTTGTTAGCGTATAGGGTGACCCCCTTAGCGTCGGGGTACTCGCCGGCAGAACTCTTGATGCGGCGAAAACTGACCACACTTCTGACCAGGCTGGACCCGACGAGAGTCGAGGATAAAGGAAAAAACATAGGATTGGCAGTCTCGAAAGGGTTCGCCGCCGGCGACCTTGTTTACTGCAGGAACTATGCAAGCGCAGGGCCAGCCTGGGTGCCAGGAACGATAGTAGAACAAACAGGGCCAGTGTCATATCGGGTGGAAACGAGCACCGGTCTCCTCTGGAGGAGACACGCTGACCAACTGAGGCGCCGAGTGAGTGAAGGGCCGGTCAGTGGGGCACAGCAACAGGATTCAGCGATAGGGTTCTCCCCCACCCGTTTAGCCCAAGGGGGAGAAAATGAGGGACATCAGTCCGAATCCGGGGGGGAAAGCAGTGATCCCGACTCATATCCTTTTGATACCCCAGTTCTATCAGAGCCCGGGGGGAGGGAAAAGGAATGTGCGGCCGCCGCCGCGTCCCCCGAATGTAATTTTGATTTTGATTCTGGTCTTGCGAGCCGGGGGGGTTTTCAGGAGTGTTCCCCCACCCTTCCAAGCGAGAAGAGGGGTTTTTCGTTAGCCCCCAGTGCCCCCGGTTCTTCCCCGAGAAAGAGCATACCCCCCAACAACGCCGTGGAGCCGCGGCAAGTCACTAACAAGTCTCCCTCTCAAATTACAGGGCAGGAAACCAGGGGACAAAGAGGAGGTAGCAAACCCGGGGAAAGGCAGCCCGCATCGAGACCCCAGCGTGTTCGAAATAAACCATCTTGGCTGAGAGACTTTGTCTCCTAAGGGGGGGAGTGTGTTGAAGTGTGGGCTCGAGACATTGTCTCGTCCTAGGGGGGAGGGGTGTTGTGTTCTAATGGTTCTACCTTCCACATGAATTACAATGTATCTGAGCCAATGTAACCTTGCCTATAGCAACAATGTAACCTTCAGCTGTATCATATAAACCCTGTAATAGGACGCGAGCTAATGACCACCAGCTGGCAGCAGCGAGCGTCCAAGCTCTCTTGGTCCGAACTCATCAAAGGCAACAGCGCGGGAAGCTTTCCCGCCACCACCTACACCTGGACAAGAAGGGCGTGACCCACAATGACGTCACGCAGACAGTAGCCAATGGGCTACCAGGGCACCACGTTCAAATGTATCCCTACTGTATATAAAGAGCTATCGATCCGCCATTACCTCATGTTCCCTCTGTCCACGATGCAATAAACCTGAGTTAACCCAGCCCGAGGCTGTGTCCTGTGTCTTAGTTTCATACACTAAAGATTCCTTGTATGATGGAGGGTCATAGTAGAAAGCATTTTACCAGAAAGACTGATTTCATATATAGTAGGGGTTGTTGTTGTTTTTTGGTGGGGGGAGCCTAGCTTAAAGCAGGCCCTGCTGCTAACACATGCAGATAATGCTAAATTGTTATTTAGTACTTAAGCATCTCTGAAATGCCTATTTAAAGCTTTTGCAGATTTCTGTGATAAAAATACATTGATTATGAATTTCATAAAGTCTAAAAAAATTCTCCCTATGGTTTTCTGCAACTCATGGGAAATATTTAATTGGACCTTAAAGGAATCAGTTTTGATAATATTGAAAAATATAAGTGTTCAGAGAAAGCATTCTTAAACAGAACTGAAACCAACAAGGACCGTCAGAGCATATCCACATGGGCAAAATAGCTCACTATTTAGATCTCTTTTGGTGCTATTTGGTTTGCATTGTTCACACTAAGCAATCACTGGAGCAGACCAATTGGTCACAAGAAGGCTCCAACCTGCAAATCTTTCAACCCTGGTCAAGATATTCTACTAGTTTACTGTGCACTGTTTTATTATGTTCCCAACACATGAAGATGGTTAGTTCAATCACACATATAGAGCTGTGGGTATCTGAGGTGACAATTCTGTGATGTATGCAGTAGTTTGTGACATTAGAATTGATGATGGAGAAAACCTCTTCCCCTATTTTCATCTTTTCTGTAAAAAAAAAAAATCCCTAACTGGCAGAGCACATTTCTAGATACATAGTAATATGCATACCATGCTAGGCAGAGGCACTGTGGTAGCACTATGTCAGTGAGTAAGGTTTATTTGGTGTACTTGTGTGCAATGTTTGCCCAATTTACTAATGAGCAAGGAGGTGGCATCTGTCTGGTCAGGTTATCCTGCTATGGTAACAGAGTAGACCATACTGCCAGTGACTCAATGCTGAATGTCAGGCATCGGTTAACTAACCTGACCACCCTGAGGACTAATGGCCTTTGGTACTGAAGTACACAGTGAAGGGTGATCGTCCCCAGGTGGATTAAATCTCACTTGAATCCATCTTGATGGAGGGCAGTAGCTTCATCAATACTGGCCTGTGACTGAGGAGGACCTTGCGTGCCAAAGGGTCTCAGGATCAGAAAGTAACTCATGGAACTGGATCAGTGGTACGGGGGTCATGCTGTGATGAAGAAGGCAGATGAAAGGCCTCTGCATTACAATATATTCTCAGGACAGTCTTCATGGCTAATCACCATGATGATTGCCTATATTCAGATTCAGATATGACAGGAGGAGGAGGCAGCAGCAACAGAGTATAGCAAAAATGTGAGGTAGCTCATGGTCATAGCTGCAGCAGCCACAGATGAGAAATATAGAGCAAGCTGGTGTCATGGTAACAAAATGGATTCACAACC
This sequence comes from Bradypodion pumilum, assembly GCA_035047305.1. Classification (NCBI taxonomy): domain Eukaryota; kingdom Metazoa; phylum Chordata; class Lepidosauria; order Squamata; family Chamaeleonidae; genus Bradypodion; species Bradypodion pumilum. The sequence continues at coordinate 125,493,157 of JAWDJD010000001.1, read as the reverse complement.
ACCTGCAGTGCCCAGGAGCACTAGGGCAGTACAGTGAGAGCTGAACCTGGTGATAATGGCTACTCAGGGACCATTTAACAAACAGCCCCCCCCCCAAAGTGAGTAGCAGCAGCATACCTGTCAACCTTCCTGGATTGGCCGGGATTTCCCGTTTTTCGGTGCCGATTTTTGCCATTTTCCACCCGGAGCTGCAGAAACCCCGGAATTTGGCAGTGGGGGGAAAGGTGTTACTGCAATCCCTTCTGCGCAGCTCACTTCTATGCATGCGTAGAAGGCTTTTACGCATGCGTAGAACCCTTCTACGCTTGCGTAGAACCCTTCTACGCATGCGTAGAAGGCTTCTGTGCAGAAGGGGATCGTAGAAGCCTTTTACACATGCGTAAAAGCCTTCTACGCATGCGTAGAGGCGAGCTGCACAGAACGGTTCTGCACAAGTTGCTTTTACGCATGCGTAGAAGGCTTTTACGCGTGCATAAAAAGCGACCTGCGCAGAACCATTCTGTGCAGGTCTCAGATTTTCCGGAGCCACGGTTGACAGGTATGAGCAGCAGCCCAACTTCCTACACAAGAACCACAAGAATGCTCTTGCTTGCATGCACCCTCTCTAACACACACGCTGCAGCTATTGATAATTCCAAAACGAAGAAGGTACAAATGTAATAACCAAAACTTAAGCTCCTCACTCTTCCCCTCAGAAAAAGACACATCTTGCTTCAAGCACATAAAAAGGGGAGAATTCCACTAGAGAAGCTGTGGACACATCTAATCTTTGCCAAGCTCTTTGAAATGATTTCAGTTGTACCCAAAGAAATGCCCATACTGGTTGAGCTCTCCTTTCATTATAGGTGAGGGCAATGATTTGGACCAGACTATGGTGGAGCAAGTGCTGTGGTCCATATCTAGTCCCCCGCAGGACTGCACACAGCAGCTGTTTCGCTGATAAAGCTCATGAATGTACAGGTTGACTAAAATGAAAGAGTTGGTTTTTCACTCAGTAACTTTAATTACCTCCAGTCTTAAGGTTTTTTTTAACTGCATTGATGCACCCATCATCGCTAAAGCATCAGAAACAACAAACATAAGAAGCTAAAGTTGTTTTTCAGTTGCACAGTTGAGTTCGGCCCTTCGCGACTCAATGGACCACTGCACGCCAGGCTCCTCTGTCTTCTGCCATCGTACGCAGCCCAACCAGAGCAATGCCCATCACATCAACAATTAACAGCAGATAAAGACACCATATCAATCTGTTTGGCATGATATGGGTCTAAAGTTTGCTGCAAATGTTAATTATCTGCTTATGAGGCAAAGTTCAATTGTGGTAGGCTTTTAAAGAAAAACAATTAAGATCCCCTCTGGTTCACATGTAAGTTGTATCTAGCCCAGTATTGTATTCTGTTCCCACAGTGGTCAACCAGATGCCTATAGAAAGCACACAAGAAGGACATGAACATTCCCCTACAATGCCCATATAAAGCCACTCTGCCTGTCCTATGAGCATGATCTATAGCCACCATTACAAGTTCCCCATGGTAACCTTATTCCCACTGAATTTTCAAACCATCCCAGCTGGCACCATCCCATTCTATTTATTTATTTTTATTTATTATATTTATACCCCACCCATCTAGGATAATTTCCTACTCTATGGTAAGAAATGCTATTGCAACAGCAATATTACATTTATTTGGATAGTCTGAGCTCCACAATTATGAAGGAGGGTTATCCCCACCAATTTAGTTCACATTCCGGCTTTGCTGTCGCATTTCCCCCAAATAATTAACCCTTTTTCTAATCAAAATATCCTTCCCTGGAAATGTTGGGAACTCACTACTTAGGGAATTTACATCCCCTTCAGTATTTTAATTACTCTATTTGTTTTCTTTACAATTTGAAGATAAGATAGAGAGAAGTTTAAACCAACACACCTCTTACTTTAGTGACACATTTCATCTTTTCTACAAGATAAATGCATGCAAAAAAATATGCCAACTGATTGTTATGGAAAACCGTTCCATTCTTTTCACCAGTTTCTCCTTTTTTCCACATCGACACTAATTTAAATGCATGCCGTTATAGACAGGAATATTAGAAGCTTTAATTGTACAGCCATTAGTTGATATGCTTTATTTAAACTCTGGTTGCATACTTTTTTTACTTCAGTGATTTACATATAAAAAGGCCACATACACAAATCACAACAAAACGGAAGCTCTCGGAGAAACAGAAAAGTTCAGCAACAAAGTGCAGCTCAAATACCTGTATACAAATCCCCGTGTGTAAACATGTCAATCATATAGCGACAGAATGCGTATTGATCTAGCATAACAGAAAAGGGGAAAAGGATCATTAAGGCATAATTAGAGATCTTTTAAACATCAAGTGCTAGAAAGAGACAGAGCATGAATGCTTAGCACTAATAAAAAAAACCTTTGACAGTGTTTCATCTCTTGCTTAAGGCAATCAATAACCAGACAGGTTGTGAAATTTATGCTTCTGTTCTCTCTTTGTTTTTCAGGACTAGCAGAGGAAATGGCTTCTGGATTTTTGCACCATGATGGGATTCTTTCATGGCTGATAGTTTCTAGTTGTGTGTAAATACAAGGACCAAATTTCAGAGGCACATTTCAGATTGCAACATTCAGGGTATTTCCCCTCGACTATTATTTACTCCCCTGCCCCATGCGGGAGGTACTGATGCATGTTAATAATCTGGATGCCTCTACTACATAACAGTCAAAGATAGGATGGAGCAGAAATTAGATTGGATTCTTCATCTGTAGATCTGTGGATAATTTGTAGATCTACAAGAATTTCTAACTTGCAGTTGTTTAATAGTAACAGTAATAGCATGATTCCCTTCCCTGCACAATGATCAAACTGAAATTGAAAGTTTGGGGACCAGGAGAGCGTGTGAAGTGAACTATATATTTGTTTTTGAGTTATGTGTTTGTAACACTTAGTAACACTTCATATAATGAAATTGCTATGTGGTTTTTACACTCTGTGCACAACATTGTTATATCAGTATCAATATAATAAAATACCTACAGTATGAATATAATAGTGTGCCTATGTCTGACAAAGTGGACTTGATCCATGAAAGCTAACATTAAAATATAGCACTTAGTCTTTAAAGTGCCAATGTGTTTTTGTTTTGTTTATTCTCTGATATATATGAATATATGGAACATATATTCCTCAGAATAGAATATCCATGGGGCAGGCTAGGGATAGTTCCTGAAAGTTCATTAAGCTGCCTGTTTTTGGGACTGCAAAAAGATCCAATCTATTGCTTGTCTTCCCATGAAACATCTAAGAATGGAGCCTGACTTGGACATCATACCATGAGAGTGCCTGAATGCCTGATGAAGTAACCTTGAGTTACAAAAGTGACCTATAAAAGGTATGGCCTTTCTCCTGCAATTGTTAGATTGCTGAAAGTTGTTTTATAATGTTATAAAGCACTTTAAACACCCTAATGGAAAATCAGATATTTTAATATAAGGAGGGAAGGAGATAGATAGTCAGTCAGTCAGTCAGTCAGTCAAATATTGCCCTGTGCTGGGTTTTGAACTGGGCAGTGGCAATTTGAAAATGCTTCTAATGTCAAATTATCTAGTGCAGACACAAAAACAGATATATATATTAAATAATATGTGCTAAATAAATCGCATGGAATTGTGTATTAGATTTCAGTATTCCTTGTTACATCTTCTTCTTCATCTTCATCATCATCATCTTCTTCTTCCTCTTCTTTTTCTTCATCTTCATTATCATCATCTTCTTCCTCTTCTTCACCTTCATCTTCTTCTTCATCTTCTGATTCTTCTTCTTCTTCACCATAATCAGAGTAGGAGATGTTCACAAGTTTAGGACCATTGCTTCCTCTACTGTCCCTACAGGGATTTCCTAAAGCATTAAAGACATATTTTCTACTTTTATTTCTTCATTAGAGATTCTGAGAGTTCTAGTTCAAAGAAACAAACCAACCGCAACCCAATTTTTTACAAACTGCCTTGGGAATTGTCGGAAAGTCAGCCAGCTAACATGACAACCTGTTCTAGGGTCACAGTGTCTCTTTCTTCTCACCAACTCAACTAAAGGTTGATGTGTACTTTTCAGCCCCTGTTAATGGTCTGTTTAATTTATTTAGACATTATTTGTAACAGGTTTGAAATCAGTAACAACCTTTAGACTTTGAGCAGTGCTGGCAAGTAGTTATTTCAGCATCACTTTAGTTTTGCTCTGTTCCAGACCTAAGAATTAGATCCAGAATTTGTGATCCAGTGATATATTTCTCATTGACATTGAAGAGACCACTGAGGATAGACATTTGAAGGCAGCCCAAAATTAACTGCATGATAAATTCATTTAACAGAAGAGATAATGTTCCTGGCTCCTAATCATACTTAATAAAAACCCATAATTTGTCTCCAAATCTGACACCAGCTGCTCATTCAGGTAATCTTTTTATATTAGCAGAAACAAGAATTAAAGCCATTGCAATATGCACTGTACACACCTGTATTTTCATGTATGTCATGTAGTCAAGGAACCACAACAGAGTTTTGAGCAGGATTATAGGATCTGACCACACATTTATTTATTTCCTTCCACAGCAATTATTTTTCAGTTTATCATTACATGCAGACTTTAACAGCATGACCTATACCTTAATCAGGAAGACTAACCATAGGCAGGAAGTTTTCACTGCACATGTACAAGTTATTCAGAAAATATGCCTACTTGTCACAGGTAGTCCAGATCAAGGGTTAGTGTGGCATTTTCAATGCCCATCAGTCACCAAAATGTGGTTCATTTTGCATGCCAATAGTGAACTCATTCTTGTAGTATGAATCTTAATGCACAGGGTGAGCCAAATAACCCAAATGGGGTCATCCACACAGCTCAGTGGGAACAGAATGCTTGCTTGTTGTGTACTGATGGTGAAAGTAGAATATCTTTGAAAAAGACATGCCTGACTTGAAACCCTGAACAGGAATGGAGTTGAGAGGGCTGAAAAATGAAACTAGTGAGAGATGGAATGGAATGCAATGGATTCACTGGAAATGGCCAATGAGAAAAAGGATTGTTAGTTGCCACACCCAAGGCTTCAGAATGTCATTAGATGTTAACTGAGAGAGAAATTAAAGATGCTTTAAGAGGGATTTAGAAGAATGGAAAGTGAACATTTGAATTAGACATGTTTTGGCTGACCTTTGCTCTCTTTTACTTTCTTCCTCCTCTTAGAGAAATAAGTAAAAGATAATGGAGAAAGAAAGATGAAGCTAGAAAGAAGCTCATTGCATTGTCTGGGCAGGCTGTTTTCTGGCTGATGCTGAGAATCTGTTTTTAAATGTTCCTTGGGACAGAAGGGGTTGCAAGAGTAATCTTTGGCTAGAAGAACAACCAATCAACCTTTCTGGACTTATTGTTCAAATTCCAGTCATGCTAGGCTTCAACACAGATATATTCTTGCCTTTATTTTAACTCTAATTTTAAAAGGTTTAACACCTTTTGAATGTATCTGTGAATGTGCTGGCATGGACCACTTTTAATTTGGTTGTTTGAAGTTCTGTCTCTGAGATCCTGGACTGCCACCTCCTAGTACAGTGGTGCCTTGGATAACGAAAATAATGTGTTCTCTGAGGTTTTTTTTCATACAGTGAAATTTTTGTTATCCGAAATGTGATTTCCCATAGGAATGCATTGAAAAACAAAAATTCAGTTACCTAAATTCACCTAAAAAAAATAGAAAAAAAATCCCAAACCGTTAGAACACATATTAAAATGATTGCAAAAGGTGAAGATCATCTACCTCCCTTCCACCCAAACACGGAATGCTGAAACACTGCAGGGGCAGGGTGCAATCATGCTGGGGGTTTTTTTGGCTGCATTTGCAGCCTCCGTGGCGGCAGTGGGGTGGGGGAGCATTTTTGCCTTGCTCCCAGTGCTTACATTGGTGGTGGTGGAATCACACACTTTTTTTGGCTCTATTTGCAGCCTCCATAGCAGCGGTGGGGTGGGGGAGCATTTTTTCCACCTTTAAAAAAAATTCGGGACTTTCCCACACCAAAATGGGCTGAAAATGCACTGATTTCAGCACTTCCAGTTTCTCCAATTCACTTCCATTTTATTTATTTTATGCTACTCCAAGGCTTCCATTGGTTGGGGAGGCCTTGGGGAAGCATTTTTGCACCATTTTTAAGGAGTATTTTTTGTTGCTGAAAATAGCTGAAAACAGAAGTTCTGGGACATCAAAAATATGCCTAAAAATTAAAAAAATTGTGCAAAAATGCCCCCCAAGCCTCCCCCCCATCCAAGGCAAGCCTTGGAGAAGCAAAAAAATTAAAATAACTGGAAGTGAATCAGAGAAAAATCAGAAGTGATGAAATTGGTGCATTTTCAGCCCATTTCGGTGCAGAACTCCCCCCCCCATTTTTTTTAAAAAAGGTGGCGATAATGCTCCCCACCACTGCCACTGCCATGGGAAGCAGCCATAAAAATGGCCACACCCTGGGGAAACATTTGCGGTAAGTGGGGGGGAAATTGTTACCCAAGGGTGCAATTTTCTTTCAGTTTCTGATTGCTATGCATTTTGTTGTTGTTGTTGTTTTGTTATTGGAACCCTTCGTTATCTGAGGTTTTACTGTATAACCATTTACCTTTTGTGACTGACTTTTCTGCAAGCTCCAACTCAGCTTCTTTCTTCGCTTTGGTTTTGGCTTCTTCTGTTTTGGCTTCCTTTGGCTTCATTCTTTCAGGTGCCTTGAGTTCTTGTTTTCTTTCTCTCATGTCCATTTTAGTCTTCTCTTCAGCTTTGATGCACATCTTGTCTGCAAATTTTAAAAGATAATATGTTTCATTTAGTTTGTTTTTTAAAAAAGAATCGTATATTTCTACACCAGGCATTGAAAGGCTTTCAGTGCTGCCTAAATAACCATAAAAGATTAAACTGTCACCAATAATAGCAATGACTTATGTCAATAAGTGAATAAGAAGTTTTTTGAAATTATAATTGATACATTTACAAGTATTATAACTAGTATTTTTGGAACAGCCTCCAGATGTTTGCAGGAATTGCTCCAGTCAAAATTCTGAGGGCTTTAGGGGGAAAGTAAAAATAAATCAAAATCCTCTCAGGTGTTTTTAACTACTTACAGTGGAGGAATAAAGGTTCTGCCTTGGACAGGATGAGCTTTCACAAAGGAGGAGGAAGTAACTAGGAGGAATTAAGTTCTTTAGAAGCTGCAATGCATTAGCTGTCTGGTGGCTCAAGTGACTAAAATGCTGAACTTGCTGACTGGAAAGTTGGCAGGTCAGCAGTTCAAGACCCGAGTATTGCACAACAGAATGAGCTCCCATCTCTGTCCCAGCTCCTGCCAACCTAGCAGTTCAAAAACAAGAAATTTCAAGTAGATGAATATGAATCACTTCGGTGGAAGGTAAATAGCATTCCATGGGTTGAGGCATGCCTGCAACGTGTCTATGGAAACATCTGCAAATGCAGACAGCACTGGCTCTTTGGCTGTAAACAGAGATGAACACTGAAGCCTAGAGTCTGATATGACTGGCTTTCGAGCAAGGGCAACTTTTACCTTTACCTAGTATCCTTGCCCATTATGCTTTGTATAGAATATCTCTTGGAAATGACCAGGCCACTAATGCCTTGCATCTCACACAGCACTTAGTCTCTCCTAGACACTTCCTCCATCTTCATGAAAATCTCACAAAACCTTTATTTCTCAGTTGTATGCAATTAAAAACACCTGAGAGGACTCTGAATTTTTGGATAATGCTACCAGAATTCTGTCTAGGGGAATTTCTGCAGATTTCTGAGATCCATAGTCCAAAAAAACCTCATTGGCTGAATGGGAGTAGCCTATTGACCTTGTGGGATTTGGTAAGTAATATGTAACCAGGTGTTGTCCTATGGGTATAACATAAGAAGAGAAGATTCTTTGGAAAAGATAATAATGCTAGAAAACGTTGAGGCAAGAGGAAAAGAGGAAGACGCATTATGAGATGGATTTACTCCATAAAGAAAGTCATCATCTTGAGTTTGCAAGAGCTGAGAAGCTGTTAATGACGACATTTGGAAGGTCACTCATTCACATGGTCACCATAAATAGGAGGCAACTTCACATCACATAAGAACAATAATGTGTAATTAATAGATCTACTGTAGGTGGGACAAAAGTAGAATTGTACTGTAAGGCAGATTTATGCCTATTTATAATAGCAACTGACTAGTGGTTCAAATACCTGTTGAAATGAAAAGGTTTCATCACAGAAGTGCACGCTGGGTTTTTTCCTCTTAGGCTATGTTGGACATACTCTGGTTAGCATGTGTCAAACCAGCAGCAAATTACCCAAAAAACATGATGGGACACAAAAAATATAGACAATTAAACTATATAAGTTTAATAAACTGAATTGATTTAGTAGCTGGGGCATCTGAATATTGTTGTTGTTCAGTTGCACAGTCGATTCCGACCCTTTGCGACCCTATGGACCATTGTCCTCCAGGCACCCCTGCCCTCCACCATCCTCCTCAGCCCTCCCAGTTCTGTGCCCATTGTGTCTACAATTCCATCTAACCATCTCATCTTTGGCTGCCCCCTTCTTCTTTTGCCCTTTCTCATTTGATGTCCAAAGTACTTCATCTTTACTATTTGACCTTCTAATGAGCAGTCAGGGTTGATTTCTTCTAAGATTGACCTATTTGTTCTCCTTGCTGTCCAGGGGACTCTCAAAACTCTCCTCCAACACCACATTTCAAAGGCGTCTATTTTTCTGCGTTCAGCTTTCCTAACGGTCCAGCTCTCACAACCATACATTACCACCGGGAATACCATTGCTTTGACTATACAAATTTTTGTTTGCAATGTGATGTCTCTGCTTTTGACTATGTTACCCAGGTTTCTCATACCTTGTCTCCCGAGAATCAGTCGCCTTTTTATTTCATGGCTGCAATCCCCATCTGCAGTGATCTTTGATCCTAAGGATGTAAACTCTGTCACTGCTTCTACTTCTTCCCCATCTTTTTCCCAGGAACTGATTGGGCCTGTTGCCATTATCTTGGTTTTCTTGATATTGAATCTCAAGCCAGCTTTTGGATACTAACAAATATTTTTGTTGAGAATTGTGGATTTATTTTTGAGAGTGTCAACAAGCATGTGGATAAGGGGGATCCAGTTGACATTGTTTATCTGGACTTTCAGAAGGCTTTTGACAAGGTCCCACACCAAAGGCTCTTGAATAAACTTACCAGTCATGGAATAAAGGGACAGGTCTTGTCCTGGATCAGCAACTGGCTAAGGGACAGGAAACAGAGGGTAGCACTAAATGGACACTTCTCCAAGTGGAGGGAAGTAAAGAGTGGGGTCCCCCAAGGTTCAGTACTGGGATCCCTGCTTTTCAACCTCTTCATAAATGATCTAGAGGTAGGAGTAAATAGCAAGGTAGCCAAATTTGCTGACAACACTAAATTATACAGGGTAGTGAAAACTGTGAGAGATTGTGAGGAGCTCCAGAGGGATCTCTCAACACTGGGGGAGTGGGCAAAACAGTGGCAAATGAGTTTCAACATTAGTAAGTGCAGAGTGATGCATGTTGGGGGGAAAAACCCCAATTACATTTATAAACTGATGGGGTCTGAACTCTCTGCGACAAACCAGGAAAGAGACCTTGGTGTCCTGGTGGACAGCTCAATGAAGGTGTCAACCCAGTGTGCCTCAGCAGTGAAAAAAGCAAACTCAATGCTAGGGATCATCAGGAAGGGTATAGAAAATAAGTCAGCAAGTGTCATTTTGCCTCTTTATAAATCTATGGTGAGGCCCCATCTGGAATACTGTGTACAGTTCTGGTCGCCATATCTCCAGAAGGATATTATGGAGTTGGAGAAAGTGCAGAGGAGGGCAACCAGAATGATTAGGGGACTGGAACACCTTCCTTACCATCTTTAGTGTTTGAGAACCAAGACAATAGAAACAGCCGAAAGCTTGGCTCAACACATTTTATTGCATGATGGTCCGGGGGAACATGTGGTAATGGCGGATGAACAGCTCAATATATACAGTGACTGTACATTTGAATGTGGCTCCTCGATAGCCTATTGGCTACTGTCCACGTGACGTCACTCCCTGTCACGCCCTTCTTGTCCAGGTGAGGTAGTGGCGGGAATCTTCCCGCGCTGTAGGTATTTGGGGAATTGGAACCATGTGAGCTAGGCGCTCGCTATTGCCCCTAGTGGTCACTAGCTCGCGTCCTAATACAGAGGGTTACAGTGTTACAACTGGTGATTGTTATATCCACTCATTCGAGTGTTACATTACTTAAAGGCACAATTTTCCAAACACAACATCCCTCCCCCCCTAGGATGAGATGAAGTCTCCCATCCAATATGGTTTATTGCAAGCGCGTTTTGGGTGCAAGGCTGGCTGGCTTGTCCCGGGGGCGCTATCACTTCTGTGTTCCCTGGTCTCTTGTCCTGCAATGGGAGAGGGAGACTCGTTAGCGACTCGCCGAGGATCCGCGGTTTTCGGGGTAGGGGTAAACTCCAATGAGGGAAAACCAGGGGCATTGGGGGCTAATGAAAAACCCCGCTTCTCACTCGGACGGGTGGGGGACCACTTCGAACCCCCCCCCCGGTTTTGTAACTCAAACTCAAAATCATCTTCTGGGATATCTGTGGGGGCATCCTGCAGAATATCTGCAGGGACAAACTTATTCCCTTCTCCCCTTGGTGGGGACCACTGGCCCCCCTCTCCTCCCCCGTGGGCTGAACGGGTGGGGGAGAACCCTAACGCTGAATCCTGTTTCGCGCTTTCCGCGCTCTGGTTGCCGGGAACCCGGCGTCGGAGTTGGTCCACGTGCCGCCTCCAGAGTAGACCTGTGCTGGTCTCTACGCAGTACGACACCGGACTCGTTTGCCCAATGACTACTCCCGGAACCCAGGCTGGCCCTGCGCTAGCGTAGTTTCTGCAATGGACCGGGGCGCCTATTTCGAAACTCTTCGTGCCCACTAACCCGATGTTCTTCCCAGTGTCTTCCACCCTCGTAGGGTCTAGCCTGGTCAGTACCGTAGTCAGTTTTCTGCGCATTAGGAGCTCTGCGGGCGAGTATCCTGATGCTAGGGGGTTTACCCTATACCCCAGCAAAAACTGGCACAACTGCAGGTTTAAATCCCCGGGGCCCATGTGCCTCAGCGCGTCTTTGGTGGTACGCACGAGGCGTTCTACCTGGCCATTCGTCGCCGGGTGGAAGGGCGCGGAGGTGATGTGCCGTATGGCGTTGATGTCAATGAATGCTCTGAATTCGGCGGACGTGAAGCAACTAGCGTTATCGCTAACAAGCGTGTCGGGTATACCAAACGAGCGGAACACCTTGCACAATTGTTTAATGGTTGCGGCTGAGGAGGTGTTTGCAACTGGGATAACCTCTAACCACTTGGAATAAGCATCCACTATGAGGAGAAAAAGTGATCCTCTGAAAGGGCCCGCAAAGTCAATGTGCATGCGGGACCATGGCCCCTTTGCCGCGTCCCATTCCCTGTGCGGAAGTCGGGCCTCTTCGGGCCGGGAGCTTTGGCAACTCTCGCAAGTGCCCACCATGTGCTCGATATCGGCGTCCAACTGGGGCTACCAGAAGTAGCTCCTGGCCAGTGCCTTGGAGCGGACAATCCCAGGGTGGCTGATGTGCAGCAGCTTGAGCACCCTTGCTCTCAGGGACTCAGGGACGACTACCCGCTGACCCCACAGGAGGCAACACCTCTCCATGGACAGTTCTAACTTTTTCCTAAAAAATGGGGCAAATTCCGCTGCTGGGGAGGACGTTGGTCACCCTTTCTGCACCCATGAACAAACCAGGGCCAACGTTTTGTCCCTGCCCATCGCCTTGGCGATCTCTGCGGGCACTATGGGGGGTGAATCCAGGACCTCTATCATGAGCACTTGGTGGTCTTGTTCCACCTCGCACACGTGGCTGCCCGAGTGGGGGAGGGGTGACCTCGACAGGGCATCCGCGTGGCTTATGTCCTTTCCAGGGCGATACACCAGCGCGTTCTGGTACGCGTTTAAAAAAATGGCCCACCCGAGCATCCTAGAGGACAGAATCTGTGGAGTGGGCTTGTCTGCAGTGAAAATGCCTAGCAGGGGCTTGTGGTCGGTTACGATGGTAAAGGGGCGGCCATAGAGGAAGTCGTGGAACTTCTTTGTCCCAGCAATTATCGCTAATGCTTCCCTGTCTGTTTGTGCATAGTTACGCTCTGCCTTAGACAGGGACCTGGAGTAGAACGCCACCGGAGTTTCCCGCCCGTTTTCCAACATGTGGCACAGGACCGCCCCCACCCCCACTGGAGATGCATCACAAACCAGAACCACTGGTTTCTTGGGGTCAAAATGGGTTAAAATGGCGTCTGAGGATAAGAGTTGTTTCAGCTCATTGAATGCCCTCTCCTGACTCTCACCCCATCGCCATGCCTCGTCCTTTTTTAGTAACTTATGAAGCGGCTCCGCTACCGACGCCTTCCTAGGCAGGAAGGAATGGTAGAAGTTTAAGAGCCCCAGGAACGACTGCAATTCGGGCTTGAAGGTGGGGCGAGGAGCATTTTGGACGGCGGCCACCTTTGATTCGGAGGGTTTAATGCCTACAGGGGTTACCCGGAAACCCAGGAACTCAACCTCTTTTGCGAAGAAGACACATTTGTCTTTCCGCAACCTCAACCCCGCCTTTTCAAATACCGTCAGTACTTTGTCTAGCCTCTCAGCCAATTCCGACTCACTCCCCCCTGTTATAAATATGTCGTCAAAATATGGCAAGACCCCCTCCAGACCCTTCAAGAGATGTTCCACTAGTGATTGGAAAATGCCTGGCGCCGAGTTCACACCAAACTGTAGGCGCGTCACCTGAAACGCCCCCTTATGAGTGACTATCGTCTGCGCCGCAGCTGCAGCTGGAGTTACCGAGAGCTGCTGATAAGCCTGCGCCAGGTCAAGCTTTGCGAAGCACTTTCCCCCATGTAACCTGGCCAACAGGTGGCTGACTACCGGCACCGGATACGCATTTGGGCGTATCGCCTTATTAATGGTACATTTGTAATCAGCGCATATTCGAACCTCCCCATTGGCCTTTAGCGCTGTTACAATCGGAGTTTCCCACTCCGCAGAATCAACAGGAACAAGGATCCCCTGGCCCACCAATTTGTCCAGTTCCACCTCTATTTTGTCCTTAAGTGCAAAAGGCACCCTTCGCGGTTTGAGTCTTATCGGTCGGACGTCCGGGTCCAGGTCGAACGCGACTGGGGGCCCCTTGAATTTTCCGAGTCCCTTCTTGAACACTTCGGGATGCGCATTACACACCTCCTGTATTGGGTCAGTCCCAACTGAATGCACCCCCCCAATGAACAAACCCAGGGGCTTAAACCATTGTGTCCCGAGGAGGCAACAACTCCCCCCTTTGAGAACAACCAGGGGAAGTTCCGCGGTGTGTTGCTTGTATTGGACCTTGAATTTTCCAACCCCCAACACCGGAATGCTATTTCCCTGCACATCCCGCAGCGTAGATCTCAGTGCTTTGAGCTTGGGCCGCACATTGGGGGAAATTCCCAAAAACTCCCTCTGGGAAATGATGGAATATGAGGAACCCGAGTCTATCTCCATCTTAACGGGGACCCCTTGCACCAGTACCTCTACAAAATAACATGGGTGCCCTAAGGACACGCTGTGGACTGCCGTGTCGTCGCCGCTGTCGTCGGAGATGCGGCCCACGCCGTCCTGCTTCCTCGAGGGCCGGACGCCTTCCTGGTTCTTCAGTGAGCGGTCTGTTGCGCCTTTCTGGTCTCTGCGCCGCCATCTGCAAACCTTGGCTATGTGGCCTCGGTGCCCGCAGTTGTGGCACTTGGCCTTCCTGAACGGGCACTTGATGCGGTCATGGGACGCCCCGCAGCCATCCCAATGCTGGCCATCCTTCCGCACCTTCCGGATGTCCTCGTCCTCGCTGCTCTCCGTGGAGGAGTGTGGTGCCCGCCTGGCTGCTTGCACCGAGCCCACTGCCTTGTCGGGTTGTGGGGGCCTTGATCTGAACCCCTTAACCCTGGCCCTCGTGGCTTCCGCCGCCTGCGCCTCCTTCACGACCTCTTGCAGTGTCGGGGGCGGCTCCTTGTTCATCAGCTTTCGCTGGACCTCTTCGTCCCACAGGCCGCACAGCATGCGGTCCCTGAGGGCGATTTCCAGATTCTCCCACTTGCATGGGCCGGCGGCCAAACGGAGGGCCGCTGCAAAAGCAGCCACGGACTCACCAGGCGCCTGGACTCTCTTCCAGAACGCGTCCCGAGCCGAAAACATTGAGACCGAGGGCTGGAAATGGTCCCGCATCGCTTTCAGGAGCTGCTTGACCGGCACTTCGTTCACCTTCTTTGGAGACACCAGGTCCACCAATACCTTCATGGCGGGGAACCCGAGCATCCTGATGAGGATGGCCCTCTTCTTCCCCTCGTCTGAGATGTCGGACACCATCAGTGCGCTTTGGAAATCCATCTCGAACAGTTCCCATTCTTCCGGTTTGTTGATGTTGAAACCGGCCTGAGTTGTCTTGATTCTGTGGGGATCCATTATCCCACCTTCGTCGCCAATTTAGTGTTTGAGAACCAAGACAATAGAAACAGCCGAAAGCTTGGCTTAACACATCTTTATTGCATGATGGTCTGGGGGAACATGTGGTAATGGTGGATGAACAGCTCAATATATACAGTGACTGTACATTTGAATGTGGCTCCTCGATAGCCCATTGGCTACTGTCCGCGTGACGTCACTCCCTGTCACGCCCTTCTTGTCCAGGTGAGGTAGTGGCGGGAATCTTCCCGTGCTGTAGGTATTTGGGGAATTGGAACCATGTGAGCTAGGCGCTCGCTATTGCCCCTAGTGGTCACTAGCTCGCATCCTAATACAGAGGGTTACAGTGTTACAGCTGGTGATTGTTATATCCACTCATTTGAGTGTTACATTACTTAAAGGCACAATATTCCAAACACAACACCATCTGAGGCTGCAATGGTTGGGCCTTTTCATTCTTGAACGACGGCGTCAAAGAGGAGACCTGATTGAAGTTTATAAAATCATGCACGGTGTGGACAAAGTAGATAAGGAAAAACTGTTTTCCCTATCACACAACACTAGAACTAGGGGACACTCGATGAAACTTTTCGGTACTAGTTCTCAAACAAATAAGAGAAAGTACTTTTTCACCCAGAGGATTACTGGTCTATGGAACTCCCTGCCAGAAGAAGTGGTGACAGCTGTCAGTCTTGACAGCTTTAAGAAAGGATTAGACAAGTTCATGGAGGACAAGGGTATCAATGGCTTTAATTATGGATACTTAACGACAACCTCGGGGTTGGAGAGATAGGCAGGATATCTCTCAATGCCATTTCCAGGGAATCCTAAGCAGGTGAAGGCAACTCCTTGGGAATACTCTGAAGGAAATGGTGAGCCACTGTGTGAGAATGCTGGACTGGATGGGCTGTGGCCTGTTCCAGCAAGGCTGTTCTTATGTTCTTATTCACAAAAAAAGCACAAAGAAAAAAAAAATCACCTGGACATCTTGGTTAATCACACAAAAAGAATGGGGCCAGAAATCCTGCCATGAAGTAAGACCATTATGTCCATATGGATTAAAAGTAAAATGTCATCTGTTAATTGTTTTCTTCAGACTTCACTAGTAGATACTGTTACTCAGGTTTTCCTGGTAAATAAGTTTCTGCTTTTCTGGCCCTGTAGTTCTGAAACCTTTAATGTTGCATTGTGTGTTGAAACAGAGAGTTAATTCTTAGATGGATATATTTTTAATTGTTGTTAATCCAAAGCTGATCCTACTGCAAGAAAAGGGAAACACTTCACCAACAGTTTACACCTACATCTATTCCTTAATAGTAACATCAATAACCAAACATTTCTGTGGCATTCTGATTACCCATAACACTTTTTAAAAAAAATATTAATGTCTAAAGGAAAGGAAATACCTTTTGGAGCAACTTTTTCTTCAATCTTTTCTTGCCGTTCAAGTTTCACCTTTTCTGTTACTGAAAATTTAAAAACAATATCATCATCATCATCAGCAGCAGCAGCAGCAGCAGCAGCAAAATGTTTGTAAACTCAAGCATAAATATTAATTTACTTGTGTAAAAAATGTAATTGGCTAGATAAGGAGTCCCATTATTATTCATCCAATGTCTGTGGAATATTAAGATGCCTGATATTCATTTCTTTTCTTTAGAAGTTCTGCTGCAGATCAATTAATTTTATGTAAGCCTCATTTCAGCATCACTTTAGGAGGTATTTATAATGTAATTAAAGAATGGACAGGAAATCATATTTATTTTTATAACAAGGAACACGTAAAAAAAATTCCTTTCCCACAAAGTAATAATTAGTAACATTGTTACTTTCCACACATAACAATACTTATCGTATTAAGTGGTATTGCATTTAATAGTGATATTTAAGAGGGTGTTTTGAGGATCTCACCCTCTACAATGATTAATGGCTTGATTTTTTTTTTGGGGGGGTATAAGCTAACAAACAGTAAAAATGTAATGCAATAGTTCACCAAATTTCTTTACAATGTTAACAGTAATAAGTAAGGTTTCATGAGCTTTGAATAGTTATACTCAGTGGTGGGCTCCAAAAAAAATACTACCCCATTGCGTGCGTGGTATGATGGGCATGGCCAAGGGGAAAGCCCTGTGTTGCAGCCGAATTAAGACTACTTTATTTCAAAACTTGGGTGAGCGGGGCCAGCCAGAATTTCTGCTACCGGTTCTGGTGAACTGGTGCAAACCTGCTGATGCCCACCACTGTTTATACTGTATAACAAATTGCTTTTTAAAAGCAACTGCCCAAGGTTTGGATTTCATGTTTTGAGACAACAGAAGAGATGGCTTAACCAATTATTTTTCTCACATGAATGCCATTACATTACTGTTTGCAAGAATAAGATTCAAATTACAAAAGCACCTCTTGTAACTCTTAAGCAAACACAGAAACACTCTTAAATCCCATAACTTTGCAGCACTAGCCAAAGAGGGCACATTTCCTATGCTTATTATGTGTTTTCAAATGAGATGAAATTTTGCTCTGCTTATGTTGTATTATACATTCATCAGTGGTATTAAACCTCAGAACACATCGTGAGTTCAGTACATATTACAGGCAATGTGGAATAAGAAGATAATATGATTGAATGGCAAATGTAAGCACTTAACAGTACATTGAACATACAATCAAATAGCATTTAATACTTCTGCTTCTAGGAAGATAACAGAGGCTTCATCATATAATAAAAATATACAAGAGTACACAGGAAGAAAAACTTTGAAACAGCAACAGGTTAATTTCGTAGGTGGAAGTGTAGTGTGCAAACAGTAGATTGAAACATATCAAAGTTGTTAATAGAGCAACGAACAATTTAACTTGTAGATTTAGCTTCTGTAAATAAGAATGGTTAGCACAGCACTCTTTTCTATGTGTCAGGTTCTGGGAAAATAAGAAAGCTAGTATTTATTAGATACATTGAGATATGAAAGTCAATAAGATTCTTAATTCTAGATAGATGAGATGCAAAGAGCATTGCATGCGCACCCCCCAAAGAAAGACTCAGACACCGGTATATGGATAAAGGCATCGGGCCACTTTTATTGAATAATGCCCTAGTCCGAATTATAACTTTAAATTGGTATAATCATCCAATTGTAATTCTTTAAGGCAAGCAGGTCGCAGTAACACTGGTAAGGTTCCTCCCAAAATGCCAATGGCAATTGGCTACATGTAATTATTTGTATCAATTTGTTTGTTGACACAAACAAATTGTTGACCGGAGTCAATAAACTATCTACTGACCCCACCCTATGACGTGTATCCGTTAAATATAAAGGTGATGCAGGCTGTGAAGCTCCTGCCATCACCCCTTGCCTGGTTCGCCCTTGACCGGCCAAACCTATTTCCCCTGTACCTGTCTATGTGTTGGCCAGTCAATTGCGAACCTGCCCGATACCTATGGGTCATAAATCTTTACCTTACCAGTGCTACCCGCCACACGGGGAGGCGTCCATGATGACTCACGCCCCCCCCCAGACCGTCAGCTCGGTCACCAGGCCTGCTTGCATATCTTTCAGAAGGAGGTACATACCTCTAGCCGACAGGTGGACCCCATATCCTGCCTACAGGTTATAATTTTTGTAAGCATATACTCAGATATCCAATGACTGTCCCCAAGCCATTCTCCTCAAGGAACTGGGCAACAGCCCTGTCCATTGACCGCCGGGATGGTCCAAACCACGGAGATCCATGTCTCCTCTAAATTGGTGTCTCGGCACAATGTTAGACCATAGCGACCGTGTGTAAGCCATAAATGATATAAAACGCCAGGTCACTGTACCTCGACAGTTTAAGGAAAGGTCAGTGATCCGTGTGAGACCATTGCCGCCGAGGTGCAGAATAAGAACATCAGGTGGTCCAGCATCCCTGATGGACATCAGGAATGGCAACAGTTCCCGCCCTCTCATGCCGTGCACACCATACCACCGCATACGTGCGGATGCACGCAGCCCGAGCAGGGGTCCACACTCTGTCGCCGCAGCAAATACTGCTGCCCAGTGTACATAGCTGCGGCCCACCAGCCCCACTGCCGCCAGTGTGTGGAGACACACAGGATCTGTAAAAGAGGAGAAGGGGCTAAGGACATAACTAGGCACTCATCCAGTGAGGGGAAGTACAGATAGGAAAATAGGCGCACACCCCCACGTGCCCACATATATCCGCCTCCGAGTACCCCAAACGCAGCCGCGGTAAATGCGATGCCAATCCTAGATAAATGGATGCCATAACGGGCCCCACACTGTGAAGCGCGGTACCGGTCACCCTCCAGAACTTAAATTTGTTAAGGGTAGACCCATGCTGGTGGCAGAAAAACAGGCTAGGGCGCGCAGCAGGCACTGCCAAAAACTCATGTAGGGCACCAATCGGACAGATGTCTTCAATTGAACATCGTAGCAGTCTAACTCCACTGCATACGCCGTGCTGATCAACCTTTGAGGACCGTATCCTCAACTGAGCCCACTCATGTGTAACCAAGACATCATCGAGTTCCAGTGCCCTACGAGACACGTCTGCCTGTCTCAATGGTACCAACTCTGGTACCAACTCACTGATGCGGAGTGCTCCAAATAAGGCTACAGTGGTAGCTGTGTGAAAAAGAGCCACCTCATACTTATCATACCATAAGTTATGCCAGCCTCGTGCAAGGTGGGTCAGAACCTCTGGTGAAATCGGGTGACATGTGTCCGGGCGGGTACCACGTTCACGTGTCCACCCCTCCAAAACATGACGTATGCAGAAGTCATTCACGCAGTCAGATAAGCCCCTCACTTTGGCCATAAATGCCAGTGCCGAAAGCCTAGAGGCTATAGTACGGGGGGCCAATCCCTGACTGTGAAGATAAACCATGTATTGTAAAACCTGGTCCACTGGTATTGGCCACACTCCAGGCAACTGTAGTTGCTCGCAAAAGGATCTAAATTGAATGAAAGCATGGTGATACGCCTTACGCGTGGGAGGTGCCAATGACATGCTGATCGCCCGGTTCACCTCTCCTCGCCAAATGTCCAAATCTCGGCCGGGAGTGGCGAGGGGAATTCCTCTGCTTCCGGAGCCAAGGCATGGAACCGGGGGATCTGCAGGCAGGATAAAGCATCAGCAATATCGTTATTAATACCTGGTAAATGTCTGGCCCTGAACAGCACATTGAGGCGTAGGCTTCTCAAAACAAATTGACGAACCAATGCCATGACCCTAGGGGATTTGGACATCTGGGCTTTGACAATGTGCACCACTGCCACATTGTCACACCAAAAATGGACCACTGAGTTGGCCCACTAGTCGCCCCACAGCATCAGTGCTCCCAAAATGGGAAAGAACTCAAGGAAGGTAAGATCGTGGAGGCGATCCGTGCCCAGCCATGCGTGAGGCCATCGGCCGTAAGCCCACCTCCCCTCAAAATAAATCCCATAACCCAGGGAGCCGGAGGCATCCGACTGTACTTAAAATTTTTGGCAGACCATAAGGTCTGATCTCCAGAAAGAGACCCCGTTAAAATCCTGGAGGAATGTGAGCCAAACCGAAAGGTCTGCCCGTATGCCCCTGGTCAGTCGGACCCTGTGGTGGCATTTTAACAGGCCGGCCATGGCATCACACAGATGCCTGGCAAATGCTCTGCCATGTGTCACCACCCGGCAGGCAAAGTTAAGGTGGCCATGAAGTACCTGTAGATCACGCAGGGACACTTTACGCTTGGCAATCAGGGCCAAAATCGCCGCGGAGATCCGAGTCACCTTGTCCATGGGTAACCTGGATGCCTGTGCGACAGTGTCAATTTCAATGCCTAGAAAGGTGAGCTTGGTAGCTGGGCCCTCGGTCTTTTCAGGCTCTAAGGGGACACCCAGTTCCCGCATAAGCGTCTGAAATGTAGTAGGAGACGCGTACATGTGTCCGAGCCCCGTTCACCCCCGAACAAAAAGTCATCGAGGCAATGGGCTACAGACCGGGACCCTGACCTGCGAACAAAGGCCCACTGGAGGAAAGTGCTAAATCGATCGAATGCCGAACATGAAATAGAGCAGCCAAAAGGCATGGCCTTATCTATGTAGAAATTTCCTTGGAAATGAAAACCCAACAGCTCAAAGTCCCCTGGGTGCACTGGCAGTAATCGGAATGCTGATTTGATATCGCACTGTGCCAGGAGGGCACCGAGACCACATGAGCATACCATCTGTAGGGCCTGATCAAACAACGTGTACCTGACTGAGCAAAGATCATCAGGAATAGCATTATTGACCGAAGAACCCGCAGGGTAAGAGAGGTGGTAGATTATACGAAATTCACCTGGGGTCTTTTTTGGTACTGGCCACAGAGGGGAGACCTTCAAATTAGGGAATGGTGGTTCCGTAAAGGGGCCCGCAACTCTCATAGCCTCAACCTCCTTAGCTATGCTTCGTGCAGCGACCTCCTCATTACCCTTCAAAGAAAGTAAGTTCGGGGCATCCTGTGGTCCCCGAACACCTCTAAATGGAATACGAAAGTCCAACTGGAAACCTTCTAGCAGGTACCTTGCATCATTCCGTCTGGGATAAGCTGAGAGCCATCGCTCCAGCATATGGATGTTAATTGGGGAGGGGGCCTTTTGCATGGCTAGCCCCTTCAGAGGGAGCTCTGACCGCCCCCTGCCCACCCCTACCTCTGCCTCGTGCCCCACCAGCCCGCGGGCACATGGAGGTGGTGTGAGGGCCAGAGCAAGAGGGACACTCGTGTCGGAAATGACACTGACACTTGTTACACACGCCGTTAGCTGAGAAGTTCCAACACAGCAGGCAGGCTGAAACCCCCTGCCCTGCCGGCTGGCGGGGACCCTGTGTTGCAGCCGCCCGCTGCACGGCATGGCCACAATGGTACCTATCACCAGGCGCCGGACGCGTGGGAGTCATATACAAGAGCCACAATTGCTGGCACGGCTCATCCCACCTCACCTCAGGATGTAGGGCCACCCTCATCCTAAATTCCTCATCGTAAGCCAACCACGACGGGCCAGGGAAATCAACCATCGCCCTGCAAATATTGTCGAGGTATTGAACCATCGGAATGGCCAAATCAGGCCGGGCCCTCAGGTATACCGCCATATATATGAGGTACGCCGGCAACCAATTGGACCAGGTACGCGGTGTCTTACGATGACGGGACAGGTCCTTGTCTCTATCATCCTGTCCCTCCCTCTCCTCCTTGGTGGGCTCACAGTTCAAGAGGGAGAAAAAAGTAACATACTCCCCTCGCCAAATCTTTTCCCTCGTGGCCTGTGATAAATGATCACCTAGGGGCAAGGAATAACCAGCCGCCGGCAAAGCCGTCGTCGGCACAGTTTGGATGGAAGGTATGCGCAGCAGGCCCTGAACAGCCCCTGGAACGCTCGACAGACCCCCAGGGGCGGACACCCCTGCCCTAATCGAGGGACCATTTGGCAACCAGGGGTTAATGGGGCAGTGTGGAAGCAGCTGCCCACCCACATTAACTTGACGTGGCCATGGCCACTGTACCCCCCCAGTGTAACTGGACAGTGTCGGTGGTGCACTAAATTGAACCGGATACTCACTCGTCGCACCCCCGCGAGCCGCCCCCACTGGGGGTTCCGGCCCACGGCGGGTGTCGGAGCTCGCGACTGGCATCGAGCTCTGGGACCACACCTGACTGCTCCCCACCAGTAAATCAGGACGCAAGGGGAGCTGCGAGGCGCCAGCCGGGGCTGGCCAGATGGCCTCAAGTAGCTCGACCCTACTGACAGCCCGCTGGAGAGTCACGGCCGCTGTGTTGGCCGGGATCGACGAAGGGGCTGCAATCGAAGAAGTGGCTGAACTCCCATCAGAAGGTGGTTGGGCAATGCCCAATGATGCTTCCAGCACTGCTATACGTGCTATGAGTGCATCAACGGCCTCCGAGCCCCAGTATACGGTAGGCCGGGTGGGCCGGATGGCCCACTAGCTAGTTGATGAAATGGAAACCCGAAAGGGAATCCAGGCCCAAATAGGGCCATGCCCAGAACTCTGGCACATGGGGGGCCAGAGGAACAGTGGTGTGGAAACCCGCACCAGGCCCTCCTGGGCCACCCTGTTCTGAGCCCTGAAAAGGCCCTCCGAGGGCCGGGTTCCCCGAGGGGCCAGCCTGTGCCGGCCCGGCCTGGAAGCTGGTGCCTGGCTGCCAGAGGAGCTTGGTCAGCCCCACTGGCAGCAGTGGGCAAGTCCCGCACGCTGCCCTGCTGCAGGGGCGCAGCCCGAGTCCTCCAACCCGCAGGCTGCCCCCCGTCCGATGGAGGGCTAGGTAAAGCCCTGCCCCTCAGCCACGGCTGCACCGCTAGGGCCCTACGCTTGGGAGCCATGTCTCCCAAAAATCGGCTGGAGGATCCCTGGCCAGGGATCGGGTCCTGAGCCCAGAGTACCGCGGTAACAGAGAGCAAATGAAACCGCTCTAGGTACGAAGGGCGAAGCTAAAGCAGAAGATGCGACGGAGAAAACTTCTCCGCTCCGTCGCATTCTTAAAATGGCAGCTCGGCTGCCTCGTGGCCACTCCTTTTATAGAGGAGTGGCCATGCCCACTAACTCACCCGGATGTCTGAGTCCGGGTGGGGGGGGGAGCTGCAAAGAGTGCGGTGGCCATTTTAGCGCCACACTTTCAATGGTTACCCTTCACTTCTCAAGAACAAAGGCATTTTCTCTCTCAGGAAGAGTCAAGATGTTAATATGAGAAGGAAGAGTGTGACATCAGCAACCTTCAGATCCTCAGTTGAGATTGAAGGAATGTTAGCATAGAGCAGAGCATGTAAAAAATGGTCTTGAAAGCCTGAGGAGGTGTCTCTGTCTACAACTCACCAGCCAAGGACATACATCCTCTTCAAAATAAGATGACTGTAATCAGTCATATCCAAAACCCTCTATCCCCATCATAAAAAATCCAAGGTTTGGTATTCTTTTTGGGATTTATCAAGAAACGCCTGCATTAAAGAGCATTTGAGAGCTTTTAGCATCCAGAACTTCTTTTTAGAATAGAAGAAAATTTAAGAAAGTAAGATACACTGCAGGCAAAATTTCAAACTAAAACTATAATTATTCTCAATGGCATCACTCTTCTCCAAATATTCTCAAAAGAGACATCTACTTTAAAATTAGGCATTTCACCTATCAATAGATATGACACAGCTGGAAATGAGGCCATAATATGTCTACTCCAGAAACAGGATCTAGCAAATTTTTGACTAGAGTTTAAACTTCTCTTCTTTTAAAAATTAAAGAGCCATGTGGCAACTCAAGAATTTAAAGTCTCTTTGGTTGCAAAATCCTTCCTAAAGCTTGATAAATTGGATGTCAATAGTGCTGTCAGCCCTGGTAGATGATTTCATGTTATAGTTTACAGAAACCTGTTTGAGCAACTTCCAGACTTAAAAGTGTGTGGAGGAGAGAGGGGGATGTCTCTCAGGGCAATTGACCCCTAGCTGTGCCTACTCCATAAAGCTTTCTCAATTGAACCATTAAGAGAATTGTAATGTCAAAATGTTTATTTTAGAAATCTAATTCCTCAAACTGACTTCCATATGAGTATTCCTCTGGCTAAATGACTCACAGTGCACTCATGATAAATAAATGTTTTGCAGTATTTGTATAACTATTTAATGCTAATAATCCCCGCCCCCAAACACACATGCATACAGAAGCAAAGGTAAGAAAAACCTGTAGGTTTTCAACTACTTTCTCCTAAAGTGTTATGTTGTTATGTTTATGTTTATTCGACTTATACCCCGCCCTACTCAACGCATGGCCGACTCAGGGTGGCTAACAACATATAAATGACCCCAGGGCAACCCCAGGGCTTACATATAGGATACAATTTTCAAAATACAATAATAAATACAATGTTTTAAGTAAATACAATAAAGCCCAAGGTCTAGTATTACAAATTACAATATAAGATAAAACAATCCACAAAATGCAAAATATCAGCACCACATCAAAATAATTCACAGGGAATGAAAACATCACATAATACCAACGTAAAATAATAATGCAAAACCCACAAAAACCCCTGCCTTAGAGTCTTTTGAGGGGGGAGGGCGGGGCCCAGAAACGCCAGCCGATGGAGTGGCCGGGAGGGCCTCTTTGCCCCCACTGGGACCGGGAGTGCGGTAGCGGTTGTTTGCCCGGCACCCCCTCGCCTTTTAAGTCCAAGGCGAGGGGGAGCCCCAGAAACACTAGCCGGTGGAATGTATATGTAGAAATACACAACATTGGAGGTGCTGGCGCGGGCATCAAGCGCAGCGGCGGGAGCTTTTGAGGGCTCCGCCGAGATGGTCATCAGCTGGGCTCAGCTGGGCTCCCACCCCTCGCGGCCAGCAAAGCCACGGAGGGGAGCTGGAAGCGCTGGCGCTGGCGTCAGGCACGGCATCGGGAGCTTTTGAGGGCTCCGCTGAGATGGCCATCAGCTGGGCTCCCACCCCCCGCGGCCAGCAAAGCCACGGAGGGGAGCTGGAAGCACTAGCATCGGGCGCGGTGTCAGGAGCTTTTGAGGGCTCCGCCAAGATGGTCTTCAGCTGGGCTCAGCTGGGCTCCCACCCCCCGCGGCCAGCAAAGCCACGGAGGGGAGCTGGAAGTGCTGGCGTCGGGCACGGTGTCGGGAGCTTTTGAGGGCTCCGCCGAGATGGTCATCAGCTGGGCTCAGCTGGGCTCCCACCCCTCGCGGCCAGCAAAGCCACAGAGGGGAGCTGGAAGCACTGGTGCTGGCGTCAGGCATGGCATCGGGAGCTTTTGAGGGCTCTGCTGAGATGGTCATCAGCTGGGCTCAGCTGGGCTCCCACCCCCCGCGGCCAGCAAAGTGTGTTAGAAGTAGATTACAGTAGACCCTCACATATGCTTGGTTCCCCAAGAAGCATCGCTACAGGGGAAACGTCGTTGTGCGGTTTTCAATGGCAGCTGCACCATCTAGCGGCAAAAAACTGTCATTATCCGCACAATGACGTTAAAAAAAGTAATTTTTAAATTTTTATTTTAATAACAATATAATTTAACAAATTCATAGTACAATTACAAGAAAACAAAAAATATTAAAAACATTACAACAACATTAATAAAAAAAATTCACCACATGCTATGTACAATGCTATGGAGACAGAATTTCCCTTTTTGTCTATTATTGTCTCAAAAATGCAATATAGTCAGGCACTGGCAATTGTCCATAACCATTAATCAAAGTATAGTCTGTAGAACATTTCCAAATTTCCTGACATTTGTTTTCTTTAATTAACCCTTTTCTTAAATTTAATTCCCAAGTGAGCTTGTTGTTCAACACAGTATTCCATAACTCCTTATACCATTCTTCTATTTTTGAGGTAGCATCACATTTCCAGCATCACGCTATACATTGTCTAGCACTAGACAACATAATTGCTAATAATTCCCTTTTTTGACACTCTACCTTATCCACATCTGTTAACAATACTGAAGCTACATCCAATTTCCTTTTTACATTTAATATTCTCCCAATTTCATATCCCACCTTCATCCAAAATGATTTCATCTTTTTACACCCCCACCACATATGTTCATATGTTCCAATATCCTCCTTACACCTCCAACAAAATTTCGACTTTGTACTATCAATTTGATGTAGTCGCACCGGGGTCAAATACCACTTCCACAGTAGCTTAAAGTTATGCTCTTTTATTCTTACGGACAAGGACCTCATTATCCTCTTTTTCCATTTACCATTCCAATGTTCATCTGTAATTTTAATGTTCAAATCTTGCTCCCATTTTGCCTTTAATACTGCCTGATGTTGATCCGAGTTGTCTAAAACCTTATATATTTTGCTTACTAAATCTTTAATTTTTATTTGACCACTTTTTAAACTATGTACCAACTCTTCAAATTTTGTCCCATCTCTATCCAAGCTCAATTCTTCTATATATCTTTTATTCCAATTATCAATAGATATCATTTGAAGCCAATTCAGCTTGAGCTGTCTACATATTTCTAAATTTCTTCCTTTATCTTTACAAGCTGCTATCCAATCTTTTAAAAAAGTTACTTTGTTCTTATTCAATATCTCTTCTACTCTCCGATCCATTCTCACTGGGAATGATTTCATGTCTCTCAGTTCTATAATTGGGGACAATCCTGGAGCCAATCTATTTTTTAATACTGTCCATGTTTTGGACGGAAATGAGCTCCCGTCTTCATCCCAGCTCCTGCCAACCTAGCAGTTCGAAAGCAAGAAATTGCAAGTAGATAAATAGGGACCACTTCGGTGGGAAGGTAACAGCGTTCCGTGTGCTCCGGTGTCTAGTCATGCCTGCCACATGACCACGGAAACGTCTGCAGAAGCAGACAGCGCTGGCTCTTCGGCTTAGAAACAGAGATGAGCACTGCACCCTAGAGTCGGATACGACTGGCTTTCGAGTAAGGGAAACCTTTACCTTTACCTTTATGTTTTGAAAAGAGTTTTTAACATTTTATTCGCAGTGTTAATCTTAACCTTTCCTTTACCCAAAAACATTATTATTTCTTCTCCCACTTTCTCCCGTAATTCAATTTTTCCCAGATCGGTTCTTCTTTCACTAAAATTTTGCAAATATTCTTCAATTGAAACGCCCAAAAATATTTTTTTTATATTTGGGATTCCTAGCCCACCCTTTTTCTGTGAGGAATACCATAAAATTTTTGGCATCCTAGCTCTTTTTCCTCCATTGCAAAAATTATTTAATATATTTTGGAATACCTTTAATTCTTTCTCTTTCATATATATTTGCAAAGTGTCAAAAAAAATATTTTAGGTAAAAGCTTCATTTTACATAATGAGACACGTCCAAACCACGTCAAATTTAATTTCTTGTATTTTAATATCACTTCTTTTAATTCTTTTTCCAATTTATCATAGTTCAATCTCTTTAAGTCATCGTATTTGTTCAAAATATTTATCCCCAGGTATTTTATATTATCTCTAATTTGTATTTTAAATTTAGTCTTCAAACTTTCTTGTACATCCAAATCCTCATTAAAAAAGATTGCCTCTGACTTATCCCAATTTACTTTGAGTCCCGTCAACCTCTGAAATTCCTCTAAATGACTATATATTTTTCCTAGCGCGTTCTGTGGGTTTTTTATTGTTATTAAGGTATCATCAGCATATTGACTAATTTTTATACCTTCAATTCCAATTAATTCCTTATCTTCCCTTATTGCATTAGCTAGCAATTCCATGGCTATAATAAACAGAGATGTAGACAATGGGTCACCTTGTCTTGTGCCTGCTTCCAATTTAATCTCCTCTGTTACCTCATCATTTAACTTAACCTTAACTGATCCTTGTTGATATAATTGTTCAATCACCCCACATAATTTTTGTCCAAATCTAAATTTTCTTATAATTTCCTTTATAGTTACCCACTGGATTGAATGAAATGTTTTGAATATATCTAGAGAGAAAAAGCTCCTCTTGTTGCTGTGCGATAATTATTAGGCCAACAATCCTTCTAGTTAAATCTGACATAAACCGATCTCTCATAAACCCCACTTGATCTTTATTAATATACTAGCAAGGGTTGCCCGGCGTTGCCGGGCTTTTTCCCCCGTGTGTTTTAATAAAAAATGAACCAATTTTATTTTTGCAATAGTTTTAAATTGTGTTGGAAGGTTAAATTGTGTTAATGTTTTTTAAAAATTGCTTAGTCTGTAATTTTAAATTTTTAAATGTTTATTTATGTATTTTTTTTTTGCTTGGCTGTTATTAACTGGGATCTGATTTTTTGTTTTTTTTTAGGATTAATAAAAGAAGAAAGTATGATATAATTTTTTCAAATTGTTTTATGTAAGTGAATAATGTTTTAGTTTTTTGAATTTTTTAAATTAGTTGTACCGTAGGTCATAATTTTCATAATGTAATAGTAAATGTTTTTTACATTCCTTGGTTTTAAAATGTGTTTAGATTTTTGGAGTTTAAATTTGAGTTATAACTCAGCACAGGAGTTTTAAAAGTTTCTATTGTATTTTATTGACATATGTTTTAGTGTAATTTTTTTACTTGTTTTTATTGGTGTGACCGTTTGTGTAAAATTGTGAATTTGTGTTATGCTGTTGTGTGTTTTTGAATTGTTTTTACTATTGTGGCCAGCAGGTGGTGCTGGTAGGGGTTATTGTATTTTGACTTTTTCTTCTCTCCTGGCCTCTGGGTGGAGCTTCTTCTTGGAAGTAGTCTCTTTCTTTATTCATTTGTTTTTCAGTCCTGGTGGTGGTTGCACATGTTTTGGTAAGCTTGCTTGTTTTCTTTGTTTTGTGTGTGTGTGTGTGTGTGGGGTTGGAATTTGTATTTTTTGTCTGTTTGTTTTGTTTTTGATTGTGTCCTTGTTTACTTCGTATTGTTTTTGGTGTTTTTGTTTTTGTGTATTTTTGGATGTGTTTGACTGTTTTTAGTTATGTTTTAAAAAGATATTTATTTATTTGGTGTTGGGGATTGGGGAAGGGACGTGGTCATTGGGGGTTAGGAAGGGTGGGCTAGGTGGTGGGGAGAGGGGCATGGTCGCTGGGGGTTAGGAAGGGTGGGTTAGTTAGTGGGGAGGGGGGCATGGTCGTTGGGGGTTAGGAAGGGTGGGCTAGGGGGGGGTCGTTGGGGTTAGGAAGGGTGGGCTCGGTGGTGGGGAGGGTGGCTTTAGTGTGTTATGGTGGTTTGTTTGTGTGGAGTCGTGAAAGTAGATCGGGTTTCCCCTTTAATATCTGTGGGTGGGGGTTGCGACCCCCCTCTCCGCTGCCTTCCCTAGGGTTGGGAGGTTTGTGGGGAGAAAAGGGCTATATTGCCCCCACACTTCTGGAACCAAACGATCAGGCAGACTGGATGGAATCCCCACCCCCACCCCCTTCTCCTTTAAAGAAGTCCGTTTTTAAAGAGAAGACGGAGTTGTTTGAAGGAGGGGGAGGGGTGGGGGATCGATCCTCTCTGCCTGTTCGTCTGTGTCCAGAAAGGGGGGGCAATATATCCCTTTTCTCCCCACAATCCTCCCAAACGTAGGGAACCCAGCGAAGAGGGGGATCGCAACTCCCCCACCCCCTGATATTAAAGGGGAAACTCCAGTCGGCAGCTTCAGGCTCTGTTGGTGAGGGAAGGAAAAGGAAAGCCGGCTGGTGTGTGCTTGGCTGTGACTTGTTTTTCTTTTTCATTTTTCGGGCGCCGTTTTCCTCAGCGCTCTGCCGCTCATGGCGCGCAGGACACTGGGGCTTGTAGTTATGGGTTGCTGCTTTGTGTTTGTGCTGCGTTTTTTTAAAATGCTTTTCTTTCGATTGGCTGTGGCGCGTTTCCGAACGCTGCCCCGTGCGAGAGCCTCTCAGCCTGATTGGCTCTGGCGCGGCGCGGCGCAAGGAATGTTGGGAAGTGAAGTTGTTTCCCTTTCTTCGCGTTTGTGGGGCTGTTGCCCCACTGCCAGTTTTTTCAATCCTTCGTTGACCTGCGTACCCAGATCGGCCGTGTGCACGAAGGGTGAGTGCAGGCAAGTAGGGCGAGGCATAGCAACCTATAGCCAGTTCCAACGGTGAACCCTTGGATTTATAGGTTAAGATGTACCACTAAATTTATTCAATCCGTTAGCTAAAACTGCAGTGAAAATTTTTGCGTCTTGGTTCATCAAGGAGACCGGTCTATAAGATTCACATCCTTTTTCGAATACAGCTCTTGATAAAAAGCCTTAACAATTTGAATTTTATCTTCTAATTTGTTAAACCTTCCACCAAATTTATTTACCAAGACTGCAATTTCTCTTTTATTCTTCTTTTCTTCTGCCACTCTAGCTAATAATTTAGAATTTTTATTACTATATTCAAAGTAATCGCTTTTCAAATAAATTAAATTCTTCTTAACCTTTTCAATGTCTTTTTCAATTGCATTTTTTGTTTCAATATCTTTTTCAATTTTGATTGCAAAATCCTTCCTAAAGCTTGATAAATTGGATGTCAATTGTTCTGTCAGCCCTGGTACCAGACCTGACAAGTATCCCTTATTGGCCGGGAAAACACTGTATTTTACCCCTCTTCCTGCCCCCACTCCCGTTTTATTATTTTCCCCATAATATCACGTTTTTTAAAAAAAAAATCCTAACGCTGCAGGTTTTTTCCTGCCACCAGAGGCCGCTGTGGCTTTTTGCTTGTGGAAGGGGAGAGAGAAGGTGATTTGGGGTGGGGCCTTCATCTCTGTGCTTCCGTTCTAACTTCCTTTGACTCCTCCATGGGCCCGTGCGAGGGGGCGGAGGGGGAAAGGAAAAAAAGAGCTGCCCAACATGGCTGACCCTGGGCCAGGGAGGGCCAGCATGGATGCCCTGGAGCTTGCCCCTTCTGGGTAAGTCTATGTCTTTTTGTTTACTTTCCTCTCTCTCTCTCTCTCTCTCTCTCTCTCTCTGTGTGTGTGTGAGAGAGAGAGAGAGAGAGACTCACCTTTGTGTGGGTGGGTGGGTGTGGAGAGCGATGGTGTGTGTGTTTGTGTATGTGTTGTGGGTGAGGAGCCAGGGTCCGGACCAGGTTAAACAGAGATGAACACTGAACCCTAGAGTTGGATATGACTCGCTTTCAAGCAAATGATATCTTTACCTTTACCTTGCTTGAAAGCCAGTCATATCTGACTCTAGGGTTCAGTGCTCATCTTTGTTTCAAAGCTGAAGTGCCAGCATTGCCTGCTTCTGCTTCCATGGTCATGTGGCAGGCATGACTTAGACACAGGAGCACACAGAACGCTGTTTACCTTCCCACCAAAGTGTTCCCTATTTATCTACTTGCAATTATATAAAGTGGAATGGGAGACATGGTTTGAATGCATTTTGTATAGATTAATCATCACTCAGACAAATTTCAATATAATACAGGAAACATGTCTTCAGAACTGCAAAAATAACAGTGGAAGTACAAATAATGACATCATGAGATGGTGGTCTGATAAACATAAGGTAGACCCTAGGGAAAGAGATGCCTGAGGGTGAAAAAATAAGACCCTAGATGAGAGGAAAGAGGCAGAAGATGAGACACTTCTGTGTGGTGGGATGGAGGCCCCACTAGGTTGGTGGGACTCAAGCTTAAACAAACAGGAAGATGAAGGGAAGGGTCTTGAACTAATCCAGATACCCTATTTGTTTCCCTAAAGTTTCTTGCTTTTGAACTGCTAGGTTGGCAGGAGCTGGATCAGAGGCAGAAGCTCACTCCATCGTGCAGTACTCGGGTATCGAGCTGCTAACCTGCCACCTTCCAGTCAGCACCTTAGCCACTTGAGCCACTGCAGCTCAGTAGTTAAGAAGCTCGCCTTGTTAGCTGGAAGGCCGACATGACGGTTTGAGCTCCCATCTCTGTCCCAGCTCCTGGCAACCTAGCAGTTCAAAAGCAAGAAATTACAAGTAGATAAATAGAGACCACTTTGGTGAGAAAGGTAACAACATTCTGGTGTATAGGCATGCCTGCCACATGTCCACAGAAACATCTACAAACAGGCAGTGCTGGCTCTTTGGCTATAAACAGAAAAGAGCATTGAACCCTAGAGTCAGATATGACAAGCAGAATTGGATCTAACAATAGGTAAAGGTAAAGGTTGCCCTTGCTTGAAGCCACAGCCAAAGCTTGAAACACAGCTTGAAACACAGCCAAAGAGCCAGTGTTGTCTGTGTTTGCAAACATTTTCATGGTCATGTGGCAGGCGTGACTAGAGCCCAGCAAGTCACATGGCCAGATTTGGCCATGCCCACAGATTTGGCCACACCCACAGAGGGGTGTGACCAAAATATCCCTTATTTTTAAATCCCAAACTTGACAGGTATGCCTGGTACTTTCTCCTGAAGTGTGTTAGAAGTAGATTACAGTAGACCCTCACATAACGACATTGCTTGGTTCCCCAAGTAGTGTCACTACAGGGGAAACGTCGTTGTGCGGTTTTCAATGGTAGCTGCACCATCTAGCGGCAAAAAACTGTCATTATCCGCACAATGATGTTAAAAAACGTTAATACGCACAACAATGGTTTTTCGTCATTGTGCCGATAGTCACGTGGCGAGTGACGACGCGTCAGTAAGCGGAAATGATGCTATTTGAACGTGTCGTTAATCGAGGGTCCACTGTACCAAAAAATGAATAGCAGCATTTCTTTTCTCTGGCTTCTACCTAATACATGGGGAGTAATTACATTATAACCAGGCACCTCTCCTTGCCTTTATGTAGAATAAAAGTGAAATTAGCAGAAAGAGAAACAAAAAGAATACAGTTGAATGAAAAAGTTGATACAAAACATAAAAAAGGGGAGTGGCAAAATGTACTATTTTTAGAAGCTATGAAAGTCACAAACAAAATGACAGTAAAACACCTCAGAAATATTTTCATCCTCACTAAATTGAAAACTTATACTGAGGTAATGGGCCTTCTTACAAACATATCCTTGAAATGAATTTGGAAGGGGGAAAGAGCAACTATCTCTTTTATAATATCCATAGGCTCACCAGAAAATTCCACATACAGTAGAGTCTAAGAAGAAGCCATCCATTAACAAGACACTCTGATATATTAACTTACTACTGAAGGAAAACTTATGTAAAGAGGGACATTTTTAATGAGAGGCACTTGCTATATTCTTCTCAGTATAAACTGTCTCAATTCAACAAGGCTCCTCAATGAGGCATTGTCAAGTCTTACAAGATTACTTGCCATCAGATAAGAGCAAATCAAAGAGTACTACTTTGTCTTGTAAACTTTCTGTGTACAAAACTTGTGTCCAGAACTCTCATTGGAGATGCGAAGCAGGTGCACAATACACACATGTATAATCAACACGGAAACACTGGCTGATTGATTTTTAAAAAGATGCAAGAAACACTCAGATCCATTTGTCCTCAACAGTCTAGGTAGCAAAGAGGAAGCTATCAGTGTTTCGACTTCCTTCCTTCCTTTGTAATAATAATTTCATGTCAGAAATTATTTTGGGCTGAGAGGATTTTTGCTGGAGGCTCCTTTCATGTCCCCAAGATTTCCCCCCACCAAAATGGTCCCTATTTATCTATTTGTAATTTCTTGCTTTCGAACTGCTAAATTGGCAGGAGCTGGAACAGAGATGGGCACTCAATCCATCATGCAGTACCCAGATCTCGAACTGCCGACTTGCCAGCCTTCCAGCTAACAAGGTGAGCTTCTTAACCACTGAGCCACCAGAGCCCCTTTCCTTCCTCTGTGTCTAGGCCAGATGTAAAACTGGCAAAATAAAGCCACCTTTGACCACCTTACCTAATATGAGAAAGATTAGCTGGCAACACAAGGTTGCCATTACCAGGGTACACCCGATTGTGGTTCAAAAATACCATAATCTTCAAGGAGGCTCTTTCTATGTACCCCAGTTTTTTGACTGATTTGCGATAAGTGTCTGAAACCCAGTAATAAGTTGTAACTTGAACAGGGTCAGATATGTGGCGATATGGTGAATCAATTCCTTCATTAGTTCCAATGATTCAATGGGACTATATTAGCTGTGACTTTCTACTGGACTTCAACCATTACATAGCTTGCCCAATTTTTGTTACATTTGGGGGGCCCTCCCCCCAACGTCATCATTCACATTCTCTTCTTGATATTGCCTCAAAATGCTTTACCCTACCATGAGGCAGGGAGCATAAATTGGCAATTCTTCATCTCCCATGCAAGGACAAGACAAGACAAGGTTTACATGGCTAGCCCAAATATAATGCTTCCAAGTTAAAATGGAAACTTGCCTAGGAAAGCTTTTAGCACAATAAATTCATTACACTTCAAAGTGCCACAGGACATTTGATTTTAACGGATGAATGTATGTAATTAAGAAATAATTCATTAAAACAGAATGCAAATTAAATCAAAAATAATGCAAGCGCGGCGCCAAAATGGCCGCCGCGCTCTTTGCGGGAGCCCCCCCACAGGACGAAGGCATCCGGGTAGTTAGGGGCGTGGCCAGCTCCCTTATAAAAGGGGTGGCCACGAGGCAGCCGAGCTGCCATTTTGCGAAGCGACGGAGCGGAGAAGTTTTTCCTCTTACTCCGTCGCTTTTTACCTTGTGCGGGAAGCCTTCTGGCTGCTGATCTTCCTCTTTTCGGCTTCCCTTAGGTCCGACTGAGATGCCTTCGAAGAAGAAGGCGGCCGCGAGCACGGCTCGGGCGGTTCGGAGGCGCAATCCGGGTCGGAGGACCGCGGCTGCGCCTTCCCACCAGCCGCCTTTGCTGGCTCCCACCGGGACCGGTGGGATGGGGTCTATTACCCCCTGGCCGGAGGCTGGGGACCCGAGCAGGGGTCCAGTATGGGCTGCGGCCCGCGGCCCGCAAGCGGCGGACGCCGCTCCTGGTGCTCATTCCACTGGGCCTTCCTCTATCGGGGCGCAGCTCACTCCGGGGCCTTCCAGCCTTGGGGGATGGTGTGGTCCCCCCCCTTGGCAGGTGCCTACGCCGGCCCTACCGGGCCTGGGTGTGGGGTCATGGCCATATTCGGGCCCCGGGGTGCAAGGACCTGTACCCATGCCCGTAACGGGCGGGCCGGCTGGCCCGTGGCCCCACGTCAGTGTGGAGGCCTTGCTGGCCCGCGTGGCGGCACTCGAGGCTTCCCTTGCTCGGGCCAGCCATGCTGGGGCTCCTTTTGGGGTGCACTTTGACGCGTCGTCTGCTGGGCAGCGGCAGGCGACGGAACGGGTCGAGCAGCTTGAGGCGCGTGGCGCGACTCCGGCCACTGCCTCGCTGCTCCCCGACCAACAGGCCAGCGCGGGTCAAGCCCCGGCGGCGAGCTCTACGGCGGTCGTGAGCTCCGACGCCCCCAGTGGGCCAGAACCCCCGGTGGGGGCGGCCCGCGGGGGTGCGGCATGTGAGTATGCGGTACAAACTAGTGCACCTACACATGTGGCTACGTTGGGGGGGCTTTCCAATGGCCTTGGCCTCGCATGGGTGGTGCGGCGGTACAGCCGCTGACGCACCAACAGGCGACGTCAACCACCACCCAGGGCCCCGGGGTGGGAAGCATTTCCTATCCTGTGGGGAATGTTTTAGGGGTGGCTGGGCTAGTACAAGCCCCTTTCCAGATGCCTGCACTTTCTGCTGTGCCTGTCTCGGCCTTGCCGACAGCGGGCTATTCCTTGCCACTGGGTGACCACTTGGCACAGGCCACCAGAGAGAAAATATGGCGAGGGGAGTATGTTGATATCTTCTCACTCCTAAACAGGGAGCCCACCAAGGAAGAGAGGGAGGGGCAGGATGAGAAGGATAAGGAACAGGCACGTCGTCGCAAGCCACCACAGACGTGGGCCAACTGGC
Organism: Bradypodion pumilum; assembly: GCA_035047305.1. NCBI lineage: Eukaryota > Metazoa > Chordata > Lepidosauria > Squamata > Chamaeleonidae > Bradypodion > Bradypodion pumilum. Next base: position 125,457,253 of record JAWDJD010000001.1, on the reverse strand, counting down.
TGCCGGCTTACCTCATCTACATGGCAGTGTACCTGAGGGCCCGGCCGGATCTGGCAATTCCGATGGTCCAGTATTTGGACAACATCTATCGGGCGATGGTTGACTTTCCGGGCCCGTCATGGTTGGCTTATGACGAGGAATTCCCCTGCACCCTGAGATGAGGTGGGATGAGCCATGCCAGAGGCTTTGGCTTCTGTACATGACGCCCACGCGCCCCGCACCAGGGGAAAGATACCATTGTGGACATGCGGTCCAGCGAGCGGCTCCAGCACAGGTTCCCCGCCAAGTGGCGGGGCAGGGGGTTCCAGCCCGCCTGCTGTGCTGGACTTTCTCGTCTAATGGTTCATGCAATAAGAAGAATTGCAAGTACAAACATGAGTGTCCCACCTGTGCGGGCCCCCATGCAGCCTCTGCCTGTCCCAGGCCTGGAGGGACGCGGGGCAGAGGGAGGGGCGGACAGTGGGCTGGCAAGACTGCCGCAGATGGAGCTGGTTCACCGAAAGGCTCCCTCCCCAATTAATGTGGACATGCTGGAGCGTTGGCTCGCATTGTACCCGAAGGGGGAGGATGCAGATTATCTTCTTCAGGGCTTTAGACAGGGGTTCCGTATTCCTTTCATGGGTGATAGGTCCCCTCAGGATGCCCCCAACCTTTTGTCCCTTAGGGGGAGGGAGGAGGTGGCTGCTGCCAGCATTAATAAGGAGGTCAATGCGGGCAGGGTCGCTGGCCCTTTCCCTGCACCCCCGTTCACTAACCTCAAGGTATCGCCCCTGGGCTTGGTTCCCAAGAAGTCACCAGGCGAGTTTCGCCTTATCCATCACTTGTCCTACCCAGCCGGCCGATCGGTCAACGATGCTATCCCTGACGACCTTTGCTCAGTCAGGTATACATCTTTTGACCACGCGCTGCGCATGGTGCGCTCATGTGGCCCGGGTGCGCTGCTGGCTAAGTGCGACATTAAGTCGGCTTTTCGCCTCTTGCCAGTGCACCCGGGCGACTTTGAATTGCTGGGTTTTCAAATTTAGGGGCGAATATTATTTTGATAAGGCCATGCCTTTTGGCTGTTCCATATCATGCTCGGCTTTCGAGCGTTTCAGTACCTTCCTAGAGTGGGCTTTCGTCCGCAGGTCAGGGTCCCGGTCTGTAGCCCATTACCTGGATGACTTTTTATTCGGGGGTGAACGGGGCTGGGACACGTGTACACGTCTCCTCAACACATTTCAAACGCTAATGGAGGAACTCGGTGTCCCTTTAGCGCCCGAAAAGACCGAGGGCCCATCTACACAGCTAGTCTTCCTGGGGGTGGAGATTGACACGATAGCGCAGGCGTCTAGGTTACCGCGGGATAAGGTGTCAAGGATAGTGGCCCTTATCTCGGACTTATTGGCCAAGCGCAAGGCATCACTGAGGGAACTGCAGGTGCTGCATGGTCATCTTAATTTCGCCTGCAGAGTGGTCGCACCGGGCAGGGCTTTTGCCCGGCGCTTGTGCGACGCTATGGCGGGATTATCCAGGCCTCACCATAGGGTTAGGCTTACCCGGGGTATCAGGGCAGACATGCTTGTCTGGTTACAGTTCCTGAGGGACTTCAATGGGGTCTCATTTTGGAGGCATGACCTCCTGGCTTCCCCTCAATTTCAGATTCAGTCTGATGCCTCGGGATCCCTGGGTTATGGGATGTACTTCAATGGGAAGTGGGCCTATGGTGGGTGGCCACCGGCCTGGGCAGGCACGGGTCGCCTGCGTGATCTTACGTATCTGGAATTTTTCCCTATCCTGGGTGCTTTGATGCTATGGGGCCAGGAGTGGTCCAACTCGGTCGTGCATTTCTGGTGTGACAATGCGGCTGTGGTCCACATTGTAAATGCACAGACTTCTAAATCGCACAGGGTTATGGATCTAGTACGCCAATTTGTGTTGCGCAGCCTGCGCCTCAACGTACTGTTCAGGGCCAGGCATGTCTCAGGGGTTAATAATGATATTGCTGACGCTTTGTCCCGCCTACAGATCTCCCGGTTCCGTGCCTTGGCCCCGGATGCGGAGGAATTTCCCTCGCCACTCCCAGAGGAGATATGGACCATTGGCAAGGAGAGGTGAACCAGGCGATTGGCCTGTCGCTAGCGCCACGCACCCGTAAGGCGTATCACCACGCAATTAATTCTTTCAGGGCATTCTGTACTCAATTTCAATTGCCAGGAACCTGGCCGATCCCGGTAACCCATGTTCTGCGGTTCATGGTTTACCTGCATTCTCAGGGCCTTGCACCTCGCACCATAGCATCTAAGCTTTCAGCGTTGGCTTTTATGGCCAAGGTGGGGGGTCATGTGGACAGCACCTCTGACTTCCGTGTGAGACATGTTTTGGAGGGGTGGGTGCGCGAGCACGGGCGTTGCCCGGACGACCGCCACCCGATTTCCCCAGGGGTCCTTACCCAGTTGGCCCGGGGCTGGCCTTGCCTCTGTTTTGATGCATATGAGGCAGCCCTGTTCCATGCAGCCACAACGGTGGCATTTTTTGGAGCGCTCCGCATCAGCGAGCTTGTGATGCTGTCTAAGGCGGATGCAAGTCGTAGGGCACTGGAACTCGAGGATGTCTGTGTAGCCAAAGACTGGGCTCAGTTGAGGATACGTTCCTCTAAGACCGATCAGCATGGCGTCGGCAGTGGTGTGCGACTGCTACGGTGTTCTTTGGCAGACATCTGTCCGGTTGGTGCCCTACAGGAATTCCTGGCACTGCGTGGCACGCACCATGGCCCGTTTTCTGTCACCAAGATGGGTCTCCCCTTACTAAATTTCAATTTTGGAAGGTGACGGGTAAAGCGCTAGCCAGTGTGGGCCTCCCAGGCGCCCGCTATGGCACTCATTCATTCCGTATAGGGGCGGCCTCGACCGCTGCGGCTTTTGGGTACTCAGGGGCTGACATACGTAGCATGGGATGGTGGGGTTCGCAATGTTTTCAATTTTATGTGCGCCCACTCCCGCCGTGAGTACCAACCCGGTCACCTTACCTACTTTCCCTCATTTTTTCCTTTACAGACCCGGGGTGTCGTATTACACTGGTGACAGTATGGCTGGTGGGCCATAGCTACGTGCACAGGGCAGCGCGTTATGCTGCGGCGACAGAGTGGGGACCCCGACTGGGACTGGGTGCATACGCAAGTCTCACATGGCATGGTAAGCCTGGGATGTTATGGCGGGAGCTGCTACCTTTCCTTTTTTCAGGCCAGAATGCTGACCCGCCTGACATTCTGATCATACACCTGGGGGGCAATGATTTGGGCCAGCTCACCGGCTTGTCGCTGAAGCATGCGATTTGCGAGGACCTCGCCTACCTGCATTACGTCTGGCCCGCCACAACCCTTGTTTGGTCGGACATGGTCCCGCGCCATTCCTACAGAGGGGGTGTGGACCTCCTGGCCCTTGACCGCGCTAGACGCATGGTGAATAGGGCAGTGGCGCGTTTCCTTGTCGACAGGGCTTGGGGGAGGGTCAGTCGTCACCCCGCTATTAGCCTCCAAAGTTATGACTTGTATGCAGGGGATGGGGTCCATCTGTCGCGAGGAGGTATGGACCTCCTGTTGGGTGATTGGCGAGCAGGCCTGTTGACCGAGCTGACGGTCTGGGGGGGGCGTCGAGCCTTCTTTGAAGCCCCTCCGTGTGGCGGGTAGCACTGGTAAGGTAAACATTATGACCCACAGGTATCCGGCAAGTTTGCAATTGATTGGACATCACTAGACAGGCATAAGTTGGTTAAACGTTGTCCGGACAACGACGAACTAGGCGACGGGGTGATGGCTATAGCTAGACAGCATGCATCACCCCATGATTTTACGGATACGCGTCAGAGGGTGGATCATTAGTTAGATATTGACTACGGTCAACAATTTGTTTGTGGTCAACAAACAAATTGATACAAATGGATACATTGTAGCAATTGCCGTTGGCAATTTTGGGTGGTACCTTACCAGTGTTACTTCGGCCTGCTTGCCTTAAGAATTATGATTGGTCAATTACCAATAGAAATTTATAATTCGGACTAGGGCATGAATCAATAAATGTGGCCCAATGCCGTTATCCACTTTCATTGGTGTCTGAGTCCTTTATTGGGGGGTGCGCCTGCAAAACATTCCATCTGGCCTCATCCATTCTGGGGCCTATAATAAAATTCAAAATGGAAAGCATCCTGCAAACTGCTTAACACTAGTGTGTATAAATGGAAAAAGAATGTTATTGGATTCAACCAACTTGACAAAAGGAACTTTTTCACATCTCCTAAAACCCATTGTGAAAATAACCCCATCTTGTCTCAATAAGGTACACATATGCAAGACTTACGGCACATTCCAGGGAAACACAGTATACAATGTACACACTTAAAAATGCAAGTTCTTTCAATGCACATTATTTTTTTTATTTTATTTTTGGAATAGTAGCTGTGTTAGTCTGTGTTTCGGGCATATCAGAGAACAAACAAAACAAAACAAAAATGCTGTAGCACTTTAAAGACTGATGTCCATAAATTGTTGCCATGAAGCCTCACTCCCCTGTCTGATGAAGAGGACTTGATCCACAAAAGATCACATTGAAATATAACAGATAGTCTTTGAAGTACTTCAGCGTTTTGTTTTGTTTATTCTCTGATATAATTGAAAAAGGTATACACAAATCTGCTTTAGTCATATCCCTAAGAAAGCACACCCATCACTGCCTGGGATGTTCACCTCAGGTATGGAAACAATGAGACATCAGTAGGAGCTGCCCCATCAAGTCCATGTGTAGTTTCTGTCCTCTTCAGTTGGGGCCTATTTTGCATAACAATTTCATGGTAAATTGTGTCCTCTGGTTCTGATCTCTACCACTTTAGCATCCTTACCTGCACCCAAAAGTTACTATAATAGTTCACTGCCCAAATGCCTCTGCATTAATTCCATAGGAAAAGTTACCTTTTGGGGAAGGAGGTGGTTTCTTTATAGGCTTTTCTTGCTTTGCAGCTTTCTCTTTGGGAGGTACTGGAAAGAAATATGGACAATGTATTTTACTTTCCTATAGTAAAGGTAAAGCTTCCCTTGCTCGAAAGCCAATCGTACCAGACTCTAGGGTTCAGTGCTCGTACTTTATTGCAAAAAAGGAAGGAAGGAAGGAAGAAAAGCAACAGAAGGTCATTTCAACATATGACTGAGACATCTTAGAGCAAGGGTGCCCAAAAATCTTAGAGCAAGGGCCAGATAGGACCACGGGCCATAGTTTGGGCATTCCTGGTTTAAGCAGAGAAAATGGCAGCTTAAAATCTATCTCATCCTGTTGTGAAACAGATTGCAAGGTGTGTTTTACTTCCGTTTCCAATGGGAGGATCCACGTGACTGGCCCAGTGAACTACGTGACCGGCCTGCAGCTTAAAAAGTTTGGGCACCCCTATCTTAGAGAAATATCATTAGCCAGCTGGTCTAGTGTACTGCAGTGATCAGAGCACTAGAAGAAAACAGATGCCACATCAGCAGAGACAGGGAGAAGGATGACAAACAATCTGAAGCAAATTGTAAAATTTTGGTGCCAATAACCAATCACTTCCTCAAGCCACCAAAAGTTTTATTTATGCTGGCAACCTAGCACTTCCTGCTCAGTCAGGCAGCTTTCAGATGGTAGAAGATCTCTTAACAGATGCATTAGAAGACACATATTATGACAGAAAATTATCTGATACATTTACTAATTGTAGTGTGATGCTTCTGACAGAAAAATTAGATATTTTTAAAATGCACATTTTCTACAATAGTTCTATCTCCCCCCCCCCCCTCATGAGATTTCTCCATAGACATATATTATAGCATTCAGACTTGCAAATTAAATCATGTTTATCTTCCAGTGAACAACCACAAAAGAAAATGCACTAGTTACAAAATAAGTATGTGAGGAAAATCACACATTGTGACAAACATACTTGGGGAGTATCTGAAGAGTATATATGGCTAAACCTAGACAGGAAAGAATGTTTTTCTCCATAAACATTAGCCACTTGAAGCCATAGAATCCTCTAGTTCCATGATGGTGAACCATGGCACTCCAGGTGTTCTTGAACTTAAATTACTAGAAGCCTAAGTCAGCACTCCTGCTGATCAGAGCTTCTGGGAATTGAAGTTCAAGAACAGCTGGAGTGCCAAGGTTCATCATCATTGCAGTTGTTATATTTTCAGGGAAATAGAATATTTGTCAAAAAAAGTAAAATAATTACACTTTTCTTATTGCCTTTTTACAGTTTCATCAGTCTCATATTCTAAATGTAAAAATATTTGTTTAAAAATAGAATGCTGCTCCATTTCCTTAATTATTTCTTCCCACATGTCTAATTGTTGTATTTTGTATATTCCTGTATTTTTGCTTCTTTTTTAGTTTTTGTGAAGCATCATTATAACTATATTGAGATAAAGAAAGAGAAGGCTACAGCCTTATTCTGAAATGAATTCCCAAATCACATTACATGATATCTATAGCTTCAGCATAAAATGCAGTTAAAGCAAAGATGAATTGATGTCTTTCTTGTACTTAAATTCCATCATTGACAAGAAAATTCTCTATTTCTATTTTTGTTGTTATGTGGTCGAGCTGCTTCTAATGATTTACGGTGATCCTAATAGGTTTTCCAGGAGATGTTCAAGGAGCGGTTTATCATTTCCATCAGCCTTACCTCTTCTGAGTTTCCGTGGCCCAGCAGGAATTTAATCCCAGATCTTTAGAGTTCTAGTCCAGGGGTCAGCAAACTTGGCTTGCCAGATGTTCTTGGACGTCAGTTACCAGAAGCCTAAGTCACTACACCTGTTGATCAGGGCTTCTGGAAATTGAAGTCCAAAAACATCTGGAAAGCCAAGTTTGCTGAACCCTGTTCTAGCCAAACACTCTATCTGCACCACACATGCTTTGTTTTCTAGGTATTTTCACTACAGTTTTATGTCATGATCCACCAGGCACCCTTAGGATCAACTGGAAAATATGTCAGGGTCTCATAGGTGTATCTCAAACTAGATATGAATCATTCATGGACAGAATTACTACTCATAATATCACAACCATCCAACAGTCCTCCCAGGCAATTTTTCAAAAGAAGGCATGGACTCAATCTAACCTGTTTTTCTTTCTCTGCCAACTAGCTAATTAGCAGAACAAAAACATCAAAAACTATCTAAGCTTAGTCACACAGTTCATTCATATGCACTCTTTTGATTGCAGCCTGAGTTTTTTTAAACCACATTTCTGCTTGGATTCAAAGAAGCCCAAATTAAATAGAATTTTTTATCTTTTCAGAAAACAGCACAAACAAATAAACGAACAAGATCACACACACAATTGGCAGTCCTTTGAAAGCCTGCTTTATCAGCTATGGTTACTCCAGACAACAGTAGCTTTGTCAATCAAAGATTCTACTCCCTGCGTGGTGAGAACTTTAACCTCAGCTGGCTGGAGGAAATACTGAAACATGATTATGCTTCAAGGAAACTTTAGATTCAATATACTACCATGAAAAATGACCGTATGTGGTCCTGCAATACTGCATGTCTGCTTGCCTTAAGCGAGCCATTTTCTTTGCGGGCAAGTACAATATAATTATCATTTTTTTCTATTACCATCCATCAACCTTGGATGCAGTGCACTAGTGCATTTTGTGCCACAGAGGGCAATTTTGATTTCATTGCAATGTCATAAAAGAATCGTAATGGATAAGATCCAGTCATGCCTCTAACCTGACAGGAAAGTGGTCAGCAGTAGAAGGGATTCTCTTTTGGATGTACAGGCCCTTATAACTTCAAGGATACTTTCAAGGATTGGGGAGATCCTTGAGAATAGGTTTAAATGCCATGTGGGGGAGGGACTCCAGGGGAGAAGAGAAAACAGGAAATGTGCAGGTTTAGGGATGCCATAATTCCCCCCAATAAAACCGGGACAGAAGTAAAGGTCACCCTTGTTTGAAAGCCAGTTGTATACAACTCTAGGGATCAGTGCTCATCTCTGTTTCAAAGCTGAAGAGCCAGCATTGTCTGCTTCTGTAGATGTTTCTGTGGTCATATGGCAGGCATGACTAGTCACCGGAGCATGCAGAATGCTGTTTACCGTCCCACCATAGTGATCCCTATTTACTATTTTCTATTTGCATAAAAGCTTACACAATCTCTGATCTCTTTCCTCTTCAGCCAAGCTGCAAGAAAAAGACGCACTTTCCCCCCTCTTTCTTCCTTGGCCACCAAGGAAGCCAAAAACAGGAAATCTTCTAAGATCCCTAGTTTCTTAAGTGAAGCCTGGAGCTTTGCACGACACCATCCCCTTCTTTTTATCCACCCAATCCAAGTTGAGGACCTTTCCTTCCAAAAAAGTGTTCACCACTATGCTTTAACTAGCTGAGGCATTTTGACTCATGAGCTGTTCCGTAGGCTACAGACACCACCTGCTGGTTCTTCAATAGAGGTGCAGCTCTAAGCTTGCACGAATAAGGCGTGATATTTTTTTCTTTTTGAAACCTGTGAATTTTCAATGTTTCTTATGGAACGGGGTAGGACAGGTTCAAACTGTGAAATTCACGGTTTTCCATTACGTATGGCATCCCTATGCAGGTTGAAGCACATTCATGAAAACTTTGATACAGTTTAAAATGGATAGAATGCAAAACCTGCAATTTCTGTTTGACCAATTTATGTAGTAGTGAACACCACAGAGGATTATGTATTACTAGTGCCATGTGAAGAAATAATCCCCTCTCATTTTTCTCAACCATTTTTAGTCGATTTGATGGAAAAGAAATTCTTCTTGAAAAGAAATTCAAAGGAAAATAAGTTCAGGGATAATCTCACTGGTGAGGGTCAGGATACTTGTCACTACCTTACTTGAGTGAATTGAGTGCAGGACTAGGAAGCAAGAAACCTGGATTTAGATCTCTGTACGGCTGTGAAAAATAAACCATTCCTGAACATCTCACATGCCTCTAAAATCTATTAGATTGCTGGAAGTGATTTAAAAACTCGCCATGATAACACATATTATTATGTGGCTCTGTGGTTTATTATCCACCTTATGAACCATTGTCAATCTGTTTTGTAATAGTTTAATTTGAAGTCATACTGCTAGAATTATGGCACAGATACAAAAAATTCTGGGAGTCATTGCCAGAATCATGGAAGGAACATCAAGATTATGTCATTTTTCATATGGATATATATATATTTAAAAATAGATCAAAGAATTCATTTTCTGTCACAATTCACAATCCTTTCCAAAAGGTCTCATGAAACACTGTTGATATGCCATGCCTTTGGTCAATAATGCTTTTGCTATAAGACAATTAAAATTCATGAATGTCATGTTGTAGTGTAGTCACATGTAGTGTATGAACTCTCAAATGACTGATGCTATGCTTATGCATTGAAATATTGCTATTTGTTATTCAGATCCCAAAAGAATAAAGTACTTAACATTTAGCACAACACTATCTACAAACAATTTGGTAATCACTAAATTAATTGGTCTTTTTCTATCTCCTGCCTCTGCTGCAACTCTGTTTGGCTCATTATCTTATTTAATTAAGGCTAATGTTCCTGGGAGGGGGTGTCTTCACCTCACTGCCCTTCTTCAAATTTCAGAAGCTTGAAACTAATCAGATAAAATTTGAAGTGATGCACATACGTGTTTTCCAATCTCAGAATAGCAGAGCTCAGCTACTCTTTCTCTGAAGGAGAAAGCATCAAGCTGAGAACTCCAATTTACCAGATATTTTGACCAAATCCCAAAAGGTCCAGCCAGTTCACAATAGGGACTATGGGAATTGTAGTCCAAAGTGTCTGAAAAAAATTGTCCCACCTCTTTTTCAAAGTAGCATTGTATCCAAACACAACTGGAACCCCGAAGCCACAATGGGCCCCCATCCCCAGAAATGGTCTGAAGAAAAGGGAAATATACCACCACAGACTTGATGAAAAGATCCAGGGTATTTCAGCTCCTCACATTTATGTTCCAGTTTAGGAGCACACTAAAAAGGCTTTGAGACTTGCAGATTAGGTGAGGTGGAAAGACAAAAGGTATATTGTCCCTATCCCACTCTTCTGAAATCTTATGCAGCTGTTCTTGGTAGCGGCAAAATGTTCTGCAGTGGCAAGTCAAATCCAACTTGAGCAGTTCATGATTATATAGTAGGAGGGAGGATCATTCCATATTTTCCTTATGAAATATCCCCAGTATAGAATTCTCAGAAAGTGTCCCGAAACAGAGATGCATGGGGTCTTTCCTTAATCCCAACACAATCTAGGATATAAACTGTTTGGAGGGTTGATCCAATCAGTTTTCTCTTCTGCTTCTTCAATTTTCCTTCTTTCTGCCACTGCCAGTCATATTTTCAACATAGATCCTCAAAGTTTGTTTGTTTGTTTGTTTATTTGTTTATTTATATAAGTCACTTTTATAGCTGCCCACTCGCTGTGGCGACTCAGGGCAGCTTACAAATTAGTGCAACAAATAACAGTAAAGTAACAATAGACAACAGAAAAAACAAACAAAATGAAATAGTCACAGTCCTTCCCACTGGACTGTTGTTAGGGTCTGGGTCAGCAGCAATGTCCCTCCCAGACAGATGATGGGGGTCGAGGATCAGTGATCAATGGTGGTGTCCTCGTCCAACTGCACAGCCGGGGTGGTATCTTCGGCCGTCCGCTCCACTAGGGAAGCCCTACCCACCCACCACCCACCCACAACTGGTGGGAGTCCGGGGTAGGCTGTCACACAGGCAGGGCGGCATCTTTGGCTCAAACTTCACCAATCTTTATTAGGCTGCTTGAGGGGTCTCTCTATCTCTCTCTCTAACCCCTTTCTTTTAATTTACAAATGTATATACCTCTTCTATATTCCTGTAGGATTCAAATTATTTCCATTTTATTTTATTTTAGTACTCCTGTTTCCCTTTCAGATCAATAAATACAAGATCCCTCAAGAAGGAAATTATGCTCTGTCACAAGCATATAAGGAGATTCAGTTTCTCATGCTGTGGCTTACTGTGCATTTCAAAGGGACTCAAAGAAGCTGTGAGCTGCAATCTCACTGTTACTTGCAAGAGCTTTCAGAAATTCACTATGGGGGAGGGAGAGAAAAGACTCTTCTCACATCATCACTATGGTTATGTTTCAATCTGTTATGTTTAAAGATGTGACTTGCAATGGAAGCTATCATCTCAAGCAAACAAGAAACAGAGAACGAAAGTCCATAGCTTTCCAATTAAATATTTAACAAGTGTAAGGTCTCAAATTTTATCTTTAAAGTATTTGAGACTTGTAGGTTACAGTGAGGTAGAAAGACAACAGGTATATTTTCAACATAGATCCTTAAAGTTCACCAGTCTTTATCAGGCCGCTTGTAAATTGTGCAGCAACAATTTGATGGCACATAATTATCATCATCATCACCATCATCAGTTTATTTATACCCCGCTTCCCTCAGCCCGAAGGTGACTCGAAGTGGCAGAACAATATCAAAATAACAATAGTACAAAAATATCATAATAACAATAGCATAACAATAATGTAGATACATGAATACAAAATAGCGGTACAGTAATCAACAACAATATAAACAAAATGCAAATAACACCCTTAACTAGAGCCAGGCTCAACGAACGCATCGGACCCCAGTTCCATGTCCTCTTCACTCCCCCGTGGCCAATGCCTGACTGGGGGAGAGGGCTCGGATGAGCAGAGCCATCATTCAACTTTTGAGTCCTCGCCGCTAGGAGCCCAGGTGTTTGTCACTCCCCCGTGACCAATACTGGACTGGGAGAGGGCTCAGGCAGTCCTCAGCGGGCCAATGAGTCGAGGCGGCAATTCTCATCCCTCTCGGGCAGGGAGGGGCTGGCTGCAACACAGCTGCTGTGGCAGTGGCAGTCCTCAGCGGGCCGGTGAGTCAGGGGCCAGCAGCTCTTATCCTTCCCGGGTGGGGAGGGTCTGGCCCCAACACAGCTGCTGCTGCAGCAGCAGTCCTCAGCTTATTATAGGGAGACTGCAGCAACTTAGTGGATAAGATGCTGAACTTGACGACTGGAAGGTCAACCGGTCAGCCATTTGAGACCGAGTTTCTGCATGACAAAGTGAACTCCTGTCTTTGTCCTAGCTCCTGCCAACCTAGCAGTTTGAAAGCAAGTAGCTAAATAGGTACCACTTCAGTGTGAAGGTAAACAGCGTTCCATCCACTCCGGTGTTTAGTCATGCCTGCCACTTGTCCAAGGAAACATCTGCAAACGCAGGCAGCACTGGCCCTTTGGCTATAAACAGAGATGAGCACTGAACCCTAGAGTCGGATAGGACTGGCTTTTTAGCAAGGGTGACCTTTGCCTAATTATTATAGGCTAGGTGGATTCCTCAGGCATCTGTGCTGAGGAGAAGAACTAGCCTGAGCAATTTGCACAGTCCCAGGATGCCCCCAGAAGAATAGAATGGTAAACAACTTCTGAGTATTCTCTTCCTAGAAAACCCTGGAAAGTGTCACCATAAGTCAGAAATGACTTGAGGGCACAGAATTATTACTACAAATGGCAAATAAGGTTAAAGAAATCTCCACATAATTGGATAGATGTCAGGAGCATTTGGTCATTTAGTTATATATATTTCTCTTAACATTTTCACATGAGAGTACAGGGGAAATATAGTTAGGAACAGTGGTGGGCTCCAAAAAAATTTACTACCACACTGTGGGTGTGGTATGGTGGGCATGGCCAGGGGGAAAGTCCTACGTTGCTCCCAAATTAGGACTACTTTATTTCAAAACTTGGATGGGTGGGGCCAGCCAGAATTTATGCTACCGGTTCTGGCAAACTGGTGCGAGCCTGCTGATGCCCACCACTGGTTAGGAATGTGGCAGTCCTCCACAACCCACCTCCTTCTTTCACTACCTTGAAAAAATTCTTCTTCTGCATTGCATTTAAGAACATAAAAACGTAAGAAGAGTCTTGCTAGATCAGAAAAAATCCTATCTAGTCCAACATTCTGGTCACACTCTATTTACCTCATGTTTTCTAGCAATTGATATATGGTGACACACTGCCTCTGTAACTCAAGATGATACATAGCCAGCCTAATAGCTGTTCATAGCCCCATTCGGTATGAATTTACCCTATTCCCTTGTAAATACACTCACATTAGCAGCCATCACTGCATCTTGTGGCAGTAAATTCCATTGTTTAACTATGCACTGGATTTCCTATCATTTATGTGGGAAGGCATCTGGTTTCTGTCTCCTGTCTGCCTTCACATATTGTAAACAAGACCTCTTTGCTTACTGAGAGACAACGCTTGATTGTGGGCATGCGTAGAATAGTGAAAAAGTATTCTCCTTATTTGGGCTCTGACATTCTGATTGGCTATGTGCCTTAAGTTTTGTTTCTGTTAAGTTTCGTTTTTGAGATACTCTGTTTGAATTAAGAGAAGCCATGATGATTCCTTTGTCAGCCAACAGTGCAGCGTGTGTGTGTTTTGCTTTCTCTCTATCTCTGTTTCCCTCTTACTCCGTCTAATGAAGCTGGACTCCGTTAGACTTTTTAACTCTCTCTCTTAAAAGATCTGGGGCTATAAACTGCTGCTAATGAGGCTGAATGATTATCTTTACATGGATCAGATTTCCTACAAGTGGCACTCCGTGGGAGGCATTGAACTACAATGAGAGAGCCTTCTTTGAACTCTGCTTCAGCAATTAGCACCTCATAATTGGCGACCAGGGACAAGGTCTTCACTTGCTTCGACCAGAGGAAAGGTCATAAATCAAGCGCTTGAGAATTACAACTAGGTGAGTGGAAAAAAGGAAAAAAACAATTTAATTATGGGGTGCGTATTGACTTCGCAAGGGAATGAACTTTGTAAAGATATCTCAGATCATTTGCATATGAATGGACGAAAGGCTGATGAGAAGCAAATACAACAGCTGGTCAAAGCTATAGAAAAAAACTGTCATTGGGTTAAATATGATGAATGTTTGAACTTAAAACAGTGGAATCAGGTGGGGAAAGAATTGCAAAAGCATGAGAGAATTTTTGTATCAGTACAATTTACGTGGGAGGAAGTCAGAAACTGCCTTCAAAGACTTACTCCAAGAAATATGTTATTCTCTCAGAGGCTGGATGGCCCCCTCCCACAGCTTTTGCCTCCAGCCAAGGGAGGGAGTCCAACTGCCCCTCCATCATATGAGAGACAACAGCATAAGCCCCCTGATGGGGATGGGGGTGGAAAAGAAGATGGGACATTATATCCTGCCTTGCAGCAATCAAGCACTTTTAGCCCTACAAAAACACTGTTCTCTGCTGCTTTAACTGCAGCTGTGCTGGATATGGAACCTGTTGCTGTATATCCAGTGAACAGAGAGGCGCTGGCAGATGGGACTGCTGCAATAATGCCTGCCAAGCCTAGAAAACACCTAGTGCCAGCTGATGGGGAACAAATGGAGGGGACCTCATCACAGATTGAAGCTATTAATGCATGCAAAGTGGCAAGAAGCAAGGGGTGTGATTCAAAGAGCAGTATAGGAGATCTCAGCTTGCCCCTGAAGCAACCCTCATCACAAAAGCAGGAGAAGCTGAGTAGTAAACTTGATTCCTCACGTGTGGGCAGGAAAAGGGAGGATGGCCCAGAAGAGGAGGAATGCAAAAACCAAGCCCAGAAAGGGGTATTCTCGCAAGTACAAACTAACAGATGCAGTTTGTCATAGAAATGAGATTCAGATGCTGCAAATGAAAGAAATCCAGAGGAACAGGGGGGTGAATTCTGCCTGTATGGACAGCAGGCTGTTGCAAAAATACAAGGAGGGAGAAGACATACAGTTTTTGGCTGATTTTGAATTGCCCAACCCTCAAACAAAGAGATCCAGAGTGGACTGTTCCAAGTTTCAGGCATCAGGATTGCAGGGAAAGCAACTTGGAATTCCCTGTGATTTTCTTCTGTGTGAAATTACTTGCAACTTCTGGAGAATTTGTTCTTTGTGCCTTCATACCTCATCGGCCTGCCTTAATGCAGATGGGTGTGGCTGGAGCATGAAGGAATGTGTGTTTGCCTGAAAAGCTGAAAAGGGGGGTTGTGTGGGATTGTCTTGTGAAGTCAGTGAGACTTAATTTATGGCTTAATTTCAACCTTTGCCATGCCAAGAACTGTGCTGGAGAGAAGAGAGTGTTTAAGAAAGCTTCAATCAACATTTGGACTTTTAATTTGGACATTTTAATTGGACTAAAAGGTTTGTGTGGACTTTAAAGAAGAATTGGCTTTGTTTGCATTATAAAACCTGACAGCCTTTTTAAGAAATTGTCTACCTGCTCATGCTATGAGTGTGAAATGCTCTAATGAGATTTATACTGTATTTGAGTTACCATGCTATGCTGATTGGAAGTTATTGAATGCTTCTTTCACTTACACCAGTGAGAGAAGAAGAAATTTAATGCCTTACTCATGTAACTGGGGAGTAAGAAATGCCTTCTAGAATGCTAAACAGACCTCCTTCATGTAAGGAAGAAAAGAAATGTTCATGTTTTGTTCATGCTTAAATGTTTGCTTATTCTCTTGCAGGAGAAAGACCTGTCTTTGCTTATGTTATGTTTTGCCTTATGAAACTGCATATCTCAAGGTACCTCCAGGAGTACATGGAAGAGTTTTCAGTACCCTACACATGTAAATGGGTTTGTGACATTGCATTTGTGTTATATGTCAGGCATGTTTCACGTTTAGTTACATGGTACTAGTAATAACAGGGCATGCTCCTGTTTCTTAGGGGAGTGTCTTCCTAAGCCATTGGTCATTTATTGGCAACAAGGGGATCCTGAGTGTGTGGATTCCTGCTCGAGCGATCCGCCCATGGAGAGAGAAGAAGGTTACTCAGCTCCAGGATGGTGGTTCACCAGTAGACTAAAGTTGCTGACATTGTTTTTTTCTTTCTTACTGTGCTTCCAGCTGCAAGAACAATGACTCATGGGGGCAACCCCAACTTCTGGCTTCGTCATGCTAACTATGTGTTTGAGGTTCATGGTAAGAATGCAACGTTATACTATGAGCATCCACTGGCCGTGTCTCAAATGGCCTTTCTTCCGGCATTGTTCAACACGCCTGAGTTGGTTATTGGACATTTGCAACATGTTGATAGGTCTACACTCTTCTCTAATCCCCCAGAACAATTTAACAACACCCGCTGGCGAAGCATGACTTTCAAGAAATACACTAAAGGACTTTGTTTCTGCTGTCATAGTTCTGGAGTCTGGAATAGTAAATGGAAGTACTGGACTCAAGCACAAAGGGTTTTGCGGAGTGTAGGCAATTATACGGGTTGTGATGATTATTTTTGGTTATGGGGTAGTTATAACAGTTCTTATAAGCTTAATTATACCTTGTTTAACACTACTATTGAAGATATATATGATGTGTTTCCTATGTTTACTCCTGATTATTCTGCTATAGATAGTGGTTCAATTTGCAATGGATGGCAAATCAAGGATCCTAACATGTGGTTCTTTTTTAATGGAGTTGCCACGAATTTCCATCCAGGACAATATCAATGTGCAGCATTGGGTTATTTTACCTTACCCGTACAAGTGCAAATGCTGCTTCAGGCAGATGCACGGCGCCGGAGAGCTGCTGCCGGCCCGATGTGTTCTGGTTGCAATGATGAAGTGATAATCGATGTTCAGCTTTCTGATGGTAGCTCCTGGGGGAGAGCTATAGGGGGTGCTATCACTGGAGCACTCACCTTGGGATCATACCCAGGTGTCATTTCCCAGGAGAATAGAAGGTCCATTTTGGGACTCACCTGTAGGCTGGAGAAATCAATCAATGCCACAGGGAGGGTCATACGGGATCTTCAAATGGAAATCACTGAGCTTCATCAAGACCAAATGCAGGACAGACTGGCCATAGATTACCTGTTAGCAAAATCCGGAGGATTTTGTAAACTGGTCGGGAACCAGGGATGTCGGGTAAAATTCCAGGATCTGAATAATACTATTGAGAAAGAGCTTCAGAATTTACAGGAGAGCATTACTAACAATGTACGCACTGATGTTAATCTCTTTGATTGGGTGACTTCTTGGTTGCCTGATTTGTCTGTCCTTAGACAAGTTTTCTTTTTTGGGTTCATTATTATTATCTGCCTTATACCTTTGTGTTTTTGCATTAATTGTATTCCTAATCTTATTTCTATGTGTAACACATGTCCACTGCGTAGAAGGGAGACATCGAGTTTTGCACGACGGCAATTGTACTCAATGAGGTATCATCCTCTGGAACAAGGTACCAGGAGTCAAGAGGGGTACGATGTCCAGGAGGACAGTGATGATGTATATGGAGGAGTAGTTATGGAGTATGATGACATGCAGGGGTATGATTAGCCATCCCTCTCTCAAATTTAAATGAAAAAGGAGGACATGTGGGAAGGCATCTGGTTTCTGTCTCCTGTCTGCCTTCACATATTGTAAACAAAGACCTCTTTGCTTACTGAGAGACAACGCTTGATTGTGGGCATGCGTAGAATAGTGAAAAAGTATTCTCCTTATTTGGGCTCTGACATTCTGATTGGCTATGTGCCTTAAGTTTTGTTTCTGTTAAGTTTCATTTCTGAGATACTCTGTTTGAATAAAGAGAAGCCATGATGATTCCTTTGTCAGCCAACAGTGCAGCGTGTGTGTGTTTTGCTTTCTCTCTATCTCTGTTTCCCTCTTACTCCGTCTAATGAAGCTGGACTCCGTTAGACTTTTTAACTCTCTCTCTTAAAAGATCTGGGGCTATAAACTGCTGCTAATGAGGCTGAATGATTATCTTTACATGGATCAGATTTCCTACACATTTATCCTATATATACCAATCATTCAGCTTCAGCCAATGACCTCGAGTTCTTGTACTATAAACTTATTTCCATCTCCTTTCTCCATACCATTTATTATTTTATAAACACTTCTTTAATTTTCTTGAAGCTTAAGTAAGGTAAAGGTAAAGGTTTCCCTTGCTCAAAAGCCTGTCGTATCTGACTCTAGTGTTCAGTGCTCATCTCTGTTTATAGCCAAAGAGCCAGCACTGTCTGCGTTTGCAGATGTTTCCATGGACATGTGGCAGGCATGACTAAACACTGGAGTGCACGGAATGCTGTTTACCTTCCCACGAAGTGGTACCTATTTACCTATTTGCAATTTCTTGCTTTCAAACTGCTAGGTTGGCAGGAGCTGGGACAGAGACGGGTACTCACTCCATCATGCAGCACTTGGGTCTTCAACTGCTGACCTGCTGATCTCCCAGTCATCAAGTTCAACATCTTAACCACTAAGCCTCTGCAGTCCCTGAAGCTTAAGTATCCCCACAAAATTTTAACCTTTCCTCAAATATTTGCCTTTTGCTGCACCTTTTCCAGTTCTTCAGTTTCCAGCTGACTACAACTCGTCCAGCATCTTTTACCAACACTTTTACCAGAGCCTGTGTTTTCCAAAATCACCTATAAGTGTCAAAAATGGCTATTATTCTCCTTAATAGCTTTCTTACCTACTCCATTTGGTAGCTTACTTCAGGCTTCTTCTTTCTTGCCAAAATTCTCACTGAGGCTGCAGCTAAAATACAGGAGTGTGTTTTCAGTTCAGATGATTAGAACTGATTCTGGCAAATAGAGCTGATTCTGCCAGAGAGTAAGAGTTCCCATCCATAATCAGCCAAATCCAAATTGGGACATTCGTGAAGATTTATTATAAGTTTGGATTTGAAAAGAAATACTGGATGACCATCCTTCTGGTTTTCTTATGGACATCAGTATGACACATGCCATTTTCATACACTATCATTTCCTGTCATTTAAACAAAAATAGAGGTGGATGCAACCTACAGAGATTTGTGAGTGTGAGATAAAGACAGGGAACAAGTGGGGCATTCTGCAGTTGCCCACACCTATGTTACTTGGTTGATCTATACTTCACATGTCGGGTTTGATGTGGCGGATCAAAGCATCATCTCCCACTGTTGTGCATTTTTGATGTTCCTTTAGCCATTTTAAATACGATGACACAGCTGGCTGGGGTCATGTCGAAGTTGGCCACATTAGAGAAATGCACTGGCCAAGTGCATTGTCAGAGTACCCAACTCTACTTAGCTGACCTGCAGTTCCTGAATTGAGAACCATTCCGGACTGCTAGCCAACATCTTTGTTGAATGGTTGAAACTGCCAGGGGAATACACCCCCACCCCCATAGCTGTCAGACAGCCAGGGTCACTGCTGCGCTACCTTGAGGCATGAGGTGTGATTTGCAGCGGCACACCTATGTTACAGCTGAAAAACCAGAGTGAGCACACAAAGAAGGCAAGACAGAAGCAGACAAATCAGTTCTAAACCATGGTGTGCCTACTGTACACTTGGAAGACCAGACTGTACTTGGGCTTTAAGCTGTGTTTAGCATATGGTTTGGTGTGATGTTGGAACTGAGTCATAAAGCTTGCTCAACTGTTGAGGATAATGGTTAATTGCACATGAAGAGGAAAACCATTCTAGTTCTACTCCCTTCCTAGTTATTGTTCTCTATGTGTGGAAAGAAGAACACAAACCAAAAAAGGAGAAATTCTACTATGTGTGGAAAGTGTCTACACTATAGATTCCCTTTCTGAGACCTTTAATGCCATAGGAAACATAAAAGCTTTGCTTACCCTATAGACATGTCCATCACCACCCATACCGGTCAAGCGCAGCTCCAGAAAATATGGGTTCTGCACAAGTGCAGAAGGGTTTTTTGTGCATACACGCAAGTGCAATAACTTCTTCCCCCGCTGGTCAGATTACGGGATGGTGGCGGGAAAGTGGAGGAAGCGGCACAGAAATATGGGAAATCCCGGCCAATCCCGAATACTTGACAGGTATGCCACCACCCCTGCCACCAAAAAAGGGGATGGTTTATTTTCTCCATATCCATTATGACAGAACTTTGCAGTGATATTTGCAGAATTCACCAACAGTGGGAAAAGTTACCTTTACCATTCTTTTCTGGTTTTTCAGTTTGTTCTTCTTTTCTTCTCTTCTCTTGCTTTTCTTTCTTTTCAGGTGTTTCATGTCTTTCAGGCTTTTCTTTGTGTACCTCTACAAAGAGAATCAGAGAGATTTCAGTGTAGAATTAAAAATGTCATCTTGACACTGAAGATGTAAAAAACATTCCTATTTTTTATTGTTAATAAACAGTATTTCAAGTCTTGTACATCAGGACCTCCTTGAACACATTATCATCCACTGAAAGAGTTTCACTTTGGGTTGTTTTTGTTTTGTCAGAAGCTACACTAGTTGAAAGGATTGCTCAAAAATTTCATTTAACACAAAACACAAAGTTTTGATCCAAAAAAAAAATTCTGTGATAGTTTAGAAAAAGAAGCCCCATAATGCTAGAAATGCACACCAGAAAAAAATCATTTAATCTCTCCTACCAGGTAGAAATGTTTTAAAATATTTGCTCCTACTTGCAAAAGTAAAATATGCAAAAATAATTACACCCTACATAGTCTCTGGTATCAGCAGAAGATGGGATATTTATTACTGATATGAACATTACTTTCTACTCTCTTTCACCTTACAGGGCATGGAGAAGGTTACCTGATTTCAATGGAATGTGCAGGATTACTATGCAAGTCCCATTATAATGAACAGAAAGGATGTAGAACAGCCCTTCCTAGAATTTGTTCTGTATCTCCTACACTTTTCATTGTTGACCCATTGTTTCTTTCTCTTCTTTTAAAAAAAAGTTTAAATAAAATAAAACCTAATTATTTTGGAAATTTTGCAAAACTGTTTTGTGGCAAAGTGACTTATAATAGCCACTTTACTGGCATAAAGATTGTATGCCACCCAGAGTCTTCGTGAGTTGGGCAGCTATGTAAATATGAATATTAAATTAAATTTAAATTTAAATTAAATAAACTGCTGCTAATGGCAGTTCTAATTTAAAAATTATAACCACAGAATGTTTTTTTTAAAAAAAGAAATATAATGCTGCCAGATGTAGATGTTAGAGTTCCCCTAGGAGAATGGCTGAGGACCAAAGCAAACATGATCTTGGGAAAATCATAAACAGATATTGAAGCTGCTCTTGGTTGTCTGTCTGTTTGTTTGAAAGCATTGTTGTTGGGATGGAGGACCCAGGAAATCACTAGCTTATAGATTCTTACTGAGTTGATTCAATAATTGCAGGAGGTGACATTATAACTAAAAACAACCCAAACATCTATATATACCACTGTTTACTGATTTTTCACTAGAGTATTCCTCTTAAGGGGATGGGGAGTTTTGAAGAGCTAAGGCAGCATTTTTCTGCCCCCAGGACTCATAGAGTACCAAGCTAGTCCTAAACATGAACAAGATATATAGAAATTCAAAACAAAATGTTGCTTGAAAGCAATTTCAGATTTCATTGTAGTGAGTGTGATATGGGACAGGGGGGCTTCACCTCATTGCAAAACCACTCCTCAGAGACTTCAAGAAGTAGAAAACGGCATGGGGGGATAAGTTGGTGGTCTACAAAAGCATCTTTGATGGACTACGAGGTGCTCACTGGGTTGCATTTTGCCAATCCTTGCCTTAACAAAAAGCTTATTTTACCCATTTGCTGAGAAAAACAATAAGCCTAGGAAAGAAAGCAAATATTTCATGCTTGTTTAAACAAACCCGGTGGACGTAAAAAGACTGAACAACGGTTAACATATCCTCAAATGACATGCATCAATTTTAGTCTGAGTTTTATTCAGGAAAGCAGTTTAAAAGGTCAATATATGTTTTCTTTTTTTAAAAAAATAATTTTTATTGATTTTTTAACTTATAAAAAACAACAACAAAGGATATATATGAAGAAGAAAAAACAAAAACAAAATATATATACATTAGACAAAAAGGAGATCGACATATATAGAAAGAGAAAAAAATCAACACTAACATACTCATAAAGTAAGAATAAAGCTGCACTGGATTAAGTATAGACAGTCAAATTCATCCTAAATCATCTAAGATTTATACTTGATTAAGAATTTCTATAATTAAACTAATTTGTTTTTCAAACAATCATTAGAGATCTTTTCCTTGAAGCAAAAATACAGACTTTCCAATAAAGTACATTAAAATTCAAGTGCTTTATCACCCTAAGTGACTATACAAGGCCCAGGAGGATGCGGTAGGACACACATTTATATTATTTCCAAAAACTGGAATGTTCAGGCACTGGTCTGCTCCCATCATTATTTTTTTTACCATAATCGACAAAGGGTTGCCAAATTTGAAAAAAATCTGTTCTCTTTTACTATTCCCTTTTTCTTATTCAATTCCCATGTTAATTTATCATTCAGAGCTAACTGCCACATTTCCCTATACCATTCTTCAATCTTTAATGTTAAGTCATTTTTCCAATTCCTCACTATACATTGCCTCACCGTTGTCATACATATAGACAACAGTTCTTTTTTATCCTTAACTAAATACACTTTTCCTGTGTCTGTCAGTAAGGCTAAGTTTGGCCCCAGATTAATGTTTACCCCCATAATTCTGAGAATTTCTTTTCCTATTTTCTCCCAAAATTCCTTTACTATCCTACAACTCCACCACATATGCTCATAAATTCCCAATTTGTTTTTACATCTCCAACACATTTGACTTTTATTTTTATCTATCTGGTGTAACCGCATTGGGTCAAATACCATCTCCACAAAATTTTAAAATTATGTTCTTTTATTCTGACAGACATAGCTCTCATGATTCTTTTATTCCATTTCTTTTTCCAATCGAAATCTGTGATGCTAACATTAAGATCTTGCTCCCATATTTTCTTCAATATTTCTTGTGAGTTGATATCTTTGTTTAAAATCCTGTAAATTTTGCTCACCAAACCCTTTATATCCACTTCCCCTCTTCTAATTTTCAATAATATTTCCTCAAAATCAGTGGTATCTCTTTCCAAACTATTTTCTTCCAAATAGACACTATTCCATTTATTTACCTGTAATACCTGTAACCAATTTAAATTCAGCTGTGTATATAACTCCACTTTTTTCTCCTTATCTTTACACGCTTTTACCCAATCTTTCAGCAGAAAAATATTATATTCATCCAAAATTTCCTTGGCTTCTCTATCTAACTTTATCGGGAATTTTTTAAAATCAACTATTTCTATAATCGGAGATACATCAGGGACTAAATCCTTCTTTACTTTTTTCCAAGTATCAAGTGTTGCTTTCAACATTTTATTTTTGACCCCTACCTTATTCCTCTCTTTATCCAAAAATACTGCTTTGCCAATCTGATTTAATTCCTTCATCTCGATGTCCTCCCAAATTAATTTCTCCTTACTTAACATTTTAACAACATTTCTAATTTGAAAAGCTCTATAATAGTTTTTAAGATTTGGTATGCCTAATCCACCTTCTTTTTGGGATAAATACAGCAAGCCTCTATTGAGTCTAGATCTTCTTCCTCCATTACAATATGCATTAAATAAATTTTGAAAATCTTTAATTTCTTTATCATTTAATTGAATCGGGAGGGCATCAAACAAAAAATTTAATTTTGGAAATAACATCATCTTACATAGTGCCACTCTACCGAACCAAGACAACCTTAATTTATTATATTTCAAAAAAAATTCTTTAATTTCCTTTTTTTGCTTTCCATAATTAAGGCTCTTAAGATCATCCCAATTACAATAAATATTTATCCCCAAATATTTCAATTTTTCCTTAACCTGAATTTTATATTTATCTTTTATTTTCTTTTGATCTTCTTTAACTACATTCCATGTTATCATCTCAGACTTATCCCAATTTATCCTCAATCCCGTTACTTCCTCAAAATCAATTAGGTGTTCTTGAATCCTATCCAAAGCCCTCAAAGGACGTTTTACACTTACTAGAGTATCATCAGCATAAAGGCTTATCTTTATATCAGCGACTCCCTCAATCTTTCTATCCTGTCTTATGGCGTTTGCTAATACCTCCATTGCCATAATAAATAGTATTGGAGATAATGGGCACCCTTGATGTATTCCTGCCTCTAATTTTACCTCATCTGTCATAACCTCATTTACTCTAATCTTGGCAGAACTTTGCTGATATAATTGTTCAATAATTCTCTTAAATCTATCTCCAAACCCATAAGATTTAATTATCTCATTAATAGCCACCCATTGAAGAGAGTCAAACGCCTTAAATATATCCAGGGATAGCATTCCAACTTTTTCTTTCTCTTTTGAAGCAACATCAATTATATCTAAAGCCCTCCTTGTCAAGTCCACCATATGCCTTCCTTTTAGAAATCCCACCTGATCTTTGTTTATATAATTGTTCATAACATTGTTTAGTCTATTTGCCAATATTGTCGTAAAAATTTTTGCATCTTGATTTATTAAAGAGATGGGTCTGTATGACTCCACCTTTTCAGGATCTTTATCCGGTTTTGGTATTAGAACGATTATAGATCTATGACAAGAAGTCGGAATTGAGCCCCCCTCCAATATATAATTAAATAATTTTAATAATCTTGGGACCACCCTATCTTCAAACTCCTTATAAAACTCTGCTGGCAATCCGTCTTCCCCTGGAGATTTGCATGTCTTCAACTTATCAATCACATCTTTTATTTCTTTAACTGTTATTAATTCTTCCATTCTAGATTTATGCTCTAAAGTTATCTCCCCCCCCCCATTTGTTTTGCTAATTGTTAACTTCCCTACATTTATCTTTTTTTCAGTATATAACTCCTGGTAGAAATCTTTAATTATCTTTGTTTTATCTTTTAATTTGTTATATCTAATTCCATCCTTAATCAAAATTCCAATTTTCCTTTTACTCCTTTTATCTGTCGCCGCTCTTGCCAACATTTTTGAATTTTTATTGCCATATTCGAAGTACTCCCTCTTCAAATAAATTAGGTCCCTTTGCACCTTTTCTATATCCTTTCCCACAATCTCCATTTTCAACCTTTGTATTTTGTCAAAGGTCCTCATACTTTTTGTTCTTGCGTGTTCCGCCTGCAATTTTTTTATCTCCTTTTCCATTTCTTCATATTTAGTCCTATACTGTCTATTTCTAACAGCTGCTAGCTTTATACTTTCCCCTCTAAATATCGACTTCATAGTGTCCCAAACTATGTGGTATCCAACTTCTCCTGTATCATTCCAATGCCAATACTCCTCCCAGTTTTTCATCATCTGTGTCTTAATCTCCAAGTCTTTATATAATTTGGAATCATATCTCCAATTGACTCCACTCTTTACTCCTTCTGATTTAAAAACCATCAATACTTTTGCATGGTCGGACTCTTTAATTATTCCTATCTCTATATCTTCTAGATTTTTACTAATATTTTCTGTAACAAATATATAATCTATTCTTGAATAAGTATTATAAATCTGAGAAAAAAATGTATAAGGTCATTCTGATCCTTTTATTTCCCTCCATACATCTTTCAATGCTAATAGATTCATCCATCTATCCAAAATTCTTGTTTTACTGACTCCACCCCGGGTTTTTTGTACAATCTGCCATTGATCTTATCAAATTAAAGTATCCTGCTACTATCATCTTTACAGAACCTTCCTTCCTCAAAATTTGATAAATCTTATCTAAAAACTTCTCCTGATCATCATTAGGGGCATATATATTTACTAACGTAATTTCCTCCTCATCAATTTTACCTTGTATAATTAGATATCTACCTTCCGGGTCAGCTATTTTCTTGGTCATGTCAAAGCCCAATCTATCTGATATCAAAGTTGTGACTCCTCTTGCTTTGAGGAACCGTACGCTTTTTCATATATTTGAGTCCATCCTAAATATAATTTTTCACCTCAGCTGATTTCTGATGGGTTTCCTGAAGAAAGATTATATCTGGCCTATCTCTCCTAAGAGCTGATTCCAATCTTCTACGTTTGACTTGGCAGCCAGTACCTTTCACATTCCAAGTTAATACCTTTATATTCTTCATAATTCACCCAAATCCTCTAAATTGTGTCCACCGCATCCTCCTATGGGCGTGTGTTCCTTTAGCCAGGAAGTCCCCTTCACCCTACATCCAAAAGAAAAAAAACAAATATATAAAATATAACAAAAAACAAAAATATTTGTTTACCCTCCCCACTTTTCTATCAAAAAAGTTATCTTTGTCTCCCAAAGGGGGGAGGGGGAACGTGTTGCCAATGTAAGATTATCATAGCTGTTATTCAATCCCACATGCTGCTGTTAAATCTATTGCGTACCACCTACTGCACCCAGTAACTCCAAATCATCCTCCACCTGAAAGGCAGATTTATAGCCTCCTGAAACAATTAGCTCTTCCTTGAGGTCATCCCATTCCTTCGTTCCTTTTCCCACATTTTTGCTTGTTCAAAGACATACATTGGGTCCATATCCTGAGTAATGACAAACCACCTGCCTAGGTATAAAAAAATTAATTGTCTGGGGAATTTCCAATTATACTTTATGTTTTTAGCAATCAGTCTTTTAGTTATTGGTCTCATCATCTGCTTCCAAATTCTCTCCTCTACAGAAATGTCGTTGTATACCTCATAAGAACATAAGAACATAAGAACAGCCTTGCTGGAACAGGCCACAGCCCATCCAGTCCAGCATTCTGTCTCACACAGTGGCTCACCATTTCCTTCAGGGTATTCCCAAGCAGATGCCTTCACCTGCTTAGGATTCCCTGGAAATGATATTGAGAGATATCCTGCCTATCTCTCCAACCCGGAGGTTGTCCTTAAGTATCCATAATTATAACCATTGATACTCTTGTCCTCCATGAACTTGTCTAATCCTTTCTTAAAGCTGTCAAGACTGACAGCTGTCACCACTTCTTCTGGCAGGGAGTTCCATAGACCAGTAATCCTCTGGGTGAAAAAGTACTTTCTCTTATTTGTTTGAGAACTAGTACCCAAAAGTTTCATGGAGTGTCCCCTAGTTCTAGTGTTATGCGATAGGGAAAACAGTTTTTCCTTATCTACTTTGTCCACACCGTGCATGATTTTATAAACTTCAATCAGGTCACCTCTTAGACGTCGTCGTTCAAGAGTGAAGAGGCCCAACCGTTGCAGCCTCAGATGGTAAGGAAGGTGTTCCAGTCCCCTAATCATTCTGGTTGCCCTCCTCTGCACTTTTTCCAGCTCCATAATATCCTTCTGGAGGTATGGCGACCAGAACTGTACACAGTATTCCAGATGGGGCCTCACCATAGATTTATAAAGAGGCAAAATGACACTTGCTGACATATTTTCTATACCCTTCCTAATGATCCCTAGCATTGAGTTTGCTTTTTTCACTGCTGAGGCACACTGGGTTGACACCTTCATTGAGTTGTCCACCAGGACACCAATGTCCCTTTCCTGGTTTGTCGCAGAGAGTTCAGACCCCATCAGTTTATAAATGTAATTGGGGTTCTTTGCCCCAACATGCATCACTCTGCACTTACTAATGTTGAAACTCATTTGCCACTGTTTTGCCCACTCCCCCGGTGTTGAGAGATCCCTCTGGAGCTCCTCACAATCTCTCACAGTTTTCACTACCCTGTATAATTTAGTGTCGTCAGCAAATTTGGCTACCTTGCTTTTTACTCCTACCTCTAGATCATTTATGAAGAGGTTGAAAAGCAGGGGCCCCAGTACTGAACCTTGGGGGACCCCACTCTTTACTTCCCTCCACTTGGAGAAGTGTCCATTTAGTGCTACCCTCTGTTTCCTGTCCCTTAGCCAGTTGCTGATCCAGGACAAGACCTGTCCCTTTATTCCATGACTGGTAAGTTTATTCAAGAGCCTTTGGTGTGGGACCTTGTCAAAAGCCTTCTGAAAGTCCAGATAAACAATGTCAACTGGATCCCCCTTATCCACATGCTTGTTGACACTCTCAAAAAATTCCAACAGATTAGTGAGGCATGATTTGCCCTTGCAAAAGCCATGTTGGCTCTCCTTTAGAAGCGCCTTCTCTTCTATGTGCCTATTAATTCTATCTTTTAGGATGGTTTCCATCACTTTACCTGGGACACATGTCAAACTGACAGGTCGGTAATTTCCTGGATCACCCCTGGATCCTTTTTTGAAAATTGGTGTTACATTCGCTACCTTCCAGTCATCAGGCACAAAGCCTGATTTGAGGGAAAGATTATATATTTTGGCTAGGAGATCAGCAATTTCATCTTTAAGTTCCCTGAGAACTTGTGGATGGATTCCATCTGGTCCTGGTGATTTGTTAGTGTTTAGTTTAACAAGACATGCAAGGACCTCCTCCCTGGTATCATCTCCATCCAATATCATCTCCATCCAATTTCAAAGCCTGCGAACCCATTTTTTTGAGGTGTGCCATAACGTTCAGTTTGTCCATCACATTTGCAAACTTCAGTAACACATTTCTTGATCCTGTTCTATTCTTCTTTGAACCTAAATGAAAGACACTCAAAATATGCTCAGGGCCAAAATTGGTTCCCAATCCTAATCCATTCAACCAGACTAAAACTCTGATTTTCAACTGATCTGGGCTCTTCTCTGAAATCTTCCTAATGACTATATTAACCCGTCTCATCTGTTCCTCCATTGATTCCAATCTCTTTTCTTGACTCCCTATTTCAGATCTCTTTCCTTGTCCTTTTCTTTTATTTCTATGACTTCTTTTGTTATTTTGACCTGTTCTTTTTTCATCTCATCCTGTTCTTTTTTAAGTGCATTCTGTCCCTTTTCAAGTTTGTCATGGTCTATGTTCATAGATTTAATAAGGTCAGTCATCATAGATTGAAGGTACAATTGTCCTTTCATAATTTCAGTCTTGTCCTTGACCCATTCCTGTTCTAATTTCTGCACATCACTTTGAATTCTAATCTGTATACTGTGTAAGTCTTTTTATATGTTCAACTCCATATGATCTAATCAGTCTTTGATCTTTTCATATTCGCTCTTAGGTGCCCCCATGTCCTTCTCATCTCTATCTTTCTCTACTTTCTGCGGTTGCTGCTGTTGCTGCTGTTGCTGCTGTTGTGATTGTTGTTGCTGTGGCTGTTGTTGCTGCTGCTGTTGTTGCTGTTTCTGCTGCTGCTGTTCTAGAATCTTTCTCACTCTTTCCTGCTCCTTTGTTTCCTTCAATTCTTGTTGTAGACTCCTTGGTGTCCCTTTCTTCTCCTGTCTGACGAAGTTTCATGCACCACCCTGGTCCACAGAGGCTTCTTATCCTTTTCCGCTCCCCGTCCACGTCGACTCATTCACACTACCCAATCATTCAGGATTAACAACCTTACTTATTATAAAACCTCCTATATCTAATTTACAATCTTCTTCAAATCAACATTATATCTGAAAAATAATAAAGAACAAATAAAGAACAAATATCCAATAAATAAAGAAGGAGAAAAAGAAAAGTAAAGAAAAATATTATTATTTTAAAAAAGAAACAAAAATTATTAATTATTATTAAAATAATAACAATTTTATTTTTCTATTTTTTGAGAGAGAGAGAAAAAAATAAAAGGAAAGGAAGAAGAAGGAAGAAGAAGAAAAAGCAGGAAGAAAAGAAAAAAAAGAATAAAGAAGAATAAAGGGGAAAGAGATAAAAAGGAAAAGAAAAAAAAGAAAGAAGGAGAGAAAGGGGGGAGGGAATGTTTTTTTTTTCTCTTCCTCTTCTTCAACTTCTGGTACTTGTTACTTTTGGGGACTCCAAGTCTTGTAAGTCATATATTTATCCAGCTGATATAATTGGTTAAAAATTGTAGATAATCACAGCTCAAAAAATTCAAAATTGTCCATAAACAAAGAATAGGCTGCCCCCTATATTGGTCTCGGCCTAGACCCTTAGATTATTATGTTAGCCCAATTAACTTCAGTCCGTCTGTGGGAGAATTTCCAATTCAAAATTGTCTGTAGTTATTCAAAAAAAGAGGATATAGACTGCTCATTGTATAAAGTCCAGCCGCCCTTAACTTAGATCTCTCCCATACGACCTTAACAGTTTCTTCAAAGGCGTGGAGGGAGAGGGAAAGGAGGAGCTAGCTTGAAGACAACAAAAGATACCTCTGCAGCCGCAAAGTCTCAAAATTCTATCGCCATCTTAAATTCAATGTATTTAAATATAAGGTTTATTAAATCTCCCAAAATAAGCTGTTGATACACAAGCAAAAATCTTCGTTGCACAGCAAATCCTTATCAAAGTCTCTGTTCCCACCTAATCCAGATAGTGTGGAGCGGAAAACAAAGCCGACAGTGAGAGGAAGTCTGTTCTTCGTGGCTCACCCGGCACTCACTCTGGATCAATGGCTGCCTGGGAATGCCCAGGGCTTGCCTCCGCCTGCCCCGACAATTCCTCCCCAGCCCCGATCTCCACTTGCCTCCGCTTAACCGCACACTCACAAATCTTCTTTAGTCAGTTCGCTGGCTGGTTTGTTTATTTCTCCACAGCTTTCCTCCACTACCAGCTATTCAGCCAACTTTAGTCCTCTCACCCAGCTCAAATTCTCCGTCCGCCTTTCCGTTCGCTCTACGTCCCACTCCAACTCAATCCTCCATAGTCTTCCTTCCCACATTCTGCACCGGTCTACTCACGGCTTCTTCTCAGAGTCCGAAACCACTCTCACTTTCTCGCCTTCTCTCACTCAGCAGCAGCCCCATGCTGCGCCGAGGCTCAAACAGGCTAGGAGCTGAAATAGCCCATCTCCAAGTCCCCCAATCGCTCCCCAATCACTCATCCGCTCAAAATCTCAGCTCAAAAAAATATTTTTTGGTGGTAAATTCCTCCTTTATCCACTATAAGTGGCCCCCCTTTATCACAGCACTGGGAAAGTTCTCCTCTCACATCGCCATCTTTAATCACGCCCCAATATATGTTTTCATTAATGAATTACTCTGTGCTTTGCACATACCTGTCAAGTATCCCAGATTGGCCGGGATTTCCCGTATTTCCATGCCGATTTTCTCCATTTCCCGCCCGGAGCTGCTGCTACCCTGTAATTTGGCAGCGGGGGGAAAGGAGTTACTGTGCATCCCTTCTGCGCAGGTCCTTTCTACGCATGCATAGAACCCTTCTATGCATGCATAGAAGGCTTCTGTACAGAAGGGGATGCGTAGAAGCCTTCTATGCATGTATAGAAGTGAGCTGTGCAGAACGGTTCTGCGCAGGTTTGTTCTACGCATGCGTAAAAGCCTTCTACACATGCGTAGAATGGACCTGTGCAGAAACGTTCTGCACAAGTCCTGTAATCTCCAGAGCTGCGCTTGACAGGTATGGCTTTGCAGGTGGTATGATTGGGGTGAAAAAGCACTGAGATATTTTTCTCTATCAGTGAATAAGTTTTCTAGAGCACGTATTTTTCACTGAAAAAATATGAATTATGTGAACTTGCTTTGTCCAAGTGAGCCAAACAGGCAAAAAGCCTTATTCAGAGTGTGTCATCACCCTATCATGGCAAAAGCAAGAAAGAAAATACAGTTTATTCCCTGTACTTATTTAATAGTACACTGGTTGTGACAGGGCATGATGAACATAAATGCTTGCTGTAGTGCAGGGGTGCCCAAACTTTTCAGGCTGTGGGCTGGTCACATGGTTTCTCCCACTCAGAAGCGGAAGTAAAATGTGCATGCTCATGTGCAGAATACACCCACACATGTGCAGAATGGTGCTGTAAATAACCTACAGCTCTCATAAATGCATTTACAACAGCCATGGGTCATTTACAGCAGTGTTCTGCACACATGCATGCGTGTTTTACTTCCGCTTCTGGGAGTGGTGCAGGTGGCACAGGCGGATTAATTAGTGCTGTGGGCTGGATCTGACCATGGGCAATAGTTTGAGCACCCCTGCTGTAGTTGATGAATTCAAGGAAAAAGCAGGAAACCATTTAAAGAGTTGTAAATAACGTAGGTGCTGGAAAAGCCCAGAGAAATCTTGAATAAATTTACTGCAAGTTGCTTTAATAGGGTATTCTTAAGTTTTCAAACATAAACTTCACATGGAAGAATTCTCAAAGTTCATCCAAAGTAAAAAAATAATGTCTTATGTACCAGATTCCAAAAATTACGATAAATCCATTCATACTTGAGAAGTCTCTAAATAATGTAACTTAAACTCAGGATATTAGACATCCATAGAGTGAAGTGTAATAAATCAACCCTGTATTAATCATAAATGCATGAACCAAGATTGTTCTGGCAAGTTTCAGTCTTTCACTAGTAGCTTCTTCAGGATTCAATATCTTTGAAGTGCGTCTTGGAGCCTCTAGTAGTAGGTTCTTTCAGTGCTCATGACATTATATTTTTATTTTGGATGAACTTTGAGAATTGTTCCATGTGAAGTTCATGTTTGAAAACTTAAGAATACCCTATTAAAGCAACTTGCAGTAAATTTATTCAAGAGTAGCATATTTGTGCCCGGCCAGCCGGGCAGTTTTTATTTGTGGATTTTATTTTTTTATTTTTGTTAAGGGTGGTTTAGGTGGGGGTGTTTTGCATTTGTGGTTTGTGACTTTTTTTGATCTATTTTATTAGATTTATTTGTGATTTTGATTTATTTCTTATTTTTCTGACTTGTTTTTACTCTTGTGGCCTCTAGGTGGGGTTGTTAGCAAGAGGGCTGCTTTGCATTTTTTGACTTGTTTTTTTCTCTCCCGGTCTCTAGGTGGGGCTTATCCCTGTAAGTAGTCTTTGTTTCTTCATTTCTGTTCCGGAGTTGTGGAGGGAGGATGTGCTGGTGAGTTCTCTGTTTTTTTTTATCTGTTTTTTTTTGTATTGGGCTGGTAGGTGTTTCTGTTTCTTCTTTTGTGTTTTTTTTTGGGGGGTTTAAGATGTGTTTAATTGTTTTGTTTATTTCTGGTTGTTTTTATGTTTCTGATTTCTTTTGTGTTTATTTGTTTAATTTGTGGTATTTTTCTTGCTTGAGTTAGGTATTTTCGTGTTGTAGTTAGGTGTTTTTTCTGTGTTTTCATGGTATTTTGGGTGTTTTTGGATTTTGTTGTTTATTGTTTTGTTGGTTAGTGTGTTTATTTATTTATTTGTGTTTTATTAATTTCAGTGGTTGGCGTTTTAGGTAAATGTTTGGTTTTATTGTTGTGTTTTTTTACTTGAAGAACGGCCTGTCTGTCGGTTCTTCTTTTCCCCATTGCTGCTTCGAAATTTGGTCAGCTCGCTCTTCCCCCGGTAAGGTTTATTAGGTAGGTCAGGGGAGAAGGAGGCAGAGAAGAGCTATCTGCCTGATGATGGTTCTCTCCTCTCTGTCTCCTTTTTCTCCTGGCTTACCTAAACAGAGATCGGCAGGCAGCGATCCGTAAGGGGTGGTGCTCTTCCTTGCGGATTGCTGGCTGCTGCTTTTGTATTACCTCCGTTGGTAGTACAAAGGCAGCAGCCAATCATTCGCCAGGGAGTGTGCTTCCCCTGACGAACTGTTGCCTGCTGCTGGTTATTTTTTCCACCCCGGTTCAACTTACCTTGAGGCCGGCGGTGGTCTCGCCGTGTCTTCGGCGGGGTAGTGGGGAGGAGAGGGAGTCCCTCTTTTCCCTGTTGCTCCAGGAAAGAAGGCTGGTGGTGGTCTCTCTGTGGTTTTTTGTGTGTGTTTGTTTGCAAGGCCGTGAGGTGCTGTATCTGCCTGTGGTGGACTTGCACTCCCGTTGCGGGAGGCCAGCATGTTTTTATTTTATTTTTTGTGCGCCAACTTTTTCAGCGTTCCTAATTGGCTGAAGTGCTTGCAACGCGTAGGACACTGGGACTTGGAGTTTTGTTTGTTTTGTTTGCATTCGTGTGGCGGTTTTTTCCTGTGGCTCAATTTCAATTGGGTGCACCACGTTTCCCAATGTTTTTTTTGCTCACACCTCTCAGCCTGATTGGCTGATGTGCGGCACAGCACAGAAGACATTGGGAATTGAAGTTGTTTCCCTTTGTTCCCGTTTTTGGGGCTGTTGCCCTACTGCCGGGTTAATACGGGTTCTGTACTTGAAAGATCCACAAAATACGTCAACTCTTTTGTCAATCCATTTACTAGGAACACACCTTCATTCGTCAGGGACTTCTCGGATTTTATCAACCAGCTGGAGAATGTTTATGTCCCTATGGGTGCCGGGTTATTAACACTAGATGTTAAATCCTTGTATACTCACATTCCTCTAGAAAGTGTAAGACCTATTTTGGAGGAGGTTTTAAATACTAGAAGTTCAGCTATACCTCCTACTCATTTTCTATTAGACCTAGCAGATGTAGTTTTGGAAAATACCTATTTTAGATACAAAGATCAGTTCTTCCTGCAGGTACAAGGAGTCGCCATGAGGAGCGCTCTCGCGCCAGCCGTGGCGAATCTCTATATGATTAAATTCGAACCTACATGTGTGTTCAATAGTGAAATTAACCCGTTCCATCATAATATGTTAATTTACAAACGGTTTATTGAAGACCTGTTTTTCGTATTTGACGATATAGATGTGATTCCTAAATTTATTAAGTGGATGAACACATTGGACAGTAACCTTAGTTTTTCTGGGCATTATGATGCCACGGTGGTACCTTTCTTGGATATATCTGTGTATATACAAAACAACAAATTGCATATGCACCTCTTTAGAAAACCCACTGATTGGAACGCCTATCTGGATTATCGTTCCTTTCACCCGGGCCACCTTAAAAGAAACATACCTTTCAGTCTCCTAGCCAGGGCCAAGCGGAATTCTACCAGGGATGGTGATTTTATGAAATCAGCTGCCACAATCAAAAGCTTCTTAAAAGAAAAAGTGTACCCCACACATAT
This sequence comes from Bradypodion pumilum, assembly GCA_035047305.1. Taxonomy (NCBI): domain Eukaryota; kingdom Metazoa; phylum Chordata; class Lepidosauria; order Squamata; family Chamaeleonidae; genus Bradypodion; species Bradypodion pumilum. Next base: position 125,422,536 of record JAWDJD010000001.1, on the reverse strand, counting down.
TATCAATAATCAATTGCAGCGTGTCTGTAATACCCCCAGAAAAGTGTTTCTAACCCCTAAGATCAGGGAACCTTCTTATTCCATTCATTGTGCCTTTGAATATTCACCTCTTGCATTTTAAATTAAGAATATCATCTCTAAATATTGGCACATTATTGAGGACATCCCGGGGTACTCTCAGAAGCCCTTTATTGGTTTCAAAAAGACTCAGAACATTGGTAATATGGTAGTTCATGCAGACGCCTCATATATTACTCCCTCATCTATCATTCGAGGGCACTATCGATGTGGGGGCTGTGCAGCATGTCGCTTCGCTGTAGAAGCTAAAACCATGAGGATTCCTGGGGAACAATGGGAACATGTACTTTCGGGGTGTACTAATTGTAACTCCTAAAATGTGGTGTATGCTATCATCTGCCCATGTGCAAAGTTTTATATCGGCTGCACTGGTCGCCTTCTGAAGGTTCGGATCCTGGAGCATCGCTCCCGGATCTGGAGCCACTTACTCTCTGCGCCTCTAGTGTCTCATTTTCTTGACAATAACCATAATGAAGACGACCTAAAATTCATTGCATTAGAAAAGATACTTCCCAATATGTATGACAAAATGGATATGAATAACAAATTATTACGGAGGGAAGCTAATTTTATTCATTTATTCAAATCACTAGTACCATTAGGATTAAATTCGGATCAGGACCTCAGCTGCTTCTTGTAAATTGTTGAACCATCGCTTTGGTAATATTATACTGTGAAAAATCTCATTGTTGCTTTAAAAATTTTCAGTGTTCGTTAGCATGATTACACCTGGCCTTGGTAGAGTGAGAATATAAGCAGTCTTTTCGACTGCCTTAATAACGTTCAAGGCTAATAGAACTCTACCATAAGCCTGACGCTAATGAAATAAAGAAATAAAGAATAACAATTATATTGTTCATTGAAATTATACCTTGAGGTAAGCTAAATTTATTCGTTTGTAACATGCTTGTAAATAAATGTATAAATATGTATATAATATACTCATACTGTACTTTATAATTGTAGTTATACTATTGTTTCTACACTATTGTTTCTACACCATTGTAAATTTTGTAATGTTGTATCATTGTAGAAAACCAGTGGAAGATTCTCGAAAAGCTGTAAACCAGAGAGCTTCGTTTTCTCTCAGCCAGTGAGGCATTTATTTTCCTGAAGTAAAGGATTTTGTTGGATGGAATTTCATCTTCGTCTTCTTGATTCCTAGCTCCGTCCTGCCATTGTTGTCTTACCTACTGCCGGCTTCGGCAACCTTGTGGCGCTCTGCAGTCCAGGTTCGGGTGATTGCAGGCGGCTTGGTATGGGATACGATAGTCAGGTGCGGTCATGTATACCGGAGTCCAACGGTTAACACCCCTCTTTATAGGTAAAGATTTCTCTGGGCTTTTCCAGCACCTACGTTATTTACAACTCTTTAAATGGTTTCCTGCTTTTTCCTTGATATCATATACCGTTTGGCCATCTGGTTTTTCCTTGTAGTTGATGAAATGAGAGAGACTTGTGGGGGCAGTTGATTACATTTACATTATGTAAGTTTCAGCTAAGTGCGATTGCGCAAACTGGTGAAATTGACTATTATAGGGTTGTAAAATGTTTGTGAGGTGTGGGTTATTCTCTGTCTTTGTTTAACCAAATAAAAATTATATTTTTGTATGGAGTTTCCACTTCATTTGTCTTATTTTTTTCTGTACAGCGAAAGGTTGTCCCCAGGGTTTACCTTGGCAACGGCAGTGGTAGTGGTGGAATCATGCACTTTTTCAGCTGCATTTGCAGCCTCAATGGTGGTGGTGGGGTGGGGGTGCATTTTCGCTTTCTTTAGGCCTGAAAAAGTGCCGATTACATCACTTCTGTTTTCTCCAAGGTACTTCCGGTTTCTGTTTTTGGTCCTCCAAGACCTCCCTTGGATTGGAGGGGGGTTGGTGTCTTAGGAGAGCATTTTGTGCTCTCATTTTTTAAAAAATTAGGCATGTTTTTGGCACAAAAAATGGAGTTCTGTGACATCAAAAATGTGCCTAAAAATAAAAATTAAGATCCAAAATTGCTCTCCTAAGACCTCCATCCAAGGGAGACCTTGGAGGACCAAAAACAAAAAACAAAAGTACCTTGGAGAAACTGGAAGTGATGTAATCGGCACTTTTTCGGGCCAAAAAGAAAGTGAAAATGTTCTCCCACCCCACTGCCACCATCGAGTCTGTAAATGCAACTGAAAAATGTGCGCGAATCTGCCACTGCCACTGCTGCGTTTCAGCACTCTGCATTTTGGTGGCATGGTAGGTAGATGTTTTTAACATTTTAATGTGTGCTCTAGGGATCTGGGGATTTTCCCCCTAATTTTTTAAGGCCCAGAATGGAAGTTTGGGATTTTAATGCATTTCTATGGGGAAATGTGCTTTGTACTATGAAAATTTCATAGAATGAAAGGTCCCGTGGAATGCTTTCACTTCATTCTATGGGGTACCACTGTATACAGTTTTATGTGGATGTGTGTCCTTTTTTGGGGTAACCTGCAGGTGGCTACTCTGAGAGGTAAGAAGAAAATGTTAATGATTTGGGGAGCATGGCAGAATGATGGAGCAAACCATGTTGCAAATATTCCACAAATTTATAATGCAGATTGCCCACCGTCTCTGAATTATAAGCAGGAATGTAGCATATTGTGTAGTGATGGCTGAAGGTAAAAAGAAGTGCCATCAATTTATCCTGCCCTCATTCTAAAGTCTTGAGGGGGAAATCAATCGCACCCACCAAACTTCAGTATTGTAATTCTCTTGGGCTTCAGGGACACAAAACTGGGAGCAGTCAAAATGTTAGGCTGGGAGAGATTTTTATGAAACTTATGTGCACTTCATCACTGAGCCAATAATTATCCAGGTCACCTACACTCACAAGAGGCAAGGTCAAGTAAACATTTGTAGAAGTGACAAGAAATCTAGAAAAGTCACTTTTTTGAAATATATTACCCAGAATCTTCCTGCCAGCATTATATTATATTGCAAAATTGTGGTCCACTTTCAATGTAAGATCCCAGTTTTGCAGTAAACACTGGATTATGCCTAAAGTGGAAGCCAAAGGACCAAAAATGCCCCTCACTGCCCCCATCCCACATGCGGAGTCATAATCTGCATCAGTACCTTCAGAAATAACTCAGAAGGGTGGTGGTGGAAATGTGGAATGTCTGCTTTAACAGTAGATCTTTACCTATAAGAAGGGGCATGGGCTGTTGGTGTCTCGCATGCACGCCCGCACCCATCCCTACTATCCCTAACTAAGCCACCTACACTTACCTTACCACCTTTGGAGCATCGCCACAAGGGTCCACCAGCCATGAGTAGGGCAACCGCCCCATGAATGCATCTAGAAAAAAACTACATGGCCCAGCATCCACCGTGCCGCACCACCCCTCAGCCAATCAGGCTGAAGGGCATGAGCATGTAAAATGCTGAGAAAGCCGGCACGCACGGTTTAAAAAACTGCCAAAGCACTGGCAAACAACTTCCCTCTGGAAGACACTTCATCTCCCAGAGGAAAGCCATCCCTGCCATCCCAGCGAGCGAGGCCGCCGCCAGCCTCGCAGCAGCTTTGGTGGGGTTACAGGAAGGAGGGGTAGCCCCTCATCTACCTGCAGCCTCGGCAATGCCACCACCGGCCTTCATCCATGGGGCAACAGGAAGAAGAGGGACTCCCCTCCTCCACACTACCCCGACGAAGACGCAACAAGGATGCCGCTGGCCTTAAGGTAAATTGAGGGTGGGGGGGAAGCAGCAGTCAACGCTTTGTCAGGGGAGGCGGTCTCCTTGGGAGAACGCCTCCCCTCATGAATAGCTGCCTGCTGCCTTTGTTTTTCCCTATTAACTGTTTTGAAAGTTCTTTGAAACAGTTAATGGGAAAATAAAAAAGGCAACAGGCAGCTATTCATGAGGAGAGGCGAACTCCCAGGGAGAGCGCGTCCCCTGACGAAGCGTAAACTGCTGCCTTTGTTTTTTCCAAATTAACTGTTTCGAAGGTTCTTCGAAACAGTTAATGGGGAATGGGGGGAAACCAAAAGCCGCAGACAGCTATTCATGAGGGGAGGTGAACTCCCTGTTAGAGCACCTCCCTTGACTAAGCATTGACTGCTGCTTCTCCCCCCCCCCCACCCTCAACTTACCTTAAGGCCGGCAGTGTCCTTGTCGCGTCTTCGTTGGGGTAGCATGGAGGAAGGGGAGTCCCTCTTCTTCCCATTGGATGAAGCCTGGCGGTGGCATTGCCGAGGTCACACCCCACGGCAGGGAAAGTGGGATACGGAAAAAATCCAAATCCCACCTTCCCTGCTCTCCCCTCCCAAAACACCCCAGGCAGGGAAAGGGGGGAAACAACCTAACACCTCTCCCCTTCCCTCTCGACTCACCTGCATGCAGCCTCCTTAACGGCAGCCTCCTCTCCCTCTCCCTCTCCCTCCCTCTCTCTCTCTCTCTCTCTCTCACACACACACACCCCTACACCTATACTGGGCTGCAAAAGTTAAACCTGCCCAGCTTGCCGGGCAAAATATGCTAGGAAGTCTATATTTTTGGATGCAGTGAGAAGTGGTACACAGAATGAGTGACACTCCATTTATGCTTAAATTATTCAGTTGGGTATGCAAATGAACTGACAATGCTGTGGGGTTTACCACAGGAAGAAACTATTTACAAAGACTGTTGTCACTCCATTATCTCTTACCTTTAGAGACTTCTCTTTTCTCAAGTTTTTTTAGTTTCTCTGGTTTTTCAGCTTTCTCGGGTTTTTTAGCTTTCTCCTCTGGTTTTTTAGCTTTCTCTGGTTTTTCAGGTATTTTAGCTTTCTTTTCTAGCTTTTCAGGTTTCTCCGGTATTTCAGGCTTTTTAGCTTTCTCTTCTGGTTTTTCAGGTTTTCCAGCTTTCTCTGGTTTTTCAGGTATTTTAGCTTTCTTCTCTAGTTTTTCAGGTTTCTCTGGTTTTTCAGGTTTCTCTGGATTTTTAGCTTTCTCCTTTGGTTTTTCAGGTTTTTTAGCTTTCTCTTTTGGTTTTTCAGGTTTCACTGTTTTTTCAGGTTTCTCTTTGTGAATTACTGCAAATAATAACAACATATTTCTATCACTTAAATATATTAGGATGACACAAGGCAAGCTGCAAAAGAAAGTAGTGACATTATAATCCTTGAGTTTCATTAAAAGTTATCTATTGAATGAAGAACTTGAAACCTGGCATATGGGATCTACTTGACAAAAGCTACAATTGCAACAAAATGCAAAATGCACCAGAAAAATTATGCCTAGGACAACAAGTTGTTTTTTTTTAAAGAGAAAATTGCTCTTTTTATTAAATTTTTGGAATGCCATATAACACATTTTGGTGAAAATTACTGATACGAAGCATGCAGCCTTGAAGACAAAGAATGTTTTTCATTGGGTTTTTTTAATGTTCTGAGCAGCACTTCAAATATTATTAAGCATCTGTTCCTCTATCAAAGGCTATGGGAGCAACCATGGCAAAATGATGTGCATTTTCAGGTTGATTCTGAAGTGAGCATACAATGAACTCTCCAACATTTTCAGAAGGAATCCGATATCTCCTACATGCAAAACCTATTGCTTCAGTTATGGAATGTAAATTGACAAGGGCAGATCATATATTTCTGTTTGAGAATTATAGGCTGAAATGGAATGACTTGTAACTGCACATAGGTTGAAAAACAGGACTTTGCACATTCAGTATGATGATATGAAGAAGTACATATAAGCATGTTTAGCTATACATGTTTACAACACTCCAACGATCACAAGGCCTGGTAAAATCATTGGGAAGCACATTCAACAAATCACAGAGGTCCTTCTTCAGACCTTGTGCTGAACAAGTGAAGGTCTGATTAACAACTGGGTGGGAAATCCTGTGTATGCCTCTATCCCCCACAAGGTGTACAGCCCTACTCACCAGTGTTGTCTGCATCTGTAGATGTTTCCGTGGATATGTGGCAGGCATGACTAGACACCAAAGTGATGGAACACTGTTTACCTTCCCACCGAAGTGGTACTTATTTATCTATTTGCAATTTCTTCCTTTCAAACTGCTAGGTTGGCAGGAGCTGGGACAGAGATGGAGGCTTTTCTTTGTGTACCTCTACAAAGAGAATCAGAGAGATTTCAGTGTAGAATTAAAAATGGCATCTTGACACTGAAGATGTAGAAAACATTCCTATTTTTCTTGTTAATAAACAGTGAAAGAGCTTCACTGGATGATAATGTGTTCAAGGAGATGTCCTGATGTACCAAGACTTGAAATACTATTTATTAACAATAAAAATAGGGGAAAAATTTACATCTTCAGTGTCAAGATGCTATTTTTAATTCTACACTGAAATCTCTCTGATTCTCTTTGTAGAGGTACACAAAGAAAAGCCTCCGTCTCTGTCCCAGCTCCTGCCAATCTAGTAGTTTGAAAGTAAGAAATTGCAAATTTCACCCGGAAATTTGACGGAAGCTCACTCCATCATGCAACACTCGGATCTCGAAACGCTGACCTGCTGACCTTCCAGTTGTCAAGTTCAGCATTTTAACCACTTCAGCCACCACAGTATCAATCACAACTGCCTCACAAAAACTACTCCTGAGCCTCTCCTATGGCGTCTATCAAAGGCCAAAATTTAATTTAATTTAATTGTCACATTTATATACCGCTCACTCGGCCAAAGCCAACTCAGGGCGGTTCACAATAAAAATTAAAAAACACATGTTAAAAACAGTTAAAACTACCCATCCCTAAAAACAAGGGCTGCAGGATCCAAAGGCACCATGGGGAAGAGTTCTTCTACACCAACCACCCAATGGAGGTTACCCTTCCACCTGCACCCCACACTTGACCCGCCAGCCAGGTTTTAAGTTCTTTTCTGAAAGGCAGCAATTCCGTCTGGAGACGTAGCTCTGTTGGCAGGAGGTTCCAGAGGGCCGGTGCAGACACGGAGAAGGCTCTCCTCCTTGTGCCAGAGAGGCGAGCCCCTCTGGCTGATGGAACAATTAGAGAGCCTCTCTGGTCCGCTCTGGTTGGATGGACAGACGTCCTCAGGGCGATGCGGTCTCTTAGGTAACCCGGCCCACTACCATATAGGGCTTTAAAGGTCAAAACCAGCACCTTGAATTGCACCCGGAGACAAACTGGCAACCAGTGCAGCTCCCGGAGCAGTGGCAAAGCACGGGCATAACGCCCACACCCCATCACCACCCTGGCTGCCGCATTCTGGACCAGCTGTAGCCTCCGAATGGTCGTCAAGGGCAGCCCCATGTAGAGCGCATTGCAATAATCTAGTCTGGAGGTGACCAGAGCGTGAGTGACCATGAGCAAGGAGTCCCGGTCCAGGAGTGGGTGCAACTGGCGAATCACCCGAAGTTGGGCGAAAGCCTTCCTGGTCACAGCCGGGATATGTGGCAGGCATGACTAGAGAGAGTGTATTCCAGTCATTCATTAATTTCATTTCATTGCTGTGTCACATTTCTCCCCATGCAGAGGCACATGGTGTTGAAAACTTTAAAAATCAACAACAAAGTTACAAGTAAAACCACAAGTTAGTGTTTTTTTAAAAAAAATAAACATACAATAGTATTAAAAAGGCCACCACTTAAATAATCATCAACACATATATAAACAAATAATAAAATGTATGACATCTCATAATTTATTGTTGTTCAGTCTCATAGTTGAGTCCAACCCTTTGTGACCCCATGGACCATTGCACACCAGGCACCCCATCCCCCACAATCTTCTGCAACTTGCTCAGATCTATGCCCATTGCATCAACAATTCTCAAAATAAAGCCCACATTACCACTGTTTTATTCAGTTTTTAAAAGCCTGCCGAAAAGGAAAGATTTTGGCCAGCTGGTGAGGACAGCCAGGAGAGCGAGAGAAAGAGCATTGCAGGCGCACCTCCCAATAAAGGACTCAGACACTGATGAAAGTGGATAACGGCATTGGGCCACATTTATTGATTCATGCCCTAGTCCGAATTATAAATTTCTATTGGTATTCAACCAATTATAATTCTTAAGGCAAGCAGGCCGAAGTAACACTGGTAAGGTACCACCCAAAATTGCAAACGACAATTGGTTACAATGTATCCATTTGTATCAATTTGTTTGTTGACAACAAACAAATTGTTGACCGTAGTCAATACCTAACTATTGACCCCACCCTCTGATGCGTATCCGTAAAATAACGGGGTGATGCATGCTGCATAGCTCTTGCCATCACCCCATCGCCTGGTTCGTCGTTGACCGGACAACGTTTAATCAACTTGTGCCTGTCTAGTGTTGTCCAGTCAATTGCGAACCTGCCGGATACCTGTGGGTCATAAATGTTTACCTTACCAGTGCTACCCGCCCATGTGACCAAAGTCAACAGCAGCAGAAAGAAAACCCCTATATCAAACCATAGCAACAGTGTGGGATGGGCAAAAAAGCCAGGACCCAAGAGCCAATTGTAGGTCCCAGCCAAAAATTCCCACCCGGCCCCGAAGCGACCAAAATATCACACTGTTAACTAGGGAGGGGGTGGAGGGGAAAAACTTCTCCTCTCCGTCGCTTCGCAAAATGGCAGCTCGGCTGCCTCGTGGCCGCCCCTTTTATAAGGGTGCTGGCCACACCCCCTAACTACCCGGATGCTCTTCGTCCGGTGGGGGGGGCCCGCAAAGAGCGTGGCGGCCATTTTGGCGCCGCGCTTGCATTGCAGGCGCACCCCCCAATAAAGGACTCAGACACTGATGAAAGTGGATAACGGCATTGGGCCACATTTATTGATTCATGCCCTAGTCCAAATTATAAATTTCTATTGGTATTCAACCAATTATAATTCTTAAGGCAAGCAGGCCGAAGTAACACTGGTAAGGTACCACCCAAAATTGCAAATGGCAATTGGTTACAATGTATCCATTTGTATCAATTTGTTTGTTGACAACAAACAAATTGTTGACCGTAGTCAATACCTAACTATTGACCCCACCCTCTGACGCGTATCCGTAAAATAACGGGGTGATGCATGCTGCATAGCTCTTGCCATCACCCCATCGCCTGGTTCGTCGTTGACCGGACAACGTTTAATCAACTTGTGCCTGTCTAGTGTTGTCCAGTCAATTGCGAACCTGCCGGATACCTGTGGGTCATAAATGTTTACCTTACCAGTGCTACCCGCCACACGGAGAGGCTCAATAAAGGCTCGAGGCCCCCCCTCCAGACCGTCAGCTCGGTCAACAGGCCTGCTCGCCAATCTCCTAACAGGAGGTCCATACCTCCCTGCGACAGATGGACTCCATCCCCTGAATAAAGCTCATAATTTTGTATGCTGTTTGCGGGGTGCCTAATGACGCACCCCCAACCCTTGTCGAGAAGGAACCGGGCAATAGCCCTGTTCAACGAGCGACGAGCTCGATCAAGGGCCTGGAGGTCGAACCCTCCCCTGTAAGCATGCCGCGGTACCATGTCTGACCAAATGAGGGTTGTGGCAGGCCACACATAATGTAAGTAAGCCAGGTCACCGCAAATCGCATGCTTCAGCGATAGTCCAGTGACCTGTCCCAAATCATTGCCCCCAAGGTGTATGATCAGAATATCTGGCGGGTCAGCATTCCTGCTGGATAAAAGGAATGGCAACAGTTCCCGCCATAACATGCCGCGCTTACCATACCACCTGAGACTTGCGGATGCACCCAGTCCCAGTCGGGGTCCCCACTCTGTTGCCGCAGCGTACGACGCTGCCCTATGCACGTAGCTGTGGCCCACCAGCCATACTGCCACAGGTGTAATATGACACCCAGGGTCTGTCAAGGAAAAAGAGGGGGGAGAACAATACAGTGACCAAACTGGTACTCATGGTTGAAGAGGGCGAACATAAAACTGAAAACATCGTGACCCCCACCTTCCCATGCGGCGTATTTCCGCCCCAGAGTACCCAAAAGCAGCTGCAGTAGAAGCCGCCCCTATCCTAAATGAATGGGTGCCGTAACGAGCCCCAGGGAGGCCAACACAGGCCAGTGCCTTACCGGTCACCTTCCAAAATTGAAATTTAGTAAGGGGAGACCCATCTTGGTGACAGAAAAACGGGCCATGGTGCGTGCCACGCAGTGCAAGAAACTCCTGTAGGGCACCAACCGGACAGATGTCTGCCAATGAACATCGTAGCAGTCGTACTCGACTGCCTACGCCGTGCTGATCAACGTTAGAGGAGCGTATCCTCAACTGAGCCCAATCATTGCAAACATAGACATCGTCGAGTTCCAGTGCCCTACGACTAGCATCCGCCTTAGACAGCATCACCAGCTCGCTGATGCGGAGCGCTCCAAAAAAGGCCACCGTAGTAGCCGCATGAAACAGGGCGGCCTCATACCTGTCAAAACAGAGGTCATGCCAGCCCAGCGCTAGGTGGGTAAGAACCCCTGGGGAAATTGGGTGGCGGTCATCCGGGCTACGCCCACGCTCCCGCACCCACCCCTCCAAAACATGCCGTATGCGGAATTCAGTGGTACTGTCAGCGTAACCCCCTACTTTGGCCATGAATGCCAACGCTGACAGCCTGGATGCTATGGTGCGGGGAGCTAGGCCCTGGGCATGTAAGTAAACCATGAATTGTAGAATGTGGGCGACTGGGATAGGCCAAGCCTCAGGTAGTCGAAACTGGGCACAAAAGGCCTGAAAAGTGATAAACGCGTGGTGATACGCCTTACGCGTGCGGGGCGCCAGCAACATGCCGATCGCCCGGTTCACCTCTCCTTGCCAAGTGTCCATATCTCGTCCGGGAGCGGCGAGGGAAATTCCTCTGCGTCCGGGGCCAAGGCACGGAACCGGGAGATCTGCAGGCGGGACAAAGCGTCAGCAATATCATTATTAACACCAGGCACATGCCTAGCCCTGAACAGCACATTGAGGCGCAGGCTACGCAACACAAACTGGCGCACCAACTCCATGACCCTGGGAGATTTAGACGTCTGTGAGTTGACAATATGGACAACTGCCGCATTGTCACACCAGAAGTGTACTACCGAATTGGCCCACTCCTCACCCCATAGCATCAAGGCTCCCAGAATGGGGAAAAATTCCAGATACGTGAGGTCGCGCAAGCGACCCGTGCCCGACCAGGCTGGCGGCCATCTGCCATAGGCCCACTTCCCATTGAAGTACATCCCATAACCCAGGGACCCCGATGCATCGGACTGGACCTGGAAACGAGGGGAAGCCAGAAGGTCGGACCTCCAGAAGGACACCCCGTTGAACTCCCTCAGGAACTGGAGCCAGATGAGCATATCCGCCTTAAGGCCCCTGCTAAGACGCACCCTGTGGTGGGGCTTGGTTAAGCCTATCATGGCGTCGCACAAGCGTCGAGCATTGGCTCTGCCAGGTGCGATCACCCTGCAAGCAAAATTGAGGTGACCATGCAGCACCTGTAGCTCATGAAGGGACGCCTTGCGTTTAGCCAGCAAGCCGGATATGAGTGCAACGATCCGTGTCACCTTATCAGCCGGTAACCTGGATGCTTGCACTACCGTGTCAATCTCCACCCCCAGGAATGTGAGCTCGGTAGATGGGCCCTCGGTCTTTTCGGGCGCCAAAGGGACACCAAGTTCCGTCATTAGCGTCTGAAATGTATTGAGGAGACGCGCACACGTGTCCCAGCCCCGTTCACCCCCGAATAGGAAATCATCCAGGTAATGGGCTACAGACCGAGATCCCGACCTGCGGACGAACGCCCACTGCAGGAAGGTGCTGAAATGCTCGAAAGCCGAGCAGGAGATGGAACAACCAAAAGGCATGGCCTTATCGAAGTAATATTCACCCCGGAACTTGAAACCCAGCAACTCAAAGTCGCCCGGGTGCACCGGCAGAAGACGGAAGGCCGACTTGATGTCGCACTTAGCCAACAGTGCACCCGGGCCACATGAGTGCACCATGCGCAGAGCCTGGTCAAAAGATGTATACTGGACCGAACAAAGGTCATCCGGGATAGCATCATTGACCGATCGGCCGGCTGGGTAGGACAAGTGATGTATTAAGCGGAACTCGCCCGGTGACTTCTTGGGCACTAGCCCCAAGGGGGAAACTTTTAAATTAGGAAACGGGGGGGCAGGGAAAGGGCCGGCAACCCTGCCAGCATTCACCTCCTTACTAATGCTCGAGGCAGCCACCTCCTCCCTTCCCCTAAGTGACAAAAGGTTGGGTGCATCTTGGGGAGCCCTAACCCCGTGAAAGGAATGCGAAACCCCTGCTGGAAACCCTCAAGCAAGTAAGCTGTGTCTACCCTCCTCGGGTACATCGTGAGCCAACGCTCTAACATGTCCACATCAATTGGTGAGGGGGCCTTTTGCCTGACCAGCTCCCTCTGTGGCAGTCTTGCCCGCCCCCTGTCCACCTCTACCCCTGCCCCGCGCTCCTCCCGGCCTAGGACAGGCGGAGGCAGCGTAGGGGCCAGCACAAGAGGGACACTCATGCCTATATCGGCAATTTCTCCTGCTGCAGGTACCATTGGCCGAGAAGGTCCAACACAGCAGGCAGGCTGGAACCCCCTGCCCCGCCACCTGGCGGGGTGTCTGCGCCGGAGCAGCTCGCTGGACCGCATGTCCACAATGGTACCTCTTCCCAGGCGCCGGGCGCGTGGGGGTCATATACAGAAGCCACAGCTTCTGGCAGGGCTCATCCCACCTCATCTCTGGGTGTAGTGGCACTCTCATGTGAAATTCTTCGTCGTAAGCCAACCACGACGGGCCCGGGAAGTCAACCATCGCCCGGTATATGTTGTCCAAGTACTGGACCATCGGAATGGCCAGATCCGGCCGGGCCCTGAGGTACACAGCCATGTATATGAGGTACGCTGGCAGCCAGTTGGCCCACGTGCGAGGCGGCTTACGACGACGTGCCTGTTCCTTATCCTTCTCATCCTGCCCCTCCCTCTCCTCCTTGGTGGGTTCTCTATTCAGAAGGGAGAAAATGTCCACATACTCCCCCCGCCAGATTTTCTCTTTGGTGGCCTGGGCAAGATGATCCCCAAGGGGCAGAGAATACCCCGCCGTAGGCAATGCCAACAGCGGCACAGAGGCCGCATTGGGCACAGTGAAAGGAGCCTGGACCAAGCCCGCCACCCCAAGTAGGTTCCCAACGGGACAGAGGGCAGCGCCCCCAGAGGGGCCCTGGATCGATGGTGCCGCACCCGTATGGCCCGGCGGCGGCTGAACCACCGCGCCAGCCATACGGGGCCACGGCCACTGTATGCCCCCTCAGTGTAGGTAGTGGTGTGGGTGCACTAGTTTGAACCACATACTCACCCGCTGCACCCCCATGGGCCGCCCCTACCAGGGGTTCCGGCCCACTGTGGGCGTCGGAGCTCGCGACCGCAACCGAGCTCGTGGACGAGGCCTGGTCAGTACCTGACTGCGGCAACTGTTGCACGGGGAGCTGCGAGGCCGCGGCTGACGCCGACCCACGGGCCTCGAGCGGCTCTACCCGTCCCGCCACCTGCCGATGACCGGCAGCCGATGGGTCGACCTGTAGTCCCAAATGTGCCCCGGGTGGTTTAACCACCCCCAAAGAAGCCTCAAGGGCCGCTACGCGGGCCAGAAGGGCGTCAACATTAACATAGCCCCCAACCCTGATGGGGGGCATAGGGCCGGCTGGCCCACTGAGAAGAGGCGCCGGGTCAGGTCTCTGGAACCCGGGTCCCGAATATGGCCATAAACCCAGTACCGGCCGGAGGTCTGCCCTGCCAGGGAAGGGAACCCAACCACCCCCCGTGGTTAAGGCCCAACGCAGGTACATAACATAACATAAGAACATAAGAACAGCCTTGCTGGAACAGGCCACAGCCCATCCAGTCCAGCATTCTGTCTCACACAGTGGCTCACCATTTCCTTCAGGGTATTCCCAAGGAGATGCCCTCACCTGCTTAGGATCCCCTGGAAATGGCATTGAGAGATATCCTGCCTATCTCTCCAACCCGGAGGTTGTCCTTAGGTAGCCATAATTATAGCCATTGATAGCCTTGTCCTCCATGAACTTGTCTAATCCTTTCTTAAAGCTGTCAAGACTGACAGCTGTCACCACTTCTTCTGGCAGGGAGTTCCATAGACCAGTAATCCTCTGGGTGAAAAAGTACTTTCTCTTATTTGTTTGAGAACTAGTACCCAAAAGTTTCATGGAGTGTCCCCTAGTTCTAGTGTTGTGCGATAGGGAAAACAGTTTTTCCTTATCTACTTTGTCCACACCGTGCATGATTTTATAAACTTCAATCAGGTCACCTCTTAGACGCCGTCGTTCAAGAGTGAAAAGGCCCAACCGTTGCAGCCTCAGATGGTAAGGAAGGTGTTCCAGTCCCCTAATCATTCTGGTTGCCCTCCTCTGTACTTTCTCCAACTCCATAATATCCTTCTGGAGGTATGGCGACCAGAACTGTACACAATATTCCAGATGGGGCCTCACCATAGATTTATAAAGAGGCAAAATGACACTTGCTGACTTATTTTCTATACCCTTCCTAATGATCCCTAACATTGAGTTTGCTTTTTTCACTGCTGAGGCACACTGGGTTGACACCTTCATTGAGCTGTCCACCAGGACACCAAGGTCCCTTTCCTGGTTTGTCGCAGAGAGTTCAGACCCCATCAGTTTATAAATGTAATTGGGGTTTTTTGCCCCAACATGCATCACTCAGCACTTACTGATGTTGAAGCTCATTTGCCACTGTTTTGCCCACTCCCCCAGTGTCAAGAGATCCCTCTGGAGCTCTTCACAATCTCTCACAGTTTTCACTACCCTGTATAATTTAGTGTCGTCAGCAAATTTGGCTACCTTGCTTTTTACTCCTACCTCTAGATCATTTATGAAGAGGTTGAAAAGCAGGGGTCCCAGTACTGAACCTTGGGGGACCCCACTCTTTACTTCCCTCCACTTGGAGAAGTGTCCATTTAGTGCTACCCTCTGTTTCCTGTCCCTTAGCCAGTTGCTGATCCAGGACAAGACCTGTCCCTTTATTCCATGACTGGTAAGTTTATTCAAGAGCCTTTGGTGTGGGACCTTGTCAAAAGCCTTCTGAAAGTCCAGATAAACAATGTCAACTGGATCCCCCTTATCCACATGCTTGTTGACACTCTCAAAAAATTCCAACAGATTAGTGAGGCATGATTTGCCCTTGCAAAAGCCATGTTGGCTCTCCTTTAGCAGCACCTTCTCTTCTATGTGCCTATTAATTCTATCTTTTAGGATGGTTTCCATCACTTTACCTGGGACACATGTCAAACTGACAGGCCAGTAATTTCCTGGATCACCCCTGGATCCTTTTTTGAAAATTGGTGTTACATTCGCTACCTTCCAGTCATCAGGCACAAAGCCTGATTTGAGGGAAAGATTATATATTTTGGCTAGGATATCAGCAATTTCATCTTTAAGTTCCCTGAGAACTCGTGGATGGATGCCATCTGGTCCTGGGGATTTGTTAGTGTTTAGCTTAACAAGACATGCAAGGACCTCCTCCCTGGTTATTTCTATCTTGCTTAATTCTTTGGTTTCCCTCCCTACGAAGATAGGCTCTGTTTTGGGCATGTGGTCTCTGTCTTCTTCAGTGAATACTGAAGCAAAGAATTCATTGAGTCTCTCACCAATTCTCTTCACCATATCTACCATTGAGGTAGCTGCGGTGCAAGGGCAGAAGGCCCCGAGGTATAAACCGGGCCAGAGCCGGGAGCCACCGATTGAGAGCCGGAGGCCGCAGCCCCCGCCGTGCCGGTCTGAGGGCGCCCAGTCCCGGGCCATGGGGCAACCGACCCTATCCCACCGGTCCCGGTGGGCGTCGGCAAAGGGGGCTGTTGGGAGGGCGCAGTTGCGGTCCTCCGACCCAGCTGGCGCCTCCTCGAAGTGCGAACCGCGTTCGCCAACGCCTTCTTTTTGGAAGGCATTCTTGAAAGTGCCGGGAAGCCGAAGAAAAGGAACGAAAAGGACCGCTGCCCGAAGTAGCTTCCCGGCTAAGGTAAGAGCGACGGAGCAATGGGGAAAAACTTCTCCTCTCCGTCGCTTCGCAAAATGGCAGCTCGGCTGCCTCGTGGCCGCCCCTTTTATAAGGGTGCTGGCCACGCCCCCTAACTACCCGGATGCTCTTCGTCCGGTGGGGGGGGGCACAAAGAGCGCGGCGGCCATTTTGGCACCGCGCTTGCATTGTCTCTGCAACTTGCACCATCTGCCAAGAAGGTTCTAACTTGCATCCTCAACATAGTGACAACATAGTGACAGGCTCAATAGACAGGTGTTTGAGGTGCCCAGATGTATATGTATGAGAGCTTCAATTGCACAGAAATCCCGTGGGATACTGTAAATGCTCTTTTAAAACATCCCATTCAATTTGGACCTTGAGGCTAGAGACTGTGGTCCTGCTTCCCATTCTACATCCTTACTTAACACCATCGTTGTCATTGTCTGCTACTCGCATCCGAGCATACATTTTCCCTGGAAGTCATTTTCAGCTGGTCCTTATAATGCTTCAAAGGAGCTCCACAAGCTATTGTATCAGAACTAAGTTCCCCATAAAGAATTTGATGCAGAAGCTTGGAACCATCCATACAGCAAAGTTGCCCTATCCATCTAAGACGCTGACCTATGATGGAAGTTTCAATGCTATTTACATGTGCCTTCTCAAGAACTGCGATGTTGGTGACATATTATAGTTGTACCACTTGATGTTCAAGATGGACCTTAGCTTCTGTCGGTGAAAGCGCTCAAGCTTTTTAATGTCTTGGTGACAGAGGGTCCATGTTTCACAGCCATACAATAGCATTGAGATAACAAAAGGTTGGTATACTATGAGCTTTGTATGAACTGTTAAATATTTGTTCATGAAGACCCGGTGTGATAGACAACCAAAGGCAGAATGGGCAGCACCAATTCTCTTCACCATATCGTTTCACAGGTGCAGTTTTCAGATAGGATGCTACCATATAATTGTTTTTCATGTATTACTTAACACAATAATACATGAAAAGCAATTATATATTTTTATATTTATCTGTTTCTTCCACAAGCCTAACCTATTCTCCATCTTCTGGTTTTTCATCTGTACCTATAAGAATGGGTTTGTCCATGCGTGTCTGGAATCCATAATGAGCTGGCCACACTTACCTTTTCACCTTGACACCATCGCTGTGCAGGTCCGGGAGCCAATAGTGGGGCCAACGCCCCATGAATACGAACAAAAAAACCTACCATTTCCAATGTCCTCCATGCCTTAGCCAACCAGGCAGGATGGCCAAAGCACAGAGGAGGCGGGACAGCCAGTGCATGTAAAAATTTTTTACCAACGCATGTCCAAAACAGCTCAGCCCAGGGCCCTGCCTTACCGAGGCAGAAAGAGCCCAGGCTGAGGAAACGGTCTGCCTGCTGCCCCTTCTGCACTGCCTTAGGACACAGCCAGGCGAGGCAGCACCATAGGTGCTGCCTCTGCCCTGCCACCCCTCCTGCCCTCAGCCACACCGCCTGAGGACACGGCTGGGTGAGGTGCCGCCATAGGCGCTGCCTCTGCCCTGCTGCCCATCCTGCCCTCAGCTGTGCCTAATGGCTCTCGCCCTTGCCATTTCCCCTCCGTTGTTTCGAGCCAGCCCACAAAACAGCGGAGAGAAAAATTCATAGGCGGCAGCGAGCAATCTGTCAGGGAGAGCGCCTCCCCTGACGGATTGCTGGCGGCTGCGTGTGAATGTTTCCCTCGGCTGTTTCATGGGCTGGCACAAAACAGCAGAGGGAACAATACAAAGGCGGCAGCCAGCGATCTGCCAGGGAGAACAACTACCTTGACGGACCGCTGGCTGCTGCCTTTGCATTTCCCCCTCAACTTTTTGAAGGCTGACATGAAACAGCTGAGGGGGAAAAGCACAGGCAGCAGGCAGCGATCTATCAGGGAGAACGACTCCCCTGACGGATCGCTAGCTGCCGCCTTTGCATAACCCCTTCAGCTGTTTCAAAGGGCTGGCAGTCACCTACCCTCTCCACAGGGCCCAAGTGACCCGACCGGCAAAGCCGGGTAGATATGCTAATATTACCTAAGGAAACTAGCGAGGTACCTCCTGGAGAGTTTCCAGTGGGGCTTTCGAATCCCATTCAAAGGGGTGCGAGGACCCCAAGATGCCCCCAATTTGGTTTCCCTGAAGGGTAAGGAGGGGGTGGCTGCCCTGAGTATTGCCAAAGAGGTAGAGGCCAAGAGGGTAGCGGGCCCCTTTTCCACACCACCTTTCCCTAACCTGAAGGTCTCCCCTCTGCGGCTAGTACCTAAGAAGACCCCGGGTGGATTCCGTTTAATCCACCACTTATCGTACCTGGCGGGTTCTTCTGTCAATGATGCTATTCCTGATGACCTTTGTTTGGTCAGATATACATCATTTGACCAAGCCCTACGGATGGTCCGCTCTTGTGGTCCCGGTGCCCTCCCGGCGAAATGTGACATTAAATCGGCCTTCCGATTGCTGCCAGTGCACCCAGGGGACTTTGAGCTATTGGGTTTTAGATTCCAAGGGAAGTTCTATGTAGACAAGGCCATGCCTTTTGGCTGCTCTATTTCATGTTCGGCATTCAAACGTTTTGGCACTTTTTTTCAGTGGGCCTTTGTTCGCAGGTCTGGGTCTCGGTCTGTAGCCCATTACCTCGATGACTTTTTGTTCGGGGGAGAACAGGGCTCGGACACGTGCACGCATCTCCTCACTACATTTCAGACGCTAATGCTGGAACTGGGTGTCCCTTTAGCGCCCGAAAAGACTGAGGGCCCATCTACTACGCTCACATTTCTGGGTATTGAAATTGACACGGTCGCACAGGCATCCCGGTTACCCATTGAGAAGGTCACCCGGATCTCCGCGATGATTTTGGCGTTGCTGGCCAAACGTAAAGTGTCACTTCGTGAACTTCAGGTACTTCTTGGCCATCTTAACTTTGCCTGCAGGGTGGTGACAACCGGCAGAGCATTTGCTCGGTGCCTATGTGACGCCATGTCGGGCCTATTAAAGCGCCACCACAGGGTCCGACTGACCAGGGGCATGCGGGCTGACCTTTCGGTTTGGCTCACATTTTTACGGGAATTTAATGGGGTCTCTTTCTGGAGATCGGACCTTTTGGTTTCCCCTAGATTCCAAGTACAGGCGGATGCCTCCGGCTCCCTGGGATATGGGATTTATTTTGAGAGGAGGTGGGCTTATGGCCAATGGCCTCCAGCATGGGGGGGGCACGGATCACCTCCGCGATCTTACCTTTCTTGAGTTCCTTCCAATCCTGGGAGCTTTGATGCTATGGGGCGAGGAGTGGGCCGACTCAATGGTCCATTTTTGGTGCGACAATGTGGCAGTAGTGCACATTGTCAACGCTCAGATGTCTAAATCACCCAGGGTGATGGCGTTGGTTCGCCAGTTTGTGTAACGAAGCCTACGCCTAAATGTGCTGTTTAAGGCCAGACATGTCCCAGGCATTAATAATGATATTGCTGATGCTTTATCCCGCCTGCAGATCCCCCGGTTCCGTGCCTTGGCTCTGGAAGCAGAGGAATTCCCCTCGCCACTCCTGGCCGAGATTTGGACATTTGGCGAAGAGAGGTGAACCGGGCGATCGGCATGACTTTGGCACCTCGCACGTATAAGGCGTATCAACATGCTTTTGTACAATTTAGAACCTTTTGTGTGCAACTTCAGTTGCCTGAAGTGTGGCCCATTCCAGTGGAACAGGTTTTACAATTTATGGTTTATCTACACAGTCAGGGTTTGGCTCCTCATACTATAGCATCCAGGCTGTCGGCACTGGCATTTATGGCCAAAGTGAGGGGTTTTGCTGACTGCATGAATGATTTCTGCATACGTCATGTTTTGGAGGGGTGGACACTGGAACATGGCCGTCGCCCGGACACTGCACCCCAATTTCACCAGAGGTACTGACCCACCTTGCACGAGGCTGGCATAACTTGTGTTATGATAAGTATGAGGTGGCTCTTTTTCACGCGGCTACCACAGTGGCCTTCTTTGGAGCGCTCCGCATCAGTGAGTTGGTACTACTGTCTAAGGCGGATGCGACTCGTACGGCACTGGAACTCGACGATGTCTATGTCACTAATGAGTGGGCTCAGTTGAGGATACGATCCTCAAAAGTTGATCAGCATGGCGTAGGCAGTGGAGTTAGACTGCTACGATGTTCCATTGCAGACATCTGTCCGGTTGGTGCCCTACAGGAGTTCTTGGCAGTGCGTGACACGCACCCTGGCCCGTTTTTCTGCCACCAGGATGGGTCTCCCCTTACTAAATTCCAATTTTGGAAGGTGACCGGTATGGCACTATCCAGTGTTGGTCTCCCCGGGGCTCGTTACGGCACCCATTCATTTAGGATAGGTGCTGCATCCACTGCGGCTGCATTTGGGTACTCTGAGGCTGATATACGCCGAATGGGGAGATGGGGATCCATGCGCTTTGCGTTGTATGTTCACCCACTTCAGGCATGAGTACCAGTTAAGTCATTATTCTCTTTTCTTCTTTTACAGACCCTGTGTGTCCCCGCACGACGGTGGCAGTATGGCTGGTGTGCCACAGTTACGTGCACTGGGCAGCGCAGTATGCTGCGGCGACAGAGTGGGGACCCCAGCTTGGACTACGTGCAACCGCACGTATACGTTGGTACGGTAAGTGTGGAATGAGATGGCGGAAACTGTTGCCATTCCTATTTTCCATCAGGGATGCTGAACCACCTGATGTCCTTGTACTGCACCTCGGGGGCAATGACCTTGCCCAGGTCACTGGCCTTTCTTTAAAATTCACGATTTGCAGTGACCTAGCTTATTTGCATTATGTGTGGCCGTACACAAGGCTGCTATGGTCGGACATCGTACCGCGTCATTCATACAGGGGAGGTATTGACCTCCGTGCCCTTGACCGCGCTCGCCGCTCGGTGATCAGGCCTGTTGCCCGGTTCTTGGCAGACAAGGGTTTGGGGATGGTCATCCGGCACCCCACGATTAGTTTGCAAAATTATGATCTCTATGCAGGGGATGGGGTCCACCTGTTGGCTAGAGGTATGAACCTCTTTCTTGAAGATTTGCAAGCAGGCCTGGTGACCGAGCTGACGGTCTGGGGGGGGGGGGCAGGTGGTGAGTCTTCATAGACACCTCCCCGTGTGGCAGGTAGCACTGGTAAGGTAAAGATTGATGACCCATAGGTATCCGGCAGGTTCGCAATTGACTGGCCAACACTTAGACAGGTACAGGTGTAATAGCTTTGGCCGGTCATTGACGAACCAGGCAAGGGGTGATGGCAGGAGCTTTACAGCATGCATCACCTCGTGATTTAACGGATACACGTCATAGGGTGGGGTCAGTAGATAGTTTATTGACTCCGGCCAACAATTTGTTTGTGTCAACAAACAAATTGATACAAATGGATACATTGTAGCCAATTATCATTGGCATTTTTGGGAGGAACCTTACCAGTGTTACTGCGGCCTGCTTGCCTTAAGAATTACAATTGGATGAATACACCAATTGAAAGTTATAATTCGGACTTGGGCATTATTCAATAAAAGTGGCCCAATGCCTTTATCCATATACCGGTGTCTGAGTCTTTCTTTGGGGGGTGCGCCTGCAATGAAAGCGCGGCGCCAAAATGGCCGCCGCACTCTTTTCGGGGCCCCCACCCACCCGGACTCAGGCATCCAGGTGAGTTAGGGGGCATGGCCACCCCTCTATAAAAGGGGTGGCCATGAGGCAGACGAGCTGCCATTTTAGAAATAGCGACGGAGAGGAGATGTTTTTCCCTCCACCCCCTCCCTAGTGAACAGTGTGCTATTTTGGTCGCTTCGGGGCCGGGTGGGAATTTTTGGCCTGAACCCACAATTGGCCCTTGGTTTCTGGCTTTTTTGCCCATCCCACACTGTTGCTAGTGTTTGAGCAAAGGGGTTTCTTTGAATTTGGTCACTTTAGGCGGGTAGCACTGGTAAGGTAAAGATTTATGACCCATAGGTATCTGGCAGGTTCGCAATTGACTGGCCAACACTTAGACAGGTACAGGTGTAATAGCTTTGGCCGGTCAATGATGAACCAGGCAAGGGGTGATGGCAGGAGCTTTACAGCATGCATCACCTCGTGATTTAACGGATACACGTCATAGGGTGGGGTCAGTAGATAGTTTATTGACTCCGGTCAACAATTTGTTTGTGTCAACAAATAAATTGATACAAATGGATACATTGTAGCCAATTATCATTGGCATTTTTGGGAGGAACCTTACCAGTGTTACTGCGGCCTGCTTGCCTTAAGAATTACAATTGGATGAATACACCAATTGAAAGTTATAATTCGGACTAGGGCATTATTCAATAAAAGTGGCCCAATGCCTTTATCCATATACCGGTGTCTGAGCCTTTCTTTGGGGGGTGCGCCTGCAAAGTACTTTGGACATCAAATGAGAAGGGAGGATTCACTTGAGAAGGCATTGATGTTGGGAAAGGTGGAGGGCAAAAGTAGAAGGGGAAGGCCAAGGATGAGATGGCTAGATGGCATTGTAGACACAATGGGCACAGAGCTGGGAGTGCTGAGGGGGATGGTGGAGGAAAGAGGCGCCTGGAGGAAAATGGTCCATGGGGTCGCAAAGGGTCGGAGTCGACTGTGCGACTGAACAACAACAACAAGCAATAATGCACTGCCTACCAGGTGAGGCCTCACCCTCAAATTTGGAAGTTAGCTCAGCTGTAAGATGAATTGGCAATATTGTGCTCCTCTAGTATGCATGTATTTTCAAGAGGGACTACATTTTTTTTTACACTACATGCGCATGGCCTGATTTCTGTGTACCAAAATAACACCCACAGACAGCTGCTAGCTCACACTGCTGCTACCCATTTCTATATGAAAGATTCTTAAGTAATTCAGAAAGTATGTGGGTGAAATACTTTCCTTATCATCAGAGACAATCAAAAGACCAAGGTTTTTCAGCTTTAAAGACAAAGACTTTTTTTATTTCCCTAAAGATAAATAGATAAATCTTTATTGTCATTGTCCCCTTGCGGGAACAACAAAATTTCTCGGTTGCTATATATCAACTCAAATAAGGCAAACCCCATAATTTAAAACAGCTACAGAAACACCAATTAAGATAGTACCATACAGTAAAATTTAAAAATTTAAAAATTTAAAATAAGATAAGATGACTTCAGAGTCCAGAGTTTCCATTTAAGGCCAAAATTGCTCTGGAGAATAAACTGTTCTTGAGACGGCTCGGTTTTACCTTCATTGTTCTATATCTCCGTCTCGATGGCAGAAGCTCAAAAAAGCAGTGGCCAGGATGCGATGGGTCTCCTACTATATCTAATGCTTTTCTGTGGCACCTGATGGTGTAAATGTGTTCTAAAGTGGCGAGTGGACAACCAATAATACTCTCAATAGCACAGCGATAGAAGGGAAGCAGCAGCTTTTGCAAAAGATGGTTTTTCCTTAGAGTTCTCAAAAATACAGTCTCTGCTGCACCTTCTTCGCAAGCCCCCTTGTGTTGGCACTCCAGGACAGATCCTCCTGTATCTCAATGCCCAGAAATCTGAACGTCGCTACCCTCTCCACACAGGTTCCGTCAATCAAAAGTGGCTTTAAGTTGGTTCTCTGCCTCCTAAAATCCACCACAAACTCTTTTGTTTTCTTTATGTTGAGGAGCAGATTATAGGTTCTACACCACTTTGTCAACTGCTTCACCTCATTTCTATAGGCCGTCTCACCCTCCTTATCAGAGATGAGCCGAATCACAGTTGTGTCATCTGCAAATTTGACAATCCTATTGCTTGGGTGGACAGAGACACAGTCAAACGTATAGAGAATATAAAGGAGCGGGCTAAGCACACATCCCTGTGGTGTTCCTGTATTTGTACTAAGCATATTAGAGGTATAAATCTTAGCAATATTAATTATTCCAAGAAGACAAGTTAAATTTGCTGGGCAAATGCAGATGAGAGAGCAGCACTGTATACACAACCTCTCCCCTTCCCCAAGAATTACTAACAAAATGACAGAGGGAACCGTGCCTGGCTAGATAATGTTGTGGCTATTATTTAAGAATAAGACTTGCCCATGCTCCTCAATAACACTGATGGTAACCTTAAATCATCAATATATCCTAAATTCGTGATGGTGAACCTTGGCACTCCAGATGTTCTTGGACTTCAATTCCCAGAAGCCCAAGCCCCCTGTGAATCCACATGAATGGGTTTACTGCAATTCATCCGGCCTGCGCTGCCCTCGACGCTCCCTAAATAATAGCATGAAAAGGGTGGGGTGCCACTATATTTTGTATCCAACCACTTCCCAAGATTGGCCCCTACTGCAAAATGGAAATGAGTGGAAATTGTTTTGTCCCCTTTTCTTGCAGTGCCCTCAGATTTTGACAGAATGTGTTGTTTACATGGCATAAATTTACTTCCGACTTATGGTGACACTATGAATGAGTGGCCTCCAAACTGATAGGGGATTTTGAAAGAACAGACCAGCACTAGCACAAGCTAAGAGGAATTTCCCGTCACCACATTTAAGAATATGATGGAGGGAGCATTTCAAAGGAACACAGAAACTGGGAAGTGAAGGAAATGCAAAGCAATCCTTACTATTTCTGGAAATATTATAATGGTGAAATGAGAGTTAGTTTTTAAAGGATTTTTCTTAAATCAACTGGTGTCAAGATTCCCCACTGAATAATTTCAGTCTTTTGCTGTAGTAGGCAGGTAAATGCCTTATCACTTTGCCACCAGCAAATTAGGTGCTGAGTTTTAGTGAAGCATTGTGGTTCATCCGCTATACCTAGTTACTCAAGATAAAGAGATCATTTCACACATGATTCTGACTAAATGAGCTCTGTCAATGAAAGCTTATGCTACTCTGCATTTGGTAGGCTTTAAGGCACTATATGATGTAGTATGCTTGAATGATGATAATAGCAGATATTTTTTTGTCTGTTATTTCAGATGATGCCTCTAAAATGGATTACACAGATTTAAAAGAAAGCCCTACAAAATGCAATGAAAACCAATGTAATAATCTTGTTAAAAATACTATGAATAATATACCTATATAGGCAGAGTCAAACAGAGAAATGACTTCATTTATCTTACAGTCATACTTAAATGCTGGTGTACTGCTCTGGGAGATGCACTGGTTACCAGTTTGCCTCCAGGTGCAATTCAAGGTGCTGGTGATGACCTTTAAAGCCCTACGTGGTAGTAGGCCAGGATACCTAAGAGACCGCGTCTCCCCAAGAATGTCTGTCCGTTCAACCAGAGTAGACTGGAGGGGCTATCTAACTGTACCATCGGCTAGAGGGGCTTGTCTCTCTAGCACAAGGAGGAGGGCCTTCTCCGTGTCCGCTTCGGCCCTATGGAACTTCCTGCTGACAGAGATACAGCTCCAGATGGAATTGCTGCCCTTTAGAAAAGATCTTAAAACCTTGCTGGCAAGGCAGGTGTGGGGCACCGATGGGGAGGTGACCTCTGCCCGCTGGCTGGTATAAATTGTTCCGTCTTCTGTAGTGGTGGTGGGTCTTTTTAATTGGACTGATTCTAGATGATTGTATTGAGGATTTTTAAATGTTTTTATGTCATGTTGTGAACCACCTGGAGTCTTCTGTCCTGCATGTTGTTACCTCTCTGTGCATAGACACCTTTAATAATGAACTCTGTAACTTATTGTAGAGTATATTTGTGCATGCCTTGTTTTCGTGTGAGAGATCAATTTATTCCTGGAGGTCTGCCTAACCACTTTTTATTTCATCTTCTTTAGTATTTGTAGCTGAAACACAGACTTGAATTATGGTTAGGTTGATGGGTTTTCCCAGAAGTCTGTTTGTTATTATTTGACCAGACCTCACATTATAGCCCCTAACTGCTGGTGATACAAGTAGCCTCAGTATTAGAGCCACATTTTTTCTGAGATTGTCATTTTCAGAATAAGTACTTTCTGATTGTCTGATCAAAAACATTCCAGACAGTTTTAGTTTACTGACACCAAGCACTACAATATATGTACAATTTCTTGCTCCATGGTTTCCACCTTGATTCTTACTTCTTACATTCCATGTTCCTATTGTAGGTGCTGTACAACATCAGACATTTCTTTCACCTTTGTGCACATGTCATTTTGGCTTTAATATAGTTGTATCATTAGCGACAGAAAAAAATCATACTTCTCCTTCACTCTACCCCAGTAGCTGATTGATGCTTTCTGGCCTGGGAGTCTCATCTGCCAGTGCTGTCTCATTTCATTTTGAACTGTCTCATCATAGGGTTTTCAAAGTAAGAATTTTTTACCATTACCTTCTTTTGCATAGTACAGTGATACTACATACAACGTCCAAACTTGGTTCCACAAGTTTGGACTTTATACGGATTTGGATTTTGTATGAGGAATGCAAAATCCTAGCCACAATGCCTCATACAATGTCCAAATCCTTGCTGCGATGCCTCGTACAACGTCATTTCCATAGAGATACATTGTACTGTAACAGCACAGACTTCAGGGCAAAGTCAAGGAAACAGACAGGAAACTGACAGAACTTTAAGAAATCACTGTCTAAAGGCTAAATACATTACAAAAACATGTCAAACAACCCTGATTTTAGGGGACAAACCAACCTGGGGGAAAAAACCCAATGCCTCATACAAAGTCGCAGCGACTTTGTATGAGGCAACTTTTTCAAGGAATTAGGCGATGTTGTTTGAATTCGATATTGTACGAAGCAGACTTTGTATGAGGTATTACTGTATTAACAAAAAGTTAGCTTGCTGACATTGCCGTTGTCAGTGAAATGTCCTTCACCAGCATCAACTGCATTTACCACTCAACCCTTTAGCTGCCCTCCAGAAGTTTCTCCATCCCAATCACCACTGAAACTACAGTGGTGGGTGGATGGTTTACTGTAGTAGGTTGGTGGGTGGGTGGGCAGGGGCTGGAGGGTTTTCCCATGGTGGGTGGGTTGCTGGGTGTGCCAGGATGGGGGAGGGTTTACTGTGGTGGGTGGGTTGTTGGGTGTGGAGAAGCACCATTAAGTGCGATCAGTGGGGGTTATGGATTGGGGGAGCAAGGCGGGGGGGATGTGTGATGTGGATTCCTTCTCTCTGGGAGGCCTTTGCCTCCCAGAGAGAAGGGCTCGCTTCTCTCTGGGTTGGCTGGGAACGAAACTCCCAGCCAACCCAGAGAGAAGCAAAGCCTCTCCGTGATGTAGATTCCTTCTCTCTGGGAGGCAAAAGTGCCTTTGCCTCCCGAAGAGAAAGAATTGCTTCTCTCTGGGGTGGCTGGGAATGGAAGGGAGAAGCACTGGCCTGTCCTTCGTTTCTGCGGGTGTTGAGGCCACAGCGCCCACAGAGACGAAGGAGAGGCTGGTGCTTCTCCCTACATAGAAGGCCGCACAGGGAGGGAAAGACTTTTAAAGACCCAGCCAGAGCCAGGAGGTAAGCGCGGTTGGTGGGGGTTAGGAAGGGGGGCTAGATGGTGGGGCCAGGGGCAGCATGGTTACCGTGGCCATGCCTCCCCCCCACTCCCTAACCCCCGCCGACCGCGCTTACCTCCTGGCTCCAGCTGGGTATTTCAAAGTCTTTCCCTCCCGGCGGTTTTTTTTTAAGTCCCAGCCTCCTCTGTGCTTGCATCCCTCAGCCTGATTGGCTGAGGGGTTGCGCAGCACAGAGGACTCTGGGACTCGCAGATTTTTTTTGGTCACGTTTGTGGGGCGGCTGCCCCACTGGTGACCCCCAGAACCCTACAGCACTTGGAAGGCAGGGATTAAGGTGAGTGTGGAGGGCTCAGTCAGAAATGGTTGGGCTGTGTGCAGGGGCCTTTGAATGAAGCCAACGGTTAAGGCCACTTTTTACAGGTATAGATAGCAAAAGTATTATACTGTGTGGAACATGAGAAGCTATGGGTAGTTCTGAAAGAAATGGGTGTACCCCAATACTTGATTTTCTTGATGCATAACCTGTATTGTGGACAAGAAGCTACCCTTACAACATAATATGAAGAGAAAGAATGGTTTCCTATAGTGAAAGGTATCAGATAGGGGTGCATTATATTTCCCTATTTGTTCAATCTCGACACAGAACATATTATACAGAAAGCTGGACTAGATTCAGATGAAGGGGGAGTGTAAATTGAAGAAACATCATTATTTAAGATATGCAGCTGACACCATCTTAATAGCAGAAACCAAAATGACTTGAAATGACTTTTAATGAAAGTAAAAGAAGTGCCAAAGCATGGTTGCAGTGAAACATTAAGGCAACAAAAATCATGACTAAAGAAGAACAACTTTAATACTGACAACGAAGAAGTTGAAATAGCAACAGATTTTGTATGCCTTGGTTCAATCATTAATCCAAAATGGAGACTGCAGACTCGGAAAGGCAGAAATGAGGAAACTGGAAAAGATCATCAAGTGTAAGGAAGTATCACTTGAGGCTACAGCCAGGATTATTTTATGGGATTGAAAGCTGGATAGCAAAGAAAGCTGGATAGTAAAGAAAGCAGTCCATTGCAGTCCTGGTGTAAAATCCTCCATGTTTCATTTCATGTGTGCTGTAGGAGATGGCTCCATGATCACAGTGTGTGGGTCACTTCATTGCAAGATGGGATCCACCTTAAACAAATTTATGCCAGTGACATTTTTCCTGCTTCAGGAAAAAATGCATTATTGGATACAAGTTGCAGTCAACGATGACGACGGTGCTGTAAGAGAGCATTGTGGATACCCTGAACTGCTAGGAAGATGAGCAAGTTGGTTCTAGAACAAACCAAGACTGAGCAATCTCTGGAGGTAAAATTGAGACAATCCTACTTTGGGCATATCATGAAAAGGAAAGATTTTTAGCAAAAGACAGTAATGCTAGAAAAAAACTGAAGGTAGAGGGGAGTGGGGGGAAGGAAGATCAAAAATGAAATGGATTGATTCCCTTAAGAAAACCACAGGATTGAATTTACAAGAGCTGAACAGGGCTATTTAGTCCAGGATATTTTTGAGATTGCTCATCATAAGGTCACCATAAGTTGAAGGTCACTTAACAGCATCCAATAACAACATACTTGTGTAATGAATGTATTTGGAATACTCATTAAGTCCTCCTGCTAACATATATTTCTGTTTAAGTTTGAAAAATGGCTGCTTTTAAATCAGCCTGATGTTTCTTTCTTATCTTTATTTTTCCTCAGCTCAAAATACATATTTGTATTAAAATCACTTGTATATATGTTGTAATATTTTTTATTTATTTGATTTTTACTGCTCATTTAATAAAAGCCATTCCTTGTGTAGTATACAGCAAATATAAAATCTTCAGGGGAGTTTTGCTGGCTATTAGCAGCCAAATCCAGAAGCTGAGTAGATGGTGGTCCCAGAAAAGTTTTCCTTCGCTAGTACCTCAACTCTAAGTCCTAAGCCCGTGATAGCAAACCTTGGCACTTCAGTTGTTCTTGGACTTCAATTCCCAGAAGCCCCAGTCAGCACTCCTGCTGATCAGGACATCTGGGAATTGAAGTTCAAGAACAGCTGGAGTGCCAAAGTTCACCATCACTGTCCTAGGCTAATACCTATGACTCTGATCATGGCAATGCTTCTGATCTGTAATACTTCTGAACTGTTTGCCTGAGATTTTCTGAGTCTTTGCCTGAGCTGTTACACAAAACAGATGACAAAATCTCAGATCATGCAGGATACTGCTAAATATGTGGTCAGTGACATAGGTATGGATACTGCTGGCAGTGAATCTGGTTTCTTAAATTGGATTTTTATGAGGGAGCTTGTAGGAAATCCTTTAACAATTGCTGAGATTCTTCTAGAAAATGTCTGGGAAAGTAATGGAGGTAAGAAGGTCTGCCCCAATGTTAATGAGCAATTTTAATGTTTTCATAAAGTCAATGAGGAATATTATTGTTTTCACAAAGTCACATTTGGCAAAAGTTCTTTATGTTTAGCTTTGAAGACTTGGCAAGCATGCAGTGTATTGCCTTCTGGAAAGTGTTTTAATGCAATTGTACTTTAATTATAAGTTTAGAAGCCAGTCTTCTTAAATTGTAATGTTTATAACACACTGGTGCTAAAACATATTAAAATAGAGAAGGGTCAACCGACATAATTATCAAAAATAATAACAACTTGTCAGATGCTAAAATACCTACTGAGTAAAATTGTGCATCGTTCCTCAGAAAGAAGCCCTGCAGCAGCTGTGTGGCCCGGCTGGCCACAAGAATACCGCCACTGGCAGACTCTCCCTCAGACATAGTTGGTGGGGTTGAGTCTACGATGTTTTTCATATATTGTCATTTGAAATGTCTTTATTTTATGATAATTTGTTATTCTGTAATTGTATTTGGGATTTTTTGAAATATTTTGAAATGTCTTTGTATTATGATAATGTGGTACATTGTAATTGTAATATTTTGTATCTTTGTTAGCTGCCCAGAGTCACTTTGCGAGTGGGGCGGCATACAAATTGAACAACAACAACAACAACAACAATCTAGGCTGAACTGAGCAAGTAGCAGACAGTAACAGGTGGCACTGACACAACTGGGACTGCATCTATAAATCCATTGAAGAAGTGTAGCTATTGCTGACCAAAAACAATGTTATCCAAAGGTTTTGCCTCTGTTTTTAATGCCATGAGTGAGGTACGGGAAGGATAGGTAGGAGAATGATGTTGCCTTTGACTGTCCAGCAAAAGTCTCTGTGATAAGATTAAAACTGCTGTCAGTCTGAGCAAAAGGCTCAGCTTAATTATTTATTTATTTATTTATTTATTTATTTATTTATTTATTGTTAAATTTTTATGCCGCCCACTCAGCCATAGCCGACTCCGGGCGGTTCACAACAGTGGGTAAAAACATATAAAAACAAATAAAACAGATAAAAACCAGCAATAAGAACCCACCCCTAAAAAAGAGAGAGGTGCAGGAACTGAAGAAACCGTGGGGCAGGCATCCTCCCCTATATTAACCACCCAACGGAAGCCACCCCTCCACCTGCACCCCAAACTTGGCCCGCCAGCCAGGTTTTTAGTTCTTTTCTAAAGGGCAACAACTCCGTCTGGAGACGCAGTTCCACAGGCAGGAGGTTCCAAAGGGCCGGTGCGGACACAGAGAAGGCTCTCCTCCTTGTGCCAGAGAGGCGAGCCCCCCTGGCCGATGGCACAATTAGAGAGCCCCTCCGGTCCGCTCTGGTTGGACGGACAGACGTCCTTAGGGCGATGCGGTCTCTAAGGTAACCTGGCCCACTACCATATAATATCAGAGAAAACAATGCCTTCCCAATGTAGACACCTCCACATAGTTGCCAGCTTGTAATTACAAAAGCCTAAGATTTCCCTATGGAAATGAGCAATGCTTCCACCTCTGAAGGAAACTCTTGGGTACATTCCTTGCAAAATGCTGAAAACAATCCAACCGATTGTGCAACAGTCTACTGAAGAACAATGAAGAGGTGTCTGCCCTGAAAACATAGCAAGTGGCTCAAGTGGCTAAGATGCTGACTGGGAGGTGGAAGGTCAGCAGTTCGATTCCCAAGTACTGCAGGACGGAATGAGCTCCCGTCTTTGTCCCAGCTCCTGCCAACCTAGCAGTTCGAAAGCAAGAAATTGCAAGTAGATAAATAGGGACCACTTCGGTGGGAAGGTAACAGCGCTCTGTGCACTCCAGTGTCTAGTCATGCCTGCCACATGACCATGGAAACATCTGCAGAAGCATACAGCACTGGCTCTTCGGCTTTGAAACAGAGATGGGCACTGAACCCCAGAGTCGGATACAACTGGCTTTCGAGCAAGGGAAACCTTTACCTTTACCTTATTAATGGGGGATAATATCAACTTTGGTGTATAATCTTGCCCAACCTTAGCGAGGGTTTCCATTCAGTACACATGTTTCTTCACTACAGCATAGTTATGTACAGCATTCCCATGGCTATCCTAATGGATGTATTTCTTAGTTAGTCTGGCTTGCCTCTGCACCAAATGATGATATGGCTGATGAATAAGGTTATTATTGTATCCACATTCAAATACTTGTGTGCAATTGTCATAAGTTCCTGTGTTCTTCCATATATTCTGTTATACAAAACATATCCATAATAAAAAAATGGAAATAATCACCTTTGAGTGGCACCTTCTTTTCGACTTTCTCTTCCTTTTTAGGCTTTTCCAACTGTATTTCTAGAAGTAAGCAAAGAAAGAAAGTTGTCCATTAGTAGAAAGTAAATAATGTGTTAGCAAACCAATGAAGAAAATACATTGCAAACATACCTATATTGACTTACAACTGAAATATCTGAAATTTTGAATGAAAATTATAATAATCATTTTCAGAGCAGTCTCCAATGTGCCCCTGTTTCTAATATTTACAGTTCATTCTTCACTTGAATGTATGCTGCAGGTAAGTATTTTTAGTGGAAATGAAAGAATATTATATAGAAGCAGTGTTTAACAGGTCTCTGCTACCAAGCTTTTTAGCACACTTTTTAACATGAAATGCATAGTTTAAAGCAGAGGTACCCACACTTTTCAGGCCGTGGGCTGGTCACGTGGTTCAGGGAGCTGGTCACTATGGCCTGGGGGCCAGATGCAGTCCCCAATGCTAATTCACCCAGCCCACGAAGCCCTTGTTGCTCCTGGAAGCAGAAGTCAAACATGCCCATACTTCCGCTTCCAGGAGCAACAAGGGCTTCGCAGGCTGGATGAATTGGCATCAGGGGCTGCATTCAGCACCCGGGCTGTAGTTTGAGCATCCCTGGTTTAAAATTTTCAAAGTAGCATTTGAACCAAAACATAGTTCCCCAACTAGCATGTTACCCAACACACAGTTCTTAACTTATATGAAATTTGCAATGCAGCTCTCTGAATAACAATTACATACAAAAAATATATATATCAGTGAAAAGTCTTGGGAAGAGAGGAATATTAGGGGGAAATGCCTCCAAAAATGCATACAACAGATTAAGCCTTATATTAGCTACGACGTGCAATTTCCTGTGTCTAAGTTGTAGACATTGAAAAGAGCCATTTTTTATTTTCTACTTGCATGTGTTTCACACAACTTCTTTTTCTTTCAGAAATTCACATTCTTGGATATACAAACCATATCCACATTATATTTAATTAAAACAATTACCTTTTGATAATGCCTTCTTTTCAGTTTTCTCTTCTTTTTCTGACTTGTCTATCTGGATCTCTGAAGGAAAAGAAATAAACAGTTATTAGAAGAAAAGCAATTACTCATGACTAAAATATATGATTTGTGCATGGATAGGTAAGATATTCGGCATTGCATCTGACAGCAACTGGTTTTTGATAGGTACACATAAGATACTGTTCCTGGCATTGTCTGTTTTCAAAATTCGTAGCCATTCTGCTTTATTTTTAAAGCCCTTCAAATGCTTTATCTAAAGAATTCTCTAAATCTATTCCCAAGTTTCATTAAGATTTGATAGAATCGTTGTTAGCAATTTCCCTGCTTCTGCAGATGTTCCTTTGGCTTTCCTCAGATATCTGGCTTAAATAGAATCCCAACCTAATCAGAATTTGTCTTAAAGTAAAAAGTTCAGTGGCATGACATGTGCATTCTACGTGAACCTATATATGGAAAAAAGCCTTATAATCTTTAGGCTGGAGCTAGGAAAATCTACCTGTGCCTTTCACTGGTGGGAGATTTTGTATCTGCTGATTAAAGAAGGAGGCAAGGAAGAGGAAGGAATGTATCTCGATTCCACCTCTCCCACAGCTCTCTCCTATGTCCCTAAAAATCAGCTTTGGTAGACTGAAGGGGGGTGCTGAAGAGATGCAGATGAAGACAGAAATTGGCAAACATGACATCTGTGCCCAAAGTTCCAGAGTGTATGTATGTGTGTGTCTGTTATCAAGACTCTGCTCTACCATGTTGTTCCATCAGACAGACCAGAAATCTAAATCACACAATATTAAGTTATCATGTAACACAGTGGTTCTACCTTTTTCTCCCTCTCTTTTCATCCCACCACTATCACCTTTCTGGGTACACCTACATTTTCTCATATGACAAGGAAGACTGGACTTACCAGTAATTCATAGACCACTATCTTATTTTATCATGAGCATCAGTTCTTCTCAACTGTGACCTGGCACTGCCTTTAAATTTATACTAGTCAATCAGTATTCTCTCAGAAGAAAAGAATCTTTGCTACTTCTTTGCACCAAAATATTAGCATGATTAGCTACCAAAGGTTATCATTCTTATCAAGTAAAAAAATCAACAAAAAGAAGGGGGATGTGTAGCCAGTCTGAGATAGCAAATCTGTGGTAGCGATTTCACAAAAATAAACATCATACAATTGCTGAACTAGTTGCCAGGTATCAAAACCAGAGTGAAAGTAAGATGTCAGTAATGGAGATACAATCTTAAAAAATGACAGAATGATCTCAGCCCAAATCCAAGGAAAATAATTCAATATCACAGTAATTCAAGTCTATGCACCAACCACTGGTGTAGATGAAGCCACAGTTGACCACTTCTATGAGGATCTACAACATCTCACAATACAGACACCAAGAAATGATGTCCGCATTATCTTAGGAGATTGGAATTCCAAAGTAGGAAATCAAAAACTAAATGGAATAACAGGCAAGTTTGGTCTTGGAACACAGAATGAAGCAGGGCAAAGATTAATAGAGTTCTGGCAAGATAACGCACTGGTCATAGCAAACACCCTCTTCCAGCAACACAAGAGGAGACTTTACACATGGACATAATGTATTAAAATTCCTAAATCAGTATAAATTGATCACATCTCTCAATGCAGGGTACCAGAAACCCACGTACAGTATATTCTTCTTGACAACATAAATGTGTCCAGTACCACAAAAACAAAAGAAAATAATGGGAAATTTGTATATTTTAGAATATGATTTTAATTTGTATTAATTTCAACTCAACACAGAAGCAACCTATTCATGTTAATACAACAGAAGTAAAAGACAAAGTGAATTATTGGACATATTGTCTTCTTTAAAGTATAGCCCAATGCTAATGCTTTATCTCTTTGTCACATCTTTCCTTCAGAACCAATTTCAACATACTGTATTTTCCGGCGTATAAGACGACTGGGTGTATAAGACGACCCCCAACCTTTCCAGTTAAAATATAGAGTTTGGAATATACTTGTCAGCTGCAGTTAAGTACCTGTCCTATAAGACAACCCCCGACTTTGGCACAGATTTTTCGGGGTTAAAAAGTAGTCTTATACGCCAGAAAATACAGTAATTCTCATCTTTGTTTTGCTCTCAATTGCTTTTTGTTCCTTATACTTTTCGGACTGCAACCTTGCTTGATCTCTCTGTGATTTCTCATTCACGGCTATGCAGACAGAAGCAGACCTGAATGAAGTGTCCTATGTGACAAAGATCCCAAAATCAGAAAGAAAAAGCATAGGCTTAAGCCCCTACTCCATTTGGATCTAGCTGCTCTGTGAGGGACTGGGTTTTATGCTGCAGACAAACCACACTCTAAAGAACTTATAAAATCTAAGTGTTTGAGGCAAAAATCAAATAAAAATTATAAAAAAACCTCACCCTTTAAGATTATTTTAAGCATCTGCTTTGCTCTGACAAATAAGTTTAAGTTCCAGCTAATCATACCATATCTTCTTTCTATGTTATTAGCAAAATTGTGGTTTCATCAAAGATTTGAATGGTCATTTGAAAGGATGCAATCTATCTTCCTCACAGATACACTTTGTTAATCAATCCAAAATATAACAAATTCATATTTTGAAAATTGACTGAATCTAGCAGTAGCGAGGTTAATCTCTGTCACCCAGGCAACCATCCTGAATCTTCATAAAATGACAATAGTTTATTAAATTATTACAAGAGTATGTATAATTTGTATATATTATATTTGTTCTTTCTGATATTTATAATTTATTCAATTTGTTTAATTTTTTAATTGTAAATATTTTTTAATATGTTGTATGCCACCCAGAGTGGAAAGTATCCCAGATGAGCAGGATATAAATGTAATAGAACAATAATAAATAAACCATCTTTTCTCATGATATGAGGATACCTGTTTCATGCAATCAATTTTTTTACACCCTTAGAGATGAATAAGTAATTGTCTGCTCACATGCCATTTAAAAATATGTACATGACACATACTTATAAGATTTGGATTCCCTAGACTATAAGGCATTGAATTTACAAATTGTTCAGAGATAAA
Source organism: Bradypodion pumilum (assembly GCA_035047305.1). Classification (NCBI taxonomy): domain Eukaryota; kingdom Metazoa; phylum Chordata; class Lepidosauria; order Squamata; family Chamaeleonidae; genus Bradypodion; species Bradypodion pumilum. Next base: position 125,386,289 of record JAWDJD010000001.1, on the reverse strand, counting down.
ATATGCTGTTCTTTGGTACTGAGCCCTTTCTTTGAATTACTGCCCATATTTAAAGTATAGTAGGAAGGAAATACCAGCACATAAGATTGACTGGTGTGTGTGTGTGTGTGTGTGTGTGTGTGTGTGTGTGTGTGTGTGTGTGTGTGTGTGTGTGTGTGTGTGTGTGTGTGTGTGTGTGTGTGTGTGTGTGTGTGTGTGTGTGTGTGTGTGTGTACGTGGCAATATGTATCAAAATATTGGCTAAAATCCTCTTCCATAAATTATGTGGAGACTTTTCAGAGCAAAACCATTTTAGATGCTGGCTTTCTAACACTCTTCTGAGGCTCCCAATGAAATCCTTTTTGTTGATGGAAGCCATTGGGTGCCACAGGATAGAGAGTAAAATTATCCTGTCTTTTGGCACCCAAAAATTTCCTGACAATAAAAGGGATCTCATGGGAGCCTCGGGAAATTTATAGAGGGTAGGGGAAGTCAGGAAGGTTTTATTTCAAAAAACACTGCCATGCCATCAGCCTTATACAATGTTACTTAAGGTTATTAGCCTAAGTATTATGTTCTATAGTCACCACACATCACTTCAGCTCAAATTAACCATTATTAGGACACTGATACTTTAACGAAATATCAATTTCTTTTTTAGAAACCTGACAATGTAAAATTCACTTAACGTGACTAAATCCCCATCCACAAGTTCTCACTCATTCTACAAATCATTTGGAACATATTTGGAGGTGGGTATGTGGTAGCTACAGGGGAAAGGGAAAGAGATTTGTTCTGCCAAGTGGTATCTCTTCCACTGGCAGATGTGGAATATAACAAATGGACTTAAATTCTCCCACTGAGAGTAAAAAGTCGGTTTTGCTGTGCATAACATGTTATATTAATATGGAACTAGTTGTCAAAACATCTTGGCTATGTAGTTCACCAGTGATGGGAAAAGAAATAGCATCAAACTAAAATACAGTATATTAGAGATCTCTAGATTTATATTCTTGGCAACCCAGCACCTCACAGTCAGAACCTAGGGCAGTGATGATGAACCTTGGCACTCCAGGTGTTCTTGAACTTCAGTTCCCAGAAGCCCTGATCAGCTCCTGCTGCCTTGGGCTTCTGGTAATTGAAGTCCAAGAACACCTGGAGTGCCAAGGTTCACCATCATGGACCTAGAGAATACCAGATCATATCATCAATCTGATTTGGTATATCCATCTTCTACATTCTATAAATGGATATAGCACATGTTTATCAAAGCAGATGAAGGAGATGGCAGCCAAAATGTCCTTCCCTGTTTCAATTCTTTTCTGTTTTTGTTCAATACTCTACTTCCTTTCCCCCATACTCTCTACATATACATGGGAGCTAAAATTAAACTGTTGATTTCACAAACACAATTTTTAAAAAATGAAAAATGGTTTAAATAGAACGAGCACCATTACTTTCAGGGGCATGGACTGCATCTTAAAATTGAACTGTTTCCAGGTAATACTTCCATCAGCCCATTGCTCTATCTCCTTTTATGGGGAGCCCCAAGCAAAGTAATTTTCCTCTCCTAACCCTCATTTTCCCACTGTTTCGGCTGCCTTCTTTGTTTTTCCTACCATAGCCCCCCACCCCACCCCAAAAAGGGGGGAAGGATGCAATAGCATTGCAATAACTTTCTAATTGTTAGCTTGAACAGTTTTGCTTAACAAGCCACAAAAATAGAACTGAAGCTCCTTACAAAATTGCCGGAATGAGAATTGTAAGACTAAGAATCACTTGCTGCCCCTGCTATTTTTTGCAACCCGAGAAACTCCTCTTGCTCCTCTCCACTGAAGCAACTGTGGTGAGGTGAAAAAAGGTGGATTGCCAGATCAAATATTAAGCAAATTACACCCACTCATACGTTTTAAACTTTTGCCAAAGAATGTTTTGCTGAATCAGAAGTGGACGGAGGAGGTGAGTTTTAATGTGGTTTGGGATACCATGAAGTCGGTATTTAGAGGGGAGAGTATAAAGTTGGCTAGTTTTAGAAATAAGCAATTCAAAGTGGAACAAGATAAAATTGAGAAGGAGATAAAACAGCTTCAAGAAAAACATACAAGGACCAAGGACAAGAAGGTTTTTGATAATATACAAAGATTGAAGACTGAATTGATAGGAAAGGACACAGAAAAAGTAAAACGAGACTTGGTATATTTAAAAAGAGAATATTTTGAATTTAGCAATAAAAATTCAAAATTGCTAGCAAGGGCCGCAAAAGAAAAGAGAGAGAAAAGAGAAATTGGAACTTTGGTTAATAAGGATGGAATAAGATGCAATAAGATTGGAGATAAATGTAAAATTGTTAAAGATTTCTACCAGGCATTATATGCGAAAAAGAACATAGATATACCAAAATTGAAAAAACAATTGGAGAAACAAATAAATAATAAGATAACGCAAGAACATAGGAACAGGATGGAAGAACGAATAACAGAAAAGGAAATAAAAGAGGTCATAGTTAGCTTAAAAACAGATAAAGCACCTGGAGAGGACGGATTACCAGCCGAGTTTTAAAAGGAGTTTAAAGATATAGTGGTTCCAAAATTGAATAAGTTATATAACTATATATTAGAAAGAGGGCAAATCCCGACTTCATGGTATAGGACTATAATTATTCTGTTGCCGAAGCCAGGAAAAGATTTAGAAAAAATTGAATCATACAGACCAATTTCACTAATAAATCAAGATGCCAAGATCTTCACAGCGATATTAGCTAATAGGTTGAATAGTTTTATGGGCACTTATATAAATGAGGACCAGGTGGGATTTTTTAAGGGTAGACATATGTCAGATTTGACAAGAAGAGTTTTAAATTTAATTGATAAGGTAGGACAAACAAAAGAGAAAGTCAGACTATTATCTTTGGCTATCTTCAAGGCATTTGATTCTTTACAATAGGTAACAATTAACGAGATAATTAATTGTTATGGATTTGGTGATAAATTTAAGAAGATAATTGGACAATTATACCAGCAAGGGAAGGCAGTAGTAAGGGTAAATGATGTAGTTACAGAGGAGGTAAAGTTAGAAGCAGGTACTGCCTTGTTGTCCTTTGTCTCCAATCTTATTTATTTTGGCAATGGAGATGTTGGCGAAGGAGGTAAGGGAAGACAAAGAGATAGAAGGGGTTCTAGGTAATAAGATAAGTTTATATGCTGATGATACTTTGATAACAGTTAAACACCCTGGAAAGGAAATGGATAGAATACAACTGCAGCTGAAAAATTTTGAGGATATAACGGGTTTGAGAATAAACTGGGATAAATCTGAAATGATACTGTGTAATATGGGCAAAGAAGAACAAAAAAGGATAAAGGAAAAATGTAATTTACGAATTAAAGATGATTTGAAATATTTGGGGATTAATATCTCGAATAAATTCGATGAATTTAAGGAATTGAATTATGTAAAGTTGAAAAAGGAAATCAAAGATAGAATACAACAATTGCAAAAATTGAAACTGTCATGGTTTGGAAGAATTGCAATATGTAAAATGATGTTGTTAACAAGAATTAATTTTTTATTTGATGCTCTTCCAATCCAATTGAATGATAAAGAAATTAAGGAGTTTCAAAAATTGATCAATAATTTTTGTAATGGGGGGAAAAGGCCCCGATTGGTTAAATGTTTTTGGTATTTATCCCAGAAGGAAGGGGGATTAGGAATGCCAAATTTGATGGCATATTATCGAGCTTTCCGAATTAAAAACGTTGTGAAGATCCTGGCTAATGAAAAGGTAATTTGGGAAGAATCAGAAATGAAAGATTTTATTCATATTGGAAAAGTGGTCTTTTTAGAAGGTAGTATGAGTAAAGTAGTCACTAAAAATAGAATGATGAAGGCAACATTGGGGGTATAGAGTTGGAGGATATAGCAAATTTTCCAATAAAAATTGATAAAAGGGTCAAAGAAGTACTTGATAAGAATGAGGTATTCCTGCTGAGAGACTGGATACGGGCCTGTAAAGACAGAGAGAGGAAAATAAATTTGTATGGACAATTGAAACTGAATTGGTTTCAGACAGGGATGGTTAATAGTTGGAATAGTAAATATTTGAATGAAGTTGGATTAGAAAGAGATAGGACTGGGTTTGAAGAACTGATTTGGAAAAGAAGAAGGGGACAAAGTGGTATAAAGGGACTGGTTGGTAAAATATATAGAATGATAAACAAGGTAGGTTATCCACAGGATGATTTAAGATTAAGCTGGGAACAAGATTTGAATATAAAAATAGAAGAACAGAATTGGGGAAAAATGGAGGAAAAGAATTATGAGAACTATGTCGGTTAGAGTTAAGGAACATAACTATAAAATGCTGTGGAAATGGTATTTGACTCCAATGAGGTTACATCAGATAGATAAGAAAAAAGATAAAATGTGTTGCCGTTGTAAGAAGGAATTGGGAACATATGAACACATGTGGTGGAGATGTACTGTAGCAAAAAAAAATTTGGAAGAAAATTGAATACGAGATAACTGAAATTATGGGGGAGAAAATTAAATTGAGTGTTAGTATGATTATGTTGACAGAAGTGGAAAATATAAACCTGAGTAAGAATAAAAAGGAGTTATTGGAAATAATGTTGTCAACGGGAAGACAGTGTATCACTAGAAAATGGAAAAAAAGAGGTAAATTTGAATATTGAGTAGTGGTATAAGGAAATGTGGGGCTTAGCATTGAATGATAAATTGACATGGGAAATAAACTTTAAAAAGGGAATTGTTAAAGAAAATAGATTCTGGAAGGTTTGGCAAGCTTTTGTGGATTACTCACTGAGGGGGAATGATTTGCAAAGACCTGTACCTGATCACAAGATTTTCTGGGGGAAATTCTCAATGAATATCTCCATGCTCTCCAGTGTATTGTAAATAACACCAGGTAATTAGTATTTTATTTTCGTTTTTGTTTACTTTGTCTTTTTTTGTCTTGTCTTTATATTAAACATTATTGGAAAATGAGGTATAGGAACCATATCCTATTGGTTTGATTTGAAATAGTATATATTATAAACAATGTGGATACGGTTCGCTGATGTTCAATTTTACATATATATGTAATTTTATCTTTATATCCTTTTTTATATTTGCAATTTTGATGTTTTTTATTGTTTGTATTATTTTTGAAAATTTAATAAATAAATAAAGAAAGAAAGAAAGAAGAAGTGGACTTCCAGCCAATTCCAATTTTCCTTTTTACAACAGAGAGCTCTGTATTGGTGTGGTCTCCAGTGGATCTGGGGTGAGAAAATAGCTCCTGCAGTTTGTTCACCGCTGGAAACATTGCACTTTCAACCACAGTTAGACACAAAACATGCTTTAAATTAAACTGCAGCATCTCAATGCAGAGAGCATGATGAAAGACAAGGGAGAAAGGAAGCCTGTTGCAGAACTATGTTAGCAAGAAGGAAGCATATAACTTTTTGATAGCCATCTCCTGTTCCACTAATTACAGAAATATTGGGATCAGTGAGTGGGAACTAACATCTTTGCAGCCTAATTAGCACAGGTCTTTTGTAGTTTTTACACAGATTAACAAGACTTCATCTCATTGCCTGCTTACTGCTTTGAAGTCCCATCATCAGTCAAATTAGGATATAAACTACATTCATATGCATTTCTACCAACTATTCAGATTAGAAAGAGGTTCACCCTCTGATTTCTAAGACTTTAATCAGCTGCTGGCATTGTTCTACTTTTTTGGTCTCAAATTGCTTACCATTCCTGCTTTCATTTTGCTTTCTGAACTTTTCAACATTTTCAGGTGGTCATATTAAATAGCTAGAGTTTGAACACACACCAAGTATCATGGCTAGAGAAGAAAAATATCTATTAATGACTTCACTGTGTGTGTGCATGTGCGGGGGGGGGGGGGAGATGTGCACTGACTGACTGGACTCAAAACATGCAGGTAAATGAAAGGAAGTAGCAGTCATGTATCATATACATGGGGACTGGATGCATAAAAAGTATCATTTTCCCACATATTGTAATGAAAAAAGAAAAGTGTATTAACATTTGGTTGAGAGCTAGTATGGTCTATTGATTAGGGTGTTGGACTAAGGGATTATGTGGAAAGAAGGAAATTTATTGTATGCCACCACATGTTCACTGGAAGAAAAGTATGCCAGAAATGTAGTGGATGAAATAAATAAATTGAACTGATCTGTTTAAATATGTGCATCTTCTAATTTAAAATTAATAAAATTAGATTATTAACACATATTGTAAACCCTTTCCTACTAGCATGTCTGTTTCTACTGAGACTTAGATTATGAACCAAACCAAACATTCCGAGAAATTCATTTCTATAGAAGGATTTCTTCAAATTTCTCAAGTGGTAAAAACATGTAATTCTTAAAATATGTTCAAACATACATCTTCGGGGTTATCTCCAGAATGTGAACAATAGCTTGCTTATTTTATTTATTTACTAGCATAGTTTGCCCAGCCTTGCTGGGCATTTTTAATTTGTGTGTTGGTGGTTTGGGGTGGTTTTGGTTTTGCACAACCACCACTCTTAGGAAAAAAACCTATCCAACCATATTTGTGCCCAGCCAGCCGGGCAGTTTTTATTTGTGTGTGTGTGGTTTTTTTTTTTGTTAAGGGTGATTTGGGTGGGTGTGTTTTGTACAGTGATACCTCATACAATGTCCGAACTTGGTTCCATAAGTTTGGACTTTATACGGATTTGGACTTTGTATGAGGCATGCAAAATCCTAGCCACGATGCCTCATACAACATCCAAATCCTTGCTGCGATGCCTCGTACAACATCATTTCCATAGAGATACATTGTACTGTAACAGCACAGACTTCAGGGCAAAGTCAAGGAAACAGACAGGAAACTGACAGAACTTTAAGAAATCATTGTATAAAGGCTAAATACATTACAAAAACATGTCAAACAACCCTGATTGTCCAAGAACCTGAAGAATGCTGCAAAAATCCCAGGATTGCTTCTAAAAATTCTGTTGAAAAAAATTCAACAAAAATCCAAAATCGTGCTCAAAACCACTCCAAAACACTCTTTGCCTTGTGCAAAACCCACAAGAGCAATGCATGCATGTGTCCTGCCTTTTATACTGCCAAGGGGGGGGACGGCAAGGGTTTGAGAAACCAGAGGAGCGAGCACAAGGCAACACCCATTGTGCCAAGGCACAATGCAACCTGGGAAAACCCCCATTGCCTCATACAAAGTTGCAGCGACTGTCTGCTATGTAAACCACCCTGAGTTGGGTTGTACCTGAGTGGGCGATATATAAGCGTGAAAAATAAATGAAAAAATAAATAAATAAAATGAGGCAACTTTTTTCAAGGAATTAGGCAATGTTGTATGAATTTGATGTTGTATGAAGCGGACTTTGTATGAGGTACTACTGTATTTGTGGTTTGTGACTTTTTTTGATCTATTTTATTAGATTTATTTGTAATTTGGATTTATTTCTTATTTTACTGACTTGTTTTTACTCTTGTGGCCTCTAGGTGGGGCTGCTAGTAATAGTGTTGGATTCTCTTTTTGTTTGACTTGTTTTTTCTCTCCCGGCCTCTAGGTGGGGCTTCTTCCGGTAAGTAGTCTTTGTTTCTTCATTTCTGTTCTGGAGTCGTGGAGGGAGGATGTGCTGGTGCATTCTCTGGGTTTTTTATCTGGGTTTTGTTTTTTGTTTTGTTTTTGTGGTGGTGGGCTGGGAGGTGTTTCTGTTTGTTCTTTTGTGGGTTTTTTGGGGTTTAGATGTGTTTAATTGTTTTGTTTATTTCTGGTTGTTTTTTATGTTTCTGATTTCTTTTGTGATTATTTGTTTAATTTGTGGTATTTTTGTTTTTTGTGTTAGGTATTTTTGTGTTGTAGTTAGGTGTTTTTTCTGTGCTTTCATGGTATTTTGGGAGTTTTTGTTTGTGGATTTTGTTGCTTATTGGTTTGTTGGTTAATGTGTTTATTTATTTATTTATTTGTGTTTTATTATTTTTGGTGTTTGGTGTTTTGGGTAAATGTTTGGTTTTGTTGTTGTTGTGTATTTTTGCGTGAAGAACGGGCTGGCTGTCAGTTGGTTTGGTTTCGATGCAGCAATGGGGGAAAAGAGGAGCCAGCACTCTTCCCCTGGTAAGGTTCGTTAGGTAGGTCGGGGGAGAAGGAGGCAGAGAAGAGCTATGTCTGCCTGATGATGGTTCTCTCCTTTCTGTCTCCTTTCTCTCCTGGCTTAGCTAACCTAAGATCAGCAGGCAGCGATCTGTAAAGGGTGGTGCTCTTCCTTGTGGATTGCTGGCTGCTGCTTTTGTATTACCTACATCGGAAGTACAAAGGCAGCAGTCAGTCATTCGCCAGGGAGGGTGCTTCCCCTGACGAACTGCTGCCTGCTGGTGGGTTTTTTCCCCACCCTGGCTCAACTGATCTTGAGGCCAGTGATGGTCTCGCCGTGTCTTCGGCAGAGTAGCAGAGAGGAGAGGGAGTACCTTTTCTCCCTGTTGCTCCAGGAGAGAAGGCCGGTGGTGGTCTCGGCATGGTTTTTTGTGTGTGTTTGTTTGCGAGTCCATGCGGTGGACTTGCGCTCCCGTTACGGGAGGCTGGTGTGTTTTTATTTTATTTTTCACACGCCAGCTTTCTCAACGTTCTGCGTGCTCACACTCTTCAGCCTGATTGGCTGAAGTGCTCACGGCCGTAGGATGCTGCGACTTGGAGTTTTGTTTGTTTTGTTTGCGTTCGTGCGGCGTTTTTTTTCTGTGGCTCGATTTCAATTGGGCATGCCATGGTTTCCCAACATTCTTTTTGCTTGCGCCTCTCAGCCTGATTGGCTGAGGCATGCCGCGGTGCAGAGAATGTTGGGAATTGACGTTGTTTCCCTTTGTTCCCATTCATGGGGCTGCTGCCCCAGTGGCAATGACCAAAACCCCGCAGCGCTGAGAAGGCACGGGTTACGGTGAGTGCGGAAGGCTAGGTTGGGGATGGTGCGGGAGCCTTTGAATGAACCTAACGGTTAACCCCTCTTTTTATAGGTATAGATTTGTATTTATATTCCACCCATCTGGGATAATCCTTCCACTCTGGGAAGCATACAACAGTAAAAATGTTTTACAGAAAACATAACATCCAATATAAAATTAAACATAATACAATAACAGTACACAATAAACCATAAAGCTTCCATTACATGACTAATTGAAACAAAATAAAACAAGCAAAAATGGAGAGCAAATATTGTAAGAGCAGGAAACACTTCACTGAACATCTGTAACTTGATGTGATCAATGCAGCTAATCTAGAGTTGTCACAACAACTCTGTTGGCCTCTTTGCAATTGTCCATTTGCTTCTCCATACTTGGTTGAGTTATACTCCTTTGTGAAAGATCCCACATCTATTAAAATGGAATTAAACAACACGTGATCAATAGATATCACTGCACTTAACAAATTATTTCCAAGTTGTTAGCCTTGTGTTTCCTTGTGTAAAGAATTTCACCAATGATCCCGAAATATTTGTGGAACAATCCAGTAATCGGTTGTTCATGTTTCTGTTTCAGAATGACTTATTTGGATCTACTGAGAAACAAGCGGGAAAATTCTATCAGCTCTGTGTTTACCAAGGAGTAAACTTAATTTTATTATGTATCCAAATACAGGTCAATTTGCTTTGCAGGAAGAGAGGAGAAAGACTTGGCTTAGGATTATGGCTCTACTGCTGAGAATTTTATGCATTTTCCCCACCAGGATGTAGTTCTATTGAAGCCAGCAGCAATGAACAATATTAGCACAAGCTAGTCAAACACATCCCTTCTTGCCCACAGCAGCAGGTGTTTTGATTTGAGAAATATTTTTGATAGTTTTGTAATAAGGCAAAAATCAGGACACTGAGTAAAAGTATTTTTAAGCCTGTTTGGTGTCTTGCACGGAAGACAAAGAAGGAGCCACAGTGAGGGCTAAAACACAGGTTTATTTCATGATGGTCAGGATGAACATGTGGTAACGGCGGAGGTACAGCTCATTTTATACTGCAGTAATACATTTGAAAAGGATTGCACGGTAGCTCATTGGCTGCTACCTGCGTGACGTCATTCTGAGTCACGCCCATCTTCTCCAGGTGATCCTTGCGCGGGAAGGTTCCCGCGGCTGCTGGTGATTGGGGGAATTTGAACCATGTGAGCTGAACGCTCGCAGCTGCCCTCTATGGGCAGCTAGCTCGCGTTCCTTAAACAGCTGGGTTACATTGTAATCATTGTCAGGTTACATTCATACATTCTTAAAGTAATACTGTTACATACACAACAGTTTCCCATTAATTGTTATTGGCTAATAGCAAATGTTAAAATGCTTCTTGCCGAAAGCAGCTCTTGCCATTTTGTAGGGCACTACCAAATCACTTTCAAATAAGCAAAGCCTTATCACTAATGCAAAAGGCCAAGATCCAGTTGAAATAATTTACTGGTGAGCTTTGCAGCAGCAGCTAAAAGTTCATTACAGTACTTGAAAGAGAATGCAATACTAAAAATATGATCCAATCTAGCCAAGCTCTGATATCTTGACCTGGAGATAAATTTACAATGATGTGCTACTAGATTTCCCCATTTAAAAAATTTAGTCATAAGCCTTATTTGGTCACTATCTAAGTACAGTATGTGAAATGCAACCCACCACTTAACAACCCATGAAAGGAACAATCTAACATAGAAGGAGAAAACAGTTTTATCTATGTCAGTATGTGTGGCTTCACAGGCGTGTGTAATGACTGAGTAGAGCTTCATTGCCCAGTCATTAGCTGGAACAGGTGCGTCTCCCTGACCCACAATCAGGCAACTAGCGCTATCAGAGGTGACAGGACCAACAATCTCCTGAGAGTATGCATGCCACATTTTCTTCTCAACACAAAAATAATCTAACACATAACATCTTTGCATTCTAGGAGGGTTGCCCTGAAACATTCTCCAGTTCAAATCAATATCTGGGCCAGGGTTTCTGAACCTGGATGCTTCAGGTGTTCTTGGACTTCAATTACTAGAACCCTAAGTCAGCACCACCTGCTGATCAAGGCTTCTGGGAATTGAAGTTCAAGAACACCTGGAGCACCAAGTTTGGCCATTCCTGGTCTAGGCCACAAAGAGGATGCTGGCCTTCCTCTTGTTGCCACCAACCTCATCAGTCCATTACATATCTTCTAGATTTTGCCAATGGCAGGAACAACAGCAGTGTTAAGCTGAGACTCTTCTTTCCTTTCTGTTGTTCTGATGCCATAAAAATCCCAAGGGCCACTGTATTTGTTTGGTCATGACAAGGGAAAATATTTCACTGAATTTGTAATTCCATGTAGAAATATCTGGTTCGATATGGATCCCTCTGTTGCAATGAGGGAGGCCTTCACACCAGCCTTCCCGATGGATTCACACACATCACAGTCATGCATGCACAAACAAACAGACAGACAAACAAACACACAAACACAGACAGCCCCAGAGTTGACTTTTTCTAGGGCTGGAGAGAGATCTCTGAAGACAAAGCCCTCCCATCTTGTTTTATTAACTGCACAATAACAAGGCAGGAAATGGAGTGGAGAAGGTGCTGATTGGTGCAAGCAGTCATGTGGGATTACATATACTCATAAAATGTGCTCGTGAACACAACTTGCAATAACAGGAAATTAGGTGACCCTCTATTTTAGGGGAGATGAGTCATAGGGCTGATCTTCGGCAAAGTTTTCATGCCCTCATCTTCGTAAGTCACTTCCACCTTTCGGAAGACAGCCAAGGATTCCTATATCCCTCCAGTGCCAACAGAATGTAAGATACCTTGCCTTGGAAGTCTATACATTTGTGAGGCTTGCAATACATCTGGGGAGGAAAGTATGTTTAAAACTATGCATATATTGCCAAATAAAACCCACAAACAGACAAAATTGTTTTAGTCAAAGCAAAAAAAAAGTATGTTTGGGGGGAAAGTCTACAATGATACAGGGAAAGCACTGTTTAAACCATTCTGGATAAAAAAAAGTAGAATCCCCTGTGGCAAGAGAAGAAACCTCCACTTTGTAAATAAAAAGGGTTGGGCTGTTTTGCTTTGGACTTTTCATTGTGTGATAAGTTTCAAAAATGAATGCATCTATTTTACTTTTGCAGTGAATCATCTCATATTTACTTGCGTAGTCACACACTCAGATTGTGAGACTCTTCTCAATACACAAGGGAAATTTGTATGATGAGCTGTTCCATTCACTAAAAGGATAGGTGATATTTAGGTGGTATATCAAGCTGAGTATCATGTTTTAGACCAGTGATGGCAAACCTTTTAGAGACCAAGAGCCCAAAGTGCAACCCAAAACCCACTTATTTATCGCAAAGTGCCAACACAGCAAAAGGGGAGGAAGGAAACACTCCTATTGGGCTCCTGGGAAGAGGGGTGGGGTGAACTCTGTGCTTGGGTGACTGCAGTGGTGGTGTGCCATAGGTTCACACAAACACACACACAACACAAACACACACATACATGTGCAAGCGCGCCCAACCAGCAAAGTCCTCCACCACGGCCGGTGGGCGGGCACGTCGGTTGCCAGCTGGGCTGCCTGCTTTTGGTGCCCCCCACCTGTCCGGCAAAGGCCTCAGCTCCAGCGGTGATGGAGGACAGGCTGCGCCATGGAGGCACAGAAGGTGAGCAGCCCAGCTCAGAAGGCCACGCCAGGGAGGCGCAGAGTGCGAAAGCCCCAGCCGGCAACTGGTAAGTGGGGTGGGGGACAGAGACTGAAGGGGGAATGGGTGGGTGGGCGGGTTCACGTTCCCCCTTTCTCCTCCAAGACCAGGGAGGGCAGCATGTTCCCCGGGCCCATTCCCCCCCTCAGTCCATGTTCCCCGCACCACTTACCTGTTGCCAGCTTGTCCGTTTGCTCTCTGCACCTCCCCGGCCTGTCCTTCTTAGCTGAGCCGCTCACCTTATGTGCCTCCATGGTGCAGCCTGTCCTCCGTCCCCGCCAGCATTGAGGCCTTCAACGGGGGGGGGGCACCAAAAGCAGGCAGCCAAGCCGGCAACTGATGTGCCCATCCACCCACCATGGTGAGCTGGGGATGGTTTCCCTCCGGGAGATGAAGTATCTCCCGGAGGGAAGTGATTTGCGTGTGTCAGCGGTGTTTTTTTTAACTCGTGCGCCGGCTGCCCCACCTCCTCCGCGCTCATGCCCTTCAGCCTGATTGGCTGAGGGGTTGCATGGCGTGGAGGACACTGGGAACTGTAGTATTTTTTGTTCATCTTCATGGGGTGGTTGCCCCACTCTCGGCGACCGGACCCTTGCAGTGAGACTCGGACAGTCTAAAGGTAAGTATGGCTGGCTCGGTATGGGATGGTTGAGCCGGGCACACACCACCCTACCCCCTTCTTATAGGTGTAGATCTCAAGTGACATAATTCCTCTCTCCAGAAGGAGGGTTAGTGATATATGAACTCTTATGCCATGTATCATCTCCCATGTTCTTTGAGCAACCATGAGCCCTTTGCAAAAATGAGTGACATGCATTCACTAAGATGTTTGCTGAACAGATAACCCAAGTAAAATATTTTCATCTCCTCACTCTATAGCAGCCAGTGGGCCAGATGCAGCCCATAGTGCCATTTCATGTGGCCCCCACTGCCTCCACCACACCAGGAAATGCCATGTGGTGGAGGAAGGGCAAAATCTGGTCCCTGCAGCTGTCTGAGGGAGCGTGACCCAGTCCCCGGCTTTAAAAGGTTGAGAACTCCTGCTCTATAGTATCAGTCTATAAAATGTCACTAGTCCATTTCAAGGACATTTGCTCAAAAAGAGTTGGCCTTATTTTCCAGTAACTGCACAGCCTTCATGAAGCATCACGTTTACAACACCCTCCAAATCACAGATTCAATCAGTAATCCCAATAATTCTTTGATAGACCATTTCCATTTTGCTGTACCTGATCTTCCCTTATGAGATGTTGAAATAGAAAAGTTTGGAAATGCTCCCTGAATAAAGTTTGAAATCTGAAACCGAGGTATATTTATTTTGCATGTAATATTTGGGCTGCTTTCCCCCTGCTTGCTCTGTGTTAAATAATGACAAGAAGATGAGCCCTGTCAAATCTCTCTTCGGTGGACTTGATGGATGGTGTTTGCTTGCACTCCAGATCTCACCTGCTGCTTCGTTGCCCGGTGGAAAAATATCTTCCTTCAACCCATCAACCCTGGAGATATTTTTGTTTGTATTTTGTCTTTCCCCATAGTATACATTGATATAAATCCATGCAAGCTGTGTACAGGCTCTGCACTGTCATTTGTAACACTGAGCGGTCTTGCTTCTTGAGACTAGCTAGCTAGAACAAGGAGGAGACAGATTAGGTCAGTGATGGCCAACCTTGGCACTCCAGATGTTCTTGAACTTCAATTCCCAGAAGCCCTGATCAGCAGGTGTGTTGACTTGGGCTTCTGGGAATTGAAGTCCAAGGACACCTGGAGTGCCAATGTTGGCCAACACTGGATTAGGTTATGCTTTGTAGTGCACATTGGACTAAGTGACATTTTTGTTCTCACAAAATCCTTATTATAAATGATTGACATCAAAAAGTGCCAAAACACTTCCCTTGTTACAGTAACCTCGACCACTTATATGGTGAAATACACCCATACATTTCCTTCCCTCCTGTCTTTTCTATGTAACTGTTTCTTGATAAGAAAATTGCTACATGAAGGCTTTGCTTTCTCATTCTGAGGTCAGAATAGTTCTCCTTGATAGAGAAAGGAAACATAGGGGATCTCTTCCATCATGCTTGATGCTTTCCTATTCACAGAAACAAATATTGGTTATCTAGGTTTAGGGTTCTTTCTCCTCCATCATCATCTTGAAGTAATTAATTTGAATCTAACTAGAAGTTTCTGGAGTAGCTATTCTTGTTTTATAAATATTCACTCAGCACTAAGCTGCTGCACTCTTGAATGCCAGATATAAACTGTAATGGGGTGGATACTGGAAGCCTAGCCATGTGAGGAAAGACTTAAGGAACTGGGCATGTTTAGCCTTGAGAAAAGGAGACTAAGAGGGGATATGATGATACACTTCAAATACCTGAAAGATAATCATAAAGAAGAAAGGAAGGATCTATTCTATATCATCCCAGAGTGCAGTATGCATAATAATGGGCTGAAACTATAGGAAGCCAGATATAGACTGAATAGAAACCTCTTAATGGTTAGAACAGTATGGCAGTGGAACCAGCTGCCTCAAGAGGCAGTGAGTGTTCCAACACTGGAAGTATCCAAGAGAGAATGGGACAACCATCTGTCATATTTGCTTTGATTTGGATTCCTGTATTGAGTAGGGGGTTGGACTCAATGGCCTAAAAGGCCCCTTCCAAATCAGTTATTCTATGATCCCATACAGAATTGGGTTTTGTTAGTTCCTTCCTACCTGCTTCAATTGTTTTCCTGTGTGTGTGTGTGTGTGTGTGTGCGTGTGTGTGTGTGTGTGTGTGCGCGCGCGCACACACGCACACACGCACACACGCACACACGCACACACACACACACACACACACACAAACTGTTCCTGGAATATATTGGATCTTCTGGAACTGAATGAGATATCAGAAGAGCCTCAATTGTTGTCAATATGTGCTCTCAAGTTGCCTCTGATTTATGGTGATCCTATGAATGAGTGACCTTTAGAAGATTGAGGGTATTATGAAAATAATGTTCACTACAAACTGTAGTGTGTGTGTGTGTGTGGGGAGAAACTGCACCTCAGGATGCATCTACCATTACACTTTGTACAATGAATGAACGTATCTAAGGAGGCACTGGTGGTGCTGCTGATCCAAAAAATAAAATAAAAATCAACCAAAATTTAACATTGATTCAGGGGGCAGTTCCATGTTTCACTATAAAGTGCTTTCTGAAAGGATTCATAAAATGCCTTCCAGCAAGAGGTATGTAAGAGACAGCAAGCCTACATTACAAAACATGGTGAAAGCAATTCACGTTTAAAGGGGAGGAAAGCACACTGCCATATGGAGATATAAAGAGAAAATCAGCTAAACTCTGGAAGCACTAAATATGCAAATAGGGATATTCTTTAGAGAGAAGTGAATAGAATAACTAATTACCCAAATGGTGCCAACTTCAGCCATACTGGCACACTGTATAAAGCCCCTAGGTTTTCAGGGCAGAGTCGAGTTATTCTAATGCTTGCATTTTAAATGGTTTTGCTGCAGCTTGCAAGATTTTTTTTTAATTGGCAGGTTTAACCATTTCCAAAGACACATTAACAAAACAAAATATGGCTACTGCCACACTCAACGTTGTTTAAACATTATTGTAGTGAAAAAGGAGTCTGAATTTCCAAGATTAGGGAGGAGACGGGAGGGTTGAGTCAATGTAAGCAATTCCTAGTTGATCCTATTCCCTCTACCATCCTAGCTTCTACCACTTATGTTCTGAATCCCAAAACAAAATTAATATTAGGGATGGTATTTTTGGAATTAACAAACTCCCAGTCCCAAGCAAAGGTGCATGAAGGAACAAGTTCCATTGAAGATTGCTTCCAAAAAGAAAGTATGGAGATGACCTGTGCTGGAGCTTGTTCTTTCATGCACTGTTTGTGTTGCATGTAACCTTTGTGACTCTCACAGTGCAGTGAGAACTTTTCTAATGGTTTAAAGAAGCATTGTGGGAATAGCATGGAATTAAGAGAGCTGCTCTCTTTCATGCTAGTCTGAGTCTCCTAGTCCCAAAACTAGGTTCACTAAGATTTAAAAAGAAGATGGAGTACTGGAAGATGGAGTACTGGAGGGATTCAAGTCAGCACCCAATTCCTTGATCAAGATATAATCATTATGCCAGAACAAATGTTGGAGCAAGCTGAGGATAATCCTAAATAATTTCCAGCATCTGTAAAATGAAGGGGGTTAGATTCATCACAGCTTCAACTGAGTTGGCCTGTTGTCATGATAGTTGGTTAGGATTGTACTCATAGTTAGTGCCTTTGGCTCCCTCCTGTGGCCCTGCTGGTCACGGGAGGTGGGAGCAAAGCCCAGCTGTTCGCCATCACGTTGGGAGCCGTGAAAAAGCCACCACCGCTCTGGACACCAGCGCCTTCGGCTCCCTCCCATGGCCCTGCTGTCACGGGAGGTGGGAGCGAAGCCCAGCTGTTTGCCATCATGGCGGGGGCAGTGAAAAAGCCACCTCCGCTGCTCCAGACACCAGCCTCCTTGGAGGTGGGAGCACGGCTGAGGACTGTTTCATCACGCCTGGAGTTGTCGGACTTACTGGACACCCGCCCCTGGTGGGAGCAGGGGCAGGGAGGAGAGACTGGCTCAGCCACCTCCAGAGCTCCCGGTCTCCCCATTCTTGGTCTTAGTGTGAGTAGGGGTGGGTGGAGAGTCGAGAAACAGGGAGATGGACTGGCCCAGCAGCTGCTGATGTTTCCTCAGCTGATGAGCTGTGCTCCATCTGGAACATGAGTTGTGCTTCGTCACCTGGGGATTTTTGAGTATTGCAATGTTAAATGATATTGATGTTGCTCTGTATTGCTATATTGTATTTTGTGGTTATTATAATGTAATTAGTGATTGATTTTTTTGTATTGAACCTGTTTGTGTATTTTTATTATGCTGTTATATTGTATTTACATGTTGTTGCCGCCTTGAGTCGGCCTTTGGCTGAGAAAGGTGGGGTACAAATTAAAAATTATTATTATTATTATTATTATTATTATTATTATTATTATTATTATTATTATTATTATTATTATTATTATTATTATTATTATTATTATTATTATTATTAGAAGAAGAAGAAGAAGAAGAAGAAGAAGAAGGCAAAAGCTACAACTTAAGATACTACATTCAATTGAATACAGTTTTTCAGGCCTTTTTCAAATTTTAGCACTTACTGTGCATAATAGCAATGGAGGAATGGATTCCAATGAATAGTGAATTGTATTAAGCTCACAGAACTCCATTCGTAAAGCTTAGTCAACTAATCTTTAATCTGAGACAACACTATATTGGCTTAAACAGAATCTCCATATTTATACAACCATTCTATGCAAGGTTGTTTAGAAGTCCCATTTTGGTCAGTGAAACTAATTTCCTCATTAGTTTGGCAGAATGTGGGTATCGTACAAGAACACACAGAAGAACTCAAGAATACCCAGAAGAACTCTACATAAAGGATCTTAATGTCCCTGAAAACCACAATGGTGTGAGCAATGACTTTGAACCAGACATCCTAGAGTGTGAAGTCAAATGGGCCCTAGAAAGTAGGTGGGGCGCAGTGGGGCCGGCCGGCATAAGAACTTTTCTCCTGCCACTGCTGTCACCGGACTCTTTTCTTGGTCACTCGGCCTTGAGAGAATGGGAGACAGCTGTGCGTGGCAGGGCCGGTCAGCACTCCCGCCACCACTGGACTCTTCTCTTGGCTGCCCCTGGCCTCGAAAGAATGGGAGACAGCTGTGTGCAGCAGGGCCAGCTGGCATAAGAACTCCACTCCCGCCGCCGCCACCACCGGACTCTTCTTTCGGCTGCTCCCGGCCTCAAGAGAATGGAGAACAGCTGTGTGCGGCGCGGCTACTTGGCAATAAAATGTGCTATATGGTGCTGATACTGTGTTGATATGATATTTTGAACTGTAATTTGATATTGCAATCTGATTTGATATTGTGTTTTGTGTCTTGAATTGAATTTTGCATATTGTATTGCTGTGTACCTGCTTTATATATTGCTGATTTATGTCGTAATTTCTATGAGCTGCCCTGAGTCGGCGTATGGTAAGTGGGAGACATACAAATCGAATAAATCAAATCAATCAAACAACAAAGCTAGTGGAGATGACAGTATTCCAGTTGAGCTATTTAAAGCCCTAAAATATGATTTCTTTTAAGTGTTGCACTCAATATGCCATCAGATTTGGAAAACACAGCAGTGGCCACAGGATTAGAAAAGGTCAGTCTATGTTCCAATTCCAAAGAAGGGCAATGCCAAATGTTCAAATTATTATACAATTGTGCTCACTTCACACACTAGCAAGGTTATGCTGAGGATCTTCTTGGAAGACAACCTATGGCAAACCTAAGCAGCATGATAAAAAATAGAGACATCCTGCCAACAAAAGTCCGCATAGTTAAAGCAATGGTCAGCATAGTTAAAGCCATGGTCTTTCCAGCAGGAAAGTTAGCACAGAGGAATAGATACCTTTGAACTGTGGTGCTGGAGGAGACTCTTCAGAGTCCCCTGGACTGCAAGGAGATCAAATCAGCTGATTCTAAAGGAAATCAACCCTGACTGCTCCTTGGAAGGACAAATACTGAAGCTGAAGCTCAAGTACTTTGTCTACCAAATGAGAAAAGAGGACTCACTGGAGAAGGCCCTGATGCTGGGAAAGATCAAAGACAAAAGGAGAAAGGGACGACAGAGGATGAGATGGCTAAATGGCATCACTCTGCCCAGCTACTCTGGGCCTCTATATCAGGTATGTACAAAAGTATAGCATGATATCCACCCTTATGTCTGATGAAGTGGACTTGATCCACGAAAACTAACATTAAAATACACGGGTTAGTCTTTACGGTGCCACAGCATTTTTTGCCCTTTTTTGTTTTGTTTTGCTTACTTTCCAATATGCTTGCACAGACTAACACAGCTACCACTTCAAAAATGACACTGTGGATGTAGATCTGCGCAGACTACGGAAGATGGCAGATGATAGAGGAGACTGGTTCATGGGGTCACAAAGGGTCAGGCTCAACTGTGCTATCAAACAACAAACAAAGGTATCATGTAATAGGCAGTAGAGCACTTGTTACAGTGATTTGATTTGATTTCAGCATGCATATGTTTTTATTACTGTAACAAGCTTAATTCATGTTCAGAGAAAACCTAGAACGTATTGCTTTAACCTCTACCAGCCTTTACTGTTATGCTAACACTTTACTGGTAGAGACAGGAATTATTTTTAACCACAACACTTCTACTGTACAAGCCTGCATAGCCAGTGTGTAAACTTGCTGATCTGTAGCCTTATTCCAGTTTCCCTGCTCTCTTAAAGATGGTTTTATAACAAGCTAGACACCTACACATTTAAAGAAATGCTGCTGAGGGGCAGCTCCAACTTTTGTTCAGCTGTTTTTTTCTTGACCTGTTTCTTGATCCTCTCACTCTTTTCCTCCCCTGTTGTCAGGCTCCAGTATGAGCTCAGTCCCCTGGCTAACCCCCATCCTTTCAGTTCTATCCAGCTATAGCTTTTCCTCTAACCTTTGCTTGTTAGCTGCTGTAAATTTGAAATATGTGCATACAGATGAGCTGTAGTTGGGTGAATGGCAGTTTTAATTTTCCATCAAACCTGACTTAGCTTCTTATTTTTATTCCTCTTGTCCAGCAGCTGATATCACTCACACTCTGTTTTTTCACCTCTAATCAGGTTCAGGGCCTTTTTGTGGCCCCCAAAAGCTGGGACTGCAGTGGCTCAAGTGGCTAAGACACTGACTGGAAGGCGGCAGGTCAGCAGTTCAATTCCCAAATGCTGCAGGACGGAATGGGCTCCTGTCTTTGTCCCAGCTCCAGTCAACCTAGTGATGCCATATTTCCCTCCCCCCAAAATGGGACAGGAGTAAAGGTTGCCCTTGCTCAAAAGCCAGTTGTATCAGACTCTAGGGTTCAGTGCTCATCTCTGTTTCAAAGCCAAAGAGCCAGGACTGTCTGCTTCTGCAGACGTATTCCGTGATCATGTGGCAGGCATGACTAGACACCGGAGCACATGGAACACTGCTTACCTTCTCCCTGAAGTAGTCCCTATTTATCTACCGTATTTATTCGTGTATAACGCGCAAAATTTTATACCAAAAAAAGAAATCAAAGTTGGGGTGCGCGTTATAAACGAGGACTGGTGTCCCACCCCCGTCGCGAGCCTCTTTTACTTCCTTTTTAGAATTGGGTCGGCTGTCTATTGAAGGGGAGGCGGGGGTGTGGCTTTGAAGAAATTGACGGGATCTGATTGGGTGGCGCGGGAGACGAGGCGTGGCCCGGAGGTAGCTCGCAGTTCGAGCGAGGCTCCTGGGGGTCGGAAGTGCTCGTTTCGGATTGCATTTTCTTTACCCTGCAACAGGTGGGTCTGATTATCCCCCCTTCCCTCAATGTTTTAAGGCGTGATCTTATGAACAAGCTTTTTCACCGATATAATTTTATACCGAGGTTTCATGGAAAATTAGGGGTGCGCGTTATACACGAGTGCGCGTTATACACGAATAAATACGGTACTTGCAATTTCTTGCCTTCAAACTTCTAGGTTTGCAGGAGCTAGGACAAAGACGGGAGCTCATTCCACAAGCTGTTGCTGCCACGACTTCAATAGAGGCAGCAATAAAATGGCATGGTTTTTTGGGGGTTTTTTTTTGCTGTCTTCCTTAGCCACCAAGCTACTACTGCTGCACCACCTGCTGGTCAGTTCAATAGAAGTGCAGCTCTATTGCAAGAAAAAAGTGAATTTTTCCTTCAAACCCCCTTGGTCTGAAAAGCGGGAATCTTAAATGTTGTTTTTTGTTGTTGTTGTTTTTGGAACCAGGCTGGGACAGGTTCAACCTGCTAAATTCCTGGTTTTCCATTACGTGTGGCATCCCTAAGCCAACCTAGCAGTTCAAAAGCAAGAAATTGCAAGTAGATAAATAGGGACCACTTCAGTGGGAAGGTAAACAGCATTCTGCGCACTCCAGCATCTAATCATGCCTGTCACATGACCACGGAAAATCTGCAGAAGCAGACAGCACTGGCTCTTCATCTATGTAATGGAGATGAGCACTGAACCCTAGAGTTGGATATGACTGGCTTTTGAGCAAGGATGACCTTTACCTTTTAAAGCAGTGGTGTGAACCAATGGCACGCATGCCAGAGGGGGCACTCAGAGCCTTCTCTGTGGACACACATGACCAACACAGAGTTCACCCTGACCCTCTGCCCAGCATCCCAATGGCAGCACTTCCTCCCTCCCTCCAGCACAGAGTTCACCCTGACCCTCTGCCAAGGAGCCCAATGGGAGCGCTTCCTCCCTCCCCTGTTGCCATGTTGGCACTTTGCGATAAATAAGTGGGTTTGGGGTTGCAGATTGGGCAATCAGTCTCTAAAAGGGTCACCATCACTGCCCTAAAGCTTCCCAAAAAGAACCTGGGAAACTACTGTATCTGTTGTGAGATTTGCAGCAAAGGCCAACATAGCTATTGCTGCAAACAAAGCAAAAGGAGATGATTATTCTGCTGGAGACTCATCCAATAGTGCTAGAGTAGAAAGACCAGCTGACAAGGTGGTGTCATTGGCCAGAGGATACCCAGCTGTGATCACATTCTTTGGTAAATTTCTCACATGCAAACAGCTAGATTATTATGAAAGAAACTGAAAATAAAATTATTTTGAAACTGGCTTACTTTTCTTTTTGACCAGTGGTTGGACTTCTTCTAAATGAGAAAGAGAAGCATTTTTTTAAAAAAGAACTAGGTTGCATTTTAGATGTATTCTGATAAGAAAATTCTTTGGCGCTGCAGTTTATACAATTTGTGCAAAAGTAAGTTCAGTTAAAATGAGTGGCTTATTGACAAGGTCGGAGAAAAATGTCAGTGCTTTCTCTTTTATCATGTAACACATTTTAAGTGACAGAAAGTTTAACAAGTAAAACAGGAGGTCATGAATGGGGCTTGAAGAAAAGAAAATAATTTCTTGGGAATCAGCTAAAGAGTAGAACTGAGCTTTTTTCATCTCTCTCAAAATCTATCTACTTGAGCATATAGTCTGCTTTTTTGGGTGGTTTGAAGGCAGGTTGATCCAATTGCATCTATACTACACCCCAACCCATTTTGAAACCTCATCAAATGCAAACTCTTGACCCTTTCCCATCTCTTCCCACCCACCACAACACTCCTCTTTACCCCTGACAGAGATTTGCCCTGTCAGCTGCAAAACAACTGCTATGACCCCATCAGAGAAGAAAAATGCTATTTGGTTGTGGGACTCAAAACAAACAGCATTTTGCTTTGTCCCCTAGCCTCAAGCAGCTTTCTAAAAGAGTAGGCAATCCCTCAGTTCTACATTCACATTCCGATTAAAGGGAAAAGAAAATCCAGAGACTGGATCCTGTTGTCATAAATTAATGCCACATAAGGCTTATGACGTCATCAGCGGACCAGGATTTTTTAAAAAAGAAATAAAAAAATCCAATTCCCCCTAAATCTCCAAGTGGATCACATGTATTGTGGAAAAACTGTTGCGGGTTGTTGGATGGGGGAAAGGAAAGTCTTTAATTCAAAGTTAGGATGATTTTATCAGTGGTGACAATCCACATATCTCCAATGGCTACCCCACAACAAAAGGGATCCCATGGGAGTTGTGAGACCTGTGGTGGAAAAATTTGAAATTATTTTTTCAAAAAAATTGACATTGCTGATAAGGTAATCAACCTTATGCAGCGTAAGTTACAGAACAGGTTTCCAGCCATTATAAATTAACCTTCTTTCTGATCTGAACCCCCTTTTAATCTGGAATTTTCATGATTCCAGACTGAATCACCTTAGCTCTGTTAAACCTCTCTATCATTAATTGGACTGAAAACCAAAGGGAATGGAGGGCAATTCTCTCTGTTTGCAACATCATACAATTATAATTTGATTAATTTTAAAAATCACTATCAGAATCTCCTGAAATAATAATTAAAAAATAAAAAGTTCAGAGCACTTGCTGTGATTCAGAATCAGAACACTAAAATTACATGTTTTTTTAAGCCAGAGAAAAAAACCCAACTCAATCTGGTATCAAAATAATAATTAAAATGACATATTTTAAAAAGGATTTTCTGGAAAGAAATTTATCTTTCTGGGCTGTCACCTGTATTGCTTGACTTAGTGGTTGGCAAAGACAAGACGAAACAACAACAACAACAACAACAACCCATACCTGTCAACCATCCCAATTTGGCCGGGAAAACTCCGTAATTTGACGTCGATTGACATCATAACCCACCCCGCGCTGCCAAAACCCCGTAATTTGGCAGTGGGGGAAAATGCTTTCTGCGCATGCGCGGAAGCGCTACGCCACTTGCGTAGGGGCTGTGCAAGCGGCGTAGCGCTTCCGCGCATGTGTGGAAAGCGACCTGTGCACAAGCGATGTGCGCAGGTCCCGTTTTTCCAGAGCCGCGGGTTGACAGGTATGCAACAACCCCATACTAACTGCTAGCAGTCTCCTTTTTGTATGGCAAATTAGATTTTAAACAGATAGGCAACTATTATCTGAAGATAACATGGTAGAAAACACTATGAAGCTGCCTATATTCCAGTTATCAGGATAGAGTCCATAAATAAACCTATTGAATGAGTGAAACTTGCTAAATTACCACTTATGTAAGCCCTATCTATTCTATTTTACTCTAGCTGGCATTCATCATTGGATTTAGTCTCATAGGGGGAGGAAGGTGACAAATAAGTAATATACATAAATATACATTAATACTGGTCCTATAAAAATAACATGTAATTTGGACGCCCTTCTCTGTTTTGTGGATTGTGCTCTCATTGTCTGCATCAAACATTAGGTATGTTTCACACTAAACTAAATCATCTAGCAGTGTAACATAATGCCCAATATCCTGTATAGGAATAAACTCTTCTTTATGGCTTTCAGATGATTTCTATCTACAGAGAGAAGGCACAATTAGTTGAGAGATATAATTAGCTGTACTATTGTTATCATAAAGCTGCATTGTTTCTGCTTAATAACCACTTAATTTAACCTTTGTGAAAATGAGAAACACCAACCTTTTATTTTCACAGAAGGCTGTACTTCACCTAAAACCAAAAAAAGAAAACAATAAGATGAATAACAGCATAATAATACATTGGTAATACTTGCCATCTCATGCATGCTGGTTTGTTTTCATGTTTAAATACATTTGATAATTATAGGTTTATTAATAAAAAGAAAGAACTCTATTCTGAGATGTTTTTCACATTTCTGTTTTCATGTGTCGTTGTTGTCATTGTCATCATTGTTGACTGCAACTCATATCTAAGAATGCAATTTTTTTCCTGAAGCAGGAAAAATGTCACTGATGTGCATTTGTTTAAGGTGGATCTCATCTTGCCATGAAGTGATCCACACACGATGATCTCGGAGCCATCTCCTGCAGCATGTATGATACGCAATGTGCACGATTTAACACTGAGATTGCAATGGACTGCTGCAGCTTTGAGGCTATGGACAAGGTGTGCCTTCACAGCCAGTCCATCTTGGCATGACCTCTTCCACTTCCATGACTTTTGGGAATCAGAGTTCCTCCTCCATTCATTTTACTGTTGGGCCCCATAGGATGGTTTCCAGTGGCATTTCCTTCACTGAGGGAGCCATCACCCCACCTAAAGAAACTCATCCACCCATAGCCGTTGGCCCCTTTAAATGAGTCATCTCCTCTGTCAACTCAACTGATTCAAATGGGCTGACTCTAACTTGCAACTTACTATGCTAAAGAGGTGGCTCACACAAATCCCATTGATTCAATGCACAGATTTAACTGAAATTTACTATGCTAAGTAACAGGATTTTGGCCATGTGTGCCAAGAATAGCAGCTGGAAAAGTTACTGTTTCAGATTACAACTTCCAGAATCCCTAACCAGCATGGTCTGTTTCTGGCAGTACTGAGTACTATGGTCCAAGATCATTAGGTGTGTGTATGTGTGTGCATCAATGAAAATGAATGAGAGATCCCTGCTGAACCCATGGCCCACTTATGTTACAGCCAGAAAGGATAGGTTGCTTACTTGTAACTGTGTGAATTTGTTTGAGTATTTTTTTAAAGTAGTTGTCCATGGAACCCACACATGGGCTTTCCTATGCATGCCCAGCATGTTCCAAAACCTTTTAAAGCTGAGCCACTGGGTTTTGGTGGAGTTTCACTCCTCTCTAAATGCATGCTTCTAGTATTCCTTCCAATTCCCTCAGATCCACATCCACCGAAGTAAAGAAGTAACAGG
Source organism: Bradypodion pumilum (assembly GCA_035047305.1). Taxonomy (NCBI): domain Eukaryota; kingdom Metazoa; phylum Chordata; class Lepidosauria; order Squamata; family Chamaeleonidae; genus Bradypodion; species Bradypodion pumilum. Next base: position 125,360,299 of record JAWDJD010000001.1, on the reverse strand, counting down.
ACATCCAAAATGGGAGAATAGATTGTATGATTGCTTCAGATGACCATTTAAAGAAACACAGTTACAAGTAAGCAACCTGTCTTCTTCTTCATGGTCTTTGTAGTGTCACACATACTATATGAGATTAGCAAGCTTCCTTCAGAGGAAGGAAGCTTGTATGTCACTGAAGGATCAAGGAAAGAACATACCTGTTAAAACTTATATTCTTACATATACTCATACCTACCCTGGAAAGGTAAAGGTCACCCTTGCTTGAAAGCCCAGTCTTTTCTGACTTTAGAGTTCAGTGCTCATCTCTGTTTCAAAGCTGAAGAGCCAGCACTGTCTGCGTCTGCAGACATTTCCATGGTCATGTGGCAGGCATGACTAGACACTGGAACATATGGAATGTTGTTTACCTTCCCACCGAAGTGGTCCCTATTTATCTACTTGCAGTCTCTTGCTTTCAAACTGCTAGGTTGGCAGGAGCTGGGACGAAGACAGGAGCTCATTCCGTCCTGCAGTATTCGGGTATCAAACTGCTGACCTGTCGCCTTCCAGTCAGTGTCTTAGCCACTTGAACCATTGCAGTCCCTACCTACCCTGTAGTGTATGACAAAAGAAAATGGTTGTACCCTTGCTGAAGTTTGGCATACCCCTGGAAGAGGATCCCTATGGAGGAATGAGAGTAGAAGCAGCTGTGCTTTCATCAACTATGCTTGAGTTGTTTCAGAGATTGGCCCTTTTGTCACTAGGTGGCAGAGCAAGATGGTGGAAGTTTGGGTGGCTTCTAAGTTGAGACTGGTTGGCCCTTTTCACTTATGCCATAACAAAATGATGCTGAGTTTGTTGAAAAGAGGCAGTTTAGGTACCACAGAAGAATAGTGTCCTGCACTAATCCAGTGAATCATGTTAAACTGTTTCATGGATTTGGGTAAATGGCTGGCAGAACTGTGTGCTGGGACATGTTGAAAGCAGAGACCACAGAAACGTGATATCTGTTCTTAGTACCTTCCTATTTTTGTGAACTGCATATAATTCACTGACACTCCTGGCTGAGTGACCAAAAAAGTTACTTTATGGACAAAAGATTACATCTATTTTAATCAGATGCTTGGAAGGTTTCCTAGAAATCTTGGACAGGGCAATAGTGATAGGGGGAGACATTGTTCAGGCTCCTCACAATCTGCCGTAGAAGGTGAGCAATCCAGGGGTACATTGACAGCAGTGGGGAGAGGCTGATATTGCCACCAAATAGATCTTGATGGATGGCATAGTGAGCCCCCCCCTTTTTACGGCACTAACAGGAATTCAAGGATCAGCTGTAATAAGAATGGGAGGATAAATAAGCTGTTTTCTCCATGAGGAAGGTCTGAAGTATTTCATTCCTACATATGCTATTTAGGTATCAATGACATCTTCCAATGAGGGCAAAAGAGGGACTGTAGTTTGATACTCTTTGCTGTAAGACACAGAGAGCTAGATTTCACTGTTGAGTATAGCAAACTAAACAGCTGATAGAACAGCAGGCATTGGGTATGGTCATCCTGCACCTCCTGTCACTCAAATATCTATTCACTACAAAACTAGTTGCCTTTCCATGTTTCATGAATGCACACCACCACAGCTAACTGCAATCAGGTGATACATGTAAATTACAATCCAGAAACACAGAAGACCTTTTATCTGTAGTCTAAACAATAGGTTTTGCCAAGACTATAGACCCCTGATGGTGAACCTTGGCACTCTAGGTGTTCTTGGACTTCAATTTCCAGAAGCCCAAGTCAACACTCCTGCTGGTCAGGGCTTCTGGGAATTGAAGCACAAGAACACCTAGAGTGCCAAGGTTAGCCATCACTGATATAGACTGAGTTGAATGCCATTGTTGATTCCAGTAATACTACTACGTACTACTCAATATTATATTTATGATGGGCAGGAGAGAATAAAACACTATTATTATTATTTTTTCCATTAATGTCTCAAATTAAAGAAAACTATGAATAGCTGTTGAATGTTGTTGTTGAACAGTTGTTTCCCCCTTAATACCAAACTTATGTTGTGATTCTACAGTTTTTTCATAATTTATTACACCCAGAGGTTAAGTTAATTAAAATCTTATACCACTATTTTATGTCATCCTTCCCATAGGTAAAGGTAAATGTCACCCTTGCTCAAAAGATAGTCATATCTGACTCTAGGGTTCAGTGCTCATCTCTGTTTATAGCTGAAGAGCCAGTGCTGTCTGTGTTTGCAGACATTTCTGTGCACATGTGGCAGGCATGACTGGACACCGAAGTGCACGGAACGCTGTTTACCTTCCCACAGAAGTGGTCCCGATTTATCTACTTGCAATTTCTTGTTTTCAAACTGCTAGGTTGGCAGGAACTGGGACAAAGACAGAAGCTCATTCCGTCATGCAGTACTCGGGAATCGAACTGCTGACCTTCCGCCTTCCAGTCAGCATCTTAACCACTTCAGCCACTGCAGTCCATCCTTCCCATAATGATGCTTTAAATACAACATGAAACTTATACACAAGTGAACTTTCGGCGATATTGTTGTTGGAGAAATTCAAGTGTCTAAAATCTAAAAAGGCCTATATCTTATTGATTCTGCCTGGCCTTACAGGATGGCAAGAGTAGTACTAAAAGAATCATTTGCAAACATCACAGCATGCTTCCAACCTATACATACCTTTTTCTCCCTCATCTTCATCTTCAAATATGAGGTCGGACATTAACGAAAGAAAGCCATAAACCCAATTAGAGGTCTCTTCCACAGCACTATGTATGAGTCTAAGTGGATCAGTGGTAAGTTTGTTTACAGACTGACCTGAATACAAAACATAAAGATAAAAATAGTTAGAAAATCAGTCTTCCATAACTTTTACTTGACCAATTGATTGATTTTTTTAATCATGTAAGGTAAATGTTCTAGGACATCAGTTGTTGATGTTGTATTGCCTATTCGTTTGAGGTAATTCTTTTTTATGATATCTGATATGTTTAACTGCTGTAATTGTTATAATTATTATTGTATAACTATGCTTGGTGCTATTTTGCATCACCTGTGTTCGTTTTTTGTATTGATTATGTTGCACTTATATGCTGTATTGCTTGTTTTGTGAACCGCTTTGAGTTGCTCATTGGGTGAGTAAGCGGTATATAAATTAAAATTTCAATTCAACGCAATTCAAGCAGTTGTGATAAAATAATCCTTAATATGTACAGTACTGTATATGGAATCCTCCAACTGTCCATACACATACAATGGACCTGGTCCAGAAGGATAATGACATCCAAAGAAATCAATATTTTGCAGCCAGACAGTTCTGGTGAGGATCAAGAAAGTTGATTCTTAAGTCCTAAAACAGATCCACATCAAAAACTTAGTGGCTGCCTATATGGGCATATAGTCCACTCTTTGGGATAGGTTGTGGCCAGTTGGGTGGGTTAGCCTGATCATATCTACACCACAATCAGGTCAAACTGGCACAGGCCACCCCCACCCTATCCCATTTTGAGACCCAGAAGGATGAGATAATGCAAGCGTGGCGCCAAAATGGCCGCCGCGCTCTTTGCGGGAGCCCCCCCAGAGGACGAAGGCATCCGGGTAGTTAGGGGCGTGGCCAGCTCCCTTATAAAAGGGGTGGCCACGAGGCAGCCGAGCTGGCGACTACAACTACCACTCAGGGCCCCGTGGTGGGGGGTGTTTTCTACTCTGTGGGGAATGTTTTGGGGGTGGCTGGGTTAGTACAGGCCCCCTTTCAGATGCCAGCAGTTCCTGTTGTGCCCGTGTCGGCCTTGCTGACGGCGGGGTATTCCTTACCGCTGGGAGTCCATTTGGCACAGACCACCAAAGAGAAGATCTGGCGGGGGGATTACGTGGATACCTTCTCACTCCTCAACAGAGGGCCCACCAAGGAGTAGGGGGGGCAGGATGAGAAGGATAAGGAGCAGGCACGTCGTAGCAAGCCACCACGTACGTGGGCCGACTGGTTGCCGGCCTACCTCATATACATGGCGGTGTACCTTAGGGCCCGGACGGATTTGGCAATTTCGATGGTCCAGTATTTGGACAACATCTACCAGGCGATGGTTGACTTTCTGGGCCCATCGTGGTTGGCTTATGACGTGTAATTCCATATGCGGATTCCCCGGCATCCCGACATTAGGTGGGTTGAGCCATGCCAGAGGCTGTGGCTTTTGTACATGACGCCCACGTGCCCCGCGCCCGGAGAGAGATACAATTGTGGACATGCGGTCCAGCGGGCGGCGCCAGCACAGGTCCACTGCCAGGGGGAGGGGCGGGAGGTTTCAGCCCGCCTGCTGTGCTGGACTTTCTCGTCCATTGGTTCCTGCGATAGGAAGAATGGCAAATACAGACATTAGTGTCCCCCCTGTGCTGGCCCCCATGCGGCCTCTGGCTGTCCCAGGCCTGGAGGGATGCGGGGCAGAGGGAGGGGTGGACAGGGGGCTGGCAAGACTGCCGCAGATGGATCTAGTTCACCAAAGGGCTCCCTCCCCAATTAATGTGGACATGTTGGAGCGCTGGCTCACATTGTTCCCGAAGGGAGAGGATGCGGAGATCTCCTTCAGGGTTTTAGGTAGGGGTTACGTATCCCTTTCATGGGTGATAGGTCCCCTCAGGATGCCCCCAATCTTTATCCCTTAGGGGGAGGGAGGAGGTGGCTCCTGCCAGCAATGATAAGGAGGTCTATGCGGGCAGGGTCGTTGGCCCTGTCCCTGCGCCCCCGTTCCGGGGAGCATATTATTGCACTGATGCCATGCCTTTTGGCTGTTCCAATTCGGGCTCGGCATTCGAGCGTTCCTCCATCTTCCTAGAGTAGGCTTTTGTTCGCAGATCAGGGTCCCGGTCTGTAGCCCATTCCCTGGATGATTTTATTCGGGGCTGAACGGGGCTGGGACACGTCCACACGTCTCCTCAACACATTTCAGACGCTAATGGAGGAACTTGGTGTCCCTTTAGCGCCCGAAAAGACCGAGGGCCCGCCTACACAGCTAGTATTCCTGGGGGTGGAGATTGACACGGTAGCACAGGCTTCTACGTCGCAGCGGGATAAGGTGTCAAAGCTAGTGGCCCTTATCTCGGACTTGCTGGCCAAGCGCATGGCATTACCAAGGGACCTGCTGGTGCTACATGGTCACCTCAATTTCGCTGGCAGGGTCGTCGCACCGGGCAGGGCATTTGCGCGGCGCTTGTGCGACGCCATGGCAGGACTATTCAGGCCCCACCATAGGGTTAGACTTACCCGGGGTATCAGGGCAGACGTGCTTGTCTGGCTACAGATCCTGAGGGATTTCAATGGGGTGTCATTTTGGAGGTCTGAGCTCCTGGCTTCCCCTTGCTTTAAGATACAGCCCGATGCCCGGGATCCCTGAGTTATGGGATGTACTTCAATTGGAAGTGGGCCTATGGTGGGTGGCCACCATCCTGGGCAGGCACGGGTCGCCTGCGTGGTCTCACGTATCTGGAATTTTCCCTATACTGGGTGCTTTGATGCTATGGGGCGAGGAGGAGGCCAACTCGGTTGTCCACTTTGGTGTGACAATGCGGCTGTTGTCCACTTTGTCAATGCACAGAGCTCTAAATCGCCCAGGGTTATGGACCCAGTGCGCCAGTTTGCGTTGCGCAGCCTGCGCCTCAACGTTCTTTTCAGGGCCAGGCATGTCCCAGGGGTTACTAATGATATTGCTGATGCTTTGTCCCGCCTGCAGATCTCCCGGTTCCGTGCCTTGGCCCCAGATGCGGAGGAATTTCCCTCGCCACTCCCGGACGGGATATGGAACATCGGCAAGGAGAGGTGAACCGGGCGATTGGCCTGCCACTAGCGCCACGCACGCGTAAGGTGTATCACCACGCATTTAATTCTTTCAGAGCATTCTGTACCCAATTCCAAATGCCAGGAACCTGGCCGATCCCGGTAACCCATGTTCTGCGGTTCATGGTTTACCTGCATGCCCAGGGCTTTGCACCTCGCACCATAGCATCTAAGCTGTCAGCGTTGGCTTTTATGGCCAAAGTGGGAGGTCATGTGGACAGCACCACTGACTTCCGTGTGAGACATGTTTTGGAGGGGTGGGTGCGCGCGCGTGGGCGTTGCCCGGACGACCGCCACCCGATTTCCCCAGGGGTTTTACCCAATTGGCCCGGGGCTGGCCTGGCCTCTGTTTTGATAAGATGAGGCAGCCCATTTTATGCGGCTACAACGGTCGCCTTTTTTGGAGCGCTCCGCATCGGCGAGCTTGAGATGCTGTATAAGGCGGATGCAAGTCGTGGACAGCACCACTCACTTCCGTGTGGGACATGTTTTGGAGGGGTGGGTGCGTGCGCGTGGGCGTTGCCCGGACGACCGCCACCCGATTTCCCCAGGGGTTTTTACCCAATTGGCCCGGGGCTGGCCTTGCCTCTGTTTTGATAAGATGAGGCAGCCCATTTCATGTGGCTACAACGGTGGCCTTTTTTGGAGTGCTCCGCATCGGCGAGCTTGAGATGCTGTATAAGGCGGATGCAAGTCGTAGGGCACTGGAACTCGAAGATGTCTGAGTGAACAATATTCGGCTCAGTTGGGGATACGCTCCTCTAAAACGTATCAGCACGGCGTAGGCAGTGGAGTAGACTGCTACGATGTTCCTCGGCAGACATCTGTCCGGTTGGTGCCCTACAGGATTTCCTTGCACTGTATGGCACGCACCATGGCCCGTTTTTCTGTCACCAAGATGGGTCTCCCCTTACTAAATTTCAATTTTGGAAGGTGACGGGCAAAGCGCTGGCCAGTGTGGGCCTCCCAGGCGCCCGCTATGGCACTCATTCATTCCGTATAGGGGCGGCCTCAACCGCAGCTGCTTTTGGGTACTCAGGGGCTGACATACGTAGCATGGGACGGTGGGGTTCGCAATGTTTTCAGTTTTATGTGCGCCCACTCCCGCCGTGAGTACCAACCCAGTCACCTTACCTACTTTCCCTCATTTTTCCTTACAGACCCGGGGTGTCGTATTACACCGGTGACAGTATGGCTGGTGGGCCATAGCTACGTGCACAGGGCAGCGCGTTATGCTGCGGCGACAGAGTGGGGACCCCGACTGGGACTTGGTGCATACGCAAGTCTCACATGGCATGGTAAGCCCGGGATGTTATGGCGGGAGCTGCTGCCTTTCCTTTTTTCAGGCCAGAATGCTGACCCGCCTGACATTCTGATCATACACCTGGGGGGCAATGATTTGGGCCAGGTCACCGGCTTGTCGCTGAAACATGCGATTTGCGAGGACCTTGCCTACCTGCATTACGTCTGGCCCGCCACAACCCTTGTTTGGTCGGACATGGTCCCGCGCCATTCCTACAGAGGGGGTGTTGACCTCCTGGCCCTTGACCGTGCTAGACGCATGGTGAATAGGGCAGTGGCGCGTTTCCTTGTCTACAGGGCTTGGGGGAGGGTCAGTCGTCACCCCGCTATTAGCCTCCAAAGTTATGACTTCTATGCAGGGGATGGGGCCCATCTGTCGCGAGGAGGTGTGGACCTCCTGTTGGGTGATTGGCGAGCAGGCCTGTCGACCGAGCTGACGGTCTGGGGGGGGGCGTCGAGCCTTCTTTGAAGCCCCTCCGTGTGGCGGGTAGCACTGGTAAGGTAAACATTATGACCCACAGGTATCCGGCAAGTTCGCAATTGACTGGACAACACTAGACAGGCATAAGTTGGTTAAACGTTGTCCGGTCAACGACGAACTAGGCGACGGGGTGATGGCTATAGCTAGACAGCATGCATCACCCCGTGATTTTACGGATACGCGTCAGAGGGTGGGGTCATTAGTGAGATATTGACTACGGTCAACAATTTGTTTGTTGTCAACAAACAAATTGATACAAATGGATACATTGTAGCAATTGCCGTTGGCAATTTTGGGTGGTACCTTACCAGTGTTACTTCGGCCTGCTTGCCTTAAGAATTATGATTGGTTATTACCAATAGAAATTTATAATTCGGACTAGGGCATGAATCAATAAATGTGGCCCAATGCCGTTATCCACTTTCACTGGTGTCTGAGTCCTTTATTGGGGGGTGCGCCTGCAATGCAAGCGCGGCGCCAAAATGGCCGCCACGCTCTTTGTGGGAGCCCCCCAGAGGACGAAGGCATCCGGGTAGTTAGGGGCGTGGCCAGCTCCCTTATAAAAGGGGTGGCCACGAGGCAGCCGAGCTGCCATTTTGCGAAGCGACGGAGCGGAGAAGTTTTTCCCTCCACCCCCTCCCTAGTTAACAGTGTGATATTTTGGTCGCTTCGGGGCCGGGTGGGAATTTTTGGCTGGGACCCATATTGGCTTCCGGGTCCTGGTTTTTTCGCCCATCCCACACTGTTGCTATGGTTTGACATAGGGGTTTTTCTGTTGCTGCTGTTGACTTTGGTCACATGGGCGGGTAGCACTGGTAAGGTAAACATTATGACCCACAGGTATCCGGCAAGTTCGCAATTGACTGGACAACACTAGACAGGCATAAGTTGGTTAAACGTTGTCCGGTCAACGACGAACTAGGCGACGGGGTGATGGCTATAGCTAGACAGCATGCATCACCCCGTGATTTTACGGATACGCGTCAGAGGGTGGGGTCATTAGTGAGATATTGACTACGGTCAACATTTTGTTTGTTGTCAACAAACAAATTGATACAAATGGATACATTGTAGCAATTGCCGTTGGCAATTTTGGGTGGTACCTTACCAGTGTTACTTCGGCCTGCTTGCCTTAAGAATTATGATTGGTTATTACCAATAGAAATTTATAATTCGGACTAGGGCATGAATCAATAAATGTGGCCCAATGCCGTTATCCACTTTCACTGGTGTCTGAGTCCTTTATTGGGGGGTGCGCCTGCAAAATAGAGCTGAGCTGCATTAACCTGATCAGAGCTTCTTCCCTTTACTCTTGGGCTTACCACTGATGGGATTCAGTAGTGTAAAAGTTGAACAGTTGCTTTATACCTGACAAGGGGAGACTTTTCCCCTTCATGTGTAAAAAAAGCAGTTCATAATCACACCCCACCCTACCATTGATTGGAGTATAATCAGTGGTGATGATGGGAACCACTTCTTTGCACCTGATAGAGGAATTTCCCTTGTCAGCTATAAAGCAATCACCTTCACCCCATTGCAAAGGCTGCTGATGTCACCAACAAATAGCTGATCAGCAGGAAGCTGATCAGTAGCAGTATAAGCAGTGCTCATTAATGGCATCAGCAGCAGCAACATTCCCAGCAGTCAGGATAGATAATTGCTCCAGCAGTGGATTGGAAGCAGTCAAGGTATTGGGGAACTGATCTTCAGATCAGTTGTTTGGTGTATTGCATATGCATATGCAGACACACCATTGATACTGCTGATCTGCTGCTAGGGGCATCATCCCTTTTCAATTGCCTGGAATATTGTTATCATTGCTACTGATGATGCCCACCCCCATGCATAATGATACACAAGGAGCAAACTGGCTTCTTGAAAGCCATGCTAGATTGGCCCTTCAGGGCTAATCAGGAGGGGGTGCTAAAAATTGGAATGCTTTAAGAAAACCCCCAACTTGTTCCCTTTGTCTAAATGGAAGCTGTTAATACTTCACAGGCTCTCTCATCATGTGACAGTTAAGAAGTCAATTATTCTACAGCCAGTACTTGTTATCAGATTAGGATATCCTAATACATATTCAGCTCATTTTCTTCTACATATTCCTCAGTCTTCTAGGAAAGTATTCCACTTCCCAGTCCACAGATCAGTACGAACCAAACCAACCTGCTGCTCTGTAAAATGTCACCTAAAATAGACACACAGCTTCTCTCATTCAGAGAAATAAAATCTTGAATTCAGCAACCTGCCTGCATTTTTAATAGATTGGAAAGTAACAGAAAGTACTGATATAGCTATGGCTTAATTGTTTGTAGAACTCCACATGAAAATGTATGAACTGAAAAATAAACTGGTGTTAAAAATAATTTCTGATATAATCTTGCAATCTGTGAACCTACAGGAGGTGCGGCGCGAAAAATCTAATTTATATTTTTGAGATTTATATCTTCGGGTACCCCGATGCCTTCTGTTATGAGAATCAGGACAGTCAGCATGTATGAGTAGAATTTTTCTCCCATCCCTAATAATGTGCTCTGGATTAGAGATGAGCAGACAACTTTCTGTTTGCTCCCACCAGTCAAGCCCTTTAACCATTCATATAAAAACATTTTTTTAAAAAAAAAAGCATTGAGGGATCTTCAAGTATTCCAAAGAAATACTCTTCTAATCCAATTAATGCAATTCCTCCACTACATACTACCAATCTCCTAAACTTAAAGGGAGAAAATTGTCATGAGGTAAAGTGATGGGGTAGCAGGTAACTAAAGGCTTTAAAGACCTTTTGGACTTTCTTCTTTTAAGTAATTGGCTCTACATAAAGTTCATTGGTTTGTAGTTCACCTCAGAGACATAAAGCCTTGCTTCTCTCATCTTTGCATATGATGACAAAGTACAGCATTTATTTATTTATTTATTGCTCAAATTTCTATGCCGCCCAATCAGGCAAACCCGACTCAAGGCGGCTCACAACAGGATTAAAACATAGATATTAAAAACAATTAAAACCCCAACATACCCACCCACCTATTAAAACTAACCACATTGAAACTGCCCGCATTAAAAAGATGGGGAGGCTTCATTTTATAAGCCAACAGGCGGGGGCTACTCTTCCATCCGAGCCCCACACCTGCCCTGTCAACCAGGTTTTTAATTCTCTTCTGAAAGGCAGCAGCTCCGTCTGCTCCCACAACTCTACTGGCAGGAGGTTCCAAAGGCCGGTGTGGACACAGAAAAGGCCCTCCTTCGTGTGCCAGAGAGGCAAGCCCCTCTGGCAGGTGGAACAATTAGAGAGCTCCTCCGGTCCGCTCTGGTTGGATGGACAGACACTCTTGGGACGATGCAGTCTCTTAGGTATCCTGGCCCACTACCATGTAGGGCTTTAAAGGTCAAAACCAGCACCTTGAATTTCACCCGGAGACAAACTGGTAACCAGTGCAGCTCCCAAAGCAATGGTGAGGTGCGAGCATAACGCCCGCACCCCATCACCACCCGGGCTGCTGAATTCTGCACCAGCTTTAGCCTCCGAATGGTCGTCAAGTGCAGCCCCATGTAGAGCGCATTGCAATAATCTAGCCTGGAGGTCACCAGAGCATGTGTGACCGTGAGCAGGGAATCCCAGTCCAGGAGCAAACGCAACTGACAGATGACGCAAAGCTGTGTGAAAGCCCTCCTGGCTACGGCTGCCACCTGATCTATAAGTAGCAGTCCTGAATCCAGGAGGACTCCTAAGTTGTGTACCGAGTCTGTCTGGGGCAAAGCAGCCCCATCCAAGACCAAAGTTGGCAGCTCCCTGGATAACGCGGGGGGCCCTACCCATAGCCACTCAGTCTTGGAGGGATTCAATTGTAGCCCATTGTCCCCCATCCAGACCCCGACAGCTTCCAGACATCTGGATAGGACATTGACCACATCACTGGGGTCCCCACGGGCCGAGATGTACAGCTGGGTATCATCAGCATACTGATGGTACCTCACCCCATGGGAACGGATAATCTCACCCAGCGGCTTCATGTAGATGTTGAATAGAAGAGGAGAGAGCACCAAGCCCTGAGGCACCCCATAATGTAGGGGCCTAGGGCTGAACCTCTCACTCTCCAACCACACCGACTGGGTCTGGCCCTCCGGAAATGAGGAAAACCAGGATAACACAGTACCCTGGATCCCCAATCCTTTGAGCCGTTCCAGAAGGATACAGTGGTCGACAGTATCGAAGGCTGCTAAGAGGTCAAGAAGGGCAAGGACGGATGGATGGCCACCGTTCCGCCCGCCAGAGATCATCTACCAGTGCGACCAATGCCATCCCTGTACCATATCCAGGCCTGAAACCTGATTGAAAGGGATCCAGATAATCCACTTCATCCAAGACCCCCTGCAGCTGTCGCACCACCTTCTCCAATACCTTCCCCAAAAAGGGGAGGTTGGAGACCGGTCTATAGTTAGCTGGAACTGCTGGGTTGAGGGATTGTTTCTTCAGTAAAACTATTCTCCTCATCCTATCAGAAAGCAAGGTATTTTCTGGTAAAAGAATGAGAAACAGAATGACCTTTTTTTAAAACAGCAAATCAAGCCAAATGACCCAGACAACACAAATTGTGCAAAATGACAAGGGTTCACACACATGTGAGTGGGTACATTTTGCTTCTCAAAAGGGAAAAATTCTAGTTTTGTGCTGGGATGGTTTGCAGAAAAAACATTGCTTTCTGCTTCTCTCTTGCCTGGAGGTAAAAAAATCTCACAGGGCTTGACAATTTCTCAGAAAGATATGTCTTCTGGTCAAGAGAACCTATGTGAATCAGAGTGAAGAAAGTATTCTCTCTATTCTTAGTTTTATCTCATGACCCCAACAGGCAAAAATACATTCACAAACATCATCCTGGAGGAGGAGAGCCCTTTTCTCTTTAGAGCTTCCTAGTACTTGCTTCTGTGTCCCTCTTTCCCTCTGTAAATTTTTCATTTGTAAGGTGGGAATGGAATAGTAGGTGGTTGTGGGCTAATGGCAAGAAAGCAAAATTTAAACACCCCCCCCCCCCCCAATTCTTCATACAGGCATTAAAATAGAGTTCATCTCTGCTTTGAATTTCTATCTCATCCCTAGTCTGTACCTCAAACTGTGCTGCTGCTTTGGTTCAACTGAAATTGTCCAGTATAATTCTTCTTCTACTTCCATGTCCCGATCAAATCCTGGACTGCCAAAATGAAGCCACTTTCTTCACTTTGTCATTGGTCAAACCCAAGTTCTCATTAGTGCATACCTCTAGCAGCAATTAGGAGACAAGTAAATGAGCCGGATTCTGTGTCTCTCCACAACCACACCATGTGTTGTTGTCTACCAGCAGTCCCCACTTGAGTATGTTAATCTTGCATTTAGGGACTCCAACCCTCAGCCTATTCAGGGTCCTCCAAGTGACGTGGGGGAGGTTGAGATCCTCAGCTATATCCTCCTTGTCCAGTGAGCTCTTTCCTCCATCTTCTAATTTGGTATGGCTCTTGCTTACCCTCAAGAATGTTTGTTCTTGCCATAAAACTCTTCCTGGATCTGAGCTGGAGGACTTGAGGCTCATATCTTCTTCAGAGGGTGTTGAGGGTCATTCTCTTCCTTAGTTCTCTCAATGTCTTCTACTTCTCTCCTGATCCTAGATGGAGCAAAACTTAAGAGGGTATATTTTCTCAACTGGTGTAGGTTTGAGGCATCCTGTCACTATACACATGGCTTCATTAATAGCAATGTCAACTTCTTTTGCATGTGTGGATGCGCTCCATACTGAAGTAGCATATTCTGCTGCAGAGACATTCAGGGTTAAAGCTGATGTGCACAGTATGGATGGTTGAGTTCCCCATTTATAGTTTGTGAGTTTCCTGATGATGTTCCTTGTACTAACTTGGTTTTGGTATTCAGGCAGTGCTGCTTAAAAGCATCACACCAAGGTATGTTGGTGCTGAACAATGTTAATATAATAACCAACCACATTGTGATACCATTATTCATTGTGTAGAAGATGCCTTGGGGAAAGACAGCTCCTTGCACACCTAAAGCAATATCGACTTATGAAAAAGGCAGCATCTGCCAATACTTTCAACTAAGCATACAGTAGACCCTCACATAACGACATTACTTTGTTCCCCAAGGAGCGTTGCTAAGTGATTTTTGTTGTTATGTGGGTTTCTATGGAGTTTCCTGCATAACGACATTTTTGTCTCGATAATGAGGGTTATTTTAGCATTGTTGTCTGAACAATGACACTAAAAACATTGTTATGCGGGGGGGGGATGTGGTGCATAATGATGCATTGTTAAACAAAAATGATGCTATCCGAACACGTTGTTATGTGAAGCTTGACTGTAGTTGAAATTATCAGATTCCAGCCTCTGACATTATTTCCAACAAAGGCATCAATTACATTAATATAATAGTATTATTAAGGAAATTCTTTTATCAGTTTTGGAGGAATGCATTATTTAACTACACTAAACACCTACTACAACATATTTTCTACCATGGACTACTAGTTTATTTTTTTACAAATTGATTCTTACTTATATTAGTATTACAGAAGCTTCCACTAACTGCTAGTAACTCCTCTTAAGTTCGTCAAAGCTATGAAGGAAGCTCTCATAATACGTACTAATCTACAAGTAATATATTACTTTTAGAAGTAGATAAAAATACCCATTTTACACAGAGGGATAGAAAGGTGAAAATAGAATGTTTAAATACATATATGATTTTCCCTGCCAGAGAAGAATATGTTTACCAATTCCTTATACACAACACACCAGATGGAATGATGCTTAGATGAGAACAGAGATTGACTGTCAGGGTCCAGGGCATGGGCAGATAAAATAAAATCCAGGATAACCAGGTAACAGGCCTAACAGTAGCCATATGACAGTCCAGAGTCCAAAACCAAATCAAGCCAGAGTGGTAGGATTAGTCCAGATAATGAAAGCATAGTCAAAACAAACCAGAAGTCAGATGACTAGGAGAACAGACAAAACATAGTATCTTCAAGGGCTGGAGCAAGATGAAGGCAGGCTTCAAAGAGTTGGGCAAGGGACAGCAACAGTCCACAGGAACAAGGCAGGAGATCTTCTGGAAACCAGAAACAAGGCAGGAGAACTAAGCAACTACCGGTCTGCTAACCTTTGTTGCTGAGGATGTTTTGAAGAGGAAAGACCTGTTCTTATACGTCTAAATCATCTGGGTCTCCAAGTGAAGCCAAGGCCCAGAATCTCCCCAGGGCTATTAGGTAGAGGCTTATCAGCTGCAGCAGAATGAGAATCCAGTCCTGTAGGATTTAGAGCAGCTGCTCCCAGGATGACGGCTCCAGTTATACAGGACTTAGAGGAGGAGGAGCTTCCATGCTTAGGTCCAATAGGACTTAATGGAGCAGCTGCAAAACCTGACATTGATGAACTGTGCACATGTTAAGCACTGCATGCAGGTATGTGGCAATGAGCTCCATTCTTGGTATTCAACAGATTGCTGCTCCCCCTACACACACAAAGTCAGGGGCAAATACTTCCTTAGAAATTGGTCCCCAACTTTTATAAGCAGTTTGTTGTCATAAAAAATGACACCATCGTTATGATCCATGGATAATTCCCAGGTCAATGCCAGGGGTCGCATTCTCTCTCACACACACAGCCTTAAATATTCTGATTCATTTGTAGAAACCGTGCATGCCTCACCATTTTGTGTCTCTGATGTGTGAGCCACCAGGGGGAAGGATAAAGAAAAGCCTGCCTTAGTCCTGATGATTAGGGAAAACAATTGCACCTCTCATGTTACTATGAAAGGTATAAAACGATGCTGCCTTGAAAGTAAAGCATATATTTTAAATTGTCCCTAGTATCCAATGGTGAGCCAATGTGGTGTTAGAAAGCCAGATGAGGACTCAGGAAGCCTGGAATCAAATTCATCTTTACCGGTGAAATTGGCTGATGGGTAGGACTAAATGTGTTTTTAAAATATCTCACATATCTTGAAAACTCTGTTTGGGTCACCATAAGTCAATGTAACATGACAGCATGTAACAACAATAACATTACACTGCTGAAATATGCTAGTTGGTAAAGATGAACAGAGTCAATTTTGGCAATATTTTTTTCCTCACCACAGTCCTCCTCTATGTGTTGTCCACATCTGCTCCAGGTGTACAGATTGAAAATGATTTCACTGGATTTGACAGTCTCCACTCAGAAACCTTTTTGCTACTCAATAGAAATGTGAAGAAATATTACCAATGTCTCATTTAGGGGTTTGGCAAAGCTTTCTTTACGCACTGAGACAGCCTGATGAGAAGTGTCAAGCCCCCTCAAGCGATTTTGCTTTCAGTGTGAGAATGAAACGTCAAGCACATTTCCCCTTCATGTGCTGTGTACTTTGTGCAAAATAGCTTTAGCTGTATTTCTTCCTATGAGTTACAGAAGTCCTAGATCAAGGCAAAAGGATAGTGCAGCAAGCCATCCAGTGCAGTTATTTTGTTAATCATCTATGCAAAAAAGCATCAAATGTTCTAAGATTAATTTTTGCATATTGCCAGAAATATAAAAAAATTGGCCTTGCAAATGCACCCATTCTTCCAAGCAGACACAAGAACAACAGCAATAATAACAACAACAACCCCCAACAGCCTTATCATCTCACACCAAGAAGGGGGTAGGTGGGAATCATAATTCCTCATTGATGGGGGAGGATTATCTAGATCAGTGTACAACCCTACATTTGAGAAGAGAAACGTCTCTCCAAAAATTCCTGCATTTCTAAGACTTTCAGGTCATTTCAGAGAATGCAGCATCAAAGAATAGTAGTCAACACAGAACCAGGCTGTAATCAATGGCACAGAATGCATACTTTAGGTAAACTGCATAAATAAATGCATGCATTGGGAAAATGCATAAGAAAATGAAGAAAGATTTGGAAATCACACAATATAATCAAAACTGACTTTTTCCCATCATACTCCTAGTCAACCAGCAGCAGCAAATGGGATAGAGTGAGGAAGCTGGTGAAGAGGGAAATTACCTAAAATTTGCTTTCAGATTTTACTGGTGGTTGCTTTCAATCAGCAAAGTGGCAGCAATCACTTGCAGCTCCCTATTTAATCACATTGATTCTTGCAAATAACTTAGAACAGTGTATATACATTTCCCAAATGTCCCCTTATTTCAATTTCTGAACTGTCTCTTTCATTCCACAATTTGAGTCCAATTACAATCTAATTAGCTAGAATTGTCTGTCTGTCTGTCACTCTGTCTGTCTATCTAATTATTTAACATCTCCCCATGCTTGCATGCAAATTGACTGCATTAAAAAAACATTGTGTTTGAAAGAATAGGGGAATCTACTATATGCACTTCACTTGTTAGGGTTATTTATGCATGCAAGACAATAAAATTAGATTTATCAAACCACAGAGATTGGGAAGATTACAGTTTTTAGACTAAAGCTGGCAAAATCCACCAATCAGCTCAAAGCTACATAATAAAAGCATGGATGGTCTAACTTTGCTGTTCCCTTGAATTTTGGATATAATAAATTAGCTTGAAATTTTAATAAAAGTATTTTTCTTAGCTAGCTTGTGGGTCACCATTTATGTTAAAATGCATTACTTATTCTATATTTATCTGGTCTTTAAAAAGAGATTTAATTTTTTTTAAAAAAAAATGAAACCAACATTTTGGAAAATGTTTATACCAAAGTCCTGATGGAACAGTGTAGTCCTAATCACCCACTGGAAGCTCAATAGGTAAGAAGCCAGTCTGACTTTCTTATCCCTCTTGTTCACTTTACATTATAATGTAAAACTCCTTACACATTTAATATTACTGTATAGTTGTTGTCACTTCTTTGCAGGCGCACCCCCCAAAGAAAGACTCAGACACCGGTATATGGATAAAGGCATTGGGCCACTTTTATTGAATAATGCCGTAGTCCGAATTATAACTTTCAATTGGTGTATTCATCCAATTGTAATTCTTAAGGCAAGCAGGCCGCAGTAACACTGGTAAGGTTCCTCCCAAAATTGCCAATGGCAATTGGCTACAATGTATCCACTTGTATCAATTTGTTTGTTGACACAAACAAATTGTTGACCGGAGTCAATAAACTATCTACTGACCCCACCCTATGACGTGTATCCGTCAAATCACGAGGTGATGCATGCTGAAAAGCTCCTGCCATCACCCCTTGCCTGGTTCGTCGTTGACCGGTCAAAGCTATTACACCTGTACCTGTCTAAGTGTTGGCCAGTCAATTGCAAACCTGCCAGATACCTATGGGTCATAAATCTTTACCTTACCAGTGCTACCCGCCTAAAGTGACCAAAGTCAAAGAAACCCCTTTGCTCAAACACTAGCAACAGTGTGGGATGGGCAAAAAAGCCAGAAACCAAGGACCAATTGTGGTTCAGGCCAAAAATTCCCACCCGGCCCCGAAGCGACCAAAATATCACACTGTTCACTAGGGAGGGGGTGGAGGGAAAAACTTCTCCTCTCTGTCACTATTTCTAAAATGGCAGCTCGTCTGCCTCGTGGCCACCCCTTTTATAGAGGGGTGGCCATGCCCCCTAACTCACCCGGATGTCTGAGTCCGGGTGGGGGGGGCCCACAAAGAGTGCGGCGGCCATTTTGGCGCCACGCTTTCATTGCAGGTGCACCCCCCAAAGAAAGACTCAGACACCGGTATATGGATAAAGGCATTGGGCCACTTTTATTGAATAATGCCCTAGTCCGAATTATAACTTTTAATTGGTGTATTCATCCAATTGTAATTCTTAAGGCAAGCAGGCCGCAGTAACACTGGTAAGGTTCCTCCCAAAATTGTCAATGGCAATTGGCTACAATGTATCCATTTGTATCAATTTGTTTGTTGACACAAACAAATTGTTGACCGGAGTCAATAAACTATCTACTGACCCCACCCTATGACGTGTATCCGTCAAATCACGAGGTGATGCATGCTGAAAAGCTCCTGCCATCACCCCTTGCCTGGTTCGTCGTTGACCGGTCAAAGCTATTACACCTGTACCTGTCTAAGTGTTGGCCAGTCAATTGCGAACCTGCCGGATACCTATGGGTCATAAATCTTTACCTTACCAGTGCTACCCGCCACATGGGGAGGCGTCTATGAAGACTCACCGCGCCCCCCCCCCCAGACCGTCAGCTCGGTCAACAGGCCTGCTTGCAAATCTTCCAAAAAGAGGTTCATACCTCTAGCCGACAGGTGGACCCCATCCCCTGCATAAAGATCATAATTTTGCAAACTTATTGTGGGGTGTCGGATGACCATCCCCAAACCCTTGTCTGCCAAGAACCGGGCAACAGCCCTGTTCACCGAGCGGCGAGCGCGGTCAAGGGCACGGAGGTCAACACCTCCCCTGTAAGAATGACGCAGTACGATGTCCGACCATAGCAGGCTTGTGTACGGCCACACATAATGCAAATAAGCTAGGTCACTGCAAATCGTGAATTTTAAGGAGAGGCCAGTGACCTGGGCGAGGTCATTGCCCCCGAGATGCAGTACAAGGACATCAGGTGGTTCAGCATCCCTGATGGAAAACAGGAATGGCAACAGTTCCCGCCATCTCATTCCGCGCTTACCGTACCAACGTATACATGCGGTTGCACACAGTCCAAGCTGGGGTCCCCACTCTGTCGCCGCAGCATACTGCGCTGTCCAGCGCACGTAACTGTGGCCCACCAGCCATACTGCCACCGGTGTGCGGGGACACACAGGGTCTGTAAAAGAAGAAAAGAGTACAATGACTTAACTGGTACTCATACCTGAAGTGGGCGAACATACAATGCAAAACGCATGGATCCCCATCTTTCCATCCGGCATATATCAGCCTCAGAGTACCCAAATGCAGCCGCAGTGGATGCAGCACCTATCCTAAATGAATGGGTGCCGTAACGAGCCCCGGGGAGTCCAACACTGGATAGTGCCATACCGGTCACCTTCCAAAATTGAAATTTAGTAAGGGGAGACCCATCCTGGTGGCAGAAAAATGGGCCAGGGTGCGTGCCACGCACTGCCAAGAACTCCTGTAGGGCACCAACCGGACAGATGTCTGCAATGGAACATTGTAGCAGTCTAACTCCACTGCCTACGCCGTGCTGATCAACCTTTGAGGACCGTATCCTCAACTGAGCACTCATTAGTGACATAGACATCATCGAGTTCCAGTGCCCTACGAGTCGCATCCGCCTTAGACAGTAGTACCAACTCACTGATGCGGAGCACTCCAAAGAAGGCCACCGTGGTAGCCGCATGAAAAAGAGCCACCTCATACTTATCATAACACGGGTTATGCCAGCCTCGTGCAAGGTGGGTCAGTACTTCTGGTGAAATTGGGTGGCGAGTGTCTGGGCGGCGGCCACGTTCCCATGTCCACCCCTCCAAAACATGTCGTATGCGGAAATCATTCACGCAGTCAGCAAAACCCCTCACTTTGGCCATAAATGCCAGTGCCGACAGCCTGGATGCTATAGTACGAGGCGCCAAACCCTGACTGTGTAAATAAACCATAAAGTGTAAAACTTGTTCCACTGGAATGGGCCACACTTCGGGCAACTGTAGTTGCACACAAAAAGTTCTAAATTGTACAAAGCATGTTGATACGCTTTACGCGTGCGAGGTGCCAAAGACATGCTGATCGCCCGGTTCACCTCTCCTCGTCAAATGTCCAAGGCACGGAACCGGGGGATCTGCAGGCGGGATAAAGCATCAGCAATATCATTATTAATGCCTGGTACATGTCTGGCCTTAAAAAGCACATTCAGGCGTAGGCTTCGTAACACAAACTGGCAAACCAACGCCATCACCCTGGGTGATTTAGACGTCTGAGCGTTGACAATGTGCACTACTGTCACATTGTCACACCAAAAATGGACCACTGAGTCGGCCCACTCCTCGCCCCATAGCATCAAAGCTCCCAGGATTGGAAGGAACTCAAGAAAGGTAAGATCGCGGAGGCGATCCATGCCCTGCCATGCTGGAGGCCATTGGCCATAAGCCCACCTCCCCTCAAAATAAATCCCATATCCCAGGGAGCCAGAGGCATCCGACTGTACTTGGAATCTAGGGGAAACCAAAAGGTCGGATCTCCAGAAAGAGACCCCATTAAATTCCCGCAGGAATGTAAGCCAAACCAAAAGGTCAGCCCGCATGCCCCTGGTCAGTCGGACCCTGTGGTGGCGCTTTAACAGGCCAGACATGGCGTCACATAGGCGCCGCGCAAATGCTCTGCCGGGTGTCACCACCCTGCAGGCAAAGTTAAGATGGCCATGAAGTACCTGAAGCTCATGAAGTGACACTTTACGTTTGGCCAGCAACGCCAAAATCATCGTGGAGATCCGGGTGACCTTCTCAATGAGTAACCGGGATGCCTGTGCGACCGTGTCAATTTCAATACCTAGAAATGTGAGCGTAGTAGATGGGCCCTCAGTCTTTTCGGGTGCTAAAGGGACACCCAGTTCCAGCATTAGCGGCTGAAATGTAGTGAGGAGATGCATGCACGTGTCCGAGCCCCGTTCACCCCCGAACAAAAAATCATCGAGGTAATGTGCTACAGACCGAGACCCGGACCTGCGAACAAAGGCCCACTGAAGGAAAGTGCTAAAACGTTCCAATGCCGAACACGAAATAGAGCAGCCAAAAGGCATGGCCTTGTCTACATAGAACTTCCCTTGGAATCTAAAACCCAATAGCTCAAAGTCCCCTGGGTTCACTGGCAGTAATCGGAATGCCAATTTAATGTCACATTTTGCCAGGAGGGCACCAGGACCACAAGAGCGCACCATCCATAGGGCTTGGTCAAACAACGTATACCTGACCGAACAAAGGTCATCAGGAATAGCATCATTGACAGAGTAACCCGCCGGGTACGATAGATGGTGGATTAAACGGAATTCACCCGGGGTCTTTTTAGGTACTAGCCCCAGAGGGGAGACATTCAGGTTAGGAAAAGGTGGTTCGGCAAAGGGGCCCGCTACCCTCCTGGCCTCTACTTCTTTGGCAATACTCAGGGCAGCTACCTCCTCCTTACCCTTCAAGGAAATTAAATTGGGGGCATCTTGGGGTCCCCGCACCCCTTTGAATGGGATACGAAAGCCCCACTGGAAACCCTCCAGGAGGTACCTCACGTCCTCCCTCCTTGGATAAGTTGAGAGCCATCGCTCCAACATATACACGTTTACTGGGGAGGGGGCCTTTTGACTGGCTAGCTCCATCAGCAGAAGCTCTGCCCACTCCCTGTCCACCTCTACCTCTGCCCCATGACCCACCAGCCCGCGGGCACACGGAGGCGGCGTGGGGGCCAGCGCAAGAGGGACACTCATGTTTATATCGACACTGTCGCTTATTGCACACGCCATTAGCTGAGAAGCTCCAACACAGCAAGCGGGCTGGAACCCCCTGCCCCGCCGGCTGGCGGGGAGCCTGTGTTGGAGCAGCTCGCTGCACAGCATGGCCACATTGGTACCTATCCCCAGGCGCTGGATGCGTGGTGGTCATGTACAAGAGCCACAATTTTTGGCAGGGCTCATCCCATCCCATCTCCGGGTGTAAGGCCACCCTCATTCTAAATTCCTCATCGTAAGCCAACCATGATGGGCCAGGGAAATCAACCATCGCCCTGTAAATATTGTCCAAGTATTGGACCAAAGGAATGGCCAGATCAGGCCGGGCCCTAAGGTACACAGCCATATAAATAAGATATGCTGGCAACCAGTAGGCCCAGGTGCGCGGTGGCTTACGACGACGAGACAGTTCCTTGTCTCTGTCATCCTGTCCCTCTCTCTCTTCCTTAGTGGGCTCATGGTTCAATAGGGAGAATATATCCACGTACTCCCCCCGCCAAATCTTCTCCCTCGTGACCTGGGACAAATGATCACCAAGGGGCAAGGAATAACCAGCCGTCGGCAAAGCCGTCACCGGCACATTATGTATAAAGGGCATACGCAGCGGGACCTGGACAGCCCCTGAGATGCTCGGCACTGCCCCAGGGGCGGAAACCCCTGCCCTCAACGAGGTGCCATTTTGAAACCATGGGACACTGAAGTAGGCTGGTAACTGATGCCCACTCGCCTCAACTTGATGAGGCCAGGGCCACTGAACCCCACCACTGGAAGTGGGCTGTGATGTAGGTGCACTAAATTGAACCTGATACTCACTAGGTGCACCTCCGTGAGCCGCCCCCACTGGGGGTTCCAGCCCACGGTGGGCGTTGGAGCTCGCAACCGGAATCGAGCTCTGGGGCCACACCTGACTACTCCCAGTCTGCAGATCTGGATGAACGGGGAGCTGCGAGACACCAGCCGGCGCCGGCTGGAGTGTCTCAAGCAGCTCAACCCGGCTGGCCGCCCGTTGCAGCATTGCAGCCGTCGAGGTAGCCGGTGCCAATGAAGGGGCCTCGGCAGACAGAGAAGCGCCCCCCCCCTCCATAGGAGGCTATGCAATGCCCAAGGATGCTTCCAGCATTGCTAAACGTGCTAGCAGAGCATCCACTGCCACAGAGCCCCCAGCATAATGCGGGCCGGGTGGGCCGGACGGCCCACTAGGCAGTTGAAAAGGTACCCCGAAAGGAGAGCCAGGGCCAGAATAGGGCCATGCCCAAAACTCCTGCCCATGAGGGGCCGGAGGAGGAACGGGTTGTATGCCCACACCAGGCCCTCCCCCACTGCCCTGACCCATGGCCGGTAACGGCGGGCCAAGGGCCGAAGCCCCTGAGGGGCCAGCCTGTGGCTGGCCAGCCAAGCCTGGCTGCCAAGTGCCAGCCTGAGTAGCCCCACCGGTATCAGTGGGCAAAGCTGGCACAGTGCCCTGCCGCGGGGGCACAGCCCTGGTCCTCCGACCCGATGGCTGTCCCCCGTCCGGCACAGGGCCAGTAAAAGTTCTCCCCCGTGGCTGCGGCTTCATCGCCAGGGCCTTCCGCTTGGGAGGCATGTCTCCCAAAGGAGAAGAAGAAGCAGGATCCCTTTCCAGGGATCAAAAACCTAGCGCCAAAGCATGCGGTAGCCGAGCAAACCAAGGCTCTGCATGTGCTAATCCCCCTTTCCCAGCCGGGAAAGCACCGCAGGGCTAAACAGCCGAAGACTAAGAGGACAAACAGCGATGGAGAAAACTTCTCCTCTCCGTTGCTATTTCTAAAATGGCAGCTCGTCTGCCTCGTGGCCACCCCTTTTATAGAGGGGTGGCCACGCCCCCTAACTTACCCGGATGTCTGAGTCTGGGTGGGGCCCCCCCCGCAAAGAGCGTGGCGGCCATTTTGGTGCCGCGCTTTCATAGTTGCTGTTAAATGTCATCAAGTTATCTCAGATTTATGCCAATCCTATGAGGGAGATATCTCCAAAATGTCCTGCTCTCAACAGCCCTGATCAGCTCCTGCAAGTTATAAAGGTAAAGGTTACCCTTGCTCGAAAGCCAGTCGTATCCAACTCTAGGATTCAGTGCTCATCTCTGTTTCATAGCCAAAGAGCCAGGGCTGTCTAAGTGTGATTTGCTGTTGCTATTTTGTTTTATGGACAACCTCTCTGCATGTGCTATGATGAAGACCTTTAGCACAAACAACTAAGGGCTGATCCACATAGTACAGATGTCTGGCATACACCCACACCTACTACAACTTGTGCCAAGACTCCAGGTTACAACAATACCAACAAAATATTCATTTATCTAGTGTATGTTTGTATGGCTTTGCTAATTCCATACAATAGTTTTTTATTTTATTTAGCCGTCCTCTTTCACAGATGAAAACTGTTATCTGATATTTCAAAATCGTTTTCCTTCTTGAACAGTAAAAGCCATGCCCCAGCCACCATGCAGTGCTTTTAAGCAGCAGCACATTTCAATCAGAGGGATTTAAGCTTTAACCTCTTCTTTGAACTTAAAAGTGCTTCATTTTGGCTGGATTTTGCCCAAAGTATTCTAAGCCAATCCTGAAAGGAAGTTTGATATATGAAGAAATCTTGGGCCCTGAGAAACAGGTCTGGGTTCCATGCTGAACTTCACCTCAGTTCCACAACTATTTTCCTTTGCATGTAGAAACTTGTGGAACTTTAGTTCAGAAAACTCATCCAAACATTCTGTCACAATCTTTTAAAATCCCACCACTGTAACATCTACTCAGAATGATGTTGTACTCCTATACTGTATGTATAAAGTGGTGGTACCACTTTACAGCTTTGAACAGTGATACTGTTATAGCTCCCATTTGCCCACAGAGAGGGCTCTGAGTGACCCCTCCAGCATGCATGCCATAGGTCCGCTGCCACTAGCTTAGACACATAGACATGGAGCAGTTGTTTGCAGTCTGGTCCTAAAGCTGTAGTTCCCAATGTGGGGCACACACCCACACACACACACACACACACACACAACGGGGCAATTTGATTTTTAGGGGGGGCAATTCGAGAATGAGTTATTAACTTTGAATGGCCTTTTAGGCTTCCCCCTCATGAACTGGAGTTCATTTTTGAATAATAAGAATTATATGTCATGAGGGGGGGGCAGTTAAGGATTTTATAGATGCTTAGGAGGACCATGGCCAAAAAATGGTTGGGAACCACTGGTTTAAAGGTGAGCACACTACATCAGTCTTCCTCAAATGACATCTAGATACTTTTGCGAGCAAGCAAGAAATTGAGGAAGCAAATTATGCTATGTCCAGGTAAAGGTAAAGGCCGCCCTTGCTTGAAAGTCAGTTGTATGTGACCCTATGGTCCAGTGCTCATCTGTTTACAGCCAAAGAGCCAGTGCTGTTTGCATCTGCAGATGTTTCCGTGGATATGTGCCAGGCATGCCTTGACATTAGAGTGCATGGGACACTGTTTACTCTCCCACTGTAGTGGTATCTATTTAGTAAAGGTAAAGGTTTCCCTTGCTCGAAAGCCAGTCGTATCCGACTCTAGGGTTCAGTGCTCATCTCTGTTTCAAAGCCAAAGAGCCAGCGCTGTCTGCCTCTGCAAACGTTTCCATGGTCATGTGGCAGGCATGACTAGACACCGGAGCACACAGAATGCTGTTACCTTCCCACCGAAGTGGTCCCTATTTATCTACTTGCAATTTCTTGCTTTCAAACTGCTAGGTTGGCAGGAACTGGGACAAAGATGGGAGCTCATTCAGTCATCGAACTGTCTTGAACTGTTGACTGCTGATCTTCCAGTCATCAAGTTCAGTGTCTTAACTACTTGAGCCACTGCAGTCCAATGCTATGCCTAGCCTCCAGCATTTTGACCATCCATAATGTTCAAAACACCCAGAGGAACTGGTAAATAAGCAAGTCTTTTCTGCTCTCAACCATCTGCATTAGATTTGAGCTGAACCAGTCCTGGCCAATCCTTTCAGCACTCAACCTTTTCCATTATAAATCTGAATACTAATTCAAATATTTATGATGAGATAGAACCTTATTCTATTAAAACACTATAAAACACTGAAGCACATACCATGAGAAACGTAGGAGAGCTGATGTGCTTAGCTTGATTACCTGCCATTCTCATTTGGCATAGCAGAATTTGACCCAATGGGAAAAAAAACCCTCTAGAAGGTTGTTCAAAAAGATAGAGGTAATCAGATTTCAAATTTCTGAAAGCAACCTTCTCCTAACAGAAAGGAAATGATGCAGACAATCCATCATTTGTTTGTTTTTAGAATGGTAAAAATGTGACTTAGTGTTTCTCTTTATAGTGTCTCTTTTTAGCTAAACTTACATCTTCCCGAATTTTCCTTGTTTGAAGCAATATGGATAAGAGGTATGATTTTAGCCACCTTCTAAGCTGATAATACAACATATTACTTTGATTATGTAAGTTTTCAGACATTCAACACGTCACCAGCATTAATACAACATATATCCATATTTTCTTTTGTTCGAAGTTATCTTAACAAGAGGAAATGGCATACAATCTATACCTATAAAATGGTGCGTTAACCGTTGAAATGTGACAAAGGATGTTTAGCCAGGCCCCACTAGCCCCATCCGAGCCTCCATGCACTTGCCTGAACAGGGGTTCACAGGGAACTGTCGGGTTGAAATTTGTGCCAGTGGGGCAGGAGCCCCCCGGATGCAAACAAAAAAAGGGAACTTCAATTCCCAACGTTCCTTGCACCGCACCGCACCAGAGCCAATCAGGCTGAGCGGCGTGAGCAAAAGGAACATTCAGAAATGCGCCGTGGCCAATCAAAAATAAGCCACAGGAAACAAACTGTTGCACTAACTAAAATCGTGCACACCAAACTACAAGCCCCAGCATCTTGCGCACCATGAGCGCACAGAACGCTAAGGCAGCCGGCACGTGAAAAATAAAAGTTAAAAAAAAAACCGCCACCGCTGCCCTTCCTTTCCACGGGCCAGGCATTGAGCCTGGCCCGTGAAAAAAAAGACACCCCCCGCCCCTGCCTTTCCATTCCATGGGCCAGGCATCAAGCCTGGCCCGTGGGGAAAATGACACCCCCCTGCCTTTCCTTTCCACAGGCCAGGCATCGAGCCTGGCCCACGAAAAAAAAGACACCCCTGCCCTTTCCTTTCCACAGGCCAGGCATCGATCCTGGCCCGTGGGAAAAAAAGACCCCACCCCACCCACCCTTTCCTTTCCATGGGCCAGGCATTGAGCCTGGCCCATGGAAAAGAAAGACACCCCCTGCCCCTAAAAAAGTAAACACAAAAACATCCAAAAACACAAACCAAAAACAGTCAAAAATACTCAAAACCAAAAATAAAAAATACAAAAAGGAAACACAAAAACATCCAAAAACAAACAAGAAAAAACACACAGACCCCCCAACCCTCCCCCAAAATAAAACCAGAGAGCTTACCATGAGACGTCTTCACTCCAAGATGACTGGAACTAAACTGAGAAAAGCTCACCAGCCCCACCCAGAGGCCACAAGAGTAAAAACATCCAAAAATATTCAAAATAATAAGATTAATTCTCAAATTACTGAAATAAGTTATCAAATCATTCAAAAATATTCACACTAATCACAAAAATTTAAAAAAATAAGTTTTCACTCAAATAAACAAAAAAACCATCTAAACACAGTATAGAAACATTGATTAAAAAAACATATTCTTACACATTTTAAAAATAATTATCCAAGGTACAACTATTAAAAAAAACACATAATAATACATTATTTGGTTAAATACAATAATTATAAAAAATTATATCATCCTTTCCTCTTTTTAAAAACCAAAAACCAAAAATAAAAAATCACAGTTTATAACAGCCCGTGCATAAAAATAAAAATTTAACAAACCACAATTAAAAACTAACCTCATTTACATAAAAATAAAACAAAACCCTTCCAAAACCATTTTAAAGAGCCCAGCACTGAAGAAGCCGGTGCACAAAAAATAAAAATAAACAACACACTGGGAGCGCAAGTCTGCCGCAGGCGGACACAGCGCCTCAAAGCCACAAATTCACAAAACCTTTCAACACCATTTAAAACAGCCCGCCACCATTTGTTCAAGAAAAAAAAACCAAACCCTTTACTATCCAACACAATTTTAAAAAGCCCAGCACCGCCGGGCAAAATATGCTAGTAGAGTATAAACTGATAGCTGCATTTAGAAGATTTTTTAAAAAAAGTGTGATGTGTTTAGCTGTTTGGTAGAAGGTCATCTACTACATGAAGTCACTGAATATGTACATTTCAATACAAATATTGAAATTCACAGAAATTCAATTCAGTGCTAATTAATTATCAACCCTAATTAATTATCATTAATTATCATTAAGTGACTAACAGATTTATCATCTGTGAAAATATTTCACTTAGGTTTCTAATCTTACTGAGAAGGCTGTAGATTAAACTTTGGTCTTTTGTTCATCTTTGTGCTTGTCAAATAATTATGAATCATCTTTTAACTAGCTTTATATGGATCACAAAGATTTGTTGAATAATTGATTTTTAAATTACATATGAAGACAGAATTATAGTGTGTGCAATTAAAATAGCCATACAAGGATGATATTTTATGCATACAGGTTTATTTGTTAGATAGTATTTGGATCCTTAATAACAGAAAATAACTTCACATGTGAATACATTTAGACTAATATTTCTCAGACCTGAAATTTATGTTTACAAAAAAAAAGCCTTTTTACTAGAAATTAGTTATTAAGTTGTGCATTACCAGAGCATACCTACTTACTTGAATAGAATCTATATTATTCAGATTACTTAAATAATCTAGTGTTTGACTTTAGTAAATATGAGTGAAATACAAGTTTACTACCCATTGATATAAACTCTTTCATTTTGAATTGATTGTGCATATGTGTATGTGCATATACATAGATTTTGTTTCATGCATGCATATGTATGCTTGCACACTTACATGCACCTATACAGGGAGACACATGTATTTGCATATACTGGTCCATGTATTTGCAAAATATTTGCATTAATTGTGCCAGTCCAGGTCTTGTCCTGGATCAGCAACTGGCTAAGAGACAGGAAACAGAGGGTAGCACTAAATGGACACTTCTCCAAGTAGAGGGAAGTAAAGAGTGGGGTCCCCCAAGGTTCAGTACTGGGACCCCTGCTTTTCAACCTCTTCATAAATGATCTAGAAGTAGGGCTGTGCATCTTGCTCAAGGCTACAAGACTGGCTCTGCTTCTAGGAGGCATAGTAAGGAATTTGTTTCCTAGCTTCAGGCTATCCCCAGATCACTGAATTATCCAACCAGCTACAAGGTGGGCAATATCTTTATCAGTCCACTAATACATAGATTTTTTTCATGCATGCATATGTGTGCTTGCACATTTACATGCACCTATACAGGGAGACACATGTATTTGCATATACTGGTCCATGTATTTGCAAAATATTTGCATTATTTGTGCCCATGTACCTGATGTGTATGAATTGATGCCATAAGGCCTCACTCTTAAGTCTGATGAAGTTAGCTATGATGCCTTCTTCAGATAGGACTAGCTCCCCCCCCCACTCCCTAACCCCCACCAACCACACTTACCTTTTGCCAGCTGGATCTTTGAAGTTTTTTCCTTTTGGTGCGTTTTTTTTTAAACCGCTGCGTCGGCTGCCCCGCTTCCTCTGCGCTCATGCCCTTCAGCCTCATTGGCTGAGGGGTGGCACAGCATGGAGGATGCTGGGCCTGGTAGTTTTTTTGTTGGCCATGTTCGTGGGGCGGTTGCTCCACTGGCGACTGCCGGACTCTTGCGGCAATGGTCGATCAGGGTAAAGGTAAGTGCGGGCGGCTCGGTAGGTGATAGTAGGGACAGGTGTGGGCGTTTTTGCCAGATTCCAACAGTTAACGTCCCTTCTTATAGGTAAAGATACCAGTTGAAGCTTCAGCTGTACATATACAGTATCCAGCTGGACACTGGAGCAGCATTTCCACAAAAATAACACAAGCTTCTCTTGCTCTCTGTTTGACACTGTAACACAATGAGTTACCATCTCTACTACAGACCAAAATAAGAAGAAAGATACCTTTAGCCTATAACTAGGACACCCCATTTACCAAAGATGATCTAGTATCCTTTGTTTAAGTAGCTCTAGAAAACTGAGGAACAATTAAATAAGAATGACACAACTTGTGTAACCCATTACTGTAAAACAGTCATACGGTGCATAGTTGAATATACACAGATTTTGCTATCTGCCTGATAGGGCAAAATAGGAATAGGAGTAGGATAGGCTCATGACTGGTGGTCTGCATTTATTCTGGTGTCACAGGTAGCACCAGACTTAGTCCAACCCTATTTCTAATCTGTTCAGTATTATGGGATTAGTGACAGGGTAACAAATGATATGGAGATTTTACTACACCCCCCCCAAAAATTCAGGCAATGGTGAATGTTTGTCACATCTATTAAAATTACTGCATACTCCAATGCACACTAAATAGAAGGAGAATTGCTTTTGAATAAATATACATTGTAAAACATGTAAAGGTTTGCAGTACTAAAAACACATATACTGTACTGTATTTAGGCTGTCAATGGCCTTGAATAAATGGATCAGATTCTGACATTTTCAATAAAGCAGGCACAGAAGTCCTGCTGGATGAGGTATACATCTTACTCAAAAATAGTCATATTATCATTTAAAAATTGCATTCCACAGGCCACTTTCCTGTCTCAAATTGCATTGGTAACCAGCAACAAAACAATCTGTTTGTCCTATATAATTTTTTTTTGTACAAGCACATTTCCCCCCCCCCTCAGTTAAATGATGGAATAAACTGCTAATGATAAAAAAAATTGCATCTTTTTGTGTACGTGCACCAACAGACTGAAATTCAGGAGCCCCTGTAGATGCTCAAAAGTGACTAAAAGGTGAACCATCATTTGACTGTTTCTTTAACTGGTTTCTCATGTCATGCTGTATACAGAATTGGGATTTAAAGAGCTGCTGGCCAGTCACTTTCAACACAGCACATGCAACTTGTGCTGTGTTACATCCACTACAGTAAATCATAGCAAAGTCTGAACAAAGTATATTTTTTAATTAAGGCTGATGATGAAGAGAGCCATTGGACCATTTATTGGAGAACTTTCACTAAAAATAATTCTGAATGTTTTTTTTATAAAAAAAACTCTTGAATTTTTAATGCTAAATGGAACAGGGCATTTTATAAAAAGAGAGTGGCAGAGAGAGAGAGAGAAGGGGGTAAGAACGTAAGAACAGCCTTGCCGGAATGGGCCACAGCCCATCCAGTCCAGCATTCTGTCTCACACAGTGGCTCACCATTTGCTTCAGGGCATTCCAAAACAGATGCCTTCACCTGCCTAGGATTCCCTGGAAATGGCATTGAGAGATATCCTGCCTATCTCTCCAACCCGGAGGTTGTCCTTAAGTATCCATAATTATAGCCATTGATCCCCTTGTCCTCCGTGAACTTGTCTAATCCTTTCTTAAAGCTGCCAAGACTAACAGCTGTCACCACTTCTTCTGGCAGGGAGTTCCATAGACCAGTGATCCTCTGGGTGAAAAAGTACTTTCTTTTATTTGTTTGAGAACTAGTACCCAAATGTTTCATGGAGTGCCCCCTAGTTCTAGTGTTATGCGATAGGGAAAACAGTTTTCCTTATCTACTTTGTCCACACCGTGCATGATTTTATAAACTTCAATCAGGTCACCTCTTAGACGCCATCATTCAGGAGTGAAGAGGCCCAACCGTTGCAGCCTCAGATGGTAAGGAAGGTGTTCCAGTCCCCTAATCATTCTGGTTGCCCTCCTCTACACTTTTTCCAGCTCCATAATATCCTTCTGGTGGTATGGCGACCAGAACTGTACACAGTATTCCAGATGGGTCCTCACCATAGATTTATAAAGAGACAAAATGACACTTGCCGACTTATTTTCTATACCCTTCCTAATGATCCATAGCATTGAGTTTGCTTTTTTCACTGCTGAGGCACACTGGGTTGCCACCTTCATTGAGCTGTCCACCAGGACACCAAGGTCCCTTTCCTGGTTTGTCGCAGAGAGTTCAGACCCCATCAGTTTATAAATAAAATTGGGTTGTTGTTTTTTTGCCCCAATGTGCATTACTCTGCACTTACTAGTGTTGAAGCTCATTTGCCACTGTTTTGCCCACTCCTCCAGTGCCAAGAGATCCCTCTGGAGCTCCTCACAATCTCTCACCATTTTCGCTACCCTGTATAATTTAGTGTTGTCAGCAAATTTGGCTACCTTGCTATTTACTCCTACTTCTAGATCATTTATTAAGAGGTTGAAAAGCAGGGGTCCCAGTACTGAACCTTGGGGGACCCCACTCTTTACTTCCCTCCACTTGGAGTAGTGTCCATTTAGTGCTACCTTCTGTTTCCTGTCTCTTAGCCAGTTGCTGATCCAGGACAAGACCTGTGCCTTTATTCCATGACTGGCAAGTTTATTCAAGAGCCTTTGGTGTGGGACCTTGTAAAAAGCCTTCTGAAAGTCCAGGTAGGGAGTTGTTTTATCTTTGCAATAAAAATAAACCCCACCCTGGAACAATAACCATCATAATCCTGCCCTGTCAAGTCTGTTTTGACACATGATAACCTTCTCCAGAGTTTCATAGCTAAAGAGTATTCAGAGGTGGTTTGCAGTTCCCTTCTTCTGGATGCCCTGGGGCTGTGCATCTTGCTCAAGGCTACAAGACTGGCTCTGCTTCTAGGAGGCATAGTAAGGAATTTGTTTCCTAGCTTCAGGCTATCCCCAGATCACTGAATTATCTAACCAGCTACAAGGTGGGCAATATCTTTCAGTCCACTAATGTATAAAAAGCTGGTGAATTTTTTAGTCCTATGGAAATCATCATAACTAAGGGCATTGCAGAACATGAGGAAGATAAAAGGGAAAGCAATAAGCCCAAAATACCAGATCATGGCTATTTAAAAAGTAGAATCATGAATCTATCACAATTTTTATTCTGTCTGTTTAGACAAAGTCTGATTTGCAGAAGGAGCTTTCCAAAACTATCTATCTACTGAGGTCATGATTACCTTCAGTTCTGTAGTGTATCTGAATCTTACCTGCTAAGGTTCTGTAATCCACCAAGTCAAACATGACAATAGCCACTGCTGACCAAGTAACAATAAGAGCAGCAACAAGGAGCCATGCTGCTGGGGAGCTGAATGTAGTTGTGAAGTCTTCTGATACGGATCTCTTGGACACCTTCATATGTGGCATGGGGACTTTGCCATTCTTGCTGTCTATCACTGTAGTGGTGGATGCTGATCCTGAAAAACAGAAGAAAGAAAGGAAATAAATCCACTAGTCTGGCATTGCAGTTCCTGGAATTTAAATAAAGATATTCTGGTAGGTCCGTAGCATTTCTAAAAACCTCAGATGCAAACACACACAAACCAATACCTTGTTTTACCCAGTCTGTTAAGTTTACTTTGTTCATCCTTCCTTGAACATGGGAGCCACTGGGGTGCAAAAAGTTAAAGCATTCAAACTCTCACTTGGACATGAACGTCACAAGGTAACCATGGCCCCAACAAAATCTCTCAAAGAGGAACACTGCCTGGAGCTCACTGGAGAACAGGATGCAAATGTAACAAATATAAAACAAACAAACAACACCACAGACAGTCTGCTCCAATCTTGCTAGTCTAGTTAAGAATTCTGAGACAGATTGTCCATGGTGAATGTTAAGTTACTCAAATGTAAGTCAAGAGGTAAAAGGGTAAAGGTTGCTCTTGCTCAAATGCCAGTCGTATTCAACTATAGGGTTCGGTGCTCATCTCTGTTTATAGCCAAAGAGCCAGCACTGCCTGCATCTGCAGACATTTCCGTGGACATGTGGCAGGCATGACTAGACCCAGTATACTGTTTGCCTTCCCACCGAAGTGGCACCTATTTATCTACTTGCAATTTCTTACTTTTGAACTGCTAGGTTGGCAGGAGCTGGGACAGAGATGGGAGCTCACTCCGTCATGCAGCACTTGGGTCTCAAACTGCTGATCTGCTGACCTTCCAGTCATCAAGTTCAGCATCTTAACCACTAAGCCACCGCAGTCCCAGCTACTCAAACCTAATAAGGAAATAATGTAACTAACACACCCATGAACTGTGGGGGCCTGAATTTGGACACCATAAACAAATAGCTTGTTTTTCTTTCAACTGGAATACCATCCACACCTAGGCCAATGGTGGATGTGACAGCTTTGCATGAGAAACTACTTTCTTCTCTCTACTTTGATAGTGTGTTTTAATTCCTTCGGTCTCCTCTTCCATATATAGCACTGTTATTTTAAATACAGAATTTGTACTCTTTGAAGTGATCCACTGGCCATGGGCAGGGATGGGGCTGAGCAGTCAAAATATAAAAATAGCAGACATCCAAAGGTCCTCATTTTATTTATTTATTTATTTATTTATTTATTTATTTATTTATTTATTTATTTATTTATTATTAAATTTTTATCCCGCCTTACTCAGCACCAGTGCAACTCAAGGCTGTGTACAACAAGAAATATACAATACAATAAGAATATACAATGCAATTTCAATTTACAAAATCAATCTCCACAAAAAGAGTTAACAAAAACACGGTGCACCTGCCTCCCATCCCAGGGCCAATGGAGTGGGCTCCGAGGAGTGGCAGGTTGGTGCCTGCGGCAGCTGCAACAGTGGCAAAGGCAGAGGCAGCGGTGGTCCTTTTCAAGCCCTCCAAGTGGGCCAGGCTCGGAGGGTGGAGACGGTGCACCTGCCTCCCATCCCCGGGCGGATGGAGTGGGCTCTGGGGAGAGACAGGTTGGTGGCGGCAGTGTCTGTGGCCCTTTTTCAAGCCCTCTGAGCAGGCAGAGCTCAGAGGGTGGAGACTGTGTACCTGCCTCCCATCCCCAGGCCGGTGGAGTGGGCTCTGGGGAGAGGCAGGTCAGTGGAATCTGTGTCTGCATCATCATTGTCATCCCTTTTTCAAGCCCTCCGAGCGGGCAGGGCTCGGAGGGCAGAGACAGCACACCTGCCTCCCATCCCCGGGCAAGTGGAGTGGGGTCCATGGAGAGGAGGTTTTGTCGGAATTGTCATCATCCCTTTTTCAAGCCCTCCGAGCAGTTAGGGCAGTGATTCCCAAAGTGGGCACCACCGCCCCCTGGTGGGTGCTGCAGCGATCCAGGGGGGCGGTGATGGCCACAGGTGCATTTGGGGGGCGATGAATAACTGGGGGGCAATGAATAAGGGGGCGGTGATAGTATAAAAGAAAGAAAAGAAGATTTAGAAAAATTGATTTATGTATTCCACTCATAACGCTTATTTTTTCTTTGAACAATGTACTGGACATTGGCTCGGTTCCCGCATACTCCCTCACTTGCATTGAGGTATGTGCAATCGCGCACTGCCACTGAATTGCTGTTGCAAAACATGTGAGCACTACGAGCATTGCTGCAGGTAACTGCCACTCGTGCGATTGGTCGATCGCAAGGCCAAAGCCTGGAACGGCAGCGGTAGTACCGGCTACTGGCAGTATAACCAGCAGATTTTGGAGCACGCTATGAATTAGGAGATTTCCCCATAATTATTACGCGTAATATAACTCAAACAAAGGTTAGATTGTTGTGATATTGTGATAAGTTAAAGTTAACTAACAAATAGTGCGACTATAATTGGTGAGTATTATTTATTTATTTTGTAATAATTATATGCACTTTACAATTAATAATATCATGTTTATTTATTTCATCAGTATTTATTTTAGTTTGTTTTTTTACTAAAAAAATATTATTAAAAATATCTCCATAAAAATTTTATTTTTTCTACAGATAATAATGGCTCAACCAAAGAAAAAATGTAGACAATATAATATCGAATATTTGAAATATGGCTTTATTGAGTCGCCTGTAAACAATACATTACCAATGTGCCTGATTTGCCAGAAAGTTTTATCAAACGAAGCTATGAAGCCTTTTAGACTACAAGAACATTTGACTAAAATTCATGGTGATAAAAAAGATAAGGATTTATCTTATTTTCGAACACTAAAAGAAAAATTTATCAAACAACCGACATTGGCAAAACTCTTTTCAACCGCAACCACACAAGATGGTGATGGCTTGCTTGCTTCTTACAATATTTCGTTAATGATTGCCAAATCGGGAAAACCTCATACTATTGGTGAAGAACTAATTATACCGGCTATAAGCGAAGTAATACGTACTGTGCTACACAAGCCAGCATCTGATATTATCAAGAAAATTTCGTTGAGCAATAATACAGTGCAAAGAAGAATTTATGAAATGGCTCAAGATGTTGAAGATTCATTGTGTGGATATTTAAAAACATCTCGGTTTTCTATTCAACTTGATGAGTCAACTTTGCCAGGAAATGAAGCTTTACTTTTAGCATATGTGCGGTTCACAAAGGAGGAACAAATTTGCCAAGAATTATTATTTGCAAAATATTTGCAAACTGATACTAAAGGAGAATCAATATTTCATGCATTGGATGAGTTTTTTTAAAGAAAAAGAAATACCTCTGAGTAATATCTTATCAGTAGCCACAGATGGTGCTCCAGCGATGGTAGGGTGCTTCAGAGGTTTTCTTGCATATTTAAAAAAGGGGGTGCCGAATGCATTCACAGTACACTGTATCATCCATTGTCAACATCTAGTTGCCAAAAATTTAAGTGCACGCCTACATAATTCATTACAATATGTAATTAAAGCTATCAACACAATCAGAAGCAAATCATTGAATGACTGATTATTTAAACAGCTTTGTATTAAAAACGATGAAGAATTTAATCGTTTGCTGCTTTATACAGAAGTTTGTTGGTTGTCAAATGGTGCCTGTTTAGATAGGTTTTATAAACTGTTTAACTCGGTGCTGGAGTTCTTGACAGATAAAAATGGTGCTTTACAATCCAATTTAATTCAATCCAAAAGTGACATCGCTTACTTGACAGACTTGTTTCAAAAATTTAATGAAAGCAATCTTCAGCTTCAAGGTGATGAAGTAAATTTAATAAAAACAAAATCTGTTATTTCTGCATTTGTGACAAAACTTCTTCTGTACAAATGAAACTTTGGACAAGGGGAATTCAGCCAGTTCCCAAATTTATCAGGAGCAGAAAATAAAGATGAAGACATACTTTCTTATTGTGAGCACTTGGATGTGCTCCATTCAGATTTTAATCAACGATTTGATGATATTTTGAAAATGAACATACCTGATTAGATTTTGGATCCTTTTTCAAGTGCAAACACAGAAGAATCTCCACAGTTACAAGAAGAACTGATGGAAGTAACTACAAATGATGAATTGAAATTGAAATTCAAAAGCGGCTACCAACAATTCTGGCTGCAAAAGGAGATCCCTACGGCTTATCCTGAAATATGGGC
This sequence comes from Bradypodion pumilum, assembly GCA_035047305.1. Lineage (NCBI taxonomy): Eukaryota > Metazoa > Chordata > Lepidosauria > Squamata > Chamaeleonidae > Bradypodion > Bradypodion pumilum. Next base: position 125,322,880 of record JAWDJD010000001.1, on the reverse strand, counting down.
TGTAATTCAAAAGTTCTTAATTGCATTTCCTTCATCATATTTAGTGGAACGTGGATTCAGTGCGGTAACCAATTTATTAACAAAAAAAGAAACCAATTGCAAATAGTCAATCGCGGTGATTTAAGATTACTGCTGACGAAAATAGAGCCGAGGATTACTAAATTGGTAGCAGCACACCAGGTTCATCCTTCTCATTAAGATGATTTTGAATGTTTTAACTTTTTTTGTATTACATTCTATTCTGAGTTCAATAAATAGTTTCATAATTTCAAAGTTCAATGTTTCTAATTTACACCTTTCTTTACTATATTTTACAAAAAAGGTAGAAACATTAATACATATATCTTTCCTATTAATTGCTATTAAAAAAAATTTAAAAAATAATTTCCAGGGGGCGCTAAGTAATATTTTTTCTGGAAAGGGGGCGGTAGGCCAAAAAAGTTTGGGAACCACTGAGTTAGGGCTTGGAGGGTGGAGATGGCGCACCTGCCTCCCATCCCCAGGCTGGTGGATTGGGCTCCGAGGAGAGGCATGTCAGCGCTGGCAGCATCGCCATTGGCATCGGTGTTGGCGTCAGCGTCCCTTTTCAAGCCCTCCAAGCGGGCAGGGCACAGAGGGCATAGACGGCACACCTGCTTCCCATCCCTGGGCCGGTGGAGTGGGCTCCAGGGGGAGACAGGTCAGCATCTGTGGTGGCATCTCTTTTCAAGCCCTCCAAGCAGGCAGAGCTCAGAGGGCACAGACGGCGCACCTGCCTCCCAACACCAGGCCGGTGGAGTGGGCTCTCGGGATTGACAGGTCGGCAGTCTATCCAACAAGGTTCTATGACATAGCCAAGGAAACCCAGATTGAAAATGATACTTGATTTTAAGCCTGCAAATAACATTAATCATATATTTCAAGATTATTATTAATAATAAATTACCCTCTATGATAGACATTTAGCCCGCTAGCTTTAAAAAAATCATAGTAATGAGAAGCATGAAATTGTGCTCAAACGTATTGGTAAGAGTGTTGAATTAATCAGATACAGATTGAACTGAGGCTATCATACTTTGGGCACATCATGAGATGATAAAACTCACTAGAAAAGATTGGGGGACTGTTGTGTTCTTTAAAGCTGTGCCCTTAACAATGTACCTTAGCCATGTGTTAACAATGTAACCTTTCTGTGTGCAACATTATAACCTTCAGCTGTATCAATGTAAACCTGATAAGGGGTCGCGAGCTAGTGACCACTAGATGGCAATAGCGAGCGTCCAGCTCTCATGGCTCAGATTCACCTGGATCAGCAGCGCGGGAAGATTCCCCGCCACCTCTTCACCTGGTCAACAAGGGCGTGACCTTCTACGACGTCACGCAGGCAGCAACCAATAGTCTGTCGACGAGCCACATTCAAATGTATAGCCAGCTGTATATATTGAGCTACCCATCCGCCATTACCACATGTTCCTCCGGATCATCATGCAATAAACCTGTGTTAAGCCAACCCTTCGGCTGTTTCGTCCGGAGGGTCCGGAAAGAGAGCTGGCGGTGCGACGGCTGTGGAGCGGCCCACGACCGCGTAAAGTGCCCGTTTGGGAAGGCCGAGTGCCACAACTGCGGCCGCCGCGGGCACATCGCCAAGGTGTGCAGGAAGAGGCGCGAGACCCGGAGGAGCTCAGCAGACCGTTCCGCGGGACAAGACCGCTCAACGAGACCCAAGGACGGCGCCCAGGCCACGCGGAAGCAGGACGGCGTGGGCCGCATCTCCGACGGCAGCGAGGACGACGCCCCAGTGTTCAGCATGTCTGTAGGACACCCCCGCTACTTTGTTGAGGTACTAGTCCAAGGGGTTCCCATTAGGATGGAAATTGACTCGGGGTCCTCATATTCAATCATTTCCCAGAGGGAGTTTTTGGGAATTGCCCCCCACAAGCGACCCAAGCTCAAAGCGTTGAGGTCCACACTACGGGACGTGCAAGGGAACAGCATTCCAGTGTTGGGGGTTGGAGAATTTCAGGTCAAATTCAAGAAGCACGCCGCGTCCCTCCCCCTAGTCGTGCTTAGAGGGGGAGATTGCAGCCTCCTTGGAACTCAATGGTTCCAGCCCCTGGGTTTGTTTATTGGGGGGGTGCACGCCGTTGGGACTGATCCAATTCAGGAGGTGTGCGAGGCGCACTCCGAAGTTTTCAAAAAAGGACTGGGGAAATTCAAGGGGCCCCCAGTGACATTCGACCTGGACCCGGAGGTCCGCCCAATTCGTCTTAAACCACGCCGGGTGCCGTTCGCACTTAAGGACAAGATAGAGGCGGAACTGGACAAATTGGTGGGCCAGGGAATCCTTGTTACTGTTGATTCTGCGGAGTGGGAAACTCCAATTGTAACCGCACTAAAGGCCAATGGGGAGGTCCGCATATGCGCCGACTACAAGTGCACCATCAACAAGGCGATCCGCCCGAATGCATATCCGGTGCCGGTAGTCAGCCATCTGCTGGCCAGGTTACATGGGGGAAAGTGTTTCGCTAAGCTCGACTTAGCACAGGCCTACCAGCAGCTTACGGTGTCCCCTGCCGCAGCTGCTGCGCAGACCATAGTCACCCATAAGGGGGCGTTCCAGGTGACGCGCCTCCAGTTCGGCGTGAATTCGGCACCTGGAATTTTCCAGTCACTCGTGGAACGCCTCCTGAAGGGGCTGGAGGGGGTGTTGCCTTATTTTGATGACGTGTTAAGAACGGGGGGGAGTCGGGTCGAATTGGCCAAGAGGTTGGGGAAGGTCCTGACAATATTCGAAAAAGCGGGGCTGAGACTGCGAAAGGACAAATGCGTCTTCTTCGCAACCGAGGTTGAGTTCCTAGGGTTTTGTGTGACTCCTGAGCGAATAAAACCATCCAAATCCAAGGTGGCAGCCATTAAGAAAGCCCCCCGCCCCACCTCCAAGCCCGAGCTGCAGTCGTTCCTAGGGGTGCTCAACTTTTACCACTCCTTCCTCCCCCGGAAGGCAGCGGTGGCTGAACCGCTACACAAACTGCTAAAAAAAGACCAGGCATGGAAGTGGGGCGATGACCAAGAAAGGGCATTTAGTGAGCTAAAAAGCCTCCTAGCGTCCGATGCCATACTGACCCACTTCAACCCCAAACGCCCGGTAGTTCTGACCTGTGATGCATCCCCGGTGGGGGTGGGGGGGATGCTGTGCCATGTGCTGGAAAACGGAAGGGAGGCCCCGATAGCATTTTACTCCAGGTCCCTGTCCCAAGCGGAGAGAAACTACGCACAGACAGACAGGGAGGCACTGGCAATAGTTGCGGGGATGAAAAAATTTCACGATTTTCTTTATGGCCGCCCCTTCACCATTGTAACGGACCACAAGCCCTTGCTAGGCATCTTTACCGCAGATAAGCCCACCCCACAGATCCTGTCCCCGAGGATGCTCAGGTGGGCCATTTTTCTCAACGCGTACCAGCACGCGTTGGTCTACCGGCCCGGGAAAGAGATCAGCCATGCGGACGCTCTATCAAGGTCTCCCCTCCCCCTAACGCCCAGCCAGGTGAGCAAGGGGGAGCGGGACCATCAGGTCCTTATGATAGAGGTGCTGGATTCGCCCCCTGTAATGCCCGCCGACATTGCCAAAGCGACAGAGAAGGACAAGACGTTAGCGGCAGTTAGCTCCTGGGTGCAGAAAGGGTGGCCGGCGTCCTCCCCAGCGGAGGAGTTCGCCCCATTTTTCAGGAAAAAGCTAGAGCTGTCCCTAGAGAGGGGGTGCCTCTTGTGGGGGCAGCGGGTGGTGATTCCCACTTCCCTTCGGCCGCGGGTGCTCAAACTGCTGCACGTCAGCCACCCTGGCATCGTGCGATCCAAGGCGCTGGCCCGGAGTTACTTCTGGTGGCCCCAGCTGGACGCCGACATCGAGCACATGGTCGGCACTTGTGGGAGTTGCCAATGCTCCAGACCAGAGGAGGCCCGCCTTCCCCACAGGGAATGGGACACGGCTAAGGGGCCGTGGTCCCGGGTGCATGTGGATTTCGCGGGCCCGTTCAGAGGCACCCTGTTCCTTCTTGTAGTGGACGCCTTCTCCAAGTGGTTGGAGGTTATCCCAGTCACGAGCACCTCTTCGGCCCAGACCATTAGGCATTTGCGGAGGCTCTTTTCCACGTTCGGCATACCCGACACATTAATTAGCGACAACGCTAGTTGTTTCACGTCCTCCGAGTTTAGGGCATTCATGGTGATTAACGCCGTTCGGCACATCACCTCCGCCCCATTTCACCCAGCCACCAATGGCCAAGTAGAGCGCCTCGTCCGCACCACGAAGGACGCGTTGCGGCGCATGGGCCCCGGGGATCTGAACCTACAAGTGTGTCAGTTTCTGCTAGGGTACAGGGTGACCCTGTTGGCATCAGGATACTCCCCCGCAGAGCTCTTAATGCGTAGGAAACTGACCACCATCCTTACTAGGCTAGACCCCATGAGGGTAGAGGACAAAGGAAGGAACATTGGACTAGAGGCCACAAAGAGTTTCAGTGTAGGCACCCCCGTACATTGCAGGAATTACGCCAGCACGGGCCCAGCCTGGGTACCGGGCGTAGTTGTGGAGCAAACCGGCCCCGTGTCGTACCGCGTGGAAACCAGCACAGGGCTCCTGTGGAGGTGGCACGCGGACCAGCTCCAACGCAGGGTCTCCGATGAGCAGGGCACAGACCAAACAGAGGAAAAATCAGTGTTAGGGTTCTCCCCCACCCGTTCAGCCCAAGGGGGAGGGAAAGGGGGCCGCGGGTCCCCACCAAGGGGGGAGGAGGATGTTCTCGTAGATATCCTAGGGGATCTTTCTGAGGAGGAGGAGGAACCCGACCCCATACATATCTCGCGGAATGTCCCCACAAATGCGGATACTCCAACTGAGTTAGAATTTGATTTTCAGAACCGGGGGGGGGGTTTGGAGTGGTCCCCCACCCGTCCAAGCGAGAAGAGGGGTTTTTCGTTAGCCCCGATTGCCCCCGGTCTGCCCACAATGGAGTTCTTCCCTTCCCCTAAGGCCGCCAGACCGCGGCAAGCCACTAACAAGTCTCCCTCTCCCATTTCAGGACAAGGGACCAGGGAACAAAGAAGCAGTAGCGCCCCCGGGGGGGTCAGCCCTCTTCACGGCCCAAACGCACATGCAACAAGCCATCTTGGCTGAGAGACTTCGTCTCATCCTAGGAGGGAGGGATGTTGTGTTCTGTAAAGCTGTGCCTTTAACAATGTACCTTAGCCATGTGTTAACAATGTAGCCTTTCTGTGTGCAACATTATAACCTTCAGCTGTATCAATGTAAACCTGATAAGGGGACGCGAGCTAGTGACCACTAGATTGCAATAGCGAGTGTCCAGCTCTCATGGCTCAGATTCACCTGGATCAGCAGCGCAGGAAGATTCCCCGCCACCTCTTCACCTGGTCAAGAAGGGCGTGACCTTCTACGACGTCACGCAGGCAGCAACCAATAGTCTGTCGACGAGCCACATTCAAATGTATAGCCAGCTGTATATATTGAGCTACCCATCCGCCATTACCACATGTTCCTCCGGATCATCATGCAATAAACCTGTGTTAAGCCAACCCTTCGGCTGTTTCATTGTCTTTGGTCCCTTACACTAAAGGGACTAGATGAAGGCAGCAGGGCAAGAGAAAGACCAAAGATAAAATAGATTGACTCCATAAAGGAAGCTAAGCCTTGAGTTTCTAAGAGCTGAGGAGGTCTGTTGATGAACAGAACCTTTTGTAGGTGACTAATTCATTGGGTTTCTGTAAATCAATCTGCTTGATAGTACATAACAACAACAGTTTTGGTCTAAACCAGTAAGAGTTCATGCTTTTAATTGTCCTCCTTTCTCTAAAGAACTCAGGGCACTGTAGAGTGGAATATATTACTTTATCTTAACAGCACTCCTAGGAGGTAGTTTAAGGTGAGAGAGTGTGACTAGCTCACCCAATATAATGCCATGAATGTCATGGCAAGATATGTAGGCAGGTGTCCTTAACAAAGAGACTTTGTCTGCTTCACCCTATTTATCTATTTCATCCTATTTCCTTTCTGCATATTCGTAAATTCAAATTCCATGAAGACCTTTGGAGTAAGAAACCAAAACAAAAAAGACACACACTTCTCAAATTATTTCCACAGCACTGACATCTAACGGCCTACAGTAACTGAACAACTAACTGAACCACAGCTGAAGGCTGGATTGCAGTAAGATGATCCCATATGCCATTTTCAGAAAAGTCATTGCCACCTGTCTACTGCCTGAGTGACAGCTACACCTTTACCACAAACTATTTAACATATTTCCATTTTGGCAGTTAAGACCATTGCATTCTGCATGCCATTCAAATCAGTGCTAGCAATCTCTCATTGCTTTTAAAAATGTTTCATGTTACTAAAATTACTATTTCTCCAAATGAGAAAACAGAAAGGTACTTTTTACCTCCTCCCACACCAAACTTTAGTAAGATGATCCCATATGCCATGAAGTCTTACTGGTTTAGATCTACAAAGGGTTCGGTTCATCAACAGGCCTCCTCAGCTCTTAGAAACTCAAGGCTTAGCTTCCTTTGTGGAGTCAATCCATTTTATTTATTTATTTATTATTTAAATTTATATCCTACTCCACTCAACCCACGGCTGACTCAGAGCGGCTAACAACATATTAAGATACATACTGTTACAATAAAATGATGCAAAAACACAATAATTAATCAGTACAATTACAGAAAAACAATAATCACAATAATACAATATCAACCCTCCAACCCTCCAATAGCAAGCATCAAGACAAAAGGGAAGAGAGAAAAAAACTCTTTTCAGAAGCCCCACATGTCTTTGATCTTTCCCTTGCCCTGCTGCCTTCATCTAGTCCCCCAATCTTTTCTAGTGAGTCTTATCATCTCATGATGTGCCCAAAGTATGATAGCCTCCTCCCACACCAAACTTTTTCAGGAAGCTGATAAAGTCAGCTAGACCGAGACAGCCCTGCTTTACATCTCCGGCATCAATGGTATTCAACTGGCAATGGCAGTGCTCCACTGGGAGCCTCTTGACAGTACTAGTTTGCTACACAATGAATACCATTGAAGGAGGAGGCAGCAAATGTCCATGAGATCATCAGAATTGCATCCCACCAGGCATGGCTCAATGATAATGTCACTAACTGTTGTGTTCTGTAAAGCTGTGCCTTTAACAATGTACCTTAGCCATGTGGTAACAATGTAACCTTTCTGTGTGCAACATTATAACCTTCAGCTGTATCAATGTAAACCTGATAAGGGGACGCGAGCTAGTGACCACTAGATGGCAATAGCGAGCGTCCAGCTCTCATGGCTCAGATTCACCGGGATCAGCAGCGCGGGAAGATTCCCGCCACCTCTTCACCTGGACAAGAAGGGCGTGACCTTCTACGATGTCACGCAGGCAGCAACCAATGGTCTGTCGACGAGCCACTTTCAAATGTATAGCCAGCTGTATATATTGAGCTACCCATCCGCCATTACCACATGTTCCTCCGGATCATCATGCAATAAACCTGTGTTAAGCCAACCCTTCGGCTGTTTCGTTGTCTTTGGTCCCTTACACTAAATTGGCGATGAAGGTGGGATTATGGCAGCCCACGGGACCAAGACATGCGCCGGTTTCGAGATCAGGAAACCGGGCGACTGGGAAATCTTCGAAATGGACTTCCAGGCAGCACTGATTGAGTCCGAAGTCACAGAAGAGGCAAAGAAAAGGGCCATCTTCACCAGGATGCTCGGACAAGAAACCAAAAGGACCTTGGTGGACCTGATCGCACTGAGGAGGGTGAGCGAATTCAAGGCCAAGGAACTCATGCAGATGCTGCGTGAGCACGTCCGGCCCGCCACGGCGATGTTTCCCGCTCGGAGTGCGTTCTGGAGGCGAGTCCAAGCGCCCGGGGAGACGGTCGCCACATTTGTGGCGGCCCTGCGGCTGGCGGCCGGCCCGTGCAAATGGGAGAATGCTGAAATCACCCTCCGGGACTGTGTGCTGTGCGGCCTGAACGACGCCGAAACCCAGCGCACATTAATGAACCAAGAGCCGCCTCCCACGTTGCAGGAGGTCGTCAGAGCGGCACAGGCCGCGGAAGCTACAAAGGCTGGGGTCCAAGAACTCCAGGACTGGCGGCCGAAGTCGAGCAAGGCAGAGACTCCGGTGCATGCGGCCCAGCGAGCTTCGAGGTCGTCCGCAGAGAGCAGCGACGACGAGGACGTCCGGAGGGTCTGGAAAGAGAGCCGGCGGTGCGACGGCTGTGGAGCAGCCCACGACCGCGTAAAATGCCCATTTCGGAAGGCCGAGTGCCACAACTGCGGCCGCCGCGGGCACATCGCCAAGGTGTGCAGGAAGAGGCGCGAGACCCGGAGAAGCTCAGCAGACCGTTCCGCGGGACAAGACCGCTCAACGAGACCTAAGGACGGCGCTCAGGCCACGCAGAAGCAGGACGGCGTGGGCCGCATCTCCGACGGCAGCGAGGACGACGCCCCAGTATTCAGCGTGTCCGTAGGACACCCCCGCTACTTTGTTGAGGTACTAGTTCAAGGGGTTCCCATTAGCATGGAAATTGACTCGGGGTCCTCATATTCAATCATTTCCCAGAGGGAGTTTTTGAGAATTGCCCCCCACAGGCGACCCAAGCTCAAAGCGTTGAGGTCCACACTTCGGGACGTGCAAGGGAACAGCATTCCAGTGTTGGGGGTTGGAGAATTTCAGGTTAAATTCAAGAAGCACGCCGCGTCTCTCCCTCTAGTCGTGCTTAAAGGGGGAGATTGCAGCCTCCTCAGGACTCAATGGTTCCAGCCCCTGGGGTTGTTTATTGGGGGGGTGCACGCCGTTGGGATGCACGCCGTTGGGTCCGACCCGATTCAGGAGGTGTGCGAAGCACACCCCGAAGTTTTCAAAAAGGGACTGGGGAAATTCAAGGGGCCCCCAGTGACTTTCGACCTGGACCCGGAGGTCCGCCCAATTCGACTCAAACCACGCCGGGTGCCGTTCGCACTCAAGGACAAGATAGAGGCGGAACTGGACAAATTGGTGGGCCAGGGAATCCTTGTGCCTGTTGATTCTGCGGAGTGGGAAACTCCAATTGTAACCGCATTAAAGGCCAATGGGGAGGTCCGCATATGCGCCGATTACAAGTGCACCATCAACAAGGCGATCCGCCCGAATGCGTATCTGGTGCCGGTAGTCAGCCATCTGCTGGCCAGGTTACACGGGGGAAAGTGTTTCGCTAAGCTTGACTTAGCACAGGCCTACCAGCAGCTCACGGTGTCCCCTGCCGCAGCTGCTGCGCAGACCATAGTCACCCATAAGGGGGCGTTCCAGGTGACGCGCCTTCAGTTCGGCGTGAATTCGGCGCCTGGAATTTTCCAATCACTCGTGGAACGCCTCCTGAAGGGGCTAGAGGGGGTGTTGCCTTATTTTGATGACGTGTTAATAACGGGGGGGAGTCGGGTCGAATTGGCCAAGAGGTTGGGGAAGGTCCTGACAATATTCGAAAAAGCGGGGTTGAGACTGCGAAAGGACAAATGCGTCTTCTTCGCGACCGAGGTTGAGTTCCTGGGGTTTTGTGTGACTCCTGAGGGGATAAAACCATCCAAATCCAAGGTGGCCGCCATTAAGAAAGCCCCCCGCCCCACCTCCAAGCCCGAGCTGCAGTCGTTCCTAGGGCTGCTCAACTTTTACCACTCCTTCCTCCCCCGGAAGGCAGCAGTAGCTGAACCGCTACACAAACTGCTTTAAAAAGATCAGACATGGAAGTGGGGCGAGGACCAAGAAAGGGCATTTAGCGAACTAAAAAGTCTCCTAGCGTCTGATGCCATACTGACCCATTTCAACCCCAAATGCCCGGTAGTCCTGACCTTTGATGCATCCCCGGTGGGGGTGGGGGCGGTGCTGTGCCACGTGCTGGAAGACGGAAGGGAGGCCCCGATAGCATTTTACTCCAGGTCCCTGTCCCAAGCGGAGAGAAACTACGCACAGACAGACAGGGAGGCACTAGCAATAGTTGCGGGGACGAAAAAATTTCACGATTTTCTGTATGGCCGCCCCTTCACCATTGTAACGGACCACAAACCCCTGCTAGGCATTTTTACCACAGATAAGCCCACCCCACAGATCCTGTCCCCGAGGATGCTCAGGTGGGCCATTTTTCTCAACGCGTACCAGCACGCGTTGGTCTACTGGCCCGGGAAAGAGATCAGCCATGCGGACGCTCTATCAAGGTCTCCCCTCCCCCTGACGCCCAGCCAGGTGAGCAAGGGGGAGCGAGACCATCAGGTTCTCATGATAGAGGTGCTGGATTCGCCCCCCGTAATGCCCGCCGACATTGCCAAAGCAACAGAGAAGGACAAGACGTTAGTGGCAGTTAGCTCCTGGGTGCAGAAAGGGTGGCCGGCGTCCTCCCCAGCGGAGGAGTTCGCCCCATTTTTCAGGAAAAAGTTAGAGCTGTCCCTAGAGAGGGGGTGCCTCTTGTGGGGGCAGCGGGTGGTGATTCCCACTTCCCTTCGGCCGCGGGTGCTCAAACTGCTGCACGTCAGCCACCCCGGCATCGTGCGATCCAAGGCGCTGGCCCGGAGTTACTTCTGGTGGCCCCAGTTGGACGCCGACATCGAGCACATGGTCGGCACTTGTGAAAGTTGCCAATGCTCCAGACCAGAGGAGGCCTGCCTTCCCCACAGGGAATGGGACACGGCCAAGGGGCCGTGGTCCCGGGTACACATTGATTTCGCGGGCCCGTTCAGAGGCACCCTGTTTCTTCTTGTCATGGACGCCTTCTCCAAGTGGTTGGAGGTTATCCCAGTCACGAGCACCTCCTCGGCCCAGACCATTAAGCATTTGCGGAGGCTCTTTTCCACGTTCGGCATACCCGACACGTTAATTAGCGACAACGCTAGTTGTTTCACGTCCTCCGAGTTTAGGGCATTCATGGAGATTAACGCCGTTCGGCATATCACCTCCGCCCCGTTTCACCCAGCCACCAATGGTCAAGTAGAGCGCCTCGTCCGCACCACGAAGGACGCGTTGCGGCGCATGGGCCCTGGGGACCTGAACCTACAAGTGTGTCAGTTTCTGCTAGGGTACAGGGTGACCCCGTTGGCATCAGGATACTCCCCCGCAGAGCTCTTAATGTGTAGGAAACTGACCACCATCCTTACTAGGCTAGACCCCACGAGGGTAGAGGACAAGGGAAGGAACATTGGGCTAGAGGCCACGAAGAGTTTCAGTGTAGGCGCCCCCGTGCATTGCAGGAATTACGCCAGCGCGGGCCCAGCCTGGATGCCGGGCGTAGTTGTGGAGCAAACCGGCCCCGTGTCATACCGCGTGGAAACCAGCACAGGGCTACTGTGGAGGCGGCACGCGGACCAGCTCCGACGCAGGGTCTCCGATGAGCAGGGCACAGACCAAACAGAGGAAAAATCAGTGTTAGGGTTCTCCCCCACCCGTTCAGCCCAAGGGGGAGGGAAAGGGGGCCGCGGGTCCCCACCAAGGGGGAAGGAGGATGTTCTCGTAGATATCCTAGGGGATCTTTCTGAGGAGGAGGAACCCAACCCCATACATATCTCGCGGAATTCCCCCACAAATGCGGATACCCCCACTGAGTTACAATTTGATTTTCAGAACCGGGGGAGTTTTTCGGAGTGGTCCCCCACCCGTCCAAGCGAGAAGAGGGGTTTTTCGTTAGCCCCGATCGCCCCCGGTCTGCCGACAATGGAGTTCTTCCCTTCCCCTAAGGCCGCCAAACCGCGGCAAGCCACTAACGAGTCTCCCTCTCCCATTACAGGACAAGGGACCAGGGAACAAAGAAGCAGTAGCGCCCCCGGGGGGGGTCAGCCCTCATCACGGCCCAAACGCACATGCAATAAGCCATCTTGGCTGAGAGGCTTCGTCTCATCCTAGGGGGGAGGGATGTTGTGTTCTGTAAAGCTGTGCCTTTAACAATGTACCTTAGCCATGTGGTAACAATGTAACCTTTCTGTGTGCAACATTATAACCTTCAGCTGTATCAATGTAAACCTGATAAGGGGACGCGAGCTAGTGACCACTAGATGGCAATAGCGAGCGTCCAGCTCTCATGGCTCAGATTCACCGGGATCAGCAGCGCGGGAAGATTCCCGCCACCTCTTCACCTGGACAAGAAGGGCGTGACCTTCTACGACGTCACGCAGGCAGCAACCAATAGTCTGTCGACGAGCCACTTTCAAATGTATAGCCAGCTGTATATATTGAGCTACCCATCCGCCATTACCACATGTTCCTCCGGATCATCATGCAATAAACCTGTGTTAAGCCAACCCTTCGGCTGTTTCGTTGTCTTTGGTCCCTTACACTAAACTAACAGAACATTTTCTTGAAGAGGTATTGCCCTCACTCTCTATGACCCATTCAGCCAAGGCTGTGCAGTGAGATCACTATCACAGCTAGTGATGTGGCTAAATCATCAGGAGAAGTTGGGATACACAGAAAGAGCTTCCTTGAAGTTTGTGGTATTTTTGAACCACAACTGGGTATACCTTGGTAATGGTAACCTTGTGTTGCCAGCTAATCTTTCCCACACTGGGTCAGGTGAAATGAACTGCAGAATGAACTCACCAAAAAGGTGGCTTCATTTTGGCAATTTCACATCTGGCCTAGACATGGAAGAAGAAGAAATCAGGAGAGGCTGAATGCACTGTCTCACTTCAGACTCAGGCTATTCTCCAACCAACCCACTCCTGTCTCTTTCCTTAATAGAGGTGGTTCAGGGATCTACTGGGGGTCTCCTCCAGCCCCACCACATTCAAGGATGGCATACCTGTCAAGTATCCCATATTGGTCAGGATTTCCCGTATTTTAGCACTCGTTCTTCCTCTCTCTTTCCTGGTGCCATGCTGCATTTTGAACGGTGGGGAAAAGGGTTACTGCACATGCGTGCCCATCGCAAAGGGGTTCTGTGCATGCGCAAATGGGTTACTGAGCATGTGTACGTGCATGTGCAGCAATTCCCCATATTTTCCGGAGCCGCGTTTGACGGGTAAGGGATGGGATGGGGGCAGAAAAGAAATGAAAGAATGAATATCTATGAGTATTCATTCATTCATTCATTCATTCGTTTATTCGTTTATTCATTTATTCATTTTACTGCCCAACACCGAAGACTCTGGGTGGCTCACAGAAAACAAAAACAATCACATTTTTAAAACCAATAAAAACCCTATTAAAACTGCCATCCAAAACTGCTAAGATTGAGCCAGACACAGAGAGAAGGACCATGGGGTAGGGATATGTCTAATTTGGGAATAGTACGTAATCTTTTTCCTTCTTAGTTGAACTGTGGACACCACTCACAATGTCATCAGCTACCCCTTGTCAATAGGATGAAAATGATACAATATCTGAAGAGCAACAATAACAACAGCCACGTGAAGAGACTATGAACACCAGTGTGGAAAGGTGAAGACATTTATTTCCATCAGTAATTATCCTGTTTCCTGGACAATGACCTTTTTAGTCACTTTTTTATGCATTTCAGAACCTATCCAAGCCCCCTTTTCATGCTGAACATGTATGCTGCAAAATATTTCGATCGGTAATCATGAAACATTAAGGAGCAAAATTAGTCATCCTCTTTGATAAATAGGCATTCACTTCAACAGTAACAACATCACTTTTAGAACTACAATAAAACCTATAAGATGTTATACTCTAGCACTAAGTGCTCTAACAGCTCAGTAAAAATATATTTTTCACTTCCACCAAATCAATAGACTACTTTTAAAAGTCCATTACTAAAAGTTTTGTCCACTAATAAACTAACAGCGAGGTGCGCAGTTGGACAGTGAAAAAACAAACAGTAGCCAAAATTCAATTAGAAAAAAATAAATTTAAACACACAGGAGCCATCACAAAGCTGTTTTTACATCCCTCTCCTCTTGACCAGTTGCACAGTCAGCTGCACATCTGAATTTGTGGTCAGTACAAGGTCTGGTATGCAGAAAAGCTCCTGCAGTTTCTCTTATAAAATAATTTCATCCCATCAAGTCAATTCTGACTTACGACAACACTTTCCAGGTTTTAAAAGGTAGAGATTACCATTTCTTTCTTCTGGGGGTGCCCTGGGACTGTGCAACTTGGCCAAGGTCACACAAGCTGGCTCTTCTCCCAGGAGCTATCCAGCCACTGAAAATCACCTTTACTCAATTGCAAAAGCAAACAAAGCCAGCAATTCCATATCGCTGTTCTCACAATTTGTCTTAATACTGAAATCTAGTTTGCATGACTTTCTCACATTGAAAGGATGAATCTGCCCGGTCCTTAAGAACAGCCATTGAGGCCTTGTTCAAGACCTTTTCTGAAGTGTCCCTCTCCTTATAGAACATGCTCCTTCATCAATTATTTTTAAAGTGCACTCTAAAGACCTGGTTGCTTACAGGTGGTTTAGTTCATTAATAGCTGTCTAGCTGTTACATTAAAACTATAATTTAAATATCTGATGCTATTTTAAGTGCTGTTTTTTTTAATAAAGTGTGTTATCACTTTTTGCTATGAAGTTGGAATTCATTCTAATCTTCAATTTGATTTGTGATTTTTTTTAAACTGTGAGCTGTTGATACTTAAATAAGAAGCTGCTGAAATCCTCCTCTCCCCAATTTTTACCCATACATGAAATGATCTTCTCAACATTTTTGTGCCTCCAACATTAAAAAGAATGTAAAAGTAGACCTGGTAATAACGATGTCCTCACAATTCTAATTTGATTCTTTGTAAGTTACAGGACTCTCCCTGTATCTGTCGAGGATACATTCTGAGAGAGTACATTCTGAGACCTACTGCAGATACCTGAAACTCCAGATAACATCAGCTCCTATATTTACCACATGTACCTGAATCCTAGAAGTGAGGAAGGAGTTTCTAATGCTTCCATCATTCTAATGAGAGCTACCCAAATGTTTGGCTCAATTCTTTTTAACATTACACTGCAGATAGTCACCTCTAGTGGCCAGCTCTGGTAACATTGTTATGCGAGGGTCTACTGTACAGTGGTACCTCAGATAAAGTCTGATTTGGATAAAGTCCGGTTCGGATAAAGTCGCAGTTTTCATGCACACGTGATGCATCACATAAAGTCCAAAACCACTAAGAAATGGATGTTATCCAAGGTATTTGGTATAGGAACCTCGGATAAAGTCCATTTTGGACGTTATCCAATGCATCACCAATTTGATTTGGATAAAGTCCAAAATTGGATAAAGTCCAAACTTGTGGAATGGAGTTTGGACTTTATCCAAGGTTCTACTGTATACAGTACAGTATTGTGTTTCAAGGATTTTTTTTATTGAACATTTTTATACCATGAATACTGAACCTGTCTGCCATGCTGAAATAGAAGTATGTATTGGGGCATTGTGGACTAGTTAGGTAATAGCTAACATTGACACATGTTAGAAGACATATTGATGAGTGTTGTATAATGTCAGTAGGAAATATGGAATTTCATCCTGGTATTCTTAATGAGTCACCACAGCTTGTCCTTAGCATGTGATGACCCAAGCTGTGATGTACCCAGTCAGCCATGTGAAATAACAACAGTCCAAGGGAGCTAAGACACTTTGCATGTCCAGACTCACAAACTGGAAGCTCTGTAACATCCCCAAATTCCATCTCCAAAATTAGAGCTCTTAAAGTCATAATTTGTGACAGTTTCTCAGCCCTAACACAAAAGTTGTTGATGGTTTTCATAGCTGACATAAAGTGATTCAAGCTGCCCCCCTTGTCAGCTCTCCCACTCTTCCTGTTCTGCATTTGTATACAGTTTCTCTTGTTCTTTGTCCTTTTTTCATCTAGCATTCTTTTTAAACATCACTGTGCTGATTAAATGATTTGTTTTGCACTCAGGATTTCTAACTGTAAAGGCATTTAAACTGAAGAAGATTGGCATGGTACATAGCACATGCCACTTACATGAAATGTGGACTTATTTATGAGTGATGTATTTACTTCATAAATACTCTTCTGTATACTTAGATGCAATCTGGAAGCTCTATTTTGTCACTGAAAACAAGCATTCTTAAGACATCACTTCTTCCATTTCTCTGAATATAATACTGATTCAAAGAAATTACTCAAGGAAGAGAAGTCTGTCAAGTAAAAACAGTTACAAAGATCTACTACAAAATAACAAAAATCCAAATCAGTACCATTGTGCATACAAAGGCTGAATATTTGTGAACACCACAGGTGATACACAATGGTTCATTCTGCTACTGATACTATCAAATTTTTTCTATTGCTAGGGTATAACAAATAATATAATACCAGTAGTGTGGAGATGCAATATAAAGAACAAAGAAGGAAGTGTGAATTGTCCAAAGGACTCACAAGTTACAAAAGCTGCATCTGATCTTGATTACTAGGAATCTAGGAGGGAAACTTTAGACATATCTCAGTTCTCCTAATTTTAATCCCTTCTAACTCAACCTAGTATTAAAGCTTTAGAAAATCTTATTTCTCAAAGTGCTAGGAAACTTCCCTTGTTCATTTTGAAGTGTATAACTATATTAATATTACACTTTCTCCAGGAATGTGGTATTTGCAAATTTTATCATAGACTTGCCTATATTTATTCTAGGGTTGTATGCTATATTTAGTCAAATGCTGAAACATTAAATGAATCAGGACTATTTATGCATCTCCATAAATTAACAGGATATAGCAAAGAACTAGGGCAGTGATGGCGAACCTTGGCACACCAGCTATTCTTGAACTTCAATTCCCAGAAGCCCTGATCAGCAGGAATGTTGACTTTTCTTTCAAAATAACTCATGCCCATGAACTGTAGAACCATCAGTTGCATTTCCTCCCCAATTTTCCCATCCCCCCAGTCAATTTTCCCTTCCCAATTTTTCCCAGGGAAAAACCCCACCTTTACATCCCCCACCTTTATATCTCTAGTCATAATAAATCAAGAATAGGAAGCTAAGTACATGGTCATATAGCTCATTGCTTGGGGGAAAGAGGGCTGGGTTGGGGCAGATTGATCTGATCATGTGCACAGGTTAATCAGGCCAATCCACCCTAATTTGTCCCATTTTGAGACACACTGGAGACAGGATAAAATAAAGCAAGACTTTAATCTCATGCCTTCCACTGAGTCCCACTCAGCAGTGGGTGCAAGGGTAAATGTCAAATGACTCCTTTACAGCTGATGGGGAAGACCTTCACCCATTAACAGCAAAGCAGCTGTTGCAGTCTCATTGGAGAAGCAGAATGCTGTCTGGACATGGAGATCACACCAAACAGTATTTTAATCCTCTATCTGATCTAAAGAAGCTTTTAAAAAGCCATTGTACTCCCACACAAGAGGGCCAGTGCAAATAAGATCTAAACTGCATTATTTACAGTAAACACATGTTATAGTCACTTGTTTGTTTTCTAAACATGAAATAGATAGGGCAAGGATCACAATAGTTACATATGTAGTATGACAAAGAGGGGTTCAAATCATTCTTCCCATTTCTTGATCTTAACCAAAGTACCACTCCTACATTTCCCTTTCTCCATTTAACAGCAGCAGCAGCAAAGCATCATGTATAGTAAAGGGAATATGGAGGGAGACTCCCCAGAGAATGTGAGGGCATTTGGACACCCTCTGGACAATGACAGCAGTATGACAGCTGATCTTTCAAACCCAAAAGCAACACTAAACTGGTTCTGGTATGAATAATATACAGTCAGTTCTTTAAACCAAGTGAATAAAGGGGAGCACTACACAATTGGTTTGCTAAGAGAGTTTAATGGTTTGCACAGTATGTAGCTTTATGAAAAATACTCGGAAGTGGGTAAATTTGGAAGACCAGTGGAAACAAACAAGAATACTAGCCATAGCTCCCTCCACCATTATCAAATGGTTGGATGCTGTTTAAAGAAGCTTTGAGTTTCATCAAAGATAAAGAATACTTCTAAAATCAACCTTACCCATAGCTAGAGAAAAAAAGAAAGTTCAGCTCTTTAACAACTGGATGTAATAGACACAGTGCAAAATTACATACAAAATCACCTTCTGTACATTAAGTCCTACATTAAGAGCTTTGCATTGGAAAAATCATCACAGAAGTAATGACAGTACTTGAGCCTTTAAGAGAACAAAATAATACACAACAATCTTTAGAAACACTTTGTGACCCATTATCATTTCTGTCTTGTTTTTTTCTGAATCATATTTGCATGAAAACAAGGCCTCTGTTTCTAAAGGGTTCCTCCGCTCTCACTGATTACATCCCATTGGAGTCATAATCCTGTCTTAGCAATATCATAATAATTTCCACATCAATCCACTGGTTGTTTTAACTAAAACAGAAGAAATAGGAAAATCCCCAAAGCAGAAAATTTTCAATGGTACAAGTTCCTACAAATTAAAAAATCAACACCAGAAAATTCTCATGCATTCCTAGGCTGAAGACTGATTCAAGGACTGCAGACACCTAGATATTTGATAATAGCAATAACAAACTGCCATTTCCCTCATTTTCCTAAATTAGCTGAAACCATTGGGTGAGTAGACTTTGAGTTGCATGATAATACAAAAGAGATATCCCCTAGCTATTCATGTGCTTAGAAGCAGCCTGTTTTCTTAATTCTCAATGTGCTGCTCCCACCACTCCCACTATTTTGCATGCAGTTTGGCTCAGCAAACATTGTCATCCTAATAATAATATTATGGCCGCCAGATTGATCACAGGAATGAGTGAATTCAATCACATCTCTCTGGATTCTGGTCCACTTGCACAGATCATTTGTGTATTCCCGTGCTAGGTTCAAGATTTTGGTACTGACGTACAAAGTCCTACATGATTTATGACCTTGCTACTTCTTGGAACATCTTGTTTTAAATTTGAATGCCCATCCTACTTCTTATGTTTGCCGGTGCTGACTCCTTGAGAGGCCCATACAAACATTACTAAAAGCTGGACCTTCTTTGCAGTGGCTCCTTCATTATGGAATGTCCACTTGCTAGAGATTCATCAGGCCCCCTCCCTTTGGGCCATTAAGAAGCCTTTGAAGAGGTTGTCTCCAGGCACAGGGAATAAAATCAAAGCCTTAGTTGAAGCTGTATGATGCTACCATTTGTACTGTTTGTATTATCTTACTATTTTTGTCATATTTTTATGATGAATTTATACTGAATTTACCTCTTTTCTTTGTGTTTATACTTGTATTTGATGCTGTATTGTAAACTACCTAGGATAGTAGCTTTGCTAGATGGGAAGTGTTGTGTATTAAGGCAGATTTGCAAGTTGCTCGGGCAACGCCTTGCAAAGAGAAAATTGTGATTTCCACCATCCAAATTAGGAGCTAAAGTTGGCGCAAAATCTACCTCTCTGAGCGTGCTCATTCTGCTAATTAGAGTTCTGTGATTGGGTACAGTTTTGGATCCTGTTCCTGATTGGTTAATATTTGTATATCTTGTTATGATTGGTTAGTTATGCTTGTCCAGTGGGTCACTACTTTGTATCAAGGAGCCACCACTGGAGAGACACTATATAAGCCCCATGGGTAAACAAGGGTGGGGCCGGACCGGATCTATGCTTCCCTACACACACAGGCTAGCCAGTAATGAACTAAGTCAGGGTCTCCACTATATGCTATCACCGCAAGGTGTAGCTTAGGCATTGCCTCTCCTGCGGTAGAATCCAGAGGGACTGATTACACAGGATTCATATAGCCATCTTATGTCCGGAGCGCCTTCTAAGTGTAACCTGAAAGACTGTTGAATAAACTCCTGTTGTTGTTCTGTTCATTGTTGCCTGGACTATTGCTTATAAGGGCTGGACATGACAGGGAGTAAGTAAGAAAGAAAGAAAGTAAGTAACACTATAGTCATGTGACATAAAATAGAGGCATCTGGAATCTAAAGTAGTTCTAATTGATACACATGATAGCAATGTATCTCTAAACCTCCTAGATATTTTTTCTAGACACAAATTAAGTAAGTCCAAAGTCTCTCCCCACACACACACAGACACACATCAAAAATTAATGGTGAAGTGATTTCACAGTCCATTCAGATGAGAATTTTAAAAAGCAACTTGTGTTTATTGTGAATGTATATAAAAAAAGAACATTGTTCCCATAAGGCATTTAGTCCACCCACGTCTTTTTATGTAATTGTTTCTACAGTGAGGGATTTTTCTGAAAGCACTTTTCAGCTTTATTCAAGCATTACTACAAGAGAAAGGGGATTAGCATCAAAAGTCTTCAGACAGTATTGCTGATCCTGTCAAAACACTCTCGCACAATTCTGCATGAACAAGTCCTGTACAATCATGTCTACTTTAAATGACTTTGAAGGGATGCAAGTCCTAAAGCTCTGATTTCAAATACTTAAAAAAACAAAATGCTAGTCTATCAGAGGTTCTTGCAACTGAGTATGTGATAGGTCATCTTTAGTTATTACTTTATGTAGTAATCTCTGCAAGAAACCATGAGATCAGCAGGACTGATAGTAGCTGACCTATGTGTTTTAATAGGATCTTTTCAGAAAGCCAAATAACCACTACAGAGGTCTCAGACAGCATGGCATTTTTAAATGTTCAGAACAGAGCTAAATTCATACAGGGGGAAAATCCAAATGCCTCTAGCAAAATGAACAGATGCTCTTGGGTTGAGATACACTGAGGTTAAATACCAGTAGCTGCTTCATTTGATTTTCTGCTATATCTGTGCTTCCAATCTATAGTACTTGCTTTACATGCTAAAATAGACTGTCAACAAGTTGGTGACTAGTGCCAACAGACTGTAAGTAGAACAGTTGAATTCTGTTTCACTAGAACCGGGGTTCTCAACCTTTCCATGCTGTGGGCTGGACCACCCCCCCTCAGATAGCTGAGTGGGCTGGATTGGTGCCACCCCCTGTAAATGCTGCTGTAAAATATGCCCTTGGCTGTTGTAAGCATGTCCACTTCCAGTGGCAGTGGTGACAAGGGCCACATTAAATGGTGCCACAGGCTGGGTCCAGCCCGTGGTCCACAGGTTGCAAACCCCTGCACTAGAATGGGTAGCTAACATCCTAAAAACAGTCATATAATGATCAAAAGTTAAAATTTACACACAATAAAACTCCCAATAAAATCAATACCACACGTTACAATAGCCAGAAAGTACCACAATCCAGGACCCTTAAAACGCAACCTATTTAGGACAAAAAGGAGCCGGACAGAAATAGGCAGCACATTCTTCCCTTTCCATTTAATAAGGAAGCTCCATTCAGGTTTCACATGACTTTTCTTATTTCAGACCCAGGTCAGATTTGGGTCTAAAAACAGAACCAGTTTTTTTAAATGGAATCTACCAATACAATTTGTACAAATATTGTGTGATGAAATTATCTTTGAACGTTGGTTGACGTCAGTATCATATTCTTGTTGCAATACAACCTACCCCCATAAGACTTGATGTCACCTGAAATCTGTCTCCAGATGGTTTCCAACTTCTCCCCAGTCTAGTGTTGGGACTTTTCTTTTTTATCTATATCAGAGCATTGTACAGTTTACAATTATGGATGTATATTAAATATACATAATATTCAAACAAATTAAAATGTAAAAATGATTAGACTAATTTGGACCAGAAGTGGGCTACTCCAATAGTATTATTTTGGGAATTTACAAGATATTTTGTACATAAATTACATGTATATCAATATTCTATTGATTATAATTCTCCACATTCATGGAAAAATTATTCTATAGCCAAGTAGCCCCATTTACTTATTTTTTTATGTTCCTATTTTGCTTCAATGTTAATTAAGAGACTTCCAGATGGTTCAGCTGGAATCTTGTCCTGGTGGGAGACAATCTTCAGCATATACCCATTTGGCAAGATGTGTTTTTACTCTCCATAGGTTTAATCTACTTTCTTCTAATTTAATATTTAGAACTTGAGATGTGCATAGAAAGCTTTTCCTCAATTTTAGCCATTGTTTAGGAGCTGTTGTCCATGAAGTGGATGAGTTTGGCGCTATGTTATCTTATTTTGTTGGTTATTTGCTAGCACCTCTCAAAGTACCTCTGAGAAGCAATGCCAGCCAAATAATAGACTTTTTCTTTTATAGTACCAAACAATGCTAGCATGTTCTGCTGTGGAGCAGGCCAAGGACAAAGCTATTCTTATTGTTGTGGATGTGCAACCCAATAAGAACTTTCCAGTTTCCTAAGTATGTTATTTCTAGCTGCAGCTCTGTTTGGTGTTTAGAGAATTTTATCATTTATTTATTTGGATATATATGCCACCCTCTCACCCAGGGCAACTCAGGGCAGCACACCCACACATAGGTATTATACAAATCCCCTTTAAAAATTCAATAAAAAACTATTTTAAACCATCCAGAATTTAAAAAGACCCTCCCCACCCACCAGTAAAAGGGACATATAACTCTAACAGAGCCAATGAGCGGGAGTCAACACCCTGTCAGCCCCCTATACTTGCCCTGCCAGCCAGGTTTTCAGCCCTTTCCTAAAGGGCAACAATTCTGGTAGGACAGGCAGACTCTCTTGGGGCAATGCAGTCTCTTAGGTAACCTGGCCCACTACCATGAAGGGCTTTAAAGGTCATTACCAGCACCTTGAATTGCACCCAGACGCAAACTGGTAACCAGTGCAGCTCCCGAAGCAGAGGCGAGGCACGGATATAGCGCCCGCACCCCAACACTACCTGGGCCGCCGCATTCTGGACCAGCTGCAGCCTCTGAATGGTCATCAAGGGCAGCCCCATGTAGAGTGCATTGCATTAATCAAGTCTGGAGGTGACCAGCACATGTGTGACCATGAGCAAGGAATCCCTATCCAGGAGCGGGCGCAACTGGTGAATTACACAAAGTTGTGCAAAAGCCCTCCTGGGCTGCCACCTGTTCTTCTAGCAGCAGTCGTGCATCCAGGAAGACCCCTGCAGAGTAGCCCCATCCAAAACCAAGGATGGCAGCTCCCGAGATAATGCGGGACCACTCAGTCTGGCTAGGATTCAGCTGTAGCCCGTTGGCCCCCATCCAGACCCCCACTGCCTCCAGACACCCGGACAGGACATTGACAGCATCACTTGGATCCCCACGGGCTGAGATGTACAACTGTGTGTCATCCGCATACTGATGGTACTGCACCCCGTGGGAATGGATGATCTCACCCAGCAGCTCCATGTAGATGTTAAATAGGAGAGGAGAGAGCACCAAGCCCTGAGGCACCCCATATTGGAGAATGTTTTTTGCAGGCCACGTTTTGAGCCAATGTGATGCCCAAATACTTTGAGTCTGGGCAATACTCCGAAATTTAGCTTTCCCAGCTACCTTGAAGTTTCCATTTTGTTTCTTTGTTTTTTAAGGGTTTGGTTTCAAACTGGCTGTTTTTATAATATAATGGAAGATCTAATGCAGAGGATAGCTCTGCATTGATGGACTCAGTTTTCCCCTAGACCAGTGGTGGCAAACCTATGACACACATGCCAGAGAAGGCACTCATAGCCCACTCTGTGAGCACAAGCGCTGTCGCCCCTGTGAGGTGAGGCAACCAGACACCTCACACAGACCCTCCTATACTTACAATTGTGTGTGTGTGTGTGTGTGTGTGTGTGCGCGCGCGCGCGCGTGTGTGTGCGTGCGTGCGTGCGCGCACACGTGCGTGCACATGTGTGAGTGTCCAAGGAGGCAGAGGCTGCGTGTGGGCAGGCATCGTACATGTGCACGCACCCATGTGACACCACCAGCACATCTTGACTGATGCACTCACATGCACACACACCCCTCATGATATCACCGGCATGCCTCAAGCGATGCACATGCATTGCAGGCAGGCACCACACGTGTGCACGCAGCAATGTGACATTGCTGGCACACCTCAAGCGGCGAAGGCACAGTGTCTGCCCACACGCCGCCTCCACCTCCTTGGGCATTCAGTCTCTAAAAGGTTCACCATCACTGCCCTAGAATGTGAAGGCAAAATAATCAGCACAGATGAAACTCTTGTAGCATGAGAACATCAGTTGATCATTTGTGTAAATGTCAAAAAGTAATGGTGCCAGGATGCTCCCCTGTGACGTGCCATTCCTTTGACTTCTCCAGTAAGGATATGTCCCTTGAAATTTAACAAAGAATCTTAAATTTTGAAGTGGAACAGTGACCATTTCTGTTAGTTCATGACCTTTAGCAATTGTTAGTGAACAGTAACATCAAATGCTGATCTAGTGTTTACATGTTTCAAAACCAACTATTTGCTGGATCTGATTTAAGATTTGAGCTTGCCAGATCTAAAGCCTGTTTCGAAAGGAATAAAGGCTCAATTTTAGAGGCTATATGATTTAATATCTTTCCTTCAAACATTTTGTATAAATGGCATATTAGTGGAGGATGTAGAAGATCATCCTCTCCCTATTCCAAATGAAAAGAGTTCCCTCAGCAGGTACTACCTATTGAATTTATGCCTTTGTCTCTTTTTTATTTTCAAATGCCCATCATGGTCTTAACCAATTTACTAATACTTATGGTTTTATTATAATGTGAAACAATTTTTCAGATCTTTATCAGCCTATTTGATAAATGAAATAAGAATAAAATATCTACTTATATATTCAACTTACATCTCTATATTTCACAGCTCACTAGATTTTGGTCATTCATCATGCCACCTTTCTTTATTAATTTCCTTTCCTTCTGCATAAATAGTTTTGCACTTCGACATTAATTATATTAGCAATAATCATAAAAATATGTGCTTCCATTGTTATTGAAATTGAGTATTTACAATACAGTTACTGTAGTGCTGTAATCTTTTTCAGCTTGTATTATGGCTTCTTAAAGTTTATTATTTTGCCATCTTTATATACTTCCTCTTTCTGTTATTTATTATTTTCTTAGTAGAGTGGAAAAAATTAAAATGATTTTTTTGATTAGGGGGAAAAGTCCATAGAGAGTCCAATCCAACTTAATTTGGGGCCAGACAAAGTACTTTATATTGTATAACTTAAAATAGGTTAGTAGTAATGGGTTATCATATTCATAAAGTGAAATAAGTTATTCAGTTTGCAAGACTACTCCCATTTTGCCATAAAATTAATGAGGCATAATTCTGAAATTACTGGGAATATCTGATAGACACAAAACAATTTAAAATCTGCAAAGCCTTCAGAAATGCAGCCTCAATCCAATGAAAAACACAGTACTACTTAATATTTACCTTGAGCCCACACGGCTTTTGAGCCAGAGTACTCGGATACGGATTGTAAACTTTCTCAGTAGCAAAGGCATGGGGAAATCAATGACTTGGTTCTATCAGGAATTGGATTATATATTTAGCAGTGAGACAAATCATATAAATTGTTTCCTAGCTAAGCTTGTGTAGTGAATAAAAGTCCTTTTGAGAATGCAAGCGCGGCGCCAAAATGGCCGCCGCGCTCTTTGCAGGCCCCCCCCACAGGACGAATGATCCGGGTAGTTTAGGGCGTGGCCAGCTCCCTCATAAAAGGGGTGGCCACGAGGCAGCCGAGCTGCCATTTTAGCTAAGCGACGGAGCGGAGAAGTTTTTTCTCTCTGTCTCCGTCGCTCCTTACCTAGTTTGGAAGCCTTTTTTGGCGGCGAATCTTCACTTTCGGCTTCCTTTTACCTTGAGTGAGATGCCTTCAAAGAAGAAGGCGCTATTGGGTGCGGCTCACACGAGCAGGAGGCGCAATCCGGGTCGGAGGACCATGGTGGCGCCTCCCCAGCAGCCGCCTTTGCCGGCACCCGCCGGGACCGGTGGGATGGGGTCAATCACCCCTTGGCCGGAAGCAGGAGACCTGAGCATGGGCTCGGTGAGGGCTGCGGCCCGCGCCCCACATGCGGTGGACACCGCTCCTGGATCTGCTCATTCTGCTGGGCCTGCACCAGTGGTGGCGCAGCTCCCCCCGGGGCCTTCTAGCCTTGGGGGGTGGTGTGGCCCCCTGCCTTGGCAGGTGCCGGCACCGACCCTTCCGGGCTTCGGTGCGGGACAATGGCCCTACTCGGGTCCTGGGGTACAGGGCCCTGTACCCGCGCCTCTCGCAGGTGGCCCGGCCGGCCCTTGGCCCCAGGTTAGTGTGGAGGCCTTACTGGCCCATGTGGCGGCCCTCGAGGCCTCCTTGGCTCGGGCCAGCCATGCTGGGGCTACTTGCGGGGTTAGTTTTGAGGCGCCGTCGGTCGAGCTGCTGCAGGCGCGTGGTGCAACTTCAGCCACTGCCTCGCAGCTCCCCGGCCAGCAAGCAGGTGTGGGTCAGGCCCCGATGATGAGCTCTACGGCGGTCGTGAGCTCTGACGCCCCTGGTGGGCCGGAACCCCCGGTGGGGGCGGCCTGCGGGGGTGCGACATGTGAGTATGCGGTACAAGCCAATACACCTACACACATTGCCACTACGGGGGGGGGCCTTTCAATGGCCTTGGCCGCGCGCGGGTGGTGCGGTGGCCCAGTCGCCGGCGCCCCACTCGGCGATGATGACTGCTACCCAGCTCGCTGGGGTTGCAGGTGTTCCCTACCCTGCCGGGAATGTATTGGGGGTGGCGGGGCCAGCACAGGCCCCTTTTCAGATGCCCGCGTTGGCTGCGGTCCCAGTTTCGGCCTTGCCAACGGCGGGATATTCTTTGCCACTGGGTGACCACCTAGCGCAAGCCACCAGAGAAAAGATATGGCGGGGGGAGTATGTAGATATCTTCTCACTCTTAAACAGAGAGCCCACCAAGGAGGAGAGGGAGGGGCAGGACGAGAAGGATAAGGAGCAGGCACGTCGTCACAAGCCACCACGTACCTGGGCCAACTGGCTGCCGGCTTATTTAATCTACATGGCAGTGTACTTGAGACCGCGGCCAGATTTGGCTATTCCGATGGTCCAATATTTGGACAACATCTATAGGGCAATGGTCGACTTTCCGGGCCCCTCGTGGTTGGCTTATGACGAGGAATTTCGCATGCGGATTCCCCTGCACCCCGAGATGAGGTGGGACGAGCCGTGCCAGAGGCTTTGGCTTCTGTACATGACGCCCACGCGCCCAGCGCCAGGGGAGAGATACCACTGTGGACATGCGGTCCAGCGAGCGGCTCCAGCTCAGGTTCCCCGCCAGGTGGCGGGGCAGGGGGTTCCAGCCCGCCTGCTGTGCTGGACTTTCTCGTCCAATGGTTCCTGCAATAGGAAAAATTGCAAGTACAGGCATGAGTGTCCCACCTGTGCGGGCCCCCACGCAGCCTCTGCCTGTCCCAGGCCTGGAGGGACGCGGGGCAGAGGGAAGGGCGGACAGTGGACTGGCAAGCCTGCCGCAGATGGAGCTGGTTCACCGAAAGGCTCCCTCCCCAATTAATGTGGACATGTTGGAGCGTTGGCTCGCATTGTACCCGAAGGGGGAGGATGCAGATTATCTACTTCGGGGCTTTCGACAGGGGTTCCGTATTCCTTTCATGGGTAGTAGGTCCCCTCAGGATGCCCCCAATCTTTTGTCCCTTAGGGGGAGGGAGGAAGTGACGGCCGCCAGCATTAATAAGGAGGTCAAGGCGGGTAGGGTCGCTGGCCCTTTCCCGGTGCCCCCGTTCACTAACCTTAAGGTATCGCCCCTGGGCTTGGTTCCCAAGAAATCTCCAGGCGAGTTTCGCCTTATCCATCACTTGTCCTACCCAGCCGGCCGATCGGTCAATGATGCTATCCCTGATGACCTTTGCTCAGTCAGGTATACATCTTTTGACCATGCGCTGCGCATGGTGCGCTCATGTGGCCCGGGTGCGCTGCTGGCTAAGTGCGACGTTAAGTCGGCTTTTCGCCTCTTGCCGGTGCACCCGGGCGACTTTGAATTGCTGGGTTTCAAATTCCGGGGTGAATATTATTTTGATAAGGCCATGCCTTTTGGCTGTT